>OY728119.1:1455645110-1456895110 GCA_963277665.1 Viscum album | reverse complement strand
AATTTATTCTCATTGTATACTGTCATTGAGTAGTATTATGAGTAATAATATAGTTGATTATTTATTTTTTATTTTAAGAGTAGTAATTGAATTATTTAGTATCGATGAGATGATAACATTGATAGTTTGATTTTAATTTCATGAAGTATGAATGTCATACTATTTTTGGTGGATTTATGAATAAAACAAGATATTTGTATATTTATTCTAATAAGAAATATTACCTGTGTTTTTAGCATGTTTATATCCGAGTGGATAGAAATTTTCCCATGGATGTTGATAATTGAGAGAAGATATTTTATTGAGAAGACATATATGTTTTAAAAATTGGTGATTAATTGATAAATTAAGGATCTTGATGAATATGGAGATCATTTTTTCAGGTAGTGTAAAATATATTGAAATACCTAAATTATGTTAAATATGTTTCATATGTATTGGGAATCATTCAGGTGTCATAGAATTTTTTTTAAGATGTCATGGAGTTTTGTGTGATGATATGAGATTATTAAAAATGATTTTAAAATGTTTGGGGAGGTTTAGAAGAAATTTGAATAATAATTAACTATGAAGAATTGATGTTAAGTATAAATAAATACAAATATCAATATCTTATGTAAACTTCACTCAAAAATTGAAAAGGATTCATATATGTAATCTAAATGTAATGTATGATTAAACTAATGTTCTCAATTTCTAGTAAGTTTAATTATTTAGTAATAAAGAATAAAATGTAGTGATGAATGAATAAATATAATATTATGAATTATTTGTATGAGTAACTCTGTGATTTTAATTTCTACAAATGATTCATCTTCATATCATGTAATTATAAGTTAGAGTTCAAATTAAATTAAATTAGATTCATCAAATATATTTTATTTCTAATATGTTTTGGGATATTAAAAACATGAGCTCACATTTTTTCCACTAAAGCTATAAAACATTAAAAAAATCCTACATAATCGGTATTTTAAAAAAATGTGGGATTTTTGTGTTTTTTTCTAAAATAATTTGGAAATATATTTAGATTAAGGACTTGTGGATCATTTTAGAGGATCCTGGAATGATGTTTTTAGATAAATAAATTGAGATATTTGATTCCATATTTTATGGTTCGAAGATGTCATTTTTCAATAAGGGAATATTTATAAGCCTTTAGAATATTAAAGATCATGATATTTAACTTCAATATGGTTTATAAATTTAAATGGGTAAAAAATCCATATGATAATTATTAGTTTATAAAATGAGTTGATTTTAAGATAAGAATATATAGAGTGATGTTTTGAGAGATACTGAGATAATACTACTACTTCTATTAAATATCCTACACATCAAGATTCTTAAAAAGGATGTCCTATTATTAATTTTGGTATCAAATGCATCATTACTCATAAGTAGAAAGATAATATGTTTTCATGTCAGAAGTATGTACTGAAAAATATATAGAATGAATCATGTGTTTTTATTGAATAATTAAATGTTGTTGGTATTAATTATAGTCAATGGTTTCTTCTGTAAGATATTACATGTTATTGCAACAATAATCTTGGAATTGAAACAATTTCTATTTGTTGATACTGGCAGTATTGTGGATATTTATAAAGTTATTTATCTTATAGTTTTAACAATATTTATAAAAATAATGGATCAAATATAAAGAATGTAACAACTCTTTCTAGACTATATGTGTGTTTTTGTGAATTTATTCAAAAAAATATCATTTCAAATATATTGTTCAATATTAAATTTTAGATTAAAACATTAATTTAAATTATATGTGGTTTTTTGTTGATTCATGCTCGAAAAAGGTGATTATGGTCAAAAAAATTCTTGGATAAGTGTATTGAGATTAGGTAGAGGAGTTATGAGTGTTAACATTTGGTTATGAATAAAGTATCAGGAATTGGCCCAGTTATGAATTGGATTACCACTATTTTTCATCTATAAATAGGTTTGGATAATTAATTTATGTAATAGAAATTAATATGTGTATATATTGTGCATTTATTATTTTTTATACTGTTCATTTTTTTAAAAGTTTCATTATTATAAAACCTGCATATTAAATTTCTCAACTGGTAAAAAAACAATGAATTATTTAAGGGGAGAATAAAATATATTATTCATTGAATTAAGAATATTATATATGGGAGTAAAAAAATACATATGAAAATAGTATTTCACACATGAAGGAAAATGTTACGTATTGGGTTTTTTGACTAAGACGAAAACCATATGCATTGAGGAAATATTACACATAGGTTTTTCATTAAGGGAAAACCATATATATTAGAGGAGTTCTTACATATTATAAAAATAATTTTCTAATTTATATTTTATAATAAATAAAATATATATAATTTAATAATATTATTTATCAGGTTTTCTATAGAAAAATATACAGTGTGTGCCAAAAAATATTACATATAATGTTTATTCCTATGGTAAAACAATATAGCGGGTAAAATATATTACGTGGGATTGGGGAGTTTTTAAAATTTGATAAAATAATATGATTTATAAACTACATGTTTTTGATGTATATGTTTTTATATACTTCACTTATAGGCTCTTAGGGTGTGATACATATGGTTATTGAAAATACCAGATTTTATCGAATTTTTATAATGACGAATTTTTGAATATATTTATAAAATTTTAATAAAATTTTAAAATTTAATATTAATATCAAAATTAGATTTTAGGTATATAAGATAGATAATATTCCTAGAATATTTATATCATCCATCTCTTTAACTCCATGGAGGTTTTTCCATTGATTCATAAAGTATTCAAGTATTAGTGTATCTTGGGGGGTTTCTTGAGATGAATCTAATTTTCCAATTTGATACTTCATCAGTTTCATCCCCTTTTAATCGTACCTAGTTTTTGCTAACTCGTGCTTGGTCTTTTTGAAGATTCCATCAGGTCAAGGTAAAACCATCTCAATATGATTTGGATATTTTTAGACTAGCTAATGTGTATTCTAGGAGGATGATCATACTCGTTTTTGAGTAGATTTATTAAGGTATGCTGAATCCTTGTATTAATTAGAGTTTCCCCATAGTTATTTATTAAAAGATCATAGATAATTTAACAAATATTCCATTTTAATTAGAACCAAACAAAAACTCTCCTCAAGGCCTAATGAGCTTTCCCTGCAATGAATCCCAATTTTAGTAAATTATTTTCCGTATACAAATATCAAGTTAATTATCCCGTATTTCAGGTTACCCCAAACCAAAATTCAAATCATGAAACTTTAATAAAATAAAAGTTTTAAATATTAATGATATAATATTTTTTTATTTTTAATGTATCAGAAGAAGTAGAAAAACATTTCAAAATAGAATAAAAATATATATTAATACAAGTGTAATTTTTTTAAACTAAAATATATTTATTTTCCACATAATCATTTTTATATAAAAATTAACTTATATCTCATTTATTACATTGATTTGATAAAACTAAATTTGATTCTGAATTTTACATATCAAAATTTTCCTCATATGAAATATTGTTAATTATCTAAGATGGTTGTTTTTTAGTACAGTAGTTGAAATATATTTTTTTACAAAACAATACATTTATGAAATTATTAGTACATATGTATAACCTAATAGTTTATAAAACATTATAATTGATAAAATATTTATATAATAAATAAAATTATGTTTTTCTAACATAATAGTGTAATCCAATTAAACCTATGTTCAATATTTTAAAACATCAGTAACACTTCATTCTATTTTTTTAAATCAGTCTTTTATTTTAATTATAATTTCCAATTATGATATTCACTGATGGATTGATTTAAAGGACACATAAACTTTATTTGTATAATAATAAACTTATATATATCATGAAATTCAATTATAATGAAAATTTATACTACACATAAATTTTATAATTAAAAACAAATTTTTTATAATAATGATTTTGGTACACAATGTGTAATAATATTAAAATTAACCCAGATAACCTTTAGAAATATTATTTAATAAAATTATTTCTATAAGTTAAATCAACACGTTAAAATTTTCTAATAAGTTTGTAATGAATCAACTTGGGTTCAATAAACTAGTCACCCAATTTGGTCCACCACATGGTGACGATCAACAAAATGGAATCAACATGTCTCTTATAAAACCTGAATGCACAAAACCCAAAAGGAACATTGTTTAAAAAATAAAAAATATCCATGAGTCATTAAAAACTAATCCAAAATAGATAAACCCAAAATTATAAAATTCTAAAAGTCCAATAAATTTTCATGTGACAGATTGTCACCTCTTGAACATTCTTCTACAAAGTTGATAACATGAAGAGAAACTAGCTTGCTACATATTGACCATCCATTTACATCAGTCTAGAAAAACAATATCTATAACATCCAGAGGTAAAATTAGGGTGTAAGGATATATCCTAGAATTATTTCACTAAATATTTTATACAAGGTCTAACATAATTAATGCAATATCTCTATATTTAAAATAAATTCATTTTTTAAATAACTTTTATAAGATAAAACCATTTATAAATCATCACTCAGATTTCATAAAAGTATTTCAATATTTTCATAATTTAGTAATTAATTACATACAAGAAATAAAATAGGTATTTATTTGTAAAATCAACCATGGATACACCATCGGATAATAATGTGATAAAATAACTATGAAATACCATCATATAATAAAATAAAAATAAATAAAATGGCATACCATTTGGGCTCTAACGTAGAAGGATAAGTATTATACATGAAAGAAAATCTACAACCCATGACTAATGTGGATCTAACCCATATAACAACTAGTGGAATGAAACACACTAATTTCACATAAAACCCCTTGTGGTATCACACACACAACAATGTGAAATGTTTATTCTAGACACTACCAAGGTTTCCCAATGTAATTTATTAATAAAAATCCATTTAAAAAACATGATAACATTTGATAAATCATTTTCACATCAATTCCATTCCTCTTCATAGATTTAAAATAAGGTTTAAAACAAAAAATCCATTGAAACATTTCATTCAATGCATTGTGTACAAAATACCTTTTTTAAGAAACCCCCTTAAAAAACAAGTAAATTCTAAAATGATGTAATTATGATAATCAATGAAATAATTTAATATAATAAACTAGAGTAATATACAATAATTTAATGAAATTTTTTGAATTATAATCCTTTTGTAAAAACACCTTCCACAAGATTTGATAAAACCTAAATACCTTTGAAAAAAGAGATTTAAATAACCCGATCAGCCACTAAAAGACAACATGTGTGGGAAACATATAAAAGATTAGTGGAAAAAATTGATAGAAATATCATTCACAAATAAAAAAATTCAACTATCGTATCCAATAGAAACAAATAATTGAAAAGGTCACTCACTACAATTAACCAACACGAACATGTTAGAGATCAGATGCTAAATAGTGTGACCCAAATAGATGTAGATCGACGAAAATTTCCTCCAGATATCATTGGGATCGAGGGGGAGGAATTCACATATAATGGTTAAATAATGAGGTTTGATGTGTATTAAAAATATCTGGAGGTGAGTCATTCATGTCATGAATCCCTGATACATAGTGTGAATCTCATGAGTTTCATGTAAGTTGGGAAAGGAATCACCTAGCTTTAAATTATCTTGATCAACATTTTTTATAATGTCAAAATATTTCCAAACCTGTAAATTTTTCATTATATGAAACAAAATCATAACATCATTATTGAAACATATTCACATCGTTTACCCAGTTCCTGACATGTCTATGTCTAATAGACCAGGTGCAGTCTATGTTCTGCATAAAATTCCTAAATCACCTCTTAAACCCTCTGAATGTAAGAAACATTCTCTTAAAATTAAAAGATAAATTCATTATATATAGGATAATATAATTGTCCCCAATAAATAGATTTTTCCCCATAAGGTATCTAATATCCTAGAACCACAAAAAAAATATAAGGCCATTATATATTCATCAATAATTCCCACTCCCATGTCACGAGGATATCCCTCCCACACTGCCATAGTACACAGACTGATGGAATTATTTTACAACATAGAACATTATCCTGATGATCAAAAATCAAAAAGAAATTATCAACCATAATTGTGTTTGTTCATGATCAATATCCTCCTATTGAAGGACATTAGAAGGATGAGGGTGGAACCTACTTAGCTTGGAAACATGGAACTCATCCTAATCCAAAGTCAAAGGAGAAAGTAAGTTCAAATGATATTCCACCTTTCCAATTCATCCAATGATCCCAAAGGGGACATTAAACCTCAACACTAATAAACCCAAAATACCCAACTAGGGGTACCCCAAGATAGGTGAAACTCTGAGAAAAACCTTGATCACCAACGTCAAAATCGTTCGGCTAATGATGTCAGCCCACGTATAATTTATGAGGGCTCTACGTCATGAAAAACCTCTTCCAAATCAAATGAACATTTTAAATCATTTCCTAAGAAAGACTTGGGCCAAACAAATACCACTCCCCCAACACTTCCAAGATAAGGTAGATCTTCATGGCCACTTATAGAATGCCTCTATTTTGGCAAAAAAAAGTTGGAGACTAATAACTATTATTATAATAAATCATGAATAGAGGAGTATGATTTCCCATGAACCACTTAAATCAATCTCAGACACCTTGAAAATATCATCATCCACATGGATAGCTCTCTTTGTCTATCCATATATCTTTGGATGAAATTCCATGCAAAATTTCAACTGGGAACCCATAGTATCTTGAAATTATTTCCAAAACATGGTTGTGAAACTTTGGTCCCTATCAAAAAAATCACATAGGGAATATTGTAAAGCTTCACAACACACAAATATATATGTTACTAAGCTATTCTAAATGTATTATCTCTTTCATAGGGAGGAACTGTGCTAATTTCTTTAGTTTATCAATGTTCACGATAATCAAACTCTTCCCAATTTAATTTCATGGTAAAACAATAAAACATATTTAGAAATATATTCCCACTTCGATACCATAATGGATAAGGGTTAAAAAAACCTGAAATTATCTAGTGCTCCACAATAATTCTCTGACAAGGAACTATGATATGAAATCTGTAATAGAATATCTCATCCTTAGCCACAAATAACAACATATCAAGTCATGATACATCATGGTAATCCCAGGGTTCAAAGACCAATAAGAATGGTTTCCACTATTCATCAACTCCTTTCTCAGAGAAATATTAACAACCAACTTACTTTAGAGACACAAATAACCAATAAGAGACTAATACCACTCACTCTTGTAATCCCTGCCTTTTAGGATTTCACTAATGTATAGGCACTCAGTGTCAGGTATGTACTCAAACCAAAACCGCTCAATAAATGATGAGTTATCATGTAAATAGCTTAAGAACGCCTACCCACTAGCTTCCTCCATTACCACTATCATATTGATGAATATACTCATAAAATACAACTCTTACTCTAATTCCTTCTTTTATTGAGTTGGTATTTTCCAACTCAACACATTAGTGACCACGTTTACTTTCTCAAGTGTATAAGAAATATCAAAATAAAAATTATGAAGATACTCAACTGAGTATATCTGACACACATTTAGATCCATCTATGGGAAAATATATTTTAGTCTTTTATTATTAGAATATGTAATAAACCACTCCCAAACAGATATCGATGCCATGTTTTGGAGTGCATTCATAATCGCACCCAATTTGAGAAAATGGGTATGGTGGTTCTTCATATGAGGGAATAATTTGAAAGTATTGTAGGCCAACATCCATTTACCCAACATTAATAACAACTCTAATCCCATTCTAGAGGAATTACATAAAACATCATAATATAAACCTAGTTCTAAGAGAATCAAAACCGGAAAAGAAGCCAACATCACCTTCAATTCCAAATAATATCACTGTCATTTTTCATTCCACTCAAAAATTTCACCCTTATAGGTTAAATCTAATATTAGAGATTCGTTCATGGAGAATGCTCAAAAGCACTACCTAGAAAAAAAAAACCAATATACATTGGATCTCAAACACATTTCTGGGCTCCACCCATGACATAACCTCTTATATATTTTTGGAATTCATTGTGACACCCCTCTCAAATATAAGATTCCCTAGAAACATAAATTCCTAGATCTAAAACTCTAATTTGGAATAATTAAAATAAAGATTATTTTCTTTCTTGGTTATAATAATGAAATCCAAATGAACCATGGGATCCTCATTTTACTTAGAGTACACCAAAATATTATCCATGAACACTAAAAAAAGAGTCCAAGAAGAGATGAAATATCTAGTTCATCAAATCCATAAATATTTTACGATAGATAGTTTGATCGAATTGCATAACTAGAATCAATATATTACTATACCATCTCCTAAACACTATATTTGGAATATCTTCTTCTTGGACTATAAAGTGGTGGTACCCTAACCAATTTTCAAACTTTGAAAACCAATGTTCCCATTTGAGTTGACCAATAGAATCATAAATCCTAGGAATGCAACACATATTCTTAAATATCACATGGTTTGTCTTTCAATAATCAACACAACGTTTGAGGCTCCCATCTACCTTCATTTAAAATAGGATAGGTTAAGCCCAAGGTGACATGCTAGGAAAATTAAATCACTTAGCTGTGAGGTCTATATAATAATCCTTAAGTTCTCATAATATAGTAGCTTCCACACAATAAGATGAAATATAAATGGGAAAAATACCATGTAGTAGGCAAATGGTGAACTCAACATTTCGTTATGGAGGTAAACCAACAAAAATCATCTGGAAAGACCCCATGGTATGCCCACACCACTGTTGGAATTTGACTACTCAAACAACGATAAAATGAATTAAGAAATATCTCTGAAAACTAACATGAGATCACTCCATTAAATAAAACAATTGGACACACTCTTTCAGACCTAGAATTACACTCTCTTTGAAATACATGTGTGGCACTATCGATAGGTAAAAATTATATGTGATGAATATAACAATGAATATTAGATATATAGTTGATCATATAACCCATTCTAGTAATAATATTAGTGATATCATAATCGAAGAACATCAAATCCAACTCAATTTCATGGTTGGTTATCATCACCTAATATATGGCACACATGAAACGTTGTTCGAACCTCTTTCTTAAAGGAATAGAATGATAAAAAACAACAAAATATCGGAATGAAATATCAACAGATAAACTAATTTTTTATGATATAAAAGAATGTGTATCACCAATATCAATAAAATATTAAATCAAAGAAGATAAAATAAATAATGTACCTCTAATATTAGTCTAACTGACTTCAGATTCCTTTAATGCATACTCTACTTCATAAAGGAATATGGGATCAACTTCTCCCTACCCTTTCTTTGCTGCATGAATATATCCTTTGAACTTGGCATTAGATCCACCAACCATGGAAACATAAAAATAAATCAAATAATCCCTGTTGATTGTGGGTCCAGATATACTTCCTATGGCCATCCTTCAATAAAACGTTTTATATGAGAAGATTTTCCCTGATGATGGAAATTTGTTGGAACCTCAATATAGTTAAGCTCGGAATGACGACGCCTCCCAAACTGATATTATGAAAACTATTGATATCCAAAAAATGCCCCTAAAACTATTTCTCAAGAAAATTTTCCACATTTTCAATTACATTTCTGGGTAGTAGACACACCTTGGCTAGAAATGACACCAAACAAAGCTCCACCTAAGACAGTTTTCATAGCTGTGTCTACCAATTCTAAAGCCTCTTTTTTGAACACCTCTAAATAATTCATAAGGAACATGAGAAACATCATTCACTAAATATCAAATCCCAACCCCAACTCGAACCTCATAAAAATTAGGTAGTCCTGGGTAACAAGATATGGTTCTAGGTGAACCAGCTTGGTGAACTGAGTGGAATACTCCACCATGGTTTGCTCTAGATTCAATAAGGTTATAAACTGTCAAGTTTTATCCATAATTAATGTCCCGAGATAAAACTACCAGTTGGTGATTTTCTTTAATGAATCCCATGTATTATAATTGTAAACCATAGCTTTCATAATTGATTCCCACCATATCCTTCTAGGTCCATCAAGAATAAAACTGGAAATCTCCACTAAATATTCCTCAGGATTATTTTGAAATATAAAGATCCTTTCTATATATTCAAGACACATCATACTTTCCTATGCTCCATTTTCACCATAGTGGAAAGGTGGATTCTTCCTAATATATTCTGATCCATGTTCCACCACCCATCATGGTTCTTGACACCGACTTGACCTAGAGTTTGAACAATGTGGATTTAAGATTCAACTAAAAAGGGCCCATCATATTATTACTCTATGGACCCTATCTTTCAATATCCTCTCTCAAATTCAAAACCTCTCAAATTGGAGGAAATTTTTATTAAACAAAAGACCATCACCAATATGTTTACCACAAAATTTAAAAATCATAAGGTCGTCTTCCAAAAAATCACATTAATGAATTAAAAAAAAATATTTTAAATAAATGAAGAATTCAAAAAAATGATAGAAAATGATCTAATAAGGAACATGCTAATTTAAATAAACACCAAATCTATATTTTTTAAATAACATTAATTTCAACAACAAAATAAAGAAAAAAATTTCATATCACCCATGGTAACATGAATTCAAATATGGAAGTGAGATGGCTAGGAACACTCCTACACATACTATCCAAATTCTAACAATATTATCTCATGTATAAAAAAGTATTAAAAAAATCCTAATAAGATTTATAACAAATCATGACAGGTATCTCCTTTTAAAAAAAATAAAAAAAAAATATCTTCGGTCAGCTAAACAAGTCACACAAGGGGGTCTTCCACATGTTGAAGTACAATAAAAAGGAATCAACATCACTCACAGAAAAGATAAACAATGGAAACCAATATGGTATATATCAGAAGAAAGTAATCATATCCATGAGACATAAAACCCAATCCATACTGAATAAACATAAATATATAAAACAACAAAAGGCCATAAAGTCTCCTTATGGTGAACGGTTACCTCTAGAACATCCTACTACGAAGATAATCCAATGAAGAGAAAAAAGAATGATATATAACTCCCTTCCCTTTACCTGATTACTAAAAAACAAAATCAACAACTACCCAAGATAAAAATTATTGTTTGAGCTCAAATACTTGCATTATTTCACAAGATATTATATATATGATCTGAAATCAAGAATTAAATAACTCTAGCTATAAAATAAATCAACATTTTAATGCATTTTCTAATAAAAATTCATTTTTTAAATCATCACTTTTTTTTCATAAAATCATTTTCTAATTTTAATAATATAAGAATATTTTATATACAGATAAGAATACATGTGATTGTATGATAAATCAACTTTAGGTAAAGCATAAGATATTCATGTGAGAAAATTACCATGACATACCAAAATGTGACAAATGAGTCATAAATAAAAATTAACACCATTGTGGATCCAACCTATAGGGATACATATCGGACATTAAGTAAAATCCCAAATAAATTCATAATTTAGGTCCAATCAGTATAACATATAGTGGCACAACACACAGTAAAGTAACATAAAACCTCTTGTGTAATCACACAAAGAAATATTGAAATGTCTACTCTTGATGCACACATGGAAAACCAGTGTGAAAATTGTGTTAAAAATACATTCAAAAATCATGATATCATTTTATAAATCATTTCCATATCAAATAACTTTTTTTTATGGTCTTAAAACCCCGTTTTAAAACCCAAACCACAATTGAATCTTTTTATCGAACACTTTGTTTTAAAATATATAATTTTAAACAATAACCACTTTAAAAACAAGTTCATTTCCCAAAAAATCAGTATTATCATCAATTGAATAATTTAATGAAATAAAAAAATTACCGAAATGTAGGGAAATTCATGAATTATAACACCGTTTACATAAAAGCATACCTCAATAATGGTGTAAAATTAATCACCATCGAAAATAATGATTGAAATAATAACATCATCCTCTAAAAAATAAGTGTGAGGGAAATTTAAAATAAACCGATATAAAATCAAAATCCAATAACAAGATGATCTATGAATGCTGAAAGATCCACTATCTTGACTTATGGGAATGAAGAAGTAAAAATGGTCACATACCACATGTAAATGAAGAAACAATGCTGGAGACTAATCCTTGAATGAAGGAACTCACCAGGAAGGAGATTACCCAAAATCACCTTAAGAAATACTAGGGTTTTGGGGGGATTCTATCACATCTAATGGAAAAAAAATTCGTCACACTATATAATAAAAACCATTTGACTCGAAAGATTCACTTCTTGAATCATAGATTCATGATGTGAATCTCAGGAGTTTCACGTACACAAAAAACAAGTTGCATCTTCCTACATTATCTTGATAAACATTTTCAAAATGTAAAAATTATTCAAGGTATGAAATTTTTTCATGATCTAAACTATAATCATAATATATTCCAAGGAAAAAATTCACATCATGTACCCAGTTCATGAAGTGAATGTGTCTGAAAACCAGTGAATAGTCTAGGATTTGTAGAAAATTGTCAAATCAAATCTGAATCCCTCAAAAGAGACCCTCACTTTTCATACATTAACATTACATAAATTTTATAGAATATATAAAACATTGTATAAACAGAATCCTAAAGACCAAACTAGTCAAGTGACTTGTGAAAAAACGGAACATAAATATTGGTATATATATAATCGACATCATCTCTAGTTAGGTTCTTCTTGACTAGCACCCTTCGTAGACACATCAAACATAATACATATCTTCATAACATAGGGGAAGTGAACATAAAAAGTGGTTATATCAAATTCTAAATAAGTTTAAAAAATGTATAAATGTAATCATAATCATTATCATAAGGGTAAGAGAACAAGATCCTAAAAATATATGATCATACCATGCATATAAAAGATCTTAAACATGATTCCAGGTATAAATCCTGGTAGTTCATAAGATATGAATCGTATGAAAATAAATAATATAATTCATAAATGGACAACATATGAAGAAAACATGGAATTGTGGAATACACATAAGAATATATATTTATTTCAATAATTGTCAAGGAATTTTTTCCATTTCCAACTTAGTGGACAAAGTCCTTTACTAGACCAGGTTCACTCCCAATTCCATTACAATATTACTGAACTGAGTTCATTCCTAATTGCAACCCTATAAAACCAAACTGAGTTCGTTTAATTTTTCATCCATTTCTATATCATGATATATAAATAATTAACGAATGTATTAAAGGGAGATATCAGTGTCACTCATATCATTATGAATTCATTCATACATGTGCTACAAGATAAACAATAATAATATAAAAAACAATGAAATGAAATGGGTTTAATAAACAAGTAATCGTATCATAACCAATGAAAAAATATAGGTTTCCTAATCATTTAATTATAAAAATAACTGATGAAAATAAGAGGGTTTCATAAGTATATAACCCATGAAAGAGAAATGAGTTTCATTAATATAATGTCAGCAAATCATAATCCATTCATGGAAAGGATGTGGATAGAAACATTAAATAATTTTCCCAGAAAGGCATGAGTAACACCAATAAATTTTATATTATATTTTAATTGATTTGGAAATATATTTTGAAAAAATTTCATGAGGAAAATATCCTTTCTTCATTGGAAAATGATTTATGGAACATAAAACATTTTTGAAAACATTTTTCATTGAAAATTGTTTTTAAAACATACAAAGGAATCATTGAAAACCATAAAAATAATTAAAATCATTTTTTCTTTTAAAATTATCTTCATATATCATTAGAAAATATTTTTTAAAGCTTTTTTGAAAACATGGTTTTTGAATAAAATAGATTTCCTACTGAAAAGTCAAATATGGCCATATTTTTATAAAAATAATATCATAAATATATTAAGTACCATAGAGTAGTAAAATGATTTTGAAACAAGAAGATTTCCTGAAATAACATATTTTAATAAAATTCAATTGTTTTCTTGATAAATTGATCATAATATTTAAATAAGGGAAGAATAATCATAAATAATATCGACAAACGATGATATTATTTTAACTAAATATTACCACATGGAAACATGGGATCCTACTCTCTATGTAAGAAAATTAAATTACATGAAGATTATAATATCATTAAATTAACTTTATTCAATATATAACATAAAAATTTTAAATATATTCACCTCAAAAAATAATATAGGTGCATAATAAAACATGTGTCTCAAGGAAAGAAAAATTGAGACAAAACTGTCATACCGATTTGTTAACTTCTATGAAATTAACAATATTAAATAAATATCATATAATGGATATGTAAATGCCTATAAATTTACATATAATAATCATTAAACACATCCATGGTTATTATCACACCACCCAAAAGGAACGGGTGGTGAATAAAGCATGTATCTCACAAAAATAAAAAGTGAGATGAAATCCCCTCACCTTGTGTAACAAATCTCTTCATACTCATACAAACCTCATGTATAATATAACTATAAGTTTATTATAAATATATCATAGAACTATATTCTTTTATCTAATACCTTATATGGTTTATTATGACATTGTATTACCCACTTGATCATAATTTTATGTTAAGGTTTCACTTTGGGTAATATTCACTTTGTTATTTATATGTGTCTTAATTTGTTATATCATTGATCCGTATACTTATATGAAGATTTAAAAATTAAAAAAAACATAATATAAATATCAGGTATATTCAGTATATGTTTATTTCTGTAATCTACAAAACACCTATGTAAAAAATGGAAGACACCATTCATTAAGATGGTAAGTTGTACGTATGCATGAACGTTGTTTCCATTTTTATTGTTCTTTTGTAAGAACTAAATAAAATGATATATATATATATATATATATAATTATTCAAGATGAAATTATTTTTTTCTCACAAAATGGAAAGTATAAAGATATATGTTGTAAATGGTTTACATAATAATAAAGGAATAATAAATATAATTTGTAACATATGTAAATACGGTGTACATCAAAAATTCCACCATGAGGAGCGGTAGAGTAAAAATGAAAAATCATGTTATTGTTAGGAGATAGTTCTCTGTACATGTAAACAGTATATTCATTACCAATTAGATGGAAGTTGGTGTAATTGTAGGTTAAAACCTTAATAAAAAAATCAGTATATTCATGATATTTTTGTTATTATATAAATATGAAATAATGATATTTTTGGTAGTTTATAGGTAAATGAGAGACATGTGATGGTTTGAAAGTGTTAACTATAAAGTTATGTAACTCCTTTTGGTTTTCTGCAAAGGGATTCTTTGAATTGATACCTTCCCAAAGGGGGGATTATATGTAAAAGAGATGTAATTTGAGGAGTTTATTGGGATGATTTTTTACAAATCTATGTGGGTTGAGAAGTGTGAGTAAGTGGGAGAATATGTGGCCTTTTATAATGGAGGAGGAGTGGTACACATGTAAATATTTGAAGAGAGAATTCGACCAACATTTTTCATGTTGAAAGTGGATCCAATAATGTATAAAACAAAGAAAAATGGTGTATATTTTAGAAATATGGCCATAAAATATCTCTTAGAAAATTTTCTAATCTATTTTTTGTTTTAAATTTCATGTTTAGTCCTTTTCTATGTTAATGTTTCTCTTCATCATCATAATTAATTTTAATCACATTCAATAATATTTTTATGGAAAATATAAGTCTACCTTTTTATAAATTATAAATTGTGATTATTCCAAATATAGAATCCATTTTTAGTATTTATAATCACAAAAGTGCTTGAAATAAATTAAAATTTAATCCCATAGTCATGTCATAAATACAAGTATTTAATTTAACAATGTTAAAACGTTTGCAATGTTTTTATATTTAATTTCAAAGTGAAATTGACTCCAATTACCCAAATTGGGTTGATTGATAAAAATATGAACGAATTAAACTTAAAAAAACTATAATTTGTTTTATCCACTTAAATAAATTATATATAAAAGCAGTTATGAATTAACTTTCATATATTTGTTAAACATATTAGGACTTTACCAAAAATTATATATTTTGTTATAAATATGTTTTATTTATATAAAACCAATATAAAAAATATTTTAAATTAGTTATTAATATTCATATTACTATGTTTAACATATAGTTTATAATTATCTAGTTTAAATATTTTTAATAATAAAATGAGGTTTTGTAGAAACTCAGTGTTGTGTATAACATATTCCAATTCGGTGTTGCATGTAACGTACACCAAGTTGATGTTCCATGTAACTTATGCTTATTTTGTTCCATGTGAGCTGAATGTTTTACCCATTTCATTGCAAGAGATAGATGAAAATTAATTTTCTAGGGATAAAAATTGTATGTATTACTTGGGGTGTTACATTCTACCCCCATTAGAATAGATTTAGCCCCATTATTCATCACTCAGGTAAAAAAAGTTATAATACTTTTTCTTCATCATATCCTCATGTTCCCACATAGCATCCTCTAACTGGTTATTTCTATATAAATCATTGACCATGTGAGTGGTCTTGTTTCACAAGACGTTTTCTGTATGATATAGAATTTAAACTGGCTATTCCACATATGAAAGATCCTTCTCCTGTGGTATGACCACCGAGTTTAGTACCTGTACAGGTTCGGGTATTTACTTCTTCACGAGAGATACATAGAACAAATCATTGACTTATGATATATATGGAGGAAGATCCAAGTGATAGTCTATCATCCTGATTTGATTGATAATTCCACAAGGACTGATATACGTAGGGCTTATTTTCCATTTCTTCCTGAATCTCATTACATTATAATAGGGTGAGATTTTTTTAAACACATTTTCACCAAATTCAAAATATATATCACATTGTCGGTTATCAGCATGACTTTTCTACTGACATTGAGATTCCTTGATATGTTGTTGAACAGTTTTATCCTTCTCGACCATTTATTCAGTGATCTCAAGTCCGAAAATATATATTTCTCCAACCTCATCCTAGAACATTGGATCTCTATATTTCATCTCATATAGGGCTTCATATGGTGTTATCCTAATGATTGAGTGAAATCTATTTTCATAATATAATTCAACTATTGGAAGGTTTTTATCCTAACCACCATAAAAATCCAAATAAAAATATCTCAAAATATTCTCTAGGGTTTGAATAGTTCTTTCAGACTGACTATCTATCTTAGGATGATATGCAGTGATAAAACTCAACTATGTATTAAGTGATTTCTCATGAATTATATAGAATAAGGAGTTGAACCTCATATCATAATATGATACATTATAATGAGGTAATCCATGCAACATTACCACTTCTTTAATGTATATCCTAGAAAGATGATCCAGAGAGAAGTATTCTCTTATAGCAATGAAGTGTGATGACCTAGTAAGGTGATCTAATACCACCCATATAAAATTAAAACCTCTAGAGGTTTGGGTAATCCAAATAAAAAATACATTGTAATGTTCTCCCATATCCATTCTTGTATGTGTAATTGTTGTAACATCCCCTTTTTCTTTTGTCTTTTAACTTTTCTTGTTGGAATACCAAGCATTGTGTTTTAAAATATGTGATATATCTCTTCATTCCATAGCACCAGAAGTATTTTTTTCATGTCCCTATACATCTTTGTACTTCAATGATGAATATAGAATGGAAAACTATGAGCTAACTTTAACAAATCCTTCTTCAAATATGGTATGGATGGAACACTTAAATAGTTCATAAACCTTATCCTTCCATCCTATCAAGGAAACTCTCATGAATAGTTCTAAATTTATTTTTTAACTCTACATATTCGTTCTGGGCCTCCATAATCTTCACTTGGATAGAGGGTTGAACATTTATTTCGGAAAGATAATATTTTTCCCCTTTTTTTGGATTTCTAGAACAACCCTTTGAAAATCTAGAAATATTGGATATTTTGTGATATTTATCATGGATAAGATAGCAAGATCTTTTCGACTCAAAGCATCGGCCACCATGTTCTCTTTCCAAGGGTGGTAATGTATTGAGCAGTCATAACCCTTTATCATATTTAACTATAAAAATGTCTCATGTTCAACTCCTTCTATGTGAATATATATTTTATAATTCTATGATCAGTATATATATCACACTTTTATCAATAAAGATAATTCATCCATACCTTTAATTCAAAAATTATTGATACTAACTCCAAATCAGTAGTTGGTTAATTTCTATCATTAATCATCAACTGTCATGAGGTATAAGTGATAAACATGTTTTTATACCTAAGAACACATTATAATTCCTTTCATAGATACATATATATACATTATAAATCTTTCTCAACAATAGGGTAATGTGTGCATAGGTGAACTGACTAACCTTCTCTTCACTTCGTTGAAATTTTCCTAACATTCATATGTCCAAAGGAAATTGAAACCCTTTTTAGTTAACATGCTTAGAGGATTAGATATTCTTGATAAAATTTTCAAAAACTATCTATAATAACATTCTAAACCCAAAATCTATAGATTATATTCACAATTATTGGTCTAGTATAGTATTCAATAGCCTCTATCTTTGATGGATCTATTGATATTCCATCTCTTGAGATTATGCGAACCAAAAATGGGTCCGTTTTCTGCCAAACATAATATAGAGTTAATTTTTCGTATATATTATCATTCCTTGGGGTCTTTTGTGAAATTTGAAAATTTTCTCCATTCTCTTACTTTATATTTGAATGGATAAAAATTTCATTGATAAATACTACCAAAAACATGTAAAGATAATCTATAAAGACACAATTCATCAAATCCATGAAAATAAGAGGGACATTAGCAAGACCAAATGGAATCACTATATATTCATAGTTTCCATATTGTGTATAGAATTATTTCTCATGTATATCCACCTTCTTGAGCCTCAATTGATGATATTTAAATAATGGTCAATCATGGAATAGTGTTAAGATCCACATAGTTGATCAAAAAATTCATCAATATGGGGAGGGGGAAACTTGTTCTTGATTTTTATATTGTTTAACTCTATATAATCAATGAAGGGTCACATTGAGCTATATTTCTTTTCCATAAAAAAACATGTACACCCCAAGGTGACACACTTGGAAAATGAATCCCTTATCAAGGTTTTCATTAAGTTTCTTCTTCAAATCCTACAACTCAATTGGGTCCTTTCTATAATAATTATATGAAATTGGTGTTGAAACTTGTATTAGTACTATTGATAACTCAACTTCACATTTTCGTGGAAGGCTAGAAAACTATTCTAGAAAGACGACCAAAAATTCATAAACTATCACAAACCTAATATGGACTCCATCATTACTGGAACCAAACTCAGCCCATGGAAGGCCTGAATGTCATTCCATATCCCCAAGGGAAGGTAAAGGTTCTCGGGTATCATTTATTATGGTTTTGGATTCATTTACCATAGTATAGAATATTTTATTAACAAAAAACAATCAATAAACCAAATCAGAAAATTTATCCCAAACATGCCACAAATAAAATCTAGAATGGAACCCATACATTTAAACAAGCCACAAGTGGTTCAAATATATGTAATGATATAAGAAAAACACCCCAAGGGATTCCACACTATAATGGGTCATCGCCCACCAGTCGTCTCCACAACACAACACAAAGGGAATAAACTATCAACCCAAACCGCCATCACCCAAGGCCTTGCCTTTACCTGTTTCAAACATAATCATGTATACTTACACTCAAGGGGTGTATTTATGTTTTGAGACTAAGACCAATAGTATACCACCCAAATTATTCTATATATTAAGCAGTACAAGATTAAAATCATGCAAGTTTTGATAAACAATAAATGGTGGCAATAAATTATCAAGAATGATACTTTTATAGGTAAACCATTTTCAAAGAAAATTATCAGAGAGTAAAATAGTAAATTATAACATGTTTTATACTTTGTTTTTTCATCCAAACACACCCTAATACAATGATAAATACAAAGGATCCAATGAGCACTAATCTCAAGGACACCCCTAAGATCTATTTAGTTTCGAGCACCATGTACCATGTATCTTGGTGTTATGTGACCATAGTAATATCCATTCCCTTGAAAGATATAGAGTAGGGAACATATCCATAACCTAGTTATCCCCAAAGATCATCAATATTTTTTTGTTAGTGTTTCAATATCCAACATTCTAAGTGAAATAGGGAAAAACCACTCTGGATCACTAGCGTACTTGTACAAGTCCACACAGCTAGATACCTGGGTTTCCCCCTTTGTGCTGAAACAAATTACACATGTTACCAAAATCCAATTGCATATAAAATCATTATTTTTGGCCACACACATTCATAAAAGTACCTAAAAATTCTTTTCACCACTTATATCACTAAATAAAACATTTATAATTTCCATAGAACAACATCGTAAAATATAACAATCTTTTTCACATAAAATCCATTAAAACCCCACTAAAAACACCATGTGAATACCAATATTTCACCCAAACATAATTTAAAACACTAATTTTATTTAATAAAACAATTTCATCAATTATAAAAAAATCCCAAATGATCCAACAAGGGATATCCATGAAAAACAACCATTTCACACAAAAAACCCATTTTATCACCATTCGCTTAACAAACGCCACAAAAAGTAGTTTTTTAAGTAATGACCAAGGAAGATGAAAATTTTAAAATCATAAATATATCAATTTTAAATCATCCAACAGGTAATACACATATAATCACCTAACACAAGTGTCAAAACACCAAACCCTTGGGTGAAAGTTTACCCACACCACCGTTGCACAACAAGGGAGTTAAATCAAACCAAAACCCAAAATATTATACCCATAAACCAAATATCAACCCCCTGGTTTGAATCCTTACTTTTGGGAGAATAAAAAACTGTAAGAATAAATGGAGGAAACTCTATGTAAATGGAAAAACCCTATGAAAATGGGAGGAGGATGGAAGAAAACCCACTTACATGAGAGATCGTGATGAAATCTCCCCAACTACACCAAAAGATGAATATCCAAGCAACCAAAACTGATAAATAGGCTTGTATGAGGCTCATTAGATCATGTGGGGACTCAAATGGAGAAAAAATAGTGAAATTCGAATAATTTATAGATGAAAAATATTAACTTTTCAAATCTAGATGATTTGAGAAAAATGGAGACATTTCTCCCTAATCTACTATGAAAATGATCTAAAATGGGGAAAATCGATAATGGGGGTGATCTTATGGGTGTTGGATTCTTGTGGGAGGTGGAATCAATGAAAAACATAAAAAATGAATGAGATATTAATAAATTAAAATTTTTTAAAGTAGGAAATGGGCTCACGGGTTGGCCTAAGGCCTATATAAATTAACCAAATACCAAATGATAATGAGTTCCTAATGGGTCCAAATAAATTGGTGGTTTGAATAGGTCAGTAGAGGCCATGTAGGTAGTGTATTAGAGGAAAATTTATTAAAAAGGAATGAGTTATAAAAGAAACAATTTTTTTTAAAATCTGGAAATAGGCTCACGGTTTGGACCAAATCATGATGAACCACCTCCCCCCCCCCCTCTCTAAAAGTACATGGGAACCTACCCCAAAAAAATAAAGAATAGATATTAAATAAAAAATACATTTAACAAAAGTCATGAATGTGATAATTATTCCTACCATAAAACATCCATCCCTCAGAAAGTCATCTTAAATCATTATCATATAAGAGAAATGAAAATTACTCTTTGACCCAAGACTTCTGCCCCTTTGTCTTATTCTCATTAGTCCCATGTTGCCATATGACTCTAACTAGAATAATAGTCTTCCATTGAAGAGAATTTTCTTGGGAGTCCACATTTCTCATTGGCCACTCAAACACCAGAAAATCATGCTCAATCTCAAGTTCTTCCCAATTCAATACATTGGACGTATTCAGGTTATCATTTTTCAACTGGGAGATGTGGAAGATGTCATGAATGGAAGAAAAATGAGAAGGAAAAGAAATCATGTATTACACCCTACCAATATACTCAATGATCTCAAAAGGACCGACATATTGTTTTGTCATCTTCCCTTGTTTTCCCAATTAACAATGGCCCATACAAGGGGCCACTTTCAAGAATACCATATCACCCACAGAAAACTCTAGGTCTCGACACCTCTAGTCAGCATAGGACTTTTGATGACTCTAAGCTATCAACAAGTGTTGTCCAATAAACTTGACCTTCTCAAACATCTCCTGGGAAAGGAGTATCCCGATATAGGGGGCTGGGGCGACAAGGCTGACCATTGAGTGCCTCATAGGGAGCCATTCTGATCAAGGATTGGTAGCTATTATTATAGAAAAATTAAACCTGTCCAAAATGGTTATCCCATAAACCTAAAATGTCCAAAACACATGCATAGAGCATGTCCTCCCAAATCTAATTCACCCATTATGTCTGAACATTTATTTTAGGTGGCTATGTTGCGACCTTCTTATTCTGCAACACTAGGGCCTTCTGAAATCTTTTCCCAAATCGATTTGTGAAATGGGGGTATCTATCTGAGAAAACTACTAATGGAACACCAGGAAACCTTACCACCTCCTGGAGATAAAAATAGCCAAACCAATTTTATTTAGTAGTATCTTAGATCAGAATGAAGTGTGCTAACTAGGTCGGATGACCAATCACCACCCAAATGGAATTATTACCCATAGGTGTACGAGGTATGCCAATAATGATGTCTATGGTAACCCCATTACACTTCTATGTAGGAATGGGTAATTGATGGACCAAATTGGAGGGTCTTTGGTGCTTTTTTTTCTCATATTGAAATGTGTAGCATCTCTATATGAATTCATCTATGACTCGTCTCATAAATGGACACCAGAACTATTGTCTCACATCATAATACTTCTTGGTGGCACCCAAAAGAATAGATAACTGAGACTGGTGGCTATACTGCATGACCACCTTTTATTGAGATGACGACACTACTAAATGGCCCTTGAAGAACAAGATACCCTCGAGACATGACAACCACTCAGAAGACGTCTCCACACAATGAATAAATATCCTCGACAATGGAAAAAATTCATCCCATGGCTTTTCTCACTGAATCAACTCCAGGAGAGAAGGATTTGACTGAATGCTTTCTAAGAACACACCTCCACTATGATCCTTGGTATCCACATGAATATGAGAAAAGAACCCCATAAGAGTCCACTCAACAATGTACTTCCATTAGAATTACACTAGTAATTTTAAACTCAAAGAATCCCCCACCACATTACCCTTGACTGAGATATAGAAAATGTCAATGTCGAACCCCTGAAAGTTATTTATCTAATGGGTTTTCCTCATATTGAGGTCCTTTTTTGAGAAGATGTAGGCTAATTTTTTGTGATAATAATGAACTATGATCTTCTCCTCAAATAGGTAGTAATGTGATGTCTTCAAATATTACATCACAGCTTCATAACTATAATTCTTTGGTTGGTTAATTCTTTTCATGTGGTTGGAGTTGGCGAGAACAATATGCCACCACATGATCATCCAGTATAAGAAAACACCCACGACCCATACCAGAGGTGATACAATACACCACATACCCATTTCCATCCTTTGGAAAAATCAGCATGGGTTTGGTAGTCAATTGCCGCTTCAGTTCCTTGAAGGATGCCTGAAAATTTGGGGCCCATACAAACTTCACCCCTTCCCAGGTGATTGTGGTCATGGGAGAAGCAATCTGAGATAAATCCCAAAAAAATTGCTGTTAGTAACTAGCCAGGCTGAGGAATATTCTGATCTCGGACATGTTCTTTTGTCTGATCCCATGACATAACCACACTGATCTTCATAGGGTCCACCGAAACCCCACGCTCTATGACCACATGACCCTGAAACTTCACCTCCCTGATCTAGAAAGTGAATTTGGAAAACCTTTCATAGAGGCGGTGTTACTAAAATGTTCCCAACTTGATCCACAATTATTGCTTGTGTTCCTACATGGATCTGAAGTAAACAAGGATTTCATCCATGAACACCACGACGAAGGAATTTAGATACCTGTGGAACACGATTTTCTTTAGTGTCATAAAGGCCACTAGAGCAGTGGTCAATCTAAAGGGAATTCCCATACACTCAAATTAGTTGTACCTATTTCAGGAGGATATCATTGAGATATTTTCCACTTTCACCTTGAGTTGATGGAAACCAAAACACAAGTTTATTTTCGAGAACCAATTTTCCCTATTCAACGTTTCAAACAAATGATCTATTTGGGGAAAATGATATGTGTTTTTATGGTTACATTATTTGGATTCTGTTAGTTAATTCTCAATTAGATGGACCCATCGGCCTTCTTTATCAAGATAATAGGATCAACCCAAGGATAGATTCTTGGGAAAATGACTCCTATGTAATCTAATTCATCCGGTTGAATAATAAATTCCCTCAATTCGGTGGGGGATATACTATATCAAGTAAGAGAGATCAGATGTGTTACCAACACTAAATTAGTCAAGAACTCCACATCCTGCATCGGAGGAATGCTTGAAAATTCATCTGAGAATACCTCTGAAAAGTCACATGCAACATGAGGTAGTCCAACTTCCAGAGAAAAACAATATTCCTCTAGAGTGAGCGATGATAACTTGAAGATAAGATTCCCTAACTCTTAGAGTATAGGTCTTGTGCAACCCGGCCAAGGATCCCATTCCCCAAGATAAACCTAAAGAATTACATTAGGTGCCATGAAACTCACCCTCTACCTATAGTAAGAAATGTTTTATTGAATGGGAACCAAGAAATCAATTCCATGTATCATGTAAAAAAGATCCACATCAAAGACCTAGAGGCCCAACTCCATATTAACCCATAACATAGAAAGCGCACATGAAAATAACCGGATACCCTGTTCCTTTTTCTTTCTCAAAGACATCACCATCTCCATAGCAAAGGAAAACAACTCAATTGAAAAATTAAGCATACTCAAATTATGGGGAGATATGACTGAAACATAAGCACTTATATCAAAAAGAGCAGCAACTATATAAGAAGAAATCAAAACAGTACCTCAAATAATTGATGATCCCTCCTCTGATCCCACTAGTGCTTGATTCACCGCATGAAGATCCCTATTCTATACCTGAAAACGGCCCCTCATCTAAGGATCTACCCTAGTTTTTATCATCCTAGAATATTATCTGGCCTTGTCACCACTGCCACAAAATAGTGATCTCCGTGTCCTTGAAGACTCTGAATGAGCTGGCACTACCCTGGAATCCACTAATCCTTCCCTAAATTGGATTGGACGTGTCATCTTGAAAAATTGCTACAAGTTTCCCATACCACCTCACTGATAAAAAGGATTTAGAGGAAATTTTCATGATGGTTTGATATACCCCGGCCTCCTACACTGGTGGCACACGATGACCCAAACATCAAAAGCCACTGATGAAAACTGCTTGGTAGGTTGGCATGAGTTATCACCCCCTTCTTTACCTACTCCTCACATTTAATTTTCTTCCCAGAAGAGCTGACATTGACCATACTTGATATAACCCTAGAAAAATAAACCCTCCCCTTTCATATGATCTCTATAATACCAACCCAGTCAATCACCTCTGCATAGGTTTTCAGCTTGAATAGGATGACTTGGGAATAGATCTCTGACTACAGAACCCTCTCGAACTTATGGACCATCATGTGGTCATTAGAGACCATTTTCAAATCATACTTAACCAACAAAGAAAAACGTTTGTAATGATCTATCATTGAAATATCCCATGTAATAAGATTTATTGACTCTTGATATCGAGCATACGCCAAAACTTTAGGGAAAAAGTGGTCGTTGAAAATAACATTGTAGTACTTCCAGATCATCTTCTCATGCTTCCAAGATTCATGCACTGATTCCAACCACCTATGGGTAGGACCCTCAAATAGGAAATAGGAACACTTATAACTAACCTCCTCATGTGTGTCTTGGAACTCAATCATGCGCTTGATCATTTAGAGCCACTCCTCTGCTTCCTCTGGATCTGTGATACCTCAAAAAGAAGAAGGATTGGTTTTTAGATTCTCTTGGGATTTTCCATCCTAGGACAAGTATCATATTCCATAACTAAAGCTATAACAGGATCCTATTTCTATCCCATAGCATGGAAATCCTAAACCATATCCTCTATTGGGCTCTAGTCAAGCGGTGAGGGATAACTCTCTCCGGCTTTCTCTAGTGGGTGCATGGGATATTTCTGGGGAGGCATGTTGCTGTAAAAGAAAACAATCAGAAGAATGAAAATCAGTACAAATATTATGAAAATTTCTTCCTTAACATCAAATCTAAATAATCTAAACACATTACACCAATAAAATAAACAACTACTCCACCCCAACCTAATGTCCACATATAGTATGCAGCCCACACATCTCACCTGGAAGTGATGTAATACAATGAATTCCAATGTCCCTTGGTGACTCAAGGAATTACTTGAGAGGTGCAGACCAGGAACCCTATTTATGATCAAAACTCGGAGCCCCAACATTCCTAGCTCATGTATAGCCTGACTCATCCCAAAATAATAATATGACCCAAAAACATTAACCTTCCTCTTTTACCATTTTGTCATGAACTGAATCTAGTATCCATCATTAATGGAAACAAACACAGCCCATGGAAAGTCCTAAAGAGCATTACCTATCCCCAGAGTCTTTTAAAAGATCCCAGGTATCATGTATTATGGTTTGGGAATGATTTGGTTCAGTTTATAATCATTCAACAACAAAAAATAATCAATAAACCAAATCTAAAAGTGTATGCCAAACATGCCATAAATAAAATCCAGAATAGAACACGTAGGGTTAAACATGACACAAGGGGTAAAAATATACATAAATGTACCAAAAAACATCCCAATGGTTCTCCACATGATAATGGGTTATCATCCACAAGTCGTCTCCACAACACCGCATCGTAGGGAAGAAACTGGCAACCCAAACCGCCATCACCTAAGGCCTTGACTTTACCTGCATGGTATATGATCAAGTATACATGATCCCAAGGGGTGTAAGTGGGTTGTTAACCTAATACCAATATGATACAACCCATATTATTCCATATAGTAAGAAATACAAGATGAAAATCATTCAAGTTTTTGAAAATCATGAAATGGTGGCAATAAATTCTAAACAATGAAACTATTAATGGTAAACTATTTTCAATGGGAAATTTCAATGATTTAAAACATTTTATTAATACATGTAATCTACTGAAGTTTTTCATCCAAACACACATGAATCCAATGATAATTAAAAAATATTCAAAGAGCACTAATATCAGGAACACCACTAGGCACTATATAGTTTCAGGCCCCATGTACCTCACATCTCAGGGTAATGTAACCATTGATACATATGTTCTCATCCACGTTCCACTAGTAGAGAACATAACCATAACCTAGTGGTATACAAAAATCATCAATATAGTTTTATTATTGTTGTAAATGTCCAACGTACTAAGTGAAACATGGATAAAACCACTTCAGATCACTAGCGTAATTGTACAAGTCTGCTAACCCATATACCTAGGTTTACGACCTGTACTCAAATGAATTCCACATGTTACCAAAATAAAATTTCACATAAAATAATACTTTCTGGTTACCCACATTCAAAAAATTATCTACACATGTTTTTTACCACTTATATCACTCAATAAAACATTTAGAATTTCCATAATACAACATCACAAAATATAATAATGTTTTGAACATAAAATCCATTGGAAACCCCAATTTTAACACCATGTTCACACATATATTTCACCAAAAACAGATTTAAATCACGAAACCATTTCAATAAAACCATTTCAACAATTAAAAAATAAATGCAAATGATCCAACATGGGAAATCCATGAAAAACACCCATTTACACACAAAATTTTCATTTTTTCACCGTTTCCTTAACAAACACCACCAAAAAATGTTTTCACACCAATGACTAAGGAAAATGAACATGAAAAAATTATAAATAATGCAATTATAAATCATCCAATAGTGCTTACATATGTAATCACCAACCAGAAGTTTCAAGACACCTAACCCTTATGGGAACGTTGACATCACCAACACTACACCACAAGGGAATTTAATCAAAACAAAAACCAATATATTATAGAAATAAAACCAATATGAAACCCTAGTTCTGAAAACATAATTGATGTAAAATGGGATCTTAAATAATAAATGGATGAAACAGAAATAAAATGGAAGAAACCCAATAAAATGGGAGGAGGGAAGGAACCCCACTTACTTGAGAGATCTTGAAGAAATCTCCAAAAACCCTCCATAAGATTAATCTTCAAGAAACCAAAGCTAATATGAAGGATATAATTAGTATCATGAGGACTATTGGGGACTTTAATGTGGAAAAGTTAGTGAAATTTTATTTATTTATTGATGAAACAAATTACCTTCCCAAATATGGATTATATGAAAAAACTTGAGAACTTTCGGCCAAATCCACAATCAAAATGAGATCCAAAGAAGAACAATAGTCAATAGGGGTGATCCTAAGGTTTTTTTATTTTATTAGGAGGTAGAATCCCCATATAACATAAAAAATGAATGAAATATTAAATAATTAAATTTTCTTTAAAGTAGGAAATGGGATGAAGGGTTGGCTCCATGCCTAACTAAATCACAAAAATCAAAATGATAATGAGTTATTGTAGGATCAAAATGGACATATTGGTTTTAATAGGTTAGGGGAGGCCATGTATGAATTAGAATTAGTGAGAAATTTGAAAAAATTAAGGATTTATAAATGATAAAAATTTTATTTTTAAATCTGGAAATGGGCTCACGATTTGGCTATAATCATGATGAAACCCCCCTTTCTCCAAAAATACATGGGAAACCCCAAAAAACAAAGAAATAAAAAAAATTATATATTCCTTTAAAAAATTCATGGATGTGACATAAACAATAAAAATATCATCGATGTCAATTTTCTCCCCAACCATCTCATATAAATAGACATTTTGAATGAGAATTATGAATCATGCACTAGATGTAATCTACAGAGGAAGTTCATTATAATACCTACATTTATGGATGATAATAGGAGGGTTTTTAATATTAAAAATAAATTCCCTTACTATATAATATAGGTAGTATTTATGAATATAAAGACCATCCATTCCGAATATGACATCAAATAAAACCAAATGAAGAATGACAATATTTGGAGGAAGCGCATTCCCCCTACTTTCAACAAGAGAGGAATAATAGACTGGGGATGAAATATTTATACCATTAGTGGTTTTTACTGATAATTATACATATATTGTTTTGGAGTAATCATAAAACCCTTAGAAAATTCATTAGACATGAACGACGAGGTAGATCCAGAATCAAATTTGACATTATCAGTTCTAGAGTTGATGGTATGATTACCGTTTATAAGGATGTTACCTCACCCCTATTCATAAATTGTGATTGAATGGGATTTATTATTTTAAATCAAATTAATAGGTTATTAGAATCAATCCTTATCACACACCCTTGGATTTGGGCACTTTTTAGAATAATTCCCATTCTCCTTACACTAGTAGCACTGAAGCGGAGGAGGTGCATTCATTACAACTTACCCTCCATAAGTATTTTGAGCTAACATCTTCCCATAACTCCATTAATCAATTTTTTAGTTACATTCATTTTCAAAAATAAAACATTTTATAGACCCCTTAAGACAAATTCCTCCATGAATCTTCCCACATTTATAGAAAAAAGAAACTCAACTTATTTTCCCCGCAGGTTTTAGATTTTCCTTTGAAGTCCATCTTCCATTTCATGTCAAACCTAAGAGATTGAAACGTGACTCTAAAATCCATTTCAACCTTTATTTAATAATTCACAATATATTCATTTCTACTAATGTATTTTATGTCAAACACTCTTCTGATACTATTCTTTATTTCACTGAAGAATCTATTAAATATAATTTTAGGTTGGATGATAATTCTTCAAGCATACATCTCTGGTCTCAGGAAATTATCCCCATAGTTACCAACAGATTCCTCATCCCTTTGCATAAACCCAATGATCACTTTATCTATTTTGGTAAAAATTATTCTAGGAAATTATTTACTAAAAAATAAGTTCTTGATCTCATCTCAATCTATGGATTTTATCTCGTGTTATTTCCTAATATTCTTGATTAGAGTACACCTCTATTTTTATTTTCCTTCTAATTGATAAATAGACAAAAATTACTTCTCATGATCCAAAAAATATATAATAGAGAATATCATTTCATTAGTACTAATACATTTTTCTGAAACACATGGATTAGAATCCCATATGAAAGAAGGTCTATGTGTCCTTATGAATGAATAAATATAACGTTTTCCCTCCTTTTCTCATTTAGAAGACCACCAGGATTCATATCTTGATAAATCTACAGGATAATAATAATGAGTTTTTACATTCTAGCTGTCATAGAAATCAGTTTTTAAGGAGTTTAATCATTTCATTTTCCATTTCAATCTCAATTAACACAGTTCCTTCTATTTCCATTCATTGTATAAAACCAAAACAATAGAGTGTTAAATATATTTTATAATGGGGAACCACATAATCAAGAAATGTTATATATTGGATTACAAAATTCAAAATCCATACTAAATCTATGATTCCTTAGTTTTATCCTAATTTTTCATATCCATCTTATATTTAAATACTTCATGATGTTTCAAGAAGATTTTTTGAATTCCCATTGCATATACCTCGATAGTTTCAAACTGGGTGTGCAGTAAGGCCCATTGTTCTATACCAGATTGCCCTGAGTTTGGTTTAGAACAAATTGTTAGGGTTGTTTCCCCTATGTACATATATTCCAGATCCACATCCCATTGTAGTATCAGAATAGGGATGTATTTCTAGGACACCACTCACTCAATCCATTACCAAAAAGCTATGAAATGTTCTTATACATTTCATAATATTTACACTTATCCTTAGAAAAGTCTTTATGGTTCCCACTAAGGTTTTCTCATCCTGAATTATATAGGTTAAATAAAAATTTTCCATAAAACCAAATAAATGTCCCCCCATTTTCATATTATAAAATTACACAACTTTTGTATAATACTTAAAATGTTATACAAATAGATGCCCAAAGATAGTACTAGTCTAGGGCCTTTGGAAACATTAAAACATAAACACTGGTCCATAGATGAGATAAATCATCTCTCACAAGGTTATTCTTGACTAGAACCCTTCTTAGACATATCAAACATAATAGATGTCTTCATAACCTATAGGAAGGAAACATAAAAATGAGTGATCTCAGATGGCTAGTAAGGGTAAATAAGGGAGCTATATGAGCCTAATCATGAGCATAAGTGTATGAGAATGTTATCATTAAAATAAATGATCATTCACTCTATATCAAAGACAATAAATATAAATAATTTAAAAAATATTGGTAGTCCCTAAGATATTAATCATAAGTAAATAAAGAACAAAATCTATGAAAGCATAACATTGGAATAAAACATGAAATTTTTGTAGAAATATAAGCATGTATAGTGATTTCCATATTAGTCAATGAATTGATTTCAGAACCATCTTAGTGGATGAATTCCTTTACCGAATTGGGTTCACTCCCTATTTAAGCCTTATATTACTAAACTAAGTTCACTCTTCATTCTAGCCAGGTAATACTAAACCAAGTTAATTTATTTCTCCATCCATGACTTTATTATGAGATAAAAATATTTACCCAATAAATTGTAGGGAGATAGAGGTCTCACCCAAATCTTAATGAAGTCATACATACATGTTCCACATGATCATAAGTAATCATATAATAACCCATAAAGTGAAATGGTTAAAATAATCATGTAATCATATTCAAAATTTTAAAAAATATAGGCTTCATAATCATTTCATCACAATCATAACTCACGAAAATAATTAGTTTTCAGAAGCATATTACCCATGAAAGAGAAATAGGATTCGTAAACATAATGGAATCAAAACACAATCTATTCAGATAAAGAATATGAATGGAAAAATTGAATAATTTCCCTATAAAGGTATGGGTAACACCAATTAATGTTATTATATATGGGAAATAATTTTGAAAGATCTTTTAAAAAAATTTCTTGGGGAAAATATTATTTTTTCATGGAAAACCCCTTTCTAAAACCTAATACTTTTTTAAACCAAAATTACATTAAAATAAATTTGAAAAAATACAATGAAATCATAGAAAACCAAAAAAATCTATAGAATTTTTTTCTTTGAAAATTATATTCATAGATCATTTGAAAATGTTTTTCAAACATTTTAGAAAACACGGTTTTTGAATTAAACAGATTTTCTCCCAAAGAGAGATAAATTCCGATTATTAAATAATAATTTTCTTAAACATATCATGTAAAAAGGATTAGAAAATGGTACTAAAAAATATATATATCATGAATAACCAGAGGATAATAGAACTCATGAGTTTTCTTGAGATATAGATCATAATATATCAGAAAATGAAGCATAAGCTTAAGAAAATATCAATAAACAATAAGATTGTTTCAATAAACTATAACCACATAATAACATGGGATCACACTCTATATGTACTAAAATGAAATTAAATGAAGATTATAATATCATGAAATGAGTTATATTCAATATATAACATGTCAAATGGAAGTATATACACCTCAAAAAAGATTGTAGGTGTATAATAAAACATGTGTCTCAAAGAATAAAAGTTGAGACAATATTGTCTTAGGATTTGGTTGATTTTGAAACATTATCCCCATGAAATAAAAATCATATAATGGATATGTAAAAACCCATAAAATTAATTATAATAATAATTGAATACGTCCATGGGTAGTGACACACCAAACGAAATTAATGAGTAGGGAATAAATCATGTATCTCATGGAAATAAAAGATGAGATTAAATCCCCTAACCTTGTGTCTTGAATCTTGTCGTACTGGTAAAAACCTCCTATATAATAAATATATGTTTATAATAAAAGTAAAAAATAATAATATTCTTATATATAATGCCTTATTTTTTATTATGACTTTACATTACCTACTTGTTAACAATTCTATCTTATGGTTTCACATTTGGTAATGTCTGGTTTGTTCTTCACATGTGTATTAATTTGTTATATCTTTGGTCCTTATACTTATATCACGATTTATAGAATTTAAACCATGATATATATATGTATAAATATAATTAAAATTTATTATATTTTTATTCTAATAATATATATAATATATAAGTACAAAATTCAATACATTGTTCACGGAGACAGTTAGCCATACATACGCAAGAATGTTGTTTACCTTTTTATTATCATATTGAAATAATGAAAGAAAGTGATATATATGTGGGTAGATATATGTTATAATTATTGTAGCATTATTATTTCATCTATATAATATAATTTCACTAAATATATCCTTAATATAATCTATATATTGTGTTAATGAATCACATCACTTTGAGGGGGTAGTAGTCCACACTTTCTCAAACGAAACTATTGTATTCAAACAAAATTTAAAGTATAAAGATATGTGTTAGAAAAAATATAGAAAATTGAAGACAAAATAAATATAATATATAATACATATTAACTGATTTTCCATCATAATTTCCACCATGATATGGGGCAAAGGAAAAATTAACAATCAACATTTTGTGAGGTGGTAATTCGTTATACACGTAAACAGTATGTTTGTTACCCATTAGATGGAAGTGTGAGTAATTGTATGTTTAACCCTTAATACAAAAAACATGTCAATATATTTAGTATAAATTTTATATTATATTAATATGTAATAATGATATTTTGGTTATATATTTTCTGAACCTAAGTGGTTTGACAAGTGTGAGGAAGTGAGAGGAGAGGTTGCCTTTCATAGTTGAGGAGGACGGGCGCTCTTATAAATTTTTGAAAATAGAATTCCCCCAATATTTTTATTTTTTAAAGTGGATACAATAATGGACCAAAGCTGATAAAAGGGAGTATAGGGTCTATATATTTCCATGAAACATCTCTTTAACAACTATATGTGTCAGTTTGTTTCTTAAATTTAAGGTTTAGTACTTTGTTAACTAACTTTTTCTCTTAATCATCGTAATTATTTTTAATCACATTCACTAATATTTTTGATAAAAAACTAATTTTACCTTTTTAGAAATTATATATTGTGATTATTAGAAATATTTAATCAATTTTTCCAAATTCCAATCACATATGTGGAAGAAAATAATTTAAATTTAATCCTGCATTCAGTTCGACAGTTCGTGTTTTTAATGTAAAAACGTTTAAAGATATTCTATGTTTTTATGTTAAATTTAAAAGAGAAATTGATTCCAATGAACCAAATTTTGTTTGTTGATAAATATATTATATATTTAACGTTTTAAAAAAATAAAAAAAATAATTTAACCTTATAAATTAATTAGACGAAAAATCAGTTTTGAATTAAAATTCAGTATTTTTCACTATTCATAAAAATAAATTTTCTCATAAAAATACCAAAAATTAACTCTAAGCTACTTTATACCTTATAACTTCCAAAATAAAATTATATTATCATATTTTATTTATATATTTTACAAAAATAAATTATTTTATTTTTCATAGAAAGACATTAATAGTAGTTTATTTGAGAAAATAGTATTTTAAAACATCTAAGGACTTTAACAAAAATTATATCTTTCAATATCAGTACATTTTAGTTATATAAAACTATAATAAAAAATATACAAAAATTACTTATTATATTCATATTGATAAATTTAACATGTATTTTATAATTATCTCATTTCAATAATTATATCTATAAATTTATATTTTGTAGAAACTCAATGTTGTATGTAACGAATGCCATGTAATTTTTAAAAGTAACGTACATAAAGTCTATGTTTACTGTAATGTATTTCAAGTAAGTGTCATATAAGATAAAGTTTTGACTGAGTTCATTTTCATACATAAATGTAAATTAATTTTTTCAAGATTCAAATTCCATTAAAACTTATGGTTTTACACCCTCTGAACTGAATACGCAAGATTTCAACATTTAAATAGACATAACGTTTACCCATGTTTTTAAATTTTCAATATTATTTTTTGTTTAAAATGATTACCATGGTTACAAATATAAGTTACAATAGAAAAAGTGAAAAAGGGTAAAAAGGTTTTTACTAAGTAAAGAATATCTAAATCAGATAATAAACATACCACCAATTTTTTGTATGAGATTTGTCTCATCCAAACATTATACCCTAAATTATTTTATACTTTTTCACCCTTTGAACCCCGAATAACGACATTCCATTTTTTAAATGTAATGAGTACTTCCAAAAACTACCCATATATTCTCTCGTATACTGGGATCACATAGAACAATTTATATTGAAACAATTCCTAATAATTGCATCCTAAAAAACTGTTCCCCCCAAAATATAATATAATATCTTTTTTGTAGATTTTACTATCAATTAGATAGTCTAGGGCCTCCATTTGTTAGGATATTTCCAAGATAATTCTCCTGTTCTCAAAATGGTTATTTCTTACTCCTTATATATTTCTTCTTAATATTCTTCATGGAAACATTTTATAGTAATAGTAATATAATAAAATATGTATTATTAATCTACTTGATCATTATTATATTAATGGATCAACTCTTATTCAGTCCTTTCTATCCACTAATAAAAACAAAACAACATCGATATTTCATATGTATGGACTACCACCTTCAAAATTCCATGTGGTTCTTTTTTCATCCATGAATTTTGTGGATGTTAAAAAGGATTAATTTATAAAAAGAATATTTTTAGTACATCCTAATTATTATGATTAAATTTTAAATTATCATAAACAATAATTACCACCCATTTTGTGAGAAACAGAATTGTTAATCATGTGTATATATGGACTGATCCCTCTATAAATGATGAATTTCATTTTTCATCACCACTCCTCTTGGATAGTTTTATGAATAAATTTAATGAAGGTAAATTATATTTATTAAATGTTTAATATTATATAAATTTTATATAAAAATTATATGAAAATCTATTTACATGTTAAATCGTTATAATTTGATCGTGTTTGTGTTGGCTTTATCACATATATAAATGATGTTAAAATGTTTATATATTTAAATTTTATGTAATATTATATAACATTAATATCATGTAATAATATTTTTTTAAAGTTTATAATTTATTTTTTAAAATTATTAATACTTTTTAATATATTTATTAATATATCACCATTCAATCATTAAAAACACCAAAACTAGTTCTTCAGAATTTCATTTTTCATGTTCAATGTCAATACCATTCAAATAGATAAATGAGATATAAGGAATAATATAAAAAATATTATTATAATATCTTAAATTACTTTTTAATTTAGATATTTGAACCAATAAGTGAGAATCGGCCACATCACTATGAAATGTGTACACGATAAACAATAAAAAAATCCTAACATACAATATTGAAAATAAAAAGCAACCAGGTAATAAATTTTTGATGTATGCATAAATTTGATGTGTATATATGTTAATATATTATAATAATTATTTTAAATTAGTTATTAGATAGTTATTTTAAATTTAAACAAGTTTAGATAATGTACAACTAAATGGGATTTAGGGTAAGGGGTCCTTCTTAAGCGAACTTCTTTTCATGGGTAATTATGATTCCATTTTATGATGGTTTTCCAAGAATATTTAGTTAATTTTTATTATTATACTATAATTAACTCTATATCTGTTAATAATTTGATATTTTTAATCAATATCATTATTTTTATGAATTTCATTCTCAAAAGTATATCCTTGTGGAGAATAACTTTTATTCACATTAATGATAGTTTTCCCTCCTTGATCATAATTACTTTTTCCACCAAAGCTCTCCATTTTTTTAAACCCAATTATCAATTATCTTTCGTGGCCTTTATATTTACCTTCTACTGTTTTTTATGTTTTTAAAAAATAAGTTTTATTACTCATTTTAATATTTAGGTTTTCCATAAAATTATTTCAAATATTTTAATGTTTTCTATCATTTCAAAATCAAATGTTTTATCTTCCACCCCACATTTAATTTTGATAACCATTAAATAATTTCAAATATATTTTCTTATGTTTCATTATGAAGGTAAATATTTTTCAATTTATAATCTTTACCTTTTTGGAAATAAAATTCGATGTGATCTTGAACTCCATTTACAATAATATTAAAAAAAATTTAAAAAAACATGTTTGTGATTTTTATACCATTTGGTATTTCATATCTAAATGATTTATTTAAATAGAAATTATTTTTCATGAATAACCTAATAAATGTCCTTAGGAAATATTTTTTTTGCGGTGATTGAGTTTTGGGAGTCATTTTCATACATTCTTGGGGTATATATTGGTGAAATCATTTCAAATGTGGTGAAATAAACATTTCATTCAAAGGTTTTTTTATAATATGATCAATGAAGCCCATTTTCTACCCATTGATTCCCAGGATACATTGATTTATTGATATCATATATTACACATATATTTGGAATATGAAAAGAATGGTCCTATATATTAGTCTAATTCATTGGTTATGGTTTTATATCTCATTATATAATAAATATTGGATATGTTTGTATTTTCCAACAAGATAAAGCATGGAAATTATTATTATTGATCACAATATGAAGAATAGAAACTCAGTAATATTTTATATCTCAAATAGTTGACATGGTTGGATTTTTTTCGCAATATAAATTCCTGAAGCACAGATTACAATGATTATTCTCTAACGTAAATGTTTATTATATGAAACTCTTTTTCTATGGTTCATGATTGTTCATTTAATATTACATGCCCATTTATCATAAAATATTATGAACACATATTGTTACATGTTATTTTAAATAATATATTTCTTCCCTTCCCATGTTCTGTTGTATGAATATAATCATACCATTGATGACATTTTGATGAAAATTTCTCCTTACTAGGAATTTGAGCTTACCAAATTCATATTGTTTCAATCCCCAGGTTATAAAGACGAGTATTTAATTTGATTAAAGTCTAAAGGAATCTGGTGTGGCTCAATAATGGAGAAATGTTCTCATGTGATTTTTAATAAGTAGTTTTTGTAACTATCCATCAAATACACAAAAAAATATATTCCTCTAGTTGTGTTAATTTTTTGAGATGAAATTTTTAATACATGTAAATGATATATAATGATGGTATGTTTATCTTCGGTCACAATAGTTAGTTTTAGAAAAAGGTTTGGAAATTTTTTTAGGATTATGTTATTAATTATTTAGGTTTATGATGAAATAACTTCAAAGAAACCCCTAGGTATAAGTGTAATTGTTGAGTCAATGTATTGCATAGCATCCTAGTATTTTGATAATGTTTTTGATTATATGGTTTTATAACAAATTACATATATATATGGACATTGGTATGTTGATCTAATTGCAACATAGATACACCCAGGGGTAAGCACCCAGAAAAAGGATAGTTGAGTGTCTACTTGGTCATCACATAGTTCATGATTAATAGGTGTAAGATAGAACCCTTGGATAGACACTCCCATGGAATATGATTTAGTTATCCATAATCTCTATACAACCCATGTTATAGGATTAAAGCAAATTGTTACAAAATATTTATTGGACCAAATATAAGATAAGAAATTTATAACATTGATTGAAACATAGAAATCAATATGTTATGGAATAAAATCATTAATGATTTATCCCATTCATTTTTTGGATAGTTCATTGTTATCTTTACTTTTTATTATTTTATGGAATTGTTGGTGTAAATAGTAATGTGGTTAATATGGTTTTATATGGGAATTGTGATTATTTTCCCAATGAGGAACCAAATGGGACGATAGATAGAATACAGATATTATAGAGATTCTTTTTCAACTATTTTAAGCTATTTATTAATATAAAAACCATTTATAGCTCCCAAACAAACCAAAGAAATAGAATCATTCTATCTCTTTTTTATTAAAAATATTCACCCTTTATTAGTGGATCTTCAAAAATGCTTATTACTAAGAAATGGAATAATGTTATAGGAAATATATTTTCTAATCCCTAGTTCTTGGAACATGGAATTCTTTTTCAAGAAATTTTTTAAAAAGAATCTTTCTCCAAATGTGGACTCCTATTAACAGTACCGTGAAAAATAATGATGTAGACTTTATAGAATGGGATGACTTAAAGAAAGTATTCTTCACCAAGTATTTTTTTCATTCTCATTTTAAAAATATGGAAATATAATTCCTAGATTAGAAATATAAGGGGGATGAAAATAGTGGCATAAACCAAAGGAAGTTTATGAGGATCACAAGATATATATCTTGTTTTATATATGAACCTTAGAGAACAATTAATCATTTATTTAGTTTCCAAAATCCAATTATAGAATCATTTTAATTAATATTACACATTATATAATGAGATAAATCATATAACCTAATGCATTTGAAATCTATATAATTCTGGGAACACCTATAGAATCATAACATTTACATAGTCATACATGCTACATAGAATGTATATCAATACTAGATATAAAAAACCCATTGGAATGAAATAAATTTCTTGATAATGTAATAAATAATAAATTAATGAATAAACCTTGTGGTTACCATAATAAAAATGGAATTACATAATTGGCATAAGAATCATCAATCTAGAGTGAAGAGGAAGCAATCTCAAGAGAAGTAGACCGTGTGATTTATGAATGATGATTTATTTTTAAAAAATCTATGAATTTGTCATTTAATTATATTGAAAACATGTATATCCTATAAAATATAATGTAATGACTTTGAAATTATTATTTTTTTAAATTATAATAACATTCATATTGAAATTTTAAATGAAAGTGGAATAACCCAATGAAAATGAGTTGAGATTATGAAATCCCCTTACCTTATATCTGAATGATTTTTTGAATTTAATATATAGAAAAATCAGATTAAATTAATTAATTATAAAATATATAACCTATTATACATGTATTTAATTTAATATATTATTGTTAAGTTTATTTATGAGTTAAAGATTTCAATTTCGTCGTTTTGAGGTTGTTTGTTTTCTTAGTTTTCATGATCAGTTCTCTTATTTATAAGTTTGGAAGTTCATGTATAATGATAATGATTCTTAAAAATTGATATTATATGTTATTAATGAAGATAAATAAGTGAAAATGGGATTATATATCATTTTTTATATGGTATAAGGATGATTTATTACATATAAAATTAATAAAAATGATTTAATTTTTTTAGTAGTTTTTAAGACCATTATGAGTTTATATCATCATGTTTATATATAAATATAGACTTAAGAAAATTATATAACATATAATGTGTATAATAAAATCTGATTTAACCATAATAATGGTTTGAGGACCAGATTTTATGATGGTAGTGAAAAATGAAAATGCATCATCCATAGTGGCGGTAAATCGACACACCACGAACAATATTTACATTTTGAGAAAAAAGAATATATTTGAAAAAGAATTATTAAATTTACATAATTAAATTCCAGTATATAAAATTTAATAGATTTATCATGACACTTGTATAATTGTAGGTGATTATTGAATGTGAAAATAAATGAAATTGATAAGAAATTAATATAAAAAGAAATATGATTTTACATCTTGATTTTCTCCTCCTTGAGAACCTTCATAGGGAAAATGGTTTGGTATTTTAATAAGACGAAGGGCTCATAGACATGGTGGATTGTCTTGGAAACAGTATTGTGTAGAAATTTTACAAGCATAAAGTATTGGAATGTGTGGGGATAACATTTGGTGAGGGTGATATTTATAGGGGAGGAGAGGGGTGTTTTCATGTTATTTTATTTGTTGGTTTATTATTTTAGCTCAAAACAATGAATAGTTTGAACCTTATCACTAAATATATTACAATAATGAATTAGAGTTTGATATTTTGGGCATAGATCATCCTTATATAAAAAATGACTCAAAAATTCATGTTTTTAACTTTTATCGAAAATTATCATATTTTACGATTCAACAAAAATTCAAGTATTTTAAAAAAAAATACAATAAATTCAGCATAACAATATATTGATGTATAGATTTAAAAATAAGATTAATTTTAGGAAAATATTTTTCTAAATAGGAGAAATTTAATTTTTTATTAAAGTCATAATTTATTGGAAAATACTGATTTTAAAATTATAATTGATTTTATAACACATTGAAAAATTAATTAAGGTCTCATTAAATTATAGTATAATCATAAAACAAAAAAAATATCAATTTATGAATCTATTTTATAAAAATAATTTTCATTTTAAATAATTAAATTATTCATAAAATTATGAATAAACATTTAACTTTTATAAAAATACCAGTACCTAATTAATAAATTTTAAAATATTTATTTACTATACCATAATATAATTATATCATATTATAATTTATAAGATACCTAAACATTATTATACTTTATAGTTTATGTTAAAATTATATTTGATAGATTACTATTCCTAATAGGCACATTAATATTCCAAAGATAAAGTTACTTTTCTATTGTTATAGGTTCCTTAATTTCCAAAAAAAACTTTTTATTTCATTCATTCGTCATTTTTAATGTTTTTATTGGGTTCTATAATTGATTTTATGTGATTTATATTATATTACCTAATTAATGGATGGGTACAATCATTGATAGAATAATGGAATGTTGCATTCTTCCCCCATTATGAAATTTCACCCTCAAAATTTCATTTTACAAACTATGGTGAATAAAAATTAAGGTACTTATCCTTCACCACCTACTTTGATTCCCATGTTTCTAATCAGAATTATTCTTTAGCCATAGTATATTTACCATGTGAGTAGTCCTATTTTGTATAACATTATCTATATAGTATGTGATCTTCACTAGATTCTACTCATAAGATAGACCATTTTCCGACTCTACCTCCTCTGGGTTTAGTACATATAAGGTATTTGGTATGTAAATACTCAACAGAGATACATAGAATACATTTTGAACTTTATACATGGTAGGGAGAAGTGCCTGTTGATAGATCACAGCCCCAACATGAACAAGAATCTCGAAGGGTCCAATGTACCTAGGAATCAAATTTCCTTTCTTCCCGAATATCACCATCCTCTTCCAACGAGATATGTTGTGGAGTAACATTTCTCCAACCTTAAAATATAAGTCCCGTGAACGATTTTAGGCATAGTTACATCTTCAAATATGTGATTCCTTTATAAACTATTTAATGGTTTTCACCTTTTCAACCATTTCACTAATCATTTCTGGTCCTGGCATCTTACATTCACTAACTTCATACCAACATGATAGTGTTCTACATAATCTCCCATAATGGGATTCATATAGATACATTTGGATGCTCGACTGGAAATAATTATTTTAAGAGAACTCAACTAAATATAGATATTTCTCTCATCCTCCTTTGAATTATGTATAACATTATCTCATTATGTCATTCAATGTCTGAATAGTCCTCTCAGATTGGGCATCAGTTTGAGAATTATAATTATTACTGAAGTTCTTATCAGTGTTTAGATAATGTTGGAGAAATTCACAAAACATTGAAGTGAATTTCATATTTCTATCAGATAAAATTGATTGTGGTACTCCATGTATTCATACCACTTATCTGAAATATGTATGTGCAAGTCGATCCAGTGAGAAGTCTTCTTCAATTGGGATAAAGTGGGTTTTATTTGTGAGACGATCCACAATAACCCTTATATCATTGTTTCCTCTCAATAACATCAATATTATTGTGGAAAAATATATGGTGATATTTCCCCATTTTCATGTTGGTATGGGTAATGGTTGAATCATCCCAATAGTCTTTTTTCCTTTCATCCTTCACTTGTTGTCATACCAGGGACATTTAGGTATACTAAAATAACATTTCTCTTTATTAAACACATAAACATGATTTATTACATAATCATATACTTAATAAAACTATGAGGACTAAAAGGTCTAGTGTCTTGGGAAATTCGGAACATTAAGTAACAACGTCAAACATAAAACACAAAATCTTTATTGGAAACATATTTTACATGACCACAACATTCCTTCATACTTATCATTTTGTGGGATAACCTGGGGACATACATAAAAAAGGTGATCTATACAACCCTGTAAAAAATTAAACAAGGAATAACATGAATAATAAAATACATTTTCTAAAATAGTAATATCAATAGAGCGTAATAGAAACATTAACATAAATGCATGATAAATATTGAATATCAGAACATGGAGAAGTGTCAACAACAGTAAACATGATATCAGTAGGAGCCAAGGATCATTGCACATGGATAATGAGTAAACCCTCATTAAACTTGAATTAGCATGAATTAAAAACCATTTCACATGAATTATAATGAGTAAAATATTATTTCACATGGAGTATCATGATAGAATTCTTTACCCAATGCATTAGAGCTCTATCAGGGAGCATCCTTCTTAATCATTTCATTTCGCGCATAAGTGTGCCACATAGACCAGATAACATGGAACCATTCAACAAAAAAGGCTATTTCACAATTAAATAATTTAGAATACATACATGTAAGTACCATTCAATAAATTTTTTTGAATAAATATGAATACTATTGATAGATAAATTGTTATGGTATTCACTACAATATGATTTTGGCTTGGAAAATCATGGTGCAATTTTGGCAGCATAACAGCGTGAAATAAAAATTCATAAAAATAGATTATGATAGAGAAAGGGGTATCTCATCATATTTATATTAAAAAGAGACTAAGGTGTTCATATTGATACATGTCCCAACACATGGAATTTGGCAATATAAGGTGTAATATAATAAAGAAACATGAATAAAAAGGAGATAGAGGATAACTCTTATAAAATTTTGGCATGGTAATGGGTGTACATAGGAGGGATTAATGATTGAAAAAGTTTTATATCATCATTAAAAAATAAGGAGGTAAATATGGGGGAGGTTTTTAATCATACCCAAACATTTGTAATTAAAAATAAAACGGTATATCATAATAATGAAACTTGGACAAAAATGAGAAAGGATGAAATCCCTTACTTGGAAATGTGATCCCAAAGGCTACTGATGGGCTTGAGAGAGACTTATTTGGAGCCTGGGGCTCCTTGGGATGATTATAGAGAGAGGAGGAAGAGGTTTTTTGATCTATAATGGTTTTTAGTGAAGTGAAATGGGATATTTCAAGGTTTTATATTGACAAGGAGAGGGAATTCCTTACTATTTAGGTTTCAGAAACTACACATTACACAAATCAAAACCAAAAACCATCCCATGATTTTTTTCAAGTGGTGTTTTGAAAAGGGGAGTGGATAAAATTATTTTATAAGTCCAATGGAATAAATTATTAAAACTTTTAGTCTTTCTTATGTATAGGTGAGTTACACTCTCCATGAAATCATTTTAAAAAGTTATAATATTTTATAAGTCTTCAAGGGTCCACCAAGGCACCATAAATTAATCAAAAAATATAATATCACATTATTTTAATTATAAAACAAATATTGACCTAATATATATTTTATAGTACTTTATTAAAAGACTATTGAGCCATTATGATGTCATAAAAAATTATATATTTAAACGATACTAAATTTTTTCCAAAAATTTTGAGTGTCTAAGAAAATTATATAAAATTCACCGTTATATAATTTTGACATCTTGAATCCAAAAATAATATTCATTTTATCTATAAAATTTTCTAAATATATGAATTTTTACTATTTTATATAAAAACTGATATTTATTGAAAATTCATGGGTTTTTACAAAAAATCATTCAAACATTAATAAAAATTATAAATTTATTCATAAAAATAATAGGATCATTTTTATTTAATAAAAATTAATTTAGTAATAATATTTTAATAAAAACATTATTTAATTAAAAAATATAGTAATTCATCAAAATTTATTTCTTAATTGAATTTCTTTATTAACTAAAAATACTATTCGGTCATTAAAACACATTTACAAAGTAACAATACTAAAATAAATGTATATGATTTATAAAAAAAATGCACATAATCATAGTACTAGGGTCTTGTTACATAACCCCTATAACACTAGCATATGACCGAACGGTAAGGAGTGAGATGGTGAGGGACTCTAGAGGCGACTCAAATAACATCGCTCAGGTGGTAATAATTATTAACTTCCACTTATTTCGTAGGTGGTTCCTGTTGCGACTTATCCCACGGGGTTCATGTCGTGACTACCCCAAGCCCACGTTCCATAGGTCAGCGGCTGATGACTAACACCAAAGGAATATTCCCTAAAATGGGAAGGCATTGCCTTTAAACCTATACCAAACATGGTCTGAGAACACAACAAAGATAAAATGTGAAGAAAACTGTTGTAGAAAAAGGGGGTGCTGAAAGTGAAAGGGGCCGGATGAAATGACAAACTGAAATTTCGATTAAAATTGAAAAGTTAAATTACAACTACAAGGAACAATACAACTGAAAAAGGGAAAATATCTATTGAGTTGTCCTCTATGGATCCTTCCTGAAGGTTAGGTACAAATCACCTCCTCGTCACTCCACATGCTCTCATATCCTCAACATATCTCCTAGTCTTGGCTCCCTCAAACCTCAACCCAGCTACTCATCATTTGCATAAGAAACAATAAGGTACGGGCGTAGCCCATGTAGGGGTGAGTATAAAGATACACAGTAGGGACCCCAAGACCCCTGAAGGTCTCTCAAAATTTAACAAGGAAAACCAAAAAAACATGATCTCAATCAAAAAGCACAACGTAACTCAAAACATGTATACAAATTAGAGAAACAGGATCATGATGCTAATCCACACATGATCTCTATGAATGTTGGTATCTGTCCATGGATTCTCTAGGCCTAGGAACAAGTAATATTCTTAGTCCCAATGTCGAACACCTCAGTTGCTGGAGAAATCCTTCTTTAATGTGTATAGTGGGAATTTCATGTCACACCAAGATGCTACCCACTAACCTAGGACTACCGAGGAACTCCTCCTATCAGGTACCGTGGGTTTGCCGCGTCACGTAGAGGTGCTCCATGGCTTGGGTTTACCACATCACATAGATACGCTCCCCCTTGTGGCATGCTGAGGTACTCCTCCGGTCAAGTATTTTGGGTCTTCCGAATCACATAGAGGCAATCCCTACCATGGCTATTCCGAGTGACAAAAAATTTCTCCCCACTAAGCATGTCGAGTTACTCTGAGTCGAAACATTCAGCAGTCGTCAAGTCTCAGCCAGTCACAAGGTTCTGTATGTAGCACAATTGGGAGAACCACCCCCAAGCCATCGGTGGTATTTCAACTAGAATGGCTTATTACAAGAAAGTAACCCAATGATCTTCTATGTCATAAGGGTTCCAACGCAATAGACGGCACGTCAACCGGATACCCGGTCTATACATTATTTTCATTTCAGTGCCGAGGGCCTTGTTTGATTTAGGTGCTATCCAACCGAGTCATACTCCAAGATCCTCTAAAACTGTCATGGAGTAAGTCAAAAGAACTGTCTCGCTCCCCAAAACCCAACTCCAGAGACGGTTCATCAAATGGACATTCGGTTTAGGAGTTAGGGCTTGTTTTGTGTCACTGGTCGGTACTGGGTTCGGGTATGGTCTGCCTCAGTCAGACAGGCCCAAACCGGTTCTACATGGGCCCACATGGACTGACCTCTGTCGACCGAGACTAACTCGGGTCCGAACCGGTCTAACCCGGCCCGCTGGGCACGAACTAACTTAGTTGTGCCCTGCGTCAGGCTGTTGGGCTACGGGTCGGCCTACTGAGCCATGGGTCGGTCCGGTGGGAAGACTCGGTGGTGCCACCGGCCTGGAGGCACATCCTGGTAGGACTGATGTGGCATGGAGCTGGGTCAGCGGGTCAACCCGTGGGGGTTGACACCACGCGATGCCACACTGAGCCACGTGGCACTATAGGTCTTATGTGCCACGGTCGATGGGTCGCATCCTTGCCACCGGGCACGCCCCTAGCGCGTACCTCGTCCCCCGGCCCCCAGTCGAATTAGTGGCCCCATGCTCCTATTGCGATTGTAACAGGTTGTGGCCTTGCTTCCGCGTGGGTGCATCGCCGGCGGCGCACCCCACCTCCGCTCTTCCTGTTCCGTCGCAGCCAACTGGCATGCTGGCCAAATGCTCCAGCAGTGCCCGACGGTGCGCCACCCCATCACCTACAGCGGGCTGGTTTGTCAGCTGCCTTCCTCCAGTCGCCACAGCTGATGAGTCACGACCTCCTTTTGTGGCATCCATTGACTCACTATTCCCAACATAGCCGGTGGGTGGTACCGCACCGGCAGTCTTCCATTGTGGCGCAAGGATATCCAGATAGCAGAGGGTTCTGGCCTAGTTCGTTAGGCCCACGCCCTCCACATTAGTTCAAAAACATCAGGGGTTAAGGGATTAATAATTTATTATATTAAACAATAATTAAAACCCAACAAAGATACCCTACAACAAAATCTGACAAAAATGAATGAATCCTAGATCAACCCCTTAGTCTGTTGGTTTACATTCTTCTTATTGTTCAAGAATGGGGAAGAGGAAAACATTTAAAAATCCTAATCTAATAAACCCCTACCTTGAATCATCGGAGAAACGCCCCTTCTTGAAGGTGGGTCGGTGTTATTCATTCCCGCAACAGGCTTCCAATGACGTCGTTCGCACGTCATCCTCTGATTCCTGGTTCGATGTCATCCTCTAAGTGTCCAGCATCATAGTTCTCCTTCAGCACTTTCTTTCTTGGAAAAGCTATGCCAGAACCCCCCTCCCCCCAAACACTATATATATAGGAGTGTGGGAGGGTATGTAATGATGTTGGAGTTTAATGGGGTTCATTAATTAGGAATCTTCCTAATTCCCCAACGACATCCTAACATATGGTTGGCATGTCAAGCCATTTATTGGCTTGACACATCGCTGTCCACACCACTTTACTTGTCCGTTGAAGGATATGAACTAAAATATTAAAATTAGTTTATTTCATTTCTTTTATAAAGTCACAAAACATAAAATTTTTATCTAGAACTACATTTGTCAATGTAAAGCCTCCCTTAAGCGAATCTCAGTGCTTCAGATTCAACAGTGCCCTTAGATTTTTAATCCGAGAAATAGTTCAAAAGTTAGAAAACACCACTCACACATTTACTAAACGTACCCAAAAAAAGTTCAAAAATTCATTCCAGGAACTCTGAATCATGCGCTGTCAATTTTCATAGACTTTTAATAATTATATATAATTAAAAAAATTACATGGAAAATCAATGTCTCTACATTCTCTCCACCTTAGGGTTTTTTGTCCTTGAAATCCAAAACATAGAATAAGAAAACAAATAGTGGTATTGAGCACAAATCTAAGCCTCATGCTCACATGTTCCCTCCTAGAGGTTCTTTTACTACCTGCGAATACGCACCAGAGGTTTTGAAATCCCTTGAAGTACCCACTCTTTTCTATCCCCAATATTTACTAGAACCTCTGTAAATGTCACCCCGTCGTCTAAGTCCAGCTCTCCATGGTCGATAACATGAGATGTGTGGTTTACGTATCTCCTCAGATAAGATATGTGGAAGTCATCGTGCACCTTATCAAACTGTGGTGGAAGTTTCAAGTGGTTTACCACCTCACCTATCCACCAATGTATCAGAAATATAATGATAAAACTCAGAGATAATTTACTACCATGTCCAAATCTCTATAGTCCCCATAGGGGAGAGATTTGCATGAAAATATGGTCTCCCTCTTAGAACTAGAGAGGTCGTCATCTCCTGCCAGCATATGTCTTTTGCCTGCTCTGTGCTTTCTTCCTCCACTCTTATATGGTCTACACCTTCTCCGTGGTAGCTCATACCAACTCTGGACCCATAAGTGCTGACTCCCTTGGGTTTGTCCAGCAAAGATGTGATGTGCAGGGTCGACCGTAAAAGGCCTTGAAAGGTGTCATACCAATGGTGGAGTGATAAATATTTTTTTATGAGAACTCCACCAAGGGAAAGTGATCCTCCATAATTTGGTGAAAATCTAATATGCATGAACGTAGCGTGTCCTCCAGTGTCTGTATGGTCTGCTCTATCTGACCATCCATTTGAGGATGAAAGGTGGTGCTCTAACACAGTTGAGTCCCAAATGCCTCCTACAATCCCTTCCACACCCGGGATGTGAAATGTGTGTGACGGTCAGAGACGATCATTGATGTAACGCCATAAAGTTTCACAATCTTCTGTACGTAGAGGTGTCCTAAGACATCTACTGATCCCTGCTCTCGGATGGGTAAGAAGTGGACCGACTCGGTGATTTGGTCAAAGATCACCCAAATGAAATCATGTCCCATGGATGTACATGGAAGTCCTATCACCAAATCCCTAGAAATTCCATCCCACTTCCACTCTGAAACGTCAAGGGGCTGAGCTAAGCCTGCTGGAACCTGATGCATGACTTTCACTTGCTGACAAGTGAGGCATCAAAAGACAAACTCTGCCACTACCTTCTTCATCCCTGGCCACCAGTGTTGATGTCGAAGTTCCTGCAACATCTTCAAAACACTATGATGTACTGCCAGAGGGGACATATAGAAATCTCTCAACACCTCGTCCTGTATCACCACCAGTACCATGGTACGTTCTCTGAAGAGGATGATGTGATCCCCACCTTCAGAAAACCCATCAGGTGCCTACCCTAAGGATATATGAGCATGTCGAACCTTATAGTCAATGTCCCCAATACGGACCTTTGTGACTCAATAATGGAGTGGGGGAGTGACTATCATAGAATGGAGGTATGTTGCTCCATCTCTATCCATGAAGGATATCTACAATGTGGCTAGCTGCTATGTCGCCTCACTTAGAAACTGTAGAGTATACCTCCTACTGAGTGCATCTGCTACCACGATCCCTTTAACATGAGTATAGACTATCTCAAAGTCATAGCCCTGGATGAACTATATCCATCACCATTATCTCAGTTTCAGGTCATTCTAAGAGAAGATATAACTTAGACTCTTTTGATCATAGTAGACTGTAAAATGTTCTCCCATCGAGTAATGTCTCCACATCTTCAAGGGAAAGACAACTGCTTCTAAGTCCGGGTCATGGGTATAGTTGTTCAACTCATGATGTCTTAGCTGTCATGATCCATAAGCGATCACTACTCGATCCTGCATCAGGACACACAGAAGTTTGGGCCACGATTCATCATGGTAGACTATATACCAAACGCCCTCTTTTAGTAGCCTCAAGATGGGGGAACTCTTCAGTCTCTACCTCTACTCCTAGAAAATCTACTTGCATCTCTCCATCCATACAATGGTGCTGCCCTTCTTCTTCAATTCTTACAAGGGTGCTGCAACTCTGGGAAAGTCAGGCACCAATCTCTAGTAGTATCTATCCAACTCTCGGAAACTACGCACCTCGATCACACTCCTGGGTGGCTCCCAAGAAAGAAGAACCTCTATCTTCACTAGATCCATTGCAACTCTAGCCTCTGAGATAACATGTCCAAGAAAGTGGTCCTCTCATATCTAGAACTAGCACATTGAGAGCATACTATAATGCTGGTGCTCTCAGAGTGTATCCAGAACTATCAGCAGATGATAGGCATGCACCTCCTATGTCGCTGAGTAAGATAAGATTTAATCAATGAAAACCACCAAAAAGAGATCTAGGTATGGATGAAAGATCATATTCATGAGTCCCATGAACACTTTTGGGGAATTAGTCACACCTAAAGGCATAACCAAGAAATCATAATATCCATAAAAACATTTGAAGGCCATCTTCCACACATCCTCATCTCATATCCTATGATAATGATATCTTGATCTGAGGTCTATCTTTAAAAACCAATGTGCTCCCTTCAGCTGATCGAAAGGATCATCAATCCTTGTAAGTGGATGTTTGTTCTTAATAGTCACCTGGTTCAGGCGGTGATAGTCCACAGAGAGTCTAAAACTCCCATCTGTTTTCTTGGCTAACAAAATCAGGGCATCCCATGGAGAAACACTGGGCTTATGAACCCCTTTTCTTACAAGTCGTCCAACTATACTCATAAATTACGATGCTCCATGAGAGCCATCCAATATGATGGGGTAGATATCAATGTCATCCTGGGATATAGGTTGAAGTAAAAGTCTACCTCTCTACATGGAGTTAGTCCCGAAACATTGTCTGGAAAGACATCAGCATACTCGTGCACCACAACATGATTGCACATACTTTCAACATCAACTACTTCAAGGGTAAACCTAACCAACTGATGAGTAATCGGCTGCGCCCTCCTCTGGGTTTATCCATCCTATGCTGCAAAGGTCCCCTTCTCACCAGTGAAGAAAAACCTTGTCCCATCCGTGTGGACTCACCACATTTTGTGCCAAATATAGACAATCTGAGCATGGACTGTAGATAACAAATCCATACCCGAGATCACGTCATATGGCCTTGATGCCGCTACTAGGAGATCCCAGACAAAACTCTCACCTACTAAAGTATGCTCACACTGCCAGAACCAGTTTGTAATCATTGAATCCACTCCCGTAAGAGTCTCTACCTATAAGGATCGAGCCAAAAGCACCACCAGAATCTATGAGCTCCAAACAAGGGTCATGGAAATAAAAGAGTGACTCACACCTTTGTCTATAAGTAATAAACCTAAGTGGGAGTAGACACAGATCATACCTCTAATCGTCGTCGGAGCACCGTGGTCATAGGCCTCAACTTCCTAGAGTTGAGCTCATCCATGTCCTCCTGCACCCTGTGGTTGGGGTGGACCACCTAGTGGAGGTGGAGGTAGAACCTCAAAAATCCACACACTGCCTGCAGAGCTGATAGCTCCTTTTCCACATCCTCATGCTGCCTGCGGACCTCCTTGCTCGAACCTAAGCCTCTTCCACAGTGGTCCGTCGACCGTCTTCTGGTCTTTTGTGTGGCAGGTTGGGAAATCACGAGCCGTGTGACTATACCCGCCACACGTGTATCACTGCTTGTCCCTCACCTTACCTCCTATGCCTCGCGAGCTCTGCACCTCTGACCCTACATCCCTGGACTATCCACCATAATTTCTGGTCTTCTTGAACCTCTATGTCATCTGCCTCCTACCAGCCACATAAGACTCTACAACGTGTCTCCAGTTGGTGGTTCTCGATATCGGTGCCTTCTCGTCTAGGAATCTCTCCACAAAAAGTGATTGCTCTTTCATCCCAGCATGAGTTGGTATACTGAGTGATACCATCAATGCTTTGATCTCCCATCGAAGACCCTACATAATGATTCAGGCCATGGAAAATGGGTCTTGAACCATGTCGGTGGAGTAGTGGGAGAGATCATTGAACCTCAAGGAGTACCGGGCCACTGTCACGATGCCCTATTGTTAGTGAAGTAGATCTTGCATACACATAGAGCATAAGTTCATTGGGACGATCTCTGCCCTAAAAAGGACCTCTAAGTCCTCCCAAATGAGGTTTGAATCATCGTGTTTCTTGAGCATCAGGATCTATTATCTCCCTATTGCTGCCTCAAAAAGTCTGGCTACTAGGATCACAATAAAATTAGCTGGTGTCCCAACTAAGCAATAAACAATAGCCACAACCTCCCGCTAGTCCTCAACTGCCTGCAGATCTGTCTCGCCTTGGAACCTTGTAGGCCTCTATCATTGTAACACGTGCAATATGATCAGTCGGCGTGCATACTCCACAGGTGGGGATGGTGGAATCAGCTTCCCAATGCGTAGTGGTGCTGTCGGTACACCACTTGAAGGTGCTAACATAGTAAGAGGGCCCTGCACCGAGGCCCCATCGTTCGGTGGACCGTCATCATGTACTCTCTTAGGAATCCTAGCTGGCTGTCTATGTGGCAGAATCCTGAAAAAAATAGGTGTGCCACGGTCAATAAGTTATACCTGGTGAGATGGCTCAAGATGTCAAAAAGAAAACTTTTCAAAACACACGCAATCATTGTTTTTGTGTACTGAGTTAGAAATCAGAATTTTGTGTCATGTTTTATGGATTCATTTACCACTGCCCAAACACTGTACTACACGAACTAAAATCCACACTCATAACATTTGACACTATTGCTTCACAGAAAAGATCATAGTCCTAGTTCTCCTGTATAACTGAACTCATATAATACCACTTTGTCAAGACCCGTCCCCTGGGGCCCGTGTCATGACTACCCCAATCTCACCTTCCCTTGGCATGGGGCTGATGACTCTCACTAAAGGTGTATTATCTAAAATAATAAGTCATTGCATTTAAGCATGTACAACACATGGTCCGAGAACACAACAAGAAGAAACTATGAAGAAACCTATAGTAGAAATAGAGAGTGTTGAATGTGAAAGGGTCCAGATTGCAAGGACAACTGAAAGTACTAGTACAACCAAAAATTACAAATAAAACTGAAAGGAACAATACAACAAAAAAAGGGAAAACATCTACCGATTCATCCTTCGAGGATTCTACCTGAGGGGTTGGTACAGATCACCTCTTCCGCACTCCACATCTTCCTGTCTCCTCCACGTACAACACAGTCCTAGCTCCCTTAAACCTCCCCCCAACTTCTCTTCATCTGCACAAGAAACAACAATGTTTGGGTGTATCCCGTGCTGGAGTGAGTATAAAGATACTCAGTAGGGACCCCAAGACCCTGGAAGGCCTATCAGAATTCCACAAGGAAAACCACAAAGCATGATTTCAATCACAAAGCACAAATCAATAAACACAGCCTAAACTAGGTATACAACTCATAGAAACAGGATCAAGATGCTGGCCCACACAAGATCACTATGAATGGTGATAGTAAGCCACTAATTATCTATGCCAATGAACAAGTAACATTCCTGGTAACAATGTAGAACACCTCATCTTCTAGAGAACTCCTCCTCTAATGATTACAGTGGGCCTTCCATGTCACACAAAGGCACTTCCCTCTAACCATGGGCAACTGAGGTACTCCTTCTGTCAAGTAACATGGTTCTGCTATGTCACATAGAGGCGCTCCCCATCGTGGTTCTTCCATGTCACACAGAGGTACTCCCCCTCTTAACCAACTGAGGTACTCCTAATTTTGAGTATCATGGGTCTGATGCATCACACAGAGGCACTCCCCACCTTGGGTCTGTCGTATCATGTAGAAGTTCTCACCACTGGGCTTGTCGAGTCACTCTGAGTCAAAACGGTCATTAGTCATAAAGTCTCAGCCAGTCGCTGGGTTCCATAGATAGCGTGCTTGGGAGAACCACTCCACAATACATCATTCATATTTCAACTAGAACAACATATCACAAGAAAGTAATATGATGATCCTCTATGTAATATGGGTACCAACGCAATAGACGGTGAATCAACCAGACACTCGGTCTGTGCATTATTTGTATTTCAGTGCCAAGGGCCCAGTCGCATTAAGGTGCGATCCAACCCATCCATAATCCAAGTTTCTCCAAAACTATCATAGAGTAATTCCAAAGGCCCAACTCACGCCAAGGATCTTGACTCCGTAGACGGTTCGTCAAATGGACATCTTTTTTAAAAGTTAGGGCTCGTTTTCTGTAACTGGTCGGTACTGGGTTCGGGTCCAGTCTGCCTCATTCGGACTTGCCCGGACTAGTTCGGAATAGGCCGAACTGGATTGACCCAGCCCAACGCAGGTCCTACCCAACCTGGGTTAACCTGCCTTGTAGGGCCTGACTCGACCCAGCTGGGCTGCAGGGTAGGCCACTGGGCCGCGGGTCAGCCCTCTGAGTGGTGGGTCAGTCCGTTGGGCCGACCCGGCGGTGCCACCCACCTGGTAGCATGGGCCGCGGGGGATACCTAGACACAGAGAATCCAGGTAGTGCTGAAGTGGCACAGAGCCATGTCAGTGGGTCAACACGCGGTGGTTGACCCCATGCGGTGTCACGCGGCACCGCGGGTCCCCTGTGTTGTGGTCGAAGGGCCGCGGCGTTGCCGCTGGGCGCACCACGGGCGCGCGTCTTATCCCCCAACATTCGGTCAAACTGATGACCCCCTACTCTAGTCACTACCCTTGAAAGATGTGGGATTACTTTCATGTGGGTGCACCATCAGGGGCACACCTCTCTTCCGCTCCGCTAGTTCCGTCGCATCCAGCCCATGTGGCAACTAGCCACTCCTACGACACGCCACCCCGTCACCTGTGGCTGACCGGTGTGTCGGCTGCCTTACTCCTATCAATGTGGTTGATGAGCTGCGACCTCCTTTGGCGATGTGCATCAATGTGCTATTCCCAATGTAGCTGGTCATGGTCACCGCACTAGCGATCTTCCATGGAGGTGCAAGGATAGAAATATAGTAGAGGTTTCCTGATGGGTTTGTTAGTATCAGTCCCTTCATGTTTTCCCAAAAACATGATTGGATTAATGTTTTAGTAATCAATTACATTAAACAATAATTAAAACCCAATAAGATACCCTGCAACAACCTCCCACAAAAACGAATGAATCACAGTTCAACATGTTAGTCGGTTGGTCCTCATTTTTTGTATTGTTCATGAACGGGGAAGAGGAAAACATTTAAAATGCCTCAACAAATAAAACACTAACTCAAATTGTCAGAGAAATGCCCACACTTGAAGGTGGGTCATTGTTCTTCATTCCTTCAACATGCTTCCAACTATGTTGCTCGTACATCGTCCCTTGGTCCGTGGTTCAGTGTCGTCCTCTAAGGGTTTGGCATTGTGGGGCTCCTTTAGCACTTCATTTCTTGGATAAGGTGTGCTAGCACCTCCCCCCCAAGCTTTATATATATAGGAGAGGGGGAGGGTAATTAACGATGTTGAAGTTTATTGGTGATCATCAATTAGAAAACTTCCTAATTCCCCAACAACGTCGTTACTTAGGGTTGGTAGGTCAAGCCATTTATTGGCATGACACGTCACTGACCCAACCCTTTTGCTTGTCCGTTGGAGGATATAAAATAAAATATAAAAATTATTTCATTTCATTTTTTTTAAAAAGTCTCAAAAAATAACTTTTTCTCTGGACCTACTGTGGTCAATGTAAAGCCTCCTTTAAAATAATCCTATTATTCTGGATTCAACGTTGCCCTCAGATTTTTAATCTGAGCAATGGTTCAAAAGTTATAAAACATCACTCATGTGTTTACTAAACATACCTGAACAAATGTTCAAAAATTCATTCTGGGAACTCAGATTCACGTGCCATCAATTTTCACAGACTCCTAATAATTCCATATAATTATAAACATTACATGGAAAATATGGGTCATTATAGTTCCATTCATTCTTTACGTGTTGAAACTCGACTGGGGCTTGGTCAAGTGAAAATACTAGTGATGCTACCTCCTTTATGAGATCCAAAAAAAATGGGCTTTGTATGGAGTAATTTTACTACATGACCCTATCAATTCATGTTTCTGGGTAAATTGAATTTGTTAAAGCCCTATATTTATACTAATCATGTGATCATTGTTCAACTACTATACAAGAAACAGTAAAAATTATTAATTGTATTTTAAAATCCAAAAACATGAAACCAAGTAAGTTCATATTCTTTATATAATCATTTTAGAGAATAATACATTTAATTAGATCAAGAGTGATTTTCATTAATAAAAGTTTGGATTGTTACAATATTCCCCCTTAAGAAATTTCACCCTCAAATTTTTCTTTTCTCACTCTAAAATATATGAGGGTAACTTTTCCTCAACACTTCCTCTGGTTCCCATGTTTCTTCTCCAAAATTTTGGTTTCTCCACAATACTTTGATTAGGGGCGTTGTCACATTTCATAGAACATTTTCCCTATAATCTAATATCTTCACCAAGTTTTCTTCATTTTAGAGGTCATTCTCCAATGGTACGACCACTGGATTGAGTACATGCGATGGGTTAGGTATGTACTTCCTCAAGACAGATACATGGAACACATCATGTACATGAGATAGGTTCGGTGTGAGTGCTAGTCGATAGGCCACTACTCTAATGAGATCAAGTATCTAAAAAGGGATGATATACCTTGAACTAAGCTTTCCATTCTTCACAAATCTCATAACACCCTTCCATGGTGATATGTGGATGATTACAATGTAACTAAAATAAAAATCTAGTCTATTTGATGATTATTATCATAGATCTCTTGTCAACTCTGAGTAGCATTAATGTGCTGCAAGATGGCCCTAACGTTCTCCTCCATTTCTTCAACCATTTCTGGACCTAGGAGTTTTCTCTCCCCAAATTCATCCTAACGTGTTAGTGTTCTACACCTTTTCCCATAAAGTGCTTCATAAAGAGCCATTTTGATGCTTGAGTGGAATTTGTTGTTGTAAGAGAACTCAACCAGATGAATATGTTGATCCCATCCTCCATTGATATACATTGAGTATTCTCTCAAAAATTCCTCATCTTGTCAGATAGTCCGCTCAGATTGGCCATCAGATTGAGGATGATAAGTCATAATGATCTTTATCTCAGTATTCAGAATGTGTTATAGACTCTTTCAGAACATAGAGGTGAATCTTGGATCTCGATTGGATACAATAGATAGTGGTACTCCATGAATTACTACCAATTATCTGATCTATATCTATGCCATTAGATCCAATGATAAATTCTCTCAAATTTTAATGAAGTGTACAACCTTTTTAAGAAGATCAAAAACAACTCAGATAGAATTATTTTCTTTGGATGTCATTGGAATTCTAGTGATAATGTCTATGTCGATGTTTTCACATTTCCATTTTTTATAGGTAATGGTTTCATCATCCCCTTATACTTCTACCTCTCAGCCTTTACTTGCTAACATACTAGACACTTTGATATATACTCAGCAATCTCATTTTCATGCTATACCCCCAATAATTCTCTAAGAAATTGCGAAACATCTTTGTGTTTCTGAGGTGAATCTAGAAAATTGAAATATGTGCATTATCCAAAAGATCATTATTTAACTCCAGATTTGCTGGAACACATACTCTTGACCAAAATTTCACATTTCCATTTTAATTAATATTGAACTCTGAGGATTTCCCTTTTCTGATAGCTTCCACTTTCTTCTGAATTCCCAAATCATCCTTTTGAACATCCATTAAACATTCCAAAAGTTACAGTTGAGAAATAATTTATGAAAGGATTTATTATTTTACCATATTAATGATTCTCTTATCCATTTTCATAAAATCTAAGAAAATGGGGTCCATTTTAATTCTCATCAATGAAAGAATCACTGGGACATTTCTACATAGAGAATTCACCACCTTGTTTTCTTTCCCAATGTGGCAATGGATTGAGCATTAATAGTTTTTGATCTGCTCCAACAATTTTCATTGGAACATGTTCAACTCTTTCTGTGTGAATATATAATTAAGGCTTTTGTGATCCCTATATATTTCACACTTCTCCCCAAAGAGGTAATGCCACCAAATTTTCAAAGGGAAGATTACTACATCCCATACCAGATCATGTGTTGGATATATTTTCTCATGAAATTTAAATTGCCTTGAGAAATAGGCAATGAATTTATCATTTTTCATTAACACAAAGCCCATTCCCTTCTTTGAAGCATCACTAAATACCACAAAAAGTTCTCCACTTTTTGGTGGTGTGAGAATGGGTTAAGTGATAAGCCTCTTTTTCAACTCCTTGAATCTATCTTCACATTCATCACTCCAATAAAACATGGCCCCCTTTTGATTTATCTTGGTAAGAGGGATTGACAATCGTGAGAAATTTATCATAAATCAGTGATAATATCAAGTTAACCCATAAAAACTACAGATATATGTCACCGATGTTGACCTCAACCACCCCTCAATTGTAGTTTTCTTAGAGGGGTCAAAATATATCACATTTATTATGATGATATGACCCATGAATGTGACCTCCTTCAACCAATTTTCACACTTTTTGTACTTTTCATAGAGATTATCTTTTCACAAGGTCTCTAGTATCGTTCTAAGACACTCCTTATGCCCATCCATAGTTTTTGATTATATTAGAATATTATATATAAGGACTAACATAAATTGGTCAAGGTGATATCTAAATACTTTATTCATTAGGTCCATCATGATTTCTGGGTCATTAGTGAGTCTAAAAGGCATTAATATGAATTCATGGTGCTCGTACCTTGTACAAAAAGTTGTTCCGGGGATATCCTCCTTATTCACCCTTACATGGTAATATCCGAACCACAAATCCAACTTGGATAAGTATTTTTCTCCACGTATCTGATCGAACAAGTCATCGATTCGTGGAAGAGGATAATTTTTATGTATCGTGATTTTTTTGATCTCCCAATAATCAATGCAGTGGTGCATTTCCCCATCCTTCTTCTAGACCAAGAGGACTGGTGTATCTCATTCTGAATCACTTGGGTGTATAACCCTTTATCCAGATTGTCCTATACTTGTTTATTTATCTTCTCAATCTCCACAACATCCATTCTATATGGAGTCTTCTATATTTGAAACTACCTAGGTATAAGATAAATTGAGAATTCAACATCTCATGAAGGAGGAAGACCATGAAATTCCTTAGGAATAGTGAATTCCCCCTCAATATGCATGACATTAAGGATAGTTTCTTCCTTGGACTCAATAATTCGATCAAGATACGGATGATCAAAGGGTAGTAATATCCAATCTTGAGATGATGGTTCTAAATATGTTTCATCCTCCCTTTTTAACTTGTACATAATAGGTTGTCAATTATCCATATGAATAGTGATTCCCCTCTCATGGAAATTTATGTTGGCCCTATATATGGAAAACCAATGATGCCAATAATTTCATCAAATTCCACTAGAGAGAGTATGGAGAGGTTTTTCAGGAAGTTCTATCCATAAATTGTAATAGAGGAGGAGCTATATTCATGAGATTTTATAATTTCCCCATTTTTTATATCACTGATATCTTGACTTCCATTATTTTTGGTGTTGTTGGGATTGTTCTATTAAATTTTCGGGATATAAAAGAATGCGTAGAACCAGAATAAAAAATTATGTTATCTATTCTTGAATGAATAACTAGAGTACCGGTCACCACTTTGTTTACGGGGTTCTCTTCAATAGTAGTGATGGAAAAATCTAACCATTTTTCCTTGAAGGTTTATGGTTTCCTCTAAAAACCCTTATCTTAGGTCATTAGTTTGTAAAGTTCCATGGTTATTTACAGTTGAAGTAATGAAAAATGAATTTAAGGTCGAACTGAGTGTTCCTATCCTCTGTCGTAGTAGATGTTTTTTCTTGTGCGTAGTTAATGGCCAGGTGTCCTTCTCTTCCACACCTAAAGCATCTCCTCATCCCTTTCAAGGCAGTTTACAGGGTTCTAATTTCCACACAATTAGAATGTGGGTTGATAGAATTATAGAGCACCATTGGATTTATCCATCAAACCACCAGAATTAAATTCTGTGTTATAATTTTTATCCCCATGATACCCCAAAGATTCACTAATATCCAATTTGACATTGAGGGTACACCAAACAACTTCCTCATAGCTATCAAAGTCACAGATCTCCAGGGCTCTCCATAGGCTAGTTTTTAGCAAAAAACAGTGATCAACCTAGCATCTTGGGTTAACAAAAAAGACATAGGAGTATTTTGTGAGCTTTGTGCAGTTATCCCTTTACACTCTCTTGGATTCATCACCTTTTTCATGAGGTCAAGGAACACCCTTTCCATCTAAAGTCGTAGGGTACGCGAAAAACATTTATCGAAAAACATTTTCTAGGAATACATTCTTTATAACGCCCCAATATCTTCCTCAGGATTCATATTTTTATTCAATGTTTACAATTGATCAACATCACCCTTCGTATGATAACATCCAAAAGAACCATCTCTTGTTCAAAAAATTGTTGGATTGAGAATATCTTCTCATTTGAGTTTATCAATTGTTCGACGATTGAGGGATCAGACGATCCCTGAAATATAGGAGGCCTTTGTCTCATGAAACTCCTGATTTTAGCTTGTTCATTATTAAGTGGGGTTATACATTCTTATAGACCCTTGATTCTATTCAAAACTTGAGTTAAGTGAGAGTATCATGACAAAGTTTGCGGTTCCCACTCTAATAAGTTTGGGAATCTCATTAGTACAGTTATCACATTGATCTTCGCATAAGTTTTTTGCCTGATTCCTCCTATTATCGACCATTGGCTGGAATAAAATGAAAGTTAAGGGTAACACATAAATGGGAAATCCAATGACAAAAAGGGATAACTTATAGATTACATTTATTTTCTTAACTTATGAATTTATTGGATTTCGTCTATGTTATCCATGATCTACTTCCCAACATATATTCCTAGTGGAATTTTTGAATTCCCTTAATAATGGTTCATACTAATCTTATGAATTTACCAAAACATATCCTCTAGGAGTGTCCTAACTAAGAGTACAGCAAAACCTATTCTCCTGCACCAGTTCCCTTTCCAGTCGAGTTCAAAGCGATGTTTTCTGGTTTTCCCCCTAGATACATCTGTGTGAGAGCCACCTCTACATGTTCTTATCCATACAGGGATGTTTTTTCTTGATAAACAACTTCCATTATACTCACAAAAATCTATGGATGTTTTTATTATACATGGTCTTTTCCATAAGGAATTCACTAGGGTTTTCTAATCCTAATTCCAAAAATAACTAAACAGACCCTCTAACACCAACTATAACAACTTTGCTCTTAAAAACTCACATAAATATGATTTATTATATAAACATGCATGTGATACAACTCTGAGGAATGAGAGTTCTAGGGAATTGGAAAATTAGGAAAATTTCATAAAAACATAGAACATAAAACAAAACATCTTAATTGAAAACGTTTTTTTACATAACCACAACATTCCTTTGTACTTATCATTGCATGGGATAACCTGAGGACATACATAAGAAAAGGGTGAGCTATAAAGCCCAGTAAGGGAGTAACTAAGAAAAAACATGAATAATATAATACATGTTATTAAATATTAATATCAATGGAGAAAAATAGAAACATGAACCTAAATTCATGATAAATCATGAATATAATAACATGGAGATGTGGCAAGAACATTTAACATGGTATTAACATGAGAAAAGGATCACTGCACATGGATTATGAGAAAACCCTCGTTTCACTTGAATTAACATTAGTAAACCCTCATTTCACTTGAATGAGCTTTATTAAACGCTCATTTCACATGGCATATCTTGATACTATTATTTACCCAATGCATTGGAGTGCTATCAGGGCTCACCCTTAATCATTTCATTTCATGCATAGGTGTGTCAAAAGGATTATAAAAAATGGAAACCTTCCACATAATAATAAATTAAACAATTATGGAATGTAGAATACATACTTGTATGTACCATTAAATAAGTAATTTGTGCATAAAGCTGAAAAAACTTGATAGAGAAATGGGTATGGTATTCACTACACAATGATTTTGGCTCAGAAAATCATGGTGCAATTTCGGCAGCATAACAGTGTGGCCTAAAAATTCATAAAAATGGTTTATCAGAGATAAAGGGGTATATCATAATATTTTCATGAAATGGAATGTTTTGGGTTCATATATATACAAGTCCCAACACATGAAATTTGTAAATATAAAGCGTAACATAATAAAGAATCATAAAGAAAGATGATAAAGTGAATAACTCTTATAAAATTTTTCCCTGGTAATAGGTGTACATGAGAGGCGTTAAAGAGATATAAAAAGGTATATCATTATTTATACATATGTAGGTCCATATGGGGGTGCTGAAATATCATACCCCAACATTTTCAATTGAAAAAAGGGTGTATCAACATAATGAATCTTTGACAAAAATGAGAAAAGAAGAAATCCCTTACTTGGATGTGTGATCACAGAGGATTGGGACATACTTGAGAGGGGATTATTGGGAGCATGTGGCACCTTGGGATGATTATATAGAGAGGAGGGAAGATTTTGGTCGAGCTCCACCATTTTTGAGTGATGAGGAATGGGATATTGGGAAGGTTTATATAATAAATGATAGGGAATTCTTTATTATTTAATTTTTATACACTACAAATTATACTAATCAAAACCACATACCATCCAATGGGTTTATCCCATGGTTTTTTCCAAAAGGGACTGAAAAATATTATTTTGTAAGGCTAATTTCCTAACTTATTAAAATATTATTCTTTCTTATGTGGAGGTGTGTCATACACTCAAGGAAATAATTTTAAAAAGTTACAATATTTTGTAAGTCTTGAAGGGTCCCCTAAGGAAACAAAAAAAATAATCAAAAAAATTATAAAATCACACTATTTTAATAGAAAAAACATATACTGGCTGAATACCACTTTCATAGTATTTTATTACATCACTATTGGGCCATTATGATGTCATAAAACACATTATATATTTAAATGGTATTAAATTTTCATGCAAAAAATAGAATGTCTAAAAAATTATGAAAAAAAATTTATTAGGTAATTTCAACGTCCAAAATCCAAAAATAATATTCGTTTTATCAAAATAATTTACTAAATAAGTAAATTTTAACTTTTAAAATAAAAACCGATATTTATTTAAAATTCATGTTTTTTGACAAAAATAGCTTTCAATCCTTAAAAGAAATTAAATTGTATTCATAAAAATAATACGATCAATTATATATAATAAAAATTAATTTATTAAAAATATTTTGTTAAAAATATTTTTTATTTCAAAAATCCAATAATTTATCAAATTAGATTTATTAATTGAATTTTATTATTAACTAAAAATACAATTTGTCCTTCAAAACCCATTTACAAATTAAAAATAATAAAATTAATGTATATTATTTATATAAAAATAATGCACATAATCATAGTTATTGGGTCTTGTCACCTAACACCTTATAACCCCCACATAAGAACTGTGGGTATGGTGTGCAATGGTGAAAGACTCCTGGGGTAGCTTAGATAACATCGCTCAGTTGGTAATCTCTATTAACTTCCAAATCTTCTGTAGGTGGTTCCATTCAAGCTTAATGTGTTTAATGTCATCTTTGACTTGGTCAAGAGCGAAGCCCAATTACGTTACCTTCTTTCCAAGCTCTAAAAAATGGGCTTTGTATGGAAAAATTCTATTGGATGGGTCCATCAATTCCATTGTCTGGTTAAATTAGAATTTATTAAAGCCCTATATTTATACAAATCACTTGATCATTATTCAATAACTATATTAAAAATGGTAATAATAATTAATGGTATTTTAGAATCCAAAAACATAAAACCAAGGAAGTGAATATGTATTATATAACCATTTTATATAATAATACATTTAATTATATCAAGATAATTTTTCATTAATAAACATTTGTGTATTTACATATACTCCACAATTGTCTTCTTCTTATGGTCCCACCAATAGTTCTCTCATAAATCTCAATACATATTTTTGCTCCTTGGGTTAATGGATAAGGATGCATTTTTTCGTTAATAATATCATTCTTTATCTATGTATTAGTTGATACACATATGTGTGACCCAAATCATACAACTAATTCCTCATCAACTTTGAAATATATGGATTTAACCTTTCTGACAGTATCCACTTTTTTCTAAATTTCCACATCATTTCTTTGAGAATCAATTATTTTCCTTATAAGGGGTGGTTTAGAAATCATTTTAGAAAAGATTGGTGATGTTCCTACCTTAATAATTATCACTTCTATTCATTTAAAATCTAATAATAGTGTATCCTTCTCAATTATCATCATTGATAATGTTCCATGATACATTCTACATAGAGAATCTACCACTTTATTCTATTTTCTAGGATGCTAGTGGATTGGGAAGTCAAAATCCTTGATGATATCTAAACACCATCACTGGTGGATATTAACCTTCTTTTGTGTGAATATATATTTGAGGCTCCTATTATTGGTATATATTTCACATATCTCCTCGTACATATAATTCCAAAATATTTTCAATACAAATATCATAGATTACAATTCCAGATCCTATGTGGGATACTTTTACTCATAAATTATCAACTACCTTTATGAATAGGCTATCAATATGTCATTTTTTATTTGTGAAAATCTAATAACTTCTTTTAATTATTGTTTTATAATATAAATAGTTCTCTAATTTTTGGTAGTGTGAGTACTAGTGTAGTGACATTCCTCTTTATTAACTCTTTGATATATTCTTGACTTTCAATGGTCCATAAAAACTTATATAAATTTCGAGTCATCTTGTTTAGTGGGATTGAAAATAAATATAAGTTCTTCAAAACTCATTGATAATACACAGCAAGACCAAGGAGTCTACCGATCACTATGGCAGATGTTGTCCTAGGCCACTCCTCTGTTACCTTTGTCTAGGATGGATCCACAGATATAAATTTTCTAGTGATAAAATTCTTATGAATGTTACTTCCTCAATCCAGAAATAATATCTAATGTACAATTTATCATGTTTCTCCCTTTTTAATGTCTTTACCATAGTATTAAAATTCTCCTCATGATCCCCCTTACTCATGGAGAATATCAGAATATTATCAATAATGAATAATAAAAATATTTCCATGTAATATCTAAAGACTCTATTCATCATATCCATGAATATTGTGGGGTCATTAGTGAATCTATAGGGGAACACTAACAACTCATAGTCTCAATAACTTAGCCGACATGTAGTCTTGGGAATATATTCCTTCCCCACCATTAATTGGGAATATAACGAATGAAGTGTGACCTTGGGAAATACTTGGCCCCACGTAGTTGACAAAACATGTCATATAATTATGTTAAGGAATACTTGTATGTTTTAATGATTTTTTGACCTCATGATAATCAATAAAGTGGTGCATTGATCCATCCTTCTTCTAGAAGAAGGGGGATGGAGTACTCCCCAGTGAAGCAATCATTTATATAAAACCCTTGTCTAGTTTCTCTTGTAACTACTTATTCAGTTCCTCCAACTCAATAGTTATCATTCTACAAGTTTCTTTCAAATTGGAATAAATCTATGAATAATTTCAATGTATAAATCAACTTATATGTTAGTAGGATTACCATAAAATTAATCGAGGAACACATCTATATAGTCCCTTATAGTGGGAATGTCATCAAGAATGATTATTTTCTTGGTCTCAATCATTTGAGATAGATTTTCCAACTCATAAGGCAATAATATCCACAACTCAGATGATGGATATGAATAATATTAATCCTCCTCTTTACACTTCTAGAGAATTAGGAGATTCCTTGGGATGTGAATAGTAGTATGACTTTCCAAAAATTTAATGTTGTCTTTGTATAGAGAGAACCAGTCCATGATCAGTATAGCATCAATCTCTACCAAAGGAAATAAGACAATATTTTCAAGGAGGTGGAGTCCCAAAACATTAACTGGGGAAATGTTATATACATTTGATGTAATAATTACATCATTTTCTATACCCACAAGTAACTCAACATCCATATCTTGAGGTGTTTTTGAATTGTTCTACTAAACATGAAATATATAGAAACAACATAGAACGAGAATCAAATTCTATGTTATCTATTGTTAAATGAATAAATAGTGTACCTATTACCATATCATTTTTAGATTCCACCTTAGTAGTAGTTATGGAATAATATTTCACTTTACCCATTGGATTTGGTGGCCACTAACACTGAATACACATGAGGACTTTAGGTTTAGTGAAATGGATTGCATAGTTCTCTTTATCCCTATAGTTGAAGAATTTAACGATATGTGGTACTCTCCTTTCATTAACCACATTTTCAATCTTATTTCTATATATTCTACATTCATGAGTTTTGTGGCCTTATCTTCCACACGTGAAGCATTTCCCCATCCCTTTGAGACAATTCCCAAGATTCTTATTCCCACATTGTTGACATGTGAGTGGACGAGTTTTCTTTAAACCTATTTCATTAGATCCACCATATCGAAGCTTATGTTTTTTTTATTATCTCCATTTCCATGTATCTATTCACCACCGTAAACATTGAATATTAAAAAATCTATGAAAACCCCATACAATATGATTATTGAATCTAAGACGTATATAACTTTTCATTTATGATGATTTATAGTAATATATTTATTTCAACTATAGTCCTTATACACAAGGTTTAGTTTGATATAACACTAGGTAAGGATTTTGTTTCCTTACATAGAGAATGTGTTGATTTTTTTTATAAGTATATCTCATTTCATATCCCTAACCATCATGTTATCATATATCATTGCTAGGATGATCAAGATTTCTATTCAAAATAAAATTAATTTTTATTGGTTATAATATCCATTAATGAGGGACCTCTATCTCAAATGATCAAGGTTGAAATCATCGTTAATGAAATTTCAATATTATATGGATATACTGAAGTATTTTAATATAAGTATTTTGGTCCTCCCTCAGAGTGTGAGGTTGACTTTATGATTGAACTCATACCGGGTTATGTACCTATCTCAATGTATCCATATTGAATGGAACCCATTGAGTTGGAGGAATTAAGAAAGTCACTATAAGATAATCTGGACAAGGTTTTTATATTCCTTCGTGCATTTCCATGGGTTTATGTAGTTCTCTTTGTCAAAAACATATATTTATTGATCATCCTTTTCATTGATTATAATGAGCTAAATAAAATCATGATCAAGAACAACTATCCTCTACACCAAATTAAGAATATTTTCAATAAATATAGAAGAAATAAATAATTCTTGATGATTGAACTTTAGTTAGGATATCATCAATAAATGGTTGAAAGGGATTTTATTACCGACATATCATTTTAAATGGGGTATGTACACTTTGAATTTATTATGATTCCATCTAATCTTAATAGTGAAAGTATAATCTTTATAGATATAATCATGAAATTATATAGTGACTAACTTGATAAATTTATGGTTGTCTATATATATATATAATATATTATTATATATTCAAAGATAATGGAGGATAAAGAATATAATTTTTGTATTGTGTTAAAAACCTTGATAAATGAGAAACTGTATACCAAATTTAACAAGTGTGAATTCTAGAATAGTAATGTATCACTATTTGGTCATATAATAACAAGAAATGTAATCTCATTTGATCCATCAAAGAATTTATTTATTGGTAAATGTCCTAGTTCAACCACTATAACAAATATCCATAGTTTTCTCAAGATAACATGATATTACCGAAGTTTTTAAAGAAATTCTTCACATTAATCAAATTCACTAACCATGTTAACATGTAGGAAGGTGAATTTATTTTCGAGGTAGTAATGTAAAGAATGGTTCAAAGAACTAAAGTAGTGTTTTTTCCACACATGTACATACATTACCCATCAATGGATAAGGGTTTTTATTATACATTACTACTTTATTTTTCTGGGCTTGGGATGCATATTAATATAGAATGATAAGTTAATTTTTATGACTCATCTCATTTAAATAATGAAATGAAAAATTAACTAACATGTTATTTGGGGCAGGAAGTAATAATCTCGTTATTAATGATTTTTAGAATTATCTCTATTAATGAAAGTCTGATATATATATATATAAGGATCAAAATGACTTGAGATATATGTTAAAAAATAATTAGTTGAGTATCTTCCATATGAGATGGTTTTAATTCCTAAAGATCATAATTACCCAATACATTACCAGCCAAGGAATAAAAATAAGATGGATAATGATTTGAGAAAAAATATCATGATACCCTATCCATGATAATGATTTAAAAATTCCTAATAGTCATGGATTTATAAGGTACAAATATTTAATTCATAAGTTACAGTTATAAATCATATCATTCATAAATGAATAATCAACCATCCATTCATGAAAGGATAAAATAAACCAAGAAAATTGATTTGGAGATGTATAAAATGGTGGTGGGTATTCCATATATCAACTTTGATAAAGGTGAAATTATATGGTTTGGATAATATATATGCATCCCATAAAAAGAATAAAGTATTAAGTGATTTTTTTATTATTCTTAGATATCATTCTCCTATATCCATCTCGGATGTAAAACCCGAGACCCTACTATCGTAGGTAAAAACCATATCAAAGACTATTACACTCTAATTATCCTTTATTCAAGATAGTATTTAAATGTTTTATTTTAGAATATGAAAATGAGAAAAATAACTTCTTTTTTAAATAGAACATTTCAAAATAACCTTATTATGAAATTTTAATTTTTTCTAAAAATGTTAGTTTTTTGTCAAAAAAAAATTTTCAATAATTTTTTAATATCTATTACTTCTTCATTATATATTAATATCCAATATTTTTCCCTAATTATTTATGTAAAAAATATGAATATAGTGAATATAGATATATATTTTAAAATATTTTAAAACTTATATTTCCTATATCCATTATTTCTTAAATAAATTAAAATGTTACATTAAAATCAAAATGTTTTTGGTCATTCCATTGAATTAAGAATTTTCAATGGGGATTCATTTTTTACTTTCCTATAAAGACTCATAATCTTTATTAATGTTATATTTAATCAATTTATATCATTAAAATCAGTATCTATGATTATTTTATATTATATAAAAAATTAAATCCTATAAACATTGTTTCTCTAAAAATATATTTTCATGATTAAGTGAGTTTTTCAAAAAAAAATTACATTTCACTACTTTGGAAGTTTTATTTTTAAAAAAATTTAAAATTTTTAATTGTAATTATAAAACTAGTTAATAAGGTCAATCGTAATATTTTTGTTTAAAATTTATTTCTAACAATATAAATTATTTATCAAGTTAAAAGTAAATTAGGGTAAAATTCAAAAAGATAAAACAAAAATCCCTAATGAAAACAATGTTTTTTAAAAAATGAGTTTTGAGTTGAAATTTTACCCAAAATCATGTTCGTATAATCTTTTTTCCATTTTTTATACTTTTACACTTGTATAGTTACCATATATAATTGATAATTTAAGGGTTACTCTTACAACTATTTTTCTCCTCACTTATAAAAGGGTGAAATATACACCACTTAAATAATCTCTTATACATAGGATGTAATATTAAAAATATTAAGATTTTATCTTCCAAGTACCATATCCCATATTAAATATATTTTGGTCTCTATTAGTTAGCATAATTCATATGTTTTAAATGAGGCATCCAGTAAAAATTCTAGTCCCCGATATGATTATTATTTACTATATAGAATTTCTTCATAATTATATTCATTAAAATTTACTCTATCCAACCTAATATAATTTTATTAGTATCATTTATATAATTTAATATCTCTATAAATGTATATTATCATTTTTTTCCTATACCCCATCCATTAATAAAAAATGGTCATTCAGACATTGCGTGGATTACCGCCTCTACAAAGTAACATGTTTAATACTTATTAACTTGGTTATAAGGTTTGATATATGGTTGAAATGGGATAATAAATATGAATTTTACGGAATCATAAAGATTCTGGTATTATAAATTAGATACCCTATTAATGATATTACCAATACATGTTCATTTTTAATTTAACCGTTTAAAATAAAAATCCTAAGAGGATAACTTTTTTTTCAAAATGTGTAAGATTTTCATATCCATTACTTCGTGTTATACTTTAAATTAATTCTAATATATCAGAATAACAAAAACTAAATAATATCATTATGCTTCTAGTATAATAATATTACAAAAAACACCTCATAATCATTCATTAAATCAAGGTTTGTTCATGTTTGGGATGATTTAACAACCTATATGAAATATAATTTGCATTTCTCTCATGGAAAATTATAAAAACTTACTTTAGGTGTAATATGATATAAATATGTATATAATGAAATTATATTGTATCAATATCTAACTCATCAATTAAGGAAATACCCTGCATTAATCAAAAGTCACAAAAACATTCTTATTAGGGATTTCACATTCAAGGAAAAAGTCTAAAACATTCATGAATGGAATTTGAAACATAATAAATTATTATATATCATACATACTAGTAACATTAATGAGCAATTAATAATAATATTTTGAATAATAAATAATACCAAAAAACTATTATAAAACTAGTACAAACGATCAAAACACCAATATGGAGAATCAGAAAAATTCATATATGGAATAAAAATTTCTGTAGAGTATAGACAAAAATAGAAATGAGAATGGTTTTTAATTAGTTTAATAATATATATATATATATTTGTGTGTGGGTGTTTATTATATAGGATTTAAAACTACATTTGTTTATGTAAGGGTAAGAGGTGAGGGTTGTTGTCAAAAATTCCTCTCATTGAGAGTTTTTTTATTATACACCAAACTACCTTTATATAGTGTATATACTACCTATTTGAGATGTTATAAAATGAAATTACATTATTCATATTATTTATAGATATATTTTAATTCATATAATTAAATATAATATGATTGTATTTATAACGAATCAATAAATTTGGATTTTGTTTCTTAGTTTTCATTCTTTAGGACTCATGTTATATTAACTACATATTTCCTTGGGTAAGGTGAATATATTTCCATTAAATAATTTTACCATATTACTCATGTAATTTTTATGATTTTCATGTTTCTTCTTTTATCCCTCCCTCACATTCATTCAATTAATTAGTTACCCAAGCTATAGTAAAACTCAGTCTTTTCCATGGTGGAAAACTATATTATGTTTTATTAAATTAAAATTTTATTTAGTTTCTATTAACATGCATCCCTATATGGAATATATTTAGTGGATACAATGGTGGAAGAGAATAACCATGGGTTAATCACCTCAAAAATGGTTGGATGAGGATTGAATCAATCATCACTCTAATGCACGAAGAATAAGCTGAAGACTACACACCTAGATAGACACTCCTATTATATATGCTTTGGAATGTTCACATTCTCATTATAAAACAAGATGAAGGAATTTTCTTATCACTTATTAGGTATCCTAAAAATATAAGATATCTAATTCAATTATTATCATCTATATATAACCCAACATATTTTAGGTGACATCCCAGCTATTATTATTTCATATGGGTAATTCATGTATCTTTGATGATACCACACTACTTTAAAATTGATTATGGGATGTTATCCTAAAAATTCATATTATTTTATTTAGTGGGGATTTATTTTAGTTTTATATATCTTCATTATATGGATATCCATGATTAATTTAGTATAATATTCCTCTATGAATAGTATGAACGATCATGTTGACTATATTAGTGAATGTATTGGACATAATTTGTTTAAAGGTTAGGCTTGGATTTATATTGTCCCTTGATGAATTTGAAGGTATAATGAGACAAAAAATATTGGGTTTTTCTGTTTACATCTTACCATGATAGGATGTTGTTTTTTAAAAAGGTCATAATATCAATTTTAGATGTTCAAAATTATTTATTCCATTAGTATAATTACAACGATTATTTTCATCCTTTATTTAATTTATTTTCGTGGATATATCACACCCTCATATTCAGTTTATAACCACTTCATGCTGATTATTTTTGCATTCCATATCTCTAATTTTATGTTTACATTATGTAAAAATCCATTGTATACTACTCTTCACTAATAATTTGATCTCATCCGCTTTTTTTCCTTTCCCTAGGAAACATGTAGGAGGAATATTTATTTATTTTCATTGATACTATGAGAGTCACAATAATGTCTTATTAATATTTTATATATTATATTATGTCTTTAAATGTATTTAATGTATTTTTCTAGTCTTCGAAGAAAAATAAACTATTAGAACCTTTGAGAACTCTGGTATTTTGTAAATGTAATGTAATATAACTATTAATTGTGGCTTCTAGGAGACTTGGATGTTATATTACATATCAATAGACGTTTGGTAGAAACTATGGGGACAATATTCACATTAAACATGTGATATATGATAATAAATATGAAAAACTTGAATTATTTTTAAAGATCACTCTAGAAAATATAGAATGAATTTTATTTTGAAATTAAATACCATTAGTTGATTATGTGTATTCTATTGTAAAAATATGGTGACTAATGGTAGGAATATGAATTTTATCACCAAACATTTTCAATATCGGTATATTACCCCAAACAAAGTTAATAAATCAAGATTTAGGATAATCAAATCATAACAATATTATTTTTGTTAGATGAGGTTATGATAAATAATCGGACACACTTAGGGAAACCTATTGATCCAAAATGTATTATAACTACATTTGACCTATTCATGTGACAAAAATATCTATAATTTATTATAACTATAAATCCATTGGTATATAAAAATGACCAATTCCCTATTGAATATATTTATCTCTTTCCAAATTAGAGAAATGGAAAAAAGTAATCATGGTGGTCTTTCATATGAAGGGAGATATGGATCAATGGTGGTAGATGATTCAAAATACTAAATAGGAATATGAAATCAAATTCATATAATCAAGAACTTTTAAGGATATATTCTGTTAAATATATTTTTCTCATGAGATTATATAACAAATATAAAGTAAATTAATCAATATAAGACAAAAGGAGGAGGAAAGTATTGTTGGGTATGAAGCTAACTTTAGAAAGTTATCTATGCTTCACATGTACAATGTATATATACCAAAAATAAATATTTTTAATTTATTTGAGGGATTAAATTTGATCCTTTAGAGGTATTATTTCTCTCATAAATTTTCATAATATGACTACAAACTCTCAAGATCCATAAAAATAGAAAAGTATTTCAATGCGATGTTTGTTTTCAAGGGAAACAAGGGGAAAATTTGTTCGATGGTTGAATAACTAAAAACTAAATTTTTCATATTCAAAAAATTTTAATTAAGAAGTTAGAAACCAAGAGTTCAACTAAAAAGGAAATGACATACCCATTTAAGGATATCTTAATTCTATTAGATTTAAACTATCTAATAAATTTCCAAGAAATATTGGTTACCTGAGTGTCGGGTTTATCCATTATGAAGTCTTAAAACACAAAAGCCAACTTGTATATGGACTAGATATATTCCTCAAGACTAATATTCCCATTATTGAATCCCCTAATGACAATCAAGTCTGGATTTTCAATCCATTCATATTAATCCTCATGGAGGTTCACCCTCAAACAGGTTGGATGAAAATTATGGGAAGAACAATGTAATGTCCCGGTTCCGGAAGCCACCTAGAGGCTCCCCATACCCGGTTGGTCACATGGACTCAAGCGCATTTCCCCGAATTTCAGAGGCTACCGACCAACAGCGAGGGCCTTGGGTGTGATAGTGGGGAAACTATGCCCTTATTGGCAGAGTACACAACGGAATAGAAAACAATAAACAATAGCGAATGAAGTAAACAATACATACAATAGTGAATAACAGAAAACTAAATATGATAAATAGTTGGAGCACATGTATGTATTATGCATGATACGTATGTCTAGGAAAGCATCCAAAGAGGTCACAATTCTGAGTACAATACTAAAACATGTTGAAAAGAAAAACAGATAAGCAACTCCTCAGCATTGCAAGCCTTGTCTTGGCCCCATTCTCTCCTGATCAAATGCTATCAAGTACAGAAAGTCAAAAGGATCTTTCCATTGTCTATACCTGCAACAATATAATCTATTTGGTCCCAAAAGCATGACCCAAACAGGGTTTGAGACTAAATCCCAGTAGGAAACCAACTGAAGATCTGTTCCTAACAGTCAGTGAGAATATGGCAGGTAATAGTACAGTAAGCAGTAAATAGTAAATAGTAAACAACAAATAGGATGACACACAATAGTAACAATCCACAGATTAACAAGTAGCAGTGAAGCAAATAGCTAACCACAAACAGGAATCCCTCTGGTAAGTACTAACAACCATCCCCTCTGGTCATCTCCAAGAAGTACCAACAACCCTCTGGGCAGTACGCTCAGCCTAACCCCTCTGGTTTGGTCATATGAATTATAAGACTCTTTGAGGAAACACGCACATCCAATTCCCCTTATAGTGTAAGGTAGTCAGGGACTCTCTGAGGATGATCACATGGTCAATTCCCCCTATATCCCAAAGGTCTAGAGACTCTATGAGGAAGCTCACTTGGTCAATTCCTCCTATAGACTCTGGTCTATTACAAACTCACTCAGGAAGCTCACTCGGTCAATTCCTCTTATAGCCTAGAGTGGTTTATGGAAATTCAATCAAAACAAAGTCTCTCTGAGGAAGCTCACTCGGTCTACCCCCGTATAATCTATAAAGCTCAAGACTCTCTGAGGAAGCTCACACAGTCTTTCCTCTTGTAGTCTATAATATCCAATACTCTCTCGAAAGCTCACTCAGTCTATCCCCTATAGTCTATAATATCCAAGACTCTCTAAGGAAGCTCACTCGGTCTATCCCCTTATAGTCTATAACACCAGGTTCTCATAGACCCGTGAAAGTCAGTGCATAATAATTCTATAAGGACAAACTAAATCTATAGAGATACTTGTATAACCAGTCTATAGCATAACAAGCATGTCACAAAACAATACTCCACCCAACAGTCACAATGCATGGAAAACAATAACAACAACCAAAGGCTGAACAAGACCAAAAGGTCATGAACAGAACAAAGCATGGGAAAAACATCCAAGAATAGAAATTATACTCATACATCACCAAATTACCTCTACTCAAGCATACAAGCAATTCAGGAAAAAATATAGGGGAAAACATTAAACATGAAATACCTCGTTAAAGGGTATTGGTGGAAATTGCACATAAAACTCACAGACTTTGAACGGAAAGGCACAAACCACCTACCATGATGCAAGGAGAGCGATATAATTGAAGCGCGAGGCTTGAATTTATTTAGAACATCATAGATCTATGATAACACAACAAATGTTCAACTGGTGGCCTCGAGCGGCATCAAATTACTCTACTTTAGGTGGCCTCCACATCACCCCTACATGGCCGTGTGCATGGTCATGACACAGCCAACACATGGCCTCAAGTGGTATCAAAGTACATGGCATGTACTTATAAATTAAATGACATGTACTTCAAAAATTTCCAAAAACACCTCTTTTCTCAAATACTTCAGGAAACGGAAAAACATACTTGAAAAGAAGGTATGGGTTCTTACAAACTTCCCCATTAAAGAAATTCATACCTAAATTTCCCTAGAAAGACATAGAAGAAGAAACCCAAATAGCTCCGACCACTGTGATCGTACATTGGCCTCCCTCCCCCAAGTCTCATTCTGTACTCGCCAGTGCTGCCATAGCACCCATACCAGAGGAACAGACCGGCCATGGAGAACCATCATATTGTGATCAACAATCTGGATAGGATGCTCCTCAAATGATGCATCCACATCGTGCTCAACCTCCTCAGGTTGAAAGACATGATATGGGTCTGAAAAATAATGTTGGAGATGAGAAATGTGGAAGATATCATGAATAGCCTGGTACCTTTGAGGTAACAGCAACCGATAGGCAACAGGCCCAACTCTCTCCAACACCCCAAACTGCCTGACATACTATGGTGAAAGCTTACCCTATCTCTGAATCCTCTTGTGTCCCAACCTCGATGCAACATGTAGGAAAGATTGATCCCCGACCTTGAACTCTAAAGGTCATCTCCGCTAATCAGCATAAGACTTCTGTCGAGACTGTGTCATAGACATCCTCTTCCGAAATAATTCTATCTACTCTGAGGTATCCTGAATAGGACGAGGTCCCAGAAAAGCTGCATCTCCAGCCTCCATCTAGTATAAAAGGTGATCGGCATAGCCTACCATACAAAGCCTCATAAGGTTCCATCTGAATAGTCACCTAAAAATGTTGTTGAAGGAGAACTCTACAAGAGGAATATGCTTCCCCCAAGAACTTAAAAATTATAGAATGCAAGCTCAGAGCATATCCTCAGGCACCTGAATCATCCACTCGGACACGCTATCTGTATGGGGTTGGTATGTTGTGCTCAAAAGTACATGTGTACCCAAAGGCTTCTAATTTCCCTGCTAGAACCAAGAAGTAAAACGCATATATCTGTCTAAAACAATAAAGTATGGAACTCCATGTAGACAAACAATCTCTCAGATATAGAGTCATCCCATCTCATCAACACTAAATGTCTTCTTGATCAGCATGAAGTGAGCAACCTTCTTAAGCATATCGTTGAAAACCCAAACAGCATCATTCCCTCGAGGTGACCTCGGCAAACCGATCATGAAGTCCATCATGACATTGTTCCACTTCAACTCCGGAATGGGTAACTACTGCAAAAGACATGCTGGTCACTGATGCTCCTCTTTCACATGTTGACAAGTGGAACACCTCATGACAAAACCAACAACATCTCTCTTCAAACCTGGCCACCAGTATTGGTGGTGTAGATCACGATACATCTAGGTGACGCAAGGATGCACTGCCCAAACTGAGTAATGAAAATCCTGCATCATCTCCCCACATATTTCTGCTGGAACCCATATGTGTCCCTGGAAACACAAGATATAATCCTCATCCACTGTCCATCCAAGAAGAGAGTCCTCTACTAACACACTCTCCCGTAGTACTAGGAATTTTAAGTCTGATAGTTGCATCATCCGTACCTGATCAAGAAGTGTAGAGGTAACAGCTACAGAAGATAGAATAGTATACCCCTTTCTGTCGTGCACCTACAAATGCATCTGAGAGAATAGAGCCATAAGTTTCTACTCACTGCTAGCCTCATGAACTTCCTATATCTATGTTCTCATGCTCAACGCATCAGCCACTATGTTACCCCTTCCAGGAGTATAATCATGCTCAAAGTTGAAGGACTAAAGATACTCAACCACCCTGCGCTATCTCAAATTCAAATCACGTATAGTGAAGAAGTACTTGAGACTCTTGTGGATGGTAAACACCACGAAGTGCTCTCCCAGAGGATAATTTCTCCAAAAGCACAAGTCATGAATGACTACTTCCAACTCCAGATAGTGTGTCGGGTAATTCCTCTCATGTGGCATCAACTGTCAAGACCCATACACAATGAATTCATCTCCCTCCATAAGAAAAACTCCTAGACCGATACATGAAGCATCACAGTAGACCCTATAGCTCTTTCTCGGCTCTAGAAAGACTAGTATCAGTACTGATGTCAACCTCCATTTCAGCTTCTAAAAGGTTGACTCACTGGAATCCGACCATAAGAACTTTGCCCATTTCATAGTAAGACCTGTCAGTGGTGCTGCTAGGCATGAAAAGTCTTGTATGAAATGCCGGTAGTATCTAGTTATCCCTTGAAAACTTCGCACCTCAAAGACATTATTGGGATACTCCCAAGAATCTATAGCTTTCAGTTTCTCTGGGTCTACTGATACTCCTATATTTGAAATAACATGACCCAAAAAGTGAATCTGATCCATCCAAAAGTGGTATTCCGAGATCTTTGCATATAACTGATGCTCTCTCAGTGTACTCAGAACAATCTCAAGATGGGTAGCATGGTCGTGTCAAGTGTGAGAGTACACCAAGATTTCATCCACGAAAACGACCACAAAGGAAGCCAAGTATGGATGGCACACTCGGTTGATCAGTGCCATGAAAACTTCAGGCATGTTCATGAGACCGAACGGCATAACCCTATACTCGTATAGACTATACCTACTCCAAAAAGATATTAGAGGTATATCAGATTATCTAATGCACAATCAATGATAACCGGATGTCAAGTCAATCTTTGAGAACACTCCGTCTCCTCGAAGCTAATCAAAGAGATCATCGATCCTCAACAAGAGATATCGGTTCTTGACCGTCAACTGGTTTTGCTTCTGATAATCCACACTAAGCCTGATGGTGTCGTCTTCCTTCTTTGCAAATAGGATAGGCGAACCCCAAGAAGAAGCACTGGGTCAGATAAAACCCTTTTCCTGCAACTCATCCAACTACTTATTGAGCTCATGTATCTTAGGTGTAGCCATCCTATAAGGAGGAATGGACAGCGGTGCCGCTCCTGGCAGGAGCTCAATAGAAAAGTCTACCTCGCGCTCTGGAGGAAAACATGAAATGTCCTCTGGAAAGTCATCTCTGAAACGATCCACCACTGAAATAAAGTATAACTGTCAATTCCCCTGGTCATCCAGATAAAGACTAGAAATCAGATCTGTAACTCTTCCTAGCCCTTGATTCTCGGGTCCTGCTCAACTCACCTAGACATCCCACTCACCACTATGATGAAAGGATACACCCTATGGTGATACGAAACTCACCCTACAGTGATAGGAATCAACGAATGCCTGGATGGGGACTATCCAGTCCATTTCAAGAATGACATCATTTATTATCATCTCTAGAACATAAAGGTCCCATAAAAAGTGACACCCTTTAACCTCAAGAGGGTACTCTCTGCACTGACATACGCTAACTGCTCTCATCCCCAACTATGTGTCTTGAGTCAAAGTATCATCATATGAAAAGATAGAGATCCCAAGGATCTATAAAACAACAAAAAGGATAAAGCTATGTGTTTCAACAGAATAAAAAATAACTGAAGATAAAACTGAGGCTACTAAGACTGTACCACGAACTGTGGAAGGTCTGGAATCCTGCTCTTGATGGGTCTGCTCCACAGTGCAAGTCTGGCCTCTACCGTGGCCCTGCAACCCTGACTGACCACTCTGAGCTGATCCACTCTGTTGTCACTAGTAACCTGGTGACTAACCACCACGGCTGCAACCTCCACCTCAGCTTGAACAGATGTAAGAACTCCAGTTCCCTGACTGGTGAGAAACATCTGATGCATCTCCTGAATGCAAGGTTATAAAAGAACCCATACCACCACTTGTAGGTGATAATATTTGAAACAAATGCTGAATATTTCCCATATTTCCGCAATATCGGCACTCTATCGGGTCTCTCTGGCACTAAGGCCTAGTATGCCAGCTCCTCCCATATTGGTATCATACCACCTGGCTGCCCAAATATACATTTCTCCTACTCTGATCTCCTCGAGCAGACTCCATGTGGAAATTCCTACTATATGTAGGAGGAACACGGACTCTGGATGTCAAATCGCCATGGCTCATTGCTCCATAATCCCTCAGATTTTGCTCAGTGATCAGGGCCAGGTTGACGATAAAGGATATTGAAGTCAACCAGAAGATGTTCACCTGCGATCAGATGTCATTCCACAGACTATCCTCGGATGTCCACATAAGGAACAACTCATCACCCACTAGAATCCGCATGAAATGATGATACTCGATAAAGCGAGACAAGTACTCCAAAAAAAAAGAATACCCTACTCCAGACTCATAAAATCCCAGGATTGATTGGACGTCAATGTCTCTGGGGAGAAGTAATCATAGAATATGTGCCGAAACTCATCCCAAGACATACTTTGCTGGTGCCCTGACATTGAGATCACCTCCCACCACCTCTTGGCAGAGTCTCGGAGCATATAAGTAGAGAGCTTCACCCTCTTCTCTGGAGGTATCTCCGGATGCTCGAAAATTGTTAGCATGGCCTCTAACCGCGAATATGTAGCCTGAGGTCCTCTATCCCCTGAAAAGGTAGGAGGATGTTGTTGTTGGAAAACATGCGTCAACTCTGCCATCGACTGGGCAGGAGGCGGCGCTCCCTATAAGGTCTGCATCGTGCTCTTAAAGTCTTACCTAAACTGTGCATCGGTGCCTGCAACTAGTATAACTATTGGTTCCAACACTGGAATAGTACGAGGATCTATACGAGGTCCCTGATAATCCATATCTGGTGTCTGATCACCATCTGGCATCTAACGTACAACCAGAGGGCATCTAAGTGGCATAACATTGAAACGTAAAAATAAAACCTTAGATCAAAATTATCAAATACTAAGATCACTGAAGGACCCTAGGACACCGTGAGAGGGGAGGGTTGAATCAGGGTGACAAATTTCTCTTTTAATGTGATGGATCATGTTCCCACATTGGTAGGAACTTGTTGAACCTATATGATGAATATGATCAGAAAGCAAACATTCACATGCACAGAGAAGACAAAACACTTTTTACTTGGTTCACCACTAAGGGCTACGTCCAAGAAGCATACGCCAACAAGTTATTGGTCATACCAAATTCCACTAATCATAACTAGCTATGGATTACAATGGTTCGGGCATAGTCACTTTTTCCTAGGCTCAATGAATTTACAAAGGTTCAGGGATAGTTCACTGCTTCCCTCAGGTCACTCCAGTTGAGTCCCCTTGGCTCACTGCCCTTGGTGAAGTCACACTTAATTTATAGACATGAGGGTCTCTTCTTCATTTAATAAGAATGAATCCTTTTTTGTATGTAGATACTCTGTTAAAATCCAATTCTCACCAAAAGATGAATCTCACTTTGCGCTGAGCGTACCGGGTGATCTTCCAGTTTTCGTGCAGCTTCAAAAGGATAGATGAACTTTAACAACCCTGGCGTGCTTCTCCATGCCCGGCATGCAAGTTTCAATCCTGGCACGCAAGTCACTTGCGCGGTACAAATTCTTCGTGCAGGTGACACCAAATTACTATCATGACACTGCCTCCTTAAACTCCAAACTTGTGCGACGCTACGCCTTTAACTCCCCAACTGCCTTGATTGCGCAACCAACTACCGGCGCACAGCCTCTACTCGCGCGACCCAACAACCACTTGCGCGACTCAACCACATGCACGATGAGAGCTCGAAAAATATCTAAGTAATGAACATTGTTACCAATGAGGAAGGGTGGTCCACATTTTATAGGCAAACTGGACCCCCTAAGCGGTGGTATGCAAGTCTTCCCTCGAAACGCAGGTTCCGGTGCACAGATCATCCTCCAAGGCCTCTGTCACACTACTCACTTGTGCGAACACACCAATACTTTCACGACCTTCTTTACTTTTCCATATTTTGAAGTTATAATATTGAAAAACAATTGGTGTTCAATTTTCCAAACCTCCTAGTAATCAGCATGCTAGTCTCTTCATGGCGCACATGTCACTTGCGCGACTACTCCAAAACATGTGCGACCCTTATCCCTCAGCCATTTTTCCATGTTCTGGTCTTGAAAAACATATGGTGCTGAATTTTCTTCTTATTCAAGTACATGGTTCGCCACCTTCAATACAGTGGTCTGCTTGAACTGTACGATCTCTTTACTGGTACACATTCCGAACGTCCACTGAGGATTGACAACAAACACAAACCATACTCTAAATCATGCATATAAGACCATGGTTCCAACAATCTCCCCCATTGGGTTTGTTGGAAATCAAAAAATAAATTCAATAGATCTCCATCCATGTGCAAACAAAAAATGCAAGAATCAACTCAGTCAACACTCTATGTCTACGTGAGCAATGCTCGGTGTAGAAAACAAGAGAGGAAGCTTGAATTGGGTCCCCATGTTTTGTAATTCTCAATGACACCCAAGAAGCATTACATGATCAATGTATACCAATTCTTTCCTTCTCACTCGTCTCATCACAGAAGCATTACTTGCCTGAATTTTTTCCTTTCTCCCCATTGACAATAAATCAAAAGACCGGTAATTTGTTCAACGTTTAGCTCAAACCATACCCCCCTGGATAGTATCTCCCCCATTAACCTACATCAAATCCATAAACAGATAAAAATAGGTATCACAAACAGAGAGAGGGGAATTGTGTAACCTCCTTATGCACTGGGAGGTGTCTGAACACTGAGGTTCAACCAATGCTTCTCAAACACAGCTGTTGACAATGGCTTGCTCAGGATATCAACAACCTGCTCATCATTTCCTACATGATCCATTCTAATCACCCCTTGTTCAACTTTTTCATTGATAAGGTGATACCTGGTTTCAATATGTTTCATATGGGAATGTTGAACAGGATTCTTCATAAGATCAATTGCGCTCTTGTTATAACAATAAATCACCATTGGTTGCTTTAACTCATCACCAATATCTGTTAATTGTTGCTTCATCCATAGCAGTTGAGTGCATGCCTTTGTGGCAGATATATACTCAGCTTCAGCAGTACTAAGAGAAGTACTTTCTTGTTTCTTGCTCATTCAGCCAACACATTTCTGCCCAATATAGAAGGCTACGCCACTAGTAGACTTTCTGTCTACTACATCACCAGCCCATTCAGCAACAAGAAAATGCTGATAATTCACTATCCCTGTCTGCAGCAAAAAATAACCCGATGTTATGTGTACCTTGAATGTACCTCATGATTCTTTTTACTACCGCCATTTGTTCCTCCTTTGGATTACTCAGAAAGTGGACTGCAAGGCATGTGGCAAAGACAATATGTGGCCATGTCACTGTCAGCAATAGGAGGCTCCCAATAATCCTCCTGTACATGGTGGGATCAATAGAGGCCCCATCCTCAAGCATTCCAAGTTTAGTTCCAACTGCAATTGGAGTTGACATTGGTTTGGAGTCTGGAATATTAAACTTCTTCAACAGCACTCTTGCATAATTTTCCTAAGAAATGAAAGTGTATTACTTCTTTTGAATCACCTGCAGTCCCAGTAAATTTGTGAGCTCCCCAATCATAGACATTTCAAATTCTGATTTCATGTGGTTGGCAAATTCGTCCACTGATTTCTGCCTGTTGCCACCAAATATGATATCATCAACATAGACTAGAACAAAGAATTGATATTTTGGAGAATTATTTACGTAGAGATTGTGATCTACTCCTCCTCTTTTGAATTCCAGCTTCTTGAGATATGATTCCAGCCGCGAGTATCAGGCATGTGGTGCCTGCTTCAAACCATATAGTGCATTCTTCAGTTTGCAGACATTTGTTTCATCAGTACCTAAAACAAAGCCCATCAGTTGTTCAATGTAGACTTCTCTTTCAAGTACACCATTCAAGAATTCTATATTGACATCCATTTGATATAATTTATATCCTCTTTGGAGTGCCATGGAAAGAAAAATCCTGATTGACTCCAGTCTAGACACTAGAGCAAAGGTTTCATCAATATCAATGCCTTCAATCTCAGAGTATCCTTTATATACCAGTCGTGCCTTGTTTCTGATGACACTTCCATGCTCATAAATATTATTTTTGAAGATCCATTGGGCACCAATCACATTGTGACCTTCGGGTCTCTGGACAAGATACCATGTCTGATTCTTGTCAATCTGATCTAATTCATCATTTATGGATTTCACCCAATATTAATCATTTGCAGCTTCTTCGAATGAGGATGGCTCTACAACTGATAGAAATGCAGATTGTGTGTTATTCCACATCCTTCTTGTTTGAGTGGTTTCACTCCTGTCCCCAATGATGTTGGATGGATCAATCTCATCTCCTTGATTTCTCCTGTGAGGTTCAGTTGCATTCTCTCCAGCCACAGTTTCTTCTTTAGATTCTTCTTCTAATTCAACATCATGATGTGACTTCTGAGTGTTTTGTACAACTTCCTCTATTTATTCATTTGTATTTTCTTCACGTTAAATTTCTTCTTGACTATCTATCACATCATCATATAACGTCCTTGAAGCAGTTGTGGTTTTCTCTTCAATTATCATAACATCACTTCTTTCCACAATCCTTCATAAACGCTTGTTGAAACATTTTTAGGCTTCTCTATTCATTGAGTAACCGAGGAAAATTCCATCATATGCATTGTCTCCAAACATCCCGTGATTTCTTTCTTCGTTCTTGATGAAGCATTTACTTCTAAAGAAATGAAAGTATTTTAATGAGGGATTCTGTCCATGCCACAATTCATATGGTGTCTTCGTCTCACCCACATAAATTCCTGTTTCATTCTGAATGTACATTGTAGCTGGAACAGCCTCTTTCCAGTAATGTCATGGAATACAACTCTTAGTCAGCATAGTTTGTGCCATATTGTTCACCTGTTGATTCCTACATTCAACAACTCCATTTTGTTGTGGAGTTCTCATGGCATCTACCTCATGCTGTATCCCATGATTCTCCAGATAATTTTCAAATTCAATGGACATGTATTCTCTTCCATTGTCCGATCGCAAAACGTTGATTGTTCGTCCAGTATCATTCTCAGTGATTCACCTATATGTTTTCATGCAGTCAAGGACTTGTCGTTTCCTGTGAATGACCATCACACATGCCATTATACTGTAATCATCTATGAAAAGGATAAAGTACTTTTCTCCATGAGTTCCAGCAACATTTATCAACCCACATACATTTGTATGAATCAGATTAATAATGTGAGAATCCTTTTTCTTCTTTGGCCGATATGAACTGCAGACCAGCTTCCCACAAATTCAAGCATCACAATATTTTTCACGCTCATGCTTCAGGTTGGGAATGTCCATAACAATTCTCAATTTTGATATTTTCCCCATGTCTTGTTGATTGATGTGTCTCTATATGCGATGCCACAAATTGTTTTCTAATTCAACAGTCATGTAACAGACATTTTCTATACTATCAACCAGATACAAGTTGCCTTATATTATGCATCCCTTCATAATTGAATTGCATGTCTTTCCCTTGATAGTGCATCCTTTCTGATTAAAATTAACTATAAGTCCTGAGTCACATAGTTGACTCACGCTAAAGAGATTATGACGTGGGAAATATAAGTAAAGGACTTCAATCTTCTTTAGTTCTCCATTAGCTAATTCAGTAATTCCACTCCCTTTGATTTTCAGGGCTCCATCATTACCAAATCGTATTTTACCATCAACACTCCTTTTGATATCCGTTAATAGGCCGGCATTACCTGTCATATGAGATGAACAACCTCTATCCAGAATCCTGGTACTGTTGTTCTTTGTAGCTTTTAGAGCCACCTCTGCAAGGTTGGATTTCTCAATTTTCTTCCTTTCCTTCCATGAGACATTGGATTGAGTATAAAGTATTGATGGCCTTTCAATTATTTCTTTCGCATACCCAGGTTCTTCATAGTAGAAATCTTCTTTGAGAGGAGAAAACCTGTTTGAAAGAGCAACATTGGCATGCTGACGAGACACGGCATGTCTTGAACTTCAGTATGAGGTGTCCATGTCCCTTCTCTGCCTGCAATTAGAAGCCGTATGACCAAAGTTAGAACAAAGATAACATTATCCATAGAAATTTTTTCTTCTATAAGAATTAGGATATGAATTTGTTCTCCTATGTTGAACTTCTATATCTTCTCCATTCTAATAGCTTCTTGCCTCTTCGCAATAAGACATGGTATGGCCCAGACAAACACAGAACTGACACTTCATGAGAGGAAATGTCTTCTCACTTGAATTTCTCCTCATACCTTCTTCCTTCAGAGAATAGTTAAGATGTATTCCATTTCTGAATGTTTGAGGATAATTTCTAGTTCTCCTTTTAGTTTGGATTAAGGGTTCCTTTTTCAGCACTTTAGGCAATGTTTCAACATGTTCAGCTTTCATCGTATCTTTATTTTGGATCTTTTCACTTCCAACAGTTGATGTCTGAGCTTCACAGCCAAATCCACTCTTTCCCATGCAAGCGGTTCTTTGATCACTCATGATTTTTCCAACCCCATCTGAACAACACATGGCTCTTGCCAGTAATTATGCATCTGAGAGTCTCCCAAACTATATTCTCTTCCTCGATTATTTTGGAATTGATTCAGTCTCAATTTTACTCCTTAGAGTAACAACTTCCTCTTGAAGACCCTCAGTAGTCTTGTATTTTTCATCTAGTCTGGAGGTGAGTCCATTGATGACCTTTACCTACTCTTCAATTCTTAGCTTCAGATCCACTAAGTCATCATTTCTTTCAATTATTTTAGACTGTACCTTCACAAATTCATCCAGTCATTCAATTTCAGCTTCAAGTTGAACAATGTATTCAGTTGATTCTTCTACAATTTTTTCCACTTATTTCAACTCTTACATTTTGCCTTAAGCTTACTAACTACATCCTTAAGTTGCATCTCGGGATCTACACAAGTTCCCATTTGTTTTTCTCCACCAGTATCTTTTGACATTTCAACAGTGGCCATCAAGGAAGCGTGGTTCCCAGTTTTGAATTCTTGTTCTTCTTCATCACATAATTCATTATCATCTTCTTCCTTTTCACAGAAAAAAATCTTCCTTTTCATTTTATTTCCATATTTGAAGTCTCCCTTTTTGAAGAACCTTCTCCGAGTCTTCTTGAAGCTTTAATCTTCACTATCTTCAACATTGATCTTTCCTATGAACTGAGAGACAATGTGGCAAACTTTTATACAATGAAAACATGTGAGAGGTAACTTCCCTTTGAATTTCCCTTTTCCCTTCTGGAACTTCTTTGAAATGAGAGAATGAATTTCTTTTTCTTCATCATCTTCACCACTAATATCTTTTGAGATTTTCAGTTTATCCAAGTCCTTGAATGTCATTTCCTTGCTCACATGAGTCGTAGCATCTTCTGGTTTGACTATCATTTTATATTCTACCAAGCTGCTCAGTAGATCATCCATAGAAAGTTTGGAAAGATATCTTTCTTCAAGGGCTGACAACATTGAATTGTACAGAGGTGGAAGTCTTCATAATGTTTTCTTTACAAAATCAATGTCTTGGATTTCTTCTCCTAGACCCTAAATTGCTCTAACCACTTCAGTAATTCGATTGAAGAATGAGTCTGCATTCTCGTCTGGATGCATCTTCAGATCATCAAACTGATTGTGAAGCACTTGTAGTTTTGCCTCCTTCACTTTGCTATCTCCTTCATAAATATTCTCGAGTTTATCCCACATGGATTTTTCTGAGGTGAAATTCAACACCTTTATGTATATCTTATCAGAAAGGGATATAGTGAGTGCATTTTGTTCTTTCGCATCTGCATCAAGAATTTTACTATCTGTTTTAGTCATAGCCAGGCCTGATGGATCAGTGACTTGTATTCCTTGCATAGTAGAAAAAAGAACTTCCATTCCAAGAGATCTTAGATGAGATCTCATTCTGTTCTTCCATATCTGGAAATTACTTCAATCGAAGTGAGGGACTCCCCTAACATTGACTGCATTCTCCATGGCGATAAAGGACAGATTCAACACCAGCATCCTTTACCCTCTAATACCTCTTGAAGAACCCAAGACACCCAGAGAGGGGAGGGGTGAATGAGGGTGACAACTTTTTCTCTTAATGTGTTGGATCTTGTTCCCTTATTGGTAGGAACTTGTTGAACCTTTATGATTAATATGATCAGAAAGCAAAAATTCACATGCACAGAGAAGACACAACGCTTTTTACTTGGTTCACCACTAAGGGCTACGTCCATGGAGTATACACCGACAAGTTTTCAGTCATACCAAATTCCACTAATCTTCAATAGATGTGGATTACAAAGGTTCAGGCATAGTCACATTGTCCGAGGCTCAATGCCTTTACAAAGGTTTATGGATAACTCACTGCTTCCCTCGGGTCACTCCCGTTGAGTCCCCCTGGCTCAATGCCCTTGGTGAAGTCACACTCAGTTTATAGACATGAGTGTCTCTTCATCATTGCATAAGAATTCATCCTATGTTGTATGTAGATGCTTTGTTGAAGTCCAATTCTCACCAGAAGACGAATCTCACTTTTCACTAAGGGTACCGGGCGATCTTCCAGTTTTCATGCAGCTTCAAAAGGACAGATGTACTTTAATAACCCTGGAATGATTCTCCAAGCCCAGTGGGAAAGTTTCAATCCCGGCGCGCAAGTCACTTACGCGGTACCAATTCGGTGCACAGGTCACATCAAATTACTTATGCAACACTACCTCCTTCAACTCCAAACTTGTGCGACGCTGCACCTTTAACTCCCCAACTGCCTTAATCATGCAGCCAACTATCGGCGCACAACCTCTACTTGCGCGACCCAACAACCACTTTCATGATTCAACCACTTTCATGAAAAGAGCTCAAAAAATATCTAAGTCTTGAACTTTTTTACCAATGTGGATTGGTGGTCTTCTATTTATAGGCAAACAGGACCCCCTGTGCAGTGGCACGCAAGTCTTCCCTCAGTGCGTAGGTTCCGGCGCCAAGGTCATTCTCCCAAGCCTCTGTCGCACTACTCACTTGAGAGACCACACCAATACTTGCATGAAATTTTTTGTTTTTCCATATTTTGATGTTATGATCTTGAAAAACAATAGGCGTGCAAGTTTCCAAACCTCCTAGGCATCGACGAGCAAGTTTCTTCATAGCGCACAGGTCACTTGCGCGACCAGTCCAAAACATGCACAACCCTTATCCCTCAGCCATTTTTCCATTTTATGATCTTTAAAAACATATGGCATCCAAGTTTCATCTTATTCAAGTACATGGAACTGCAATGGAAGGCTCTGAAAAAACCCCTGCTGTGGGTAGAGAGAAGTTTATGGGTAATGAAGATGGCACTCGGCATGCTACAATGGAAGGCTCTGACAAACCTCCTGAGAATATTATGGAAAAGGGAGATGGTATTCATGATACAGATAAGGTTTCAAATAAATCTGATGTTTCTAATCTAGAATTCAATGAATTTTCAGAGAATGAAGGAAATTCTAAAGGTTTGGAAGAATATAGAGGGAAGTTTACAAATGAAGATTGTCTTGGGCAGACTGCAATGAAAGAGGTTTCTGAAACATCTCATGTTGTGGATCTGCAACTCAATGAACTACCTAAGAATAAAGCCAGTTGTAAAGATTCATAAGAACATGGAGAGACTATTATGGAAGATAAAATTAGTGTTGGACAGACCACAATGGAAGAGCGGTTGGTGATATATCATCTTCCAGACCTTTCTACGGTTTCAGATGCTCCAAACAATGAAGCCCATTATAATAAAGAAGGTGAGATTTTGGTGGAATTCCTCCATTTATGATTTATTTTCTAACATGGTTTTTAAATTTCAATAAGGATATCGATGTCTTTCTTTTTAACAGAGGTGAATCAAGAAACAGATTATCATAAAACAGCAGAGAAAGCATCAAAAGCTAAAACTCTATAAAAGTCCTGTAAACTTATGGCATCGTTTTCAAATTTGATTTTGTATTTAGTAGGATTTCACGTACTTGTACTTTAATTTGTCAGAAATCACATTTCAGAGCCCGGTGATGACCATTGAAACATGGGGGAGGAATCTGATGTTGCAAGCCAGAATATCCATGCCACCTTCAATATTATTGTCTGCTTGAACTGTATAGTCTCTTTGCTGGTACACATTCTGATCTTCCACTGAGGATTAACAACAAACACAAACTATACTCCAAATCATGCATAGAAAAACCATGGTTCCAACAAAAACAATATTACTAGAGGGGAACAAGAGAAAGAAACATTCATGTTTTACCAAAACATGACTACACGGTGTGTATAAAAACTAAACAACATGTTCTCTTAAGCCATTCACATGGGCGTGTACTTCTACCACAACTGGTCGTGTAGCGCCCAAACCACACGACGTGTTGTCCCCACACATGGTTTGTACTGGACCTTTATTCCCCTGCCCAAGACATGTTACATGGCCAACCCACATAGTCCTCCTAGTCCTAGCCTACATGGCGTGTTCACGAAGGACACAACATGTACTAGAAAAGGTTTCAACAACCCATGTTGTTAGTTACACGGCTGGCTACGTGGTTCACTCTTACACGGTGTGCTCCCTGAGAAAACGACTTACACTTGAAGGTTTTCTCCGACCAATGTTTTTCATGACACGACCTGGTAGTTAGGTTATATGGAACAACGCGTGATAATAGGACACAGCTGTATAGCCAAATTTTTATCCATATGTGTCGTTAGTCAAAAGGGTAGACACACTGTCACTATAACGCAACATGTACGTATCGTACAAAGTGTGTTCTTGAAGATTTTTCACAACCCCATGTTTCTAACCACACAGTCAGTGACATGGTTAAAAAACTACACAACATGTATGAATAATGTACAAACTGTGTATTCTAGGTTTTTCTGAGTAGTAGCTAAGAAACTGCTCTGAAGCCCAGAAAACACAGAAAATAGGTGTTAAGGTGACAAATTCGGATCCGTGAGGGCCCATACTCCCTGTGAATCAGATCATGGCATCTTATACAAGTAATAACAAGGAAACTAGGCAATGATCCACCATATTCCGGTTCATGAGGACTCATAACACCTCAAGAACCAAATTTTGGTGTCTATTTAAGCAAAGAACTATACAAAATAATTCTCTACCAAACAGAAGAGATTCTATCAAAGCATATATCACAAAAACATTCATAATCTACACAATGTATATCACAATTACATGCAATGGATAATGCATCCTATATGGCATGGAAAGAATGCAGGACATGTGATTTCTAAAAAGTGCATATATGATGCATGAGATTTCATACTCTCATCTCATCGGGTTACAACAGAAATAGAACCGCAATAACAATAACGGTAACAACACCAAGCATGTGAATCACCCAACAGTGAAATCAAATAAACTGTAAAAGTGCAACCCAGTAAAACTGCGATAAACGAGGTAGTATGGATTTTCCCTGTAAACGGGTTAGCTACTCCCGGGCACAGCTTATTACCAAGTACCTATTCCATCATATCCCTGACTATAGGCTCCAAACAGTAAGTCAAGAGAAAACTTCCCTCTGATACCACTTTGTACCATCCAGGTTTAGGAAGCCACCCAGAGGCGCCCCGTACCCAGTTGGTCACATGGCCTCAAGAACAATTCCCCAAATGCAAGAGGATTCCGACTAGAAGCGAGGGCCTTGGGTGTGATAGTGGGAAACTATGGCTTCATTGGGAGAGTACACAATCTAAAATAAAACCGTAAACAATAGAGAAAGAAATAAACAATCCATATACAAGTGAAATGTGGAAAACTAAATATGATAAATAGCAGGAGCACATGTATGTATGATGCATGATACATATGTCTAGGAAAGCATCCAAACAAGTCACAATGCTGAATAAAATAGTAAACCAAGTACAAAAGAAAAATAGATTACCAACTCATCACCATTGCAAACCTCAGCCGGGTCCCATGCTCTCATGCTCCAATGCAATCAAGTACATGAAGTCGGAGGAAACTTTCCCTTGTCTATACCTGTAGTAATATAAACTTTTTGGACCGAAAAGAATGACCCAAATAGGGTGTGAGTCTAAATCCCAGTAGGAAACCACCTGAAGATCTCTGCCTAATAGTCAGTGAGCATATGGCGGTTAATAGTACAGTAAGCAGTAAACAATAAATAGTAAACAACAAATAGGATGATACACAACATCAACAATCCATAGATCAAAATGCAGCAGTGAAGAAAACAGATGACCACAAACAGGAATCCCTCTGGGAACTACTCACTGCACATCCCCACTGGTCCTATCCAAGAAGTACCAATAACCCCTTGGGCAGTACACTCAGCCCAACCCCTCTGGTTTGGTCATACAAATTATAAGACTGTCTGAGGAAGCACGCTCAGTCAATTCCCCTTATAGTCAAAGGTAGTTAAGGACTATCTGAGGATGATCACATGGTCAATTAACCTTATATCCTCAGGTCTATCACAGACTCTCTGAGGAAGCTCACTCGGTCAATTCCTCCTATAGTCTGGAGTGGTTTAAGAAAATTCAAACAGAACAAAGACACTCCGAGGAAGCTCACTCGGTCTACCCCCGTATAGTCTATAAAGTTCAATACTCTCTGAGGATTATCACTCAGTATATCCTCATGTAGTCTATAAAATCCAAGACTCTCTATGACGCTCACTAGGTCTATCCACTATAGTCTATAATATACAAGACTCTTTGAGGAATCTCACTCAGTATATCCCCTCATAGTCTATAACACCAGGTTCTCATGGCCCTGTGCAAGTTAGTGCATAATAATGATATAATGCCAATGTAAATCTACAGAGCTACTTGGATAACCAGTCTATATCATAACAACCATGTCAAGGAATATTAATCCACCCTACGGTCTCAATGCATGGAAAAAAGGAACAACGACCAAAGGCTGAACAAGATCAAAAGGTCATAAACAGAACAAGGCATGGGAAAAACATCCAAGCATAATAATTATCCTCAAACAAACCAAATTACCTCTACCCAAGCATACAAACAAGGAAGGAAACACAACAGGGGGAAAATATTAAACATGCAATACCCCATTCAAGGGTATTGGTGGAAATTACACATAAAACTCAAAGACATTGAATGGAAAAGAAAAAACCACTGACCATGATGCGATGATATCGATATAATTAAAACGCAAGGCTTGAATCTCCTTTGAACGTCGTAGATCTACAAAAATGCACAAAATTTTCAACCCACGATAACTTGAAAAAGAAGAGGAATTGGAAAACGATGCTCTAGAATAAGGAAGAGATTACTGCTTTAGTTCCAACGCAATCTATGGTGGTCGATTCAGAGAATGGATAGAGGATCAGGGGCTCAAATAATATTTGCGGTCTTGTAGTCTCTCCCGGCCAAAGAACACCTAGAAGAAGATAGTTTTGGGGTTAAGACGCGAGCCCGATGCGTTTAATGAAAAAAAAATTAAACGGTGTGTATTTTTGAAGTACACGGTGTGTACTCTCCTTTTCCATACTCCACTTTAGGTGGCCTCCACATCACCCCTACATGGCCATGTTCATGGTCAGGACATGGCCAGAACACTGCCTCGAGCAGCATCAAAGTACACGGTGTTTACTTATAAAGTACACGGTGTGTACTTAAATAATTACTAGATACTCTTATTTTCTCAAAAACACCAGAAAAAGGAAAAACATACTTGAAAAGAAGGTCCAGGTTCTTACAAAAAATTTAAAAAAGGGGAGAGGAAGATAGTTTCACATATTTGATATGTGTGGGGAGAACCACCCTATCGTTTTGGAAAGGTTATCATAGTTTTTTATAGGTGTTGAAAAAAAGGCCATACATATTTCCAATGAGGGGTATGATGAATTTTTTTATGTTAAATGATTTAATTCAATGAATAATTAAAATTATGTGATCTAATTTACAATTGTCAAGTAAATTTACCAAAAATTGATATTTGAAAAAATGCCAAGCATATGTGATTACCATAGCTGAAGTCGAAGTTCCTAATGAAATGGTAGATGGTACTTTGATCATAGAATCAGTTTAAGAAGAATTTTCACTTGATTATAAATCTTCACACTATTTTACATCATCCATGTTTGACAAAAAACATTTTATATTTCCCTATCACCCTAATAAGGTAATTATCAATTTAGTTCATGAGTGGAATTATTATAATAATAATAAAGTAACTGGTAGTTCCATTTATGATTCATGAAAATTCACTAATCACAAACATGGTTATCAGTCATATTATTTACATTGATATAATCCATGGTATGGATTGGCTTTAACTGTATAGTAATGAAATATTTCTTGGAGAAGTATATTACAATTCTTTATAGTGAGATGAAATCTCATACCTTTAGAGGGAAAACTTTATCATTTAAATCATGTATGTATCTTCACCTAGTAGATATCCATAATGATATTATAGAAAATAAATAGATAAATAATGAACAACTGGTGGGAAAGGCATCTTATTAATTAGGGATGTATCAATTTTAAAAAATTTAATTGACGTTTATTTCAAAGAATTTCCTAATCATCCACCAGAGCATGAATTTGGGTTCTCAATTGAACAAATTTCTAATAATATATATATATATATACATAAATAATATCACCAATGGAGTTGATGGAGTAAATGAAATAGTTGAAAGAGTTTAGTAGCATGGGATTTATACACCCAAGCACTTCACCGTGGGACCCATATTTTTCTATGAAAAATAATGTTTTATCAATAAGAGAGTGGAAGGATTATAGAGGGATAAAATCAATTAATATAAATAAAATTTATCAATTACCATGAATTGATAAGTTATATGATCAATTTCAAGGAGATTGACACTTTTCAAAGGATGATCTTCACTCTAGTTATCATCATCTAATGGTAATGAAGGTTGGTAAACAAAAGGTGTAATTTCAAAAAATGTATAGACAATGTGAGTTTAAAGTAATGTCGTTTCTGTGGAGTATTGAACCTATTTTCATTATCTATCAATTTAATATATTATTAAAATAGTATAGTGATAATTTTTTGGTGGTATTTATTGATGGTATCCTAATATATTATAAGATCCACATTGATGTTGTGATCTACCATCAAATAATTCTTGGGAACCATAGAAAAAAGTATTATATAGTATATATAATAAGTATAAATGTTTTCTCAATTAAGCTTCATCTCATGGCTAAATTATCTCCATGGATGGAATATATGTTGACCTTTCAAAGGAAATGGTTATCAAAGAACATTATTTAGCGAGTAACATAACTAAAGTTTAACTACAAATATGTTAAATAAACATTTTCAAGAGAACATGAAAAATGTTTCAAGGAGATGAAGATGATAATAATTAGTTCACAGATATTAACTCTACTATGAGGTAAGGAATTATTTTTAATATATTGTGATTCATTGATGAAGGTACTTGGTTTTTTCCTTATAAAGAGATATAGTGTGATTACCAATGCATCATGGAAATAAAAAATCTATGAATAAAACTATATAACACCTGACCCAGTGCTAGTAGCTATAGTATTTTACATTAAAAATATGAAGACACATCCTATATGGTGAAATTTGTGATATATATATATATATACTGGCCATAAGACTTTGAAGTATATATTATATAGATAGGAGCTTAACGTGAGTAAAAGAAGTTGGTTGGATCGAATCTAGCACTATTATTGATTGATACACTACCACCATGGGAAAGGAAAAAGGTAGCTAAATCTATGAGTAAAATGGATCATGGAATTATAACCATAATGAAGATTAATAAAGATCCTATATTTAGATATCTAGTAATGATGGATATGGTTATTCGTTATTAATGGGGGAAAACTTTTCTTTTTCAAGAAATTATTACAAGATCCTTGATACATAATATACCGAAATCAAAATAGGATAACGATAACTTTAAATGGGTCAGTATAGAAGTGAATGATCAGAAATAAAAATACATAATCTATAGAGACATGGTGTTGAATTTTTTGTGAATGTTATGTGTTTCATCATTACCAAATATGAAAAGTGAACTCTAATGTTAAGAACATAGAAAAAATTTCACTCTAAAACCTTGAAGAGGAAGATTTATAGTGATTTGGGAGAACATTTTTGGTGGGATGATATGAAGTCGAAAATTACAAACTATGTAGATAGGTACTTGTTATAAAATAAAGTGATGTTTGGAAGAAGACATCCTAACAGATTCATGAAACCTCTTCATATACTAATGTTGAATCTATATAGTGTTATAATGGTCTATTTCACTGGATATAAAAAGACTCTAAGGAAGAGCCATGGTATGCAGGTCATCATTTATCATCTTACTATGTATACTCATTTATTAAACGTAGGATAATTTATACCACTTGAAAACCTTTCTTGGATCTATGTGATTGAAATCTTATTGCTTTATAGAGAACATTTGTCAATTTTATCTGACCATGACCCACAATTCACAGAGAAAATTCACAATAGTATTAAAAGTTATCATGAAATTATGATTCATTTAATCACCTCTTATCATCCAAAAACCTAAGAGAATTGTGAAATCACTATAAAAACATTTGAATACATGTTCATATCTTGTTATACTAACTTCAATGGTATATGGGATTAGTATCCACCTTTAATGAAGTTTTCATAAAAAACTATATTTTATTTGATCATCTAGGTGGCACTGTATAAAGCATTGTATGGGAAATTTGTCATACTATAACAAATGGAGAATAAATTATAGAATGAAAGTTATTTGACCTAAATATTTTTTGAGGAGTAAAATATTAATGTGAATACTATTTGGATCATAGGAATTTATCCTAGATCCTATTAAAGAGATTTGTTGATAATTGAAGGAAAGACATAGAATTTCAAGTTTCAGATCATTTATTTTCTATTGTTTCAACATGAAAGGAATTTGAATTATTTTTTATATTTTTGAAGTTATTACCTAGTAACATTGGGTCATTTTTAATACTATAATGAATTGGGGTTGTTTGTTGCCAATATAATAGCTTCTTAACCTTCACAAAGTACACAATGTCTTCTATTTTTTATAAAGGTAAAAATACATGCATGGTCCAATTGTTGTTCTCATGTATGAGGGAATAGAATTGCATAATTTCATGTCTTATATTGAGAGACCTATTTAGGTTCTTGTCAAGATAGAGAAATGTTTTCAAAATTGACAAATATGAATAGTGAATTTATGTTGGAAATTTCACAATCTAGAAGAGGAAACCAAGGATCCTGAACAATCTATGGGGAATGAGTACCCATATTTCATCAATATATAATATATATCTTAATTTCACAGATTAATTTATTTATGTAGGGGGAATGTAATACCTAAGAAGCAATTGTAGTAGGTAAACACAATATCCTGGACTATCACAATGTAAATTACCTTTATTCAAGACATTATTAATATTTTGATTTTTTAAAATTTAAAATTAATCAAACTTACTTCATATGGGAATTAATATATTAAAAATTTATCTTGAATTAGTTTTTGAGATTTTTTTAAAAAGGGGCTCTTTCTTGTCAGAAGTTATAGTTTTCATGAAACTAGTAATTTTTATAACTTTTTCTTTTTATAAAAACAACCTAAAAGTTTAAAAACTAATTTAAGTAATCAATTATATGTATACTAAATTAGAATATAAAATTTGAAATATTTTTTAACATAAAGATCCTAAGTATAATATATTTAGAACTAATTAAAATGATACATTTGTATAAAAACAATTTTTTTCATTTCAATGAATCAAATATTTTCAAAGAGGATTCACATTTAGATTACCATATATGAATCATAAAATTATTATTTTTATACTAAATCAATTTATTTCCTAATATTAGTTTCCAGGTGATATTTTTTTTATTTATAAATTCAATGCTTGAAAATCATATTTCTCTAAGTGGGAAGGATTTATGGTGTACTACACTATAATGTATCTGAAAGAGATCTATGTTTTACCTATAGGTTATGTCGATGTATTCAGTGAGCATTGGATACCAAACTATATTATGAAACTTCTTATCACCCTTAGACAATAGTCACTCGAAAAGAACCATTTAAACTCAAGAAGAAAAAATGAGACACTATTCAAATATTTCCAAACATTTTGGGATCAATAACATCCCTAGATAGAGTTCTAATATAACAATAATTTCCGTCATTTTGTTTTGACGATACCATTTCAGGCTCTATATGGGGAGATATAAAGAACCCCAATATACAAATATGGCATTAGATTGATGCATCTAATAGAACCAATTTACTCAATGAAATTAATAAATGAGATTAAACCATTTAGTGGAATATGAAAATGATACAAATTCCACTAAAGAGTTAAGTGCATAAATTTCAATGAGAAACAATATTTAAGGAGGGTGACATGGTGTTCCTCCAAAAATCTCTTTATAAGTGGGTTACGAGATTCAGACGAAAGGGATGTTAAGACATAGGAATATCAATCTTGTCATGATCCTTAATCATGTCAGCATTATAGATTATAACATTGAACTCCCTCCAGAGCTCTCATCATTGGATGTTAACATACATTTGTTGATTTCAAGGAATTAGATAACAAAACCATTACATTAACTAATCATATAATTTTTACAATTGAAATGTGCTCTATCTTATCATTAACAAACAATAGATATTATAGATAGAGGAGATGAAGTGTTGTGGAACAAAAAACTACTCACTTGGTAAATGTTTTTTTTGTAAAAATCTTAATATTAACAAAGATTCCTGGGAAATGAATAATGTTATTATAGAGAACTATCCTCACTTATATTAATCTATGTAATAAAATTTCAAGGAAAATTTTAATTTTAATTTCTTAGAATTTAAATGCAAACTATTTTAGTAAATATTTTTCTATAATTAAATATCATGTCAAGTTGCATATTTTATAGAAAACACCAAACTAAAAAAATTATTTTTGATACTTTACAAAAATAAAATTATTACAATAACTGATATATCATATTAAATTATTTAGTGGGTATTAACATAACTAACCACTTTATCAAAACTATTTATTAAATTATATTAATATAATAGTCATGGATTAGGATTGAAATACGTTTTTCCACATATGTGTTTTCATATTAAAATTAATTTACAACACATTTGGAAATAAAATTTCAAATAAATCACTTAATTTTTTAATTCCACATATCAAATTTATCCTAAATTTGAATTTTTTTGAGTTTTCAAAACCAATTTATTTTTAAGTGAATAAAAAAATATGGTTTTGTCGAAACTGTGTCATTTATCACTTTATTATTATATACATATGAATCATGAGTTTATAAATCATTTTAATTGATAAAATATTTATTAAATGAGTAGATTTTTTGTTTTTAAATATTATTCTAATCCTATAAAACTTATGTTTGGAATATTAAAACATTAGTTACATTTAATAAAAAATTAACTACTGTTTGTGGACTTTTCAATTAATTAAACTTATTAATGGTGTTTTTTTATTTGGGATTTATTTTAAAGAAAAAAAATTATATTTTTTTTAGAATAAAATAAATTGTATCAATAATTTTGATGGCATTGATAAATTTACAATACACATAAATTTTAATTTTAAAAATAAGTTATCACAATAAGAGTAAAAAGTGTAAAAAGAGTTTTACTATGTGAAAGAGAATAAAGAAATTAAAAAATTTCCTAAAAGTATTAGGATTATATTTAAATAATAAAACCCTCAGACCCATCATTACTTTACTTCTTTTTATCCATTAACCCTTGAATAGTGACTACCATTATTGAAATGTAGTGGGTACCTCAAAAGTTACCCTTACATTCATTTGTAAAATGTGATTAATTCCACCACACAATGATACACGTATTAGTTTTAATTTTATCTTGATAATATTAAATTTTTATCCTACGATCATCATATCTAAATTTCTAAACCTATAGTCCCAATTATTCATCAATGACCTCTATTTTGAAGGATATTTCCAAGTTTAATCTCAATTATTCAACATTAGTTTTTCTTACCCTTTAAAATTTTAATCTTGATATACATCTTCTAATATTTTTATAGATACAATAATATAATATAATATTTATTTTAAATATAATATTATGTAGTTATTTTAATTTAGAAATCATTATTCATTAATTTTCATCCACTAAGATAAAAATCAACAACATTCGTACATAAGTGCAGACTTCTGCATCCACGAAAATATGTGCTCCATTTTTCATCCCTACCATTCATAAATTGTAAAAAGGATGGATTTTATAATTTAATATGTTTAATATACAAAAAATATAACTCATTACTGATAATTTAGAATATTCCTTCATTCCAACCCATTTATTGAGAAATGGGATCATCAATCTTGTGTATGTGTAAATGCCAGCCTCTATGAATAATGAATTTCATTTTTCATCACCAACCCAAATGGATGATTATATAAATTAATTTAATGATTCTAAATTAAATTTATAAAAACATTAAATTTATTTACAAAATTGATTTAAATTAAATGAAAATATGTCCTTGTTAAGTCATTATAACACTCTCTTGTTTGGGTTGGTTTTATAACCTACTTGAACAATGTTATAGATTTTATGTCCTGAATAATTGATGAATGTTTTATAATGTTAATACAATGTTATAAAAATTTAATATTTTTTTTCAAATTTCTATAATGGTTTTATGAATATTTAATATATTTCTTATTATACCATCTTCTGATCATTAAAAATGGAAAAACAAGTTCATCAAAGTTTCAATTTACAAGAACTATTTCCATGTATTCCACCTAATATAATAATAGATAAGGAATAACTAAAAATAAATGATTATTATATCTTGAATAATCTATTAAATATTAACTTTGAACTAATAAGTGATAATCTACCTCATCACTTTTAAACTTTCATGTAACAAAGAATCAGAAAGTATGAACCTCTAATGATAAAAATGAGCTATAATAAGGTAAAATATTTTAGACAGGTTGTAAAAATGATGTTCATAAAAGGTAATTTATTTCAATAAAGATATCAAAAATTCAATTAATATATTTGTTTTGATTTTAATGTAATTTAGAAATTGTTTTACTTATTTTTATTTTTATTAAAAGGACCTTCATAGAATAACTTCTTTTCTTGAATAATTATAATTCTTTTTTTACTATGGTTTTACAATATTATTTCCCTATATTATATGTGGATACAAAAATTCATTCACTATATAGTGAAAGTGAAATTTTAAATAACAATTTTTACCATGATAATTTAATTTACTAAAAGTATATCAATGTTGTGAACAATTCTCCACCTGTATTAATGACGGTTTACCAACCTTGTATATATTTCCATTTCCCAAAAATGTTCTCCTTTTCTTGTGGAAACACAATTTTTTTCTATATTATATGAACTTAATATTTTTCCTCTCATATTTCAAAACAATCCTTCTTTTTATGATGTGGTTTTTCAAAAATGGTATTTAAAAATACTAAAGAAAATTTCCATCCTTTCATAATAAAATGTTTTCTCTTACACGCCGCATTTCATTTTTATAATATTTATTTATTTTTTAGGATAAACTTTTGAAGATTATATTTAAATGTAATTTTTAAAAAAATATTTAACTTCTACTTTTTTAAAACAATTTTTTAATTTGATATGTGACTTATTCTTTTAATATAATGTAAGAAACAATTTCTAAAAACACTTTTAGAGTTGCACTACCGTTTTCCTTCTTCTATTTAAGGGATTCGATTAGTTGGAAATTATTTTTCTTGATTAACCATATAAATTTTCTTGTTAAATAATAGCATGATGTTATCCAATTTTGGTAATGATCCTTCTAAATTATTGTGGAAATGTTTGGGGATAAAACCATGAGAGTTTGTGAAACCATTTTTTGTTTCCAAGGGTACTTTATGGTGTGATGAATGAACCCCAATTTCTTCCCTGGGGATTTCATAAATGGTTGAATGATGGATATATTATTTCACACATATGTATGAATCATGATTTTTAGGGTCATATATTTCCCTTCAATAAGTTGGTTATGGTTTCAAATCTCATTATATAGTGAATATTTTACAAGCTAGAATTTTATTCAATATAAAGCATAGACATTCTTGTATTTTCTCCCAAGAGAAAGGGAACATATGCTCGAAATATTTTCAACTTATAGGGTAGAAAATATTAAATTTTTAAAAAAATATAAATAATTGACATACATATATTATTTCACATTCTTTAGGTTCTTCTTTTCTTATTATTTTTCCATAATTCCTCATCATGTTCTGATATAATTACATATTAAATTTTTATGTCCAAGGCATATGATCTTTGTCTATAGATCATGTTCATTATCACATAATATTGTGTAATTGTACAATTTTTTTCATTTTTAATTAAATATAAAGTTATCATGAGTTATATAAAACTATCATTAATATATTTATTTTTTAATATTATATTTATCCTCTGCTCATGTTTTCTTATATGCTTATGATATATCCCTTGAAGATGTGTCGATGATCATTTCCCCTTACTATGAATTTTTTCTCATCCCATTCTTATGTTTAAAATTCCCTAGTTATGAAGAATAATATATTATATGAGTGTTCTATAAGGGATTTTATTTTGGCTCAATTATGGAGAAATTTCCACAAGTGTTGTCAAATAAGATTCTTACGTAGTTAATATTAAAATACATTAAAGCCTCCATTTTTTCCCTAATATATTTTGTGATATAATATTTATTTTATGGAAATTATATGTAATAAAAATATTTTTAGATTAGGATGCTTCGTTAATGATCCCTAGTTTCTTGAAACAGGTGTCTATGAAACTCTAAACACACCATATGAATAATTTACCATGTTATTTCAGTTACAAATAAACCAAAAAAACATCCCAATAACCTTGTTATATCTATGAAAGCATTCATTCAATGATAATAAATAGAAATAAAAAGAATTTAAAAGCATGTATATATAAACATCCTAGAAAAAATGGGTGATATAGTATCCTAGATTAATTAATGGAATGAGGAAAGCCAAAAACAATATCATCACCACTTTGGACCCTCAAGAAATCATCACATATTAACATACATGCATGGACCATATCAAACCAAGGAAGTTAAATAGGCCATGGCACTGGAAAACTGCAAAATATCAATATAGTCATGGGTTAACTATTATTGTAGGCCACAAGCCATTGAGACTATGGAAATAACCTTATTAATATAGTTGATAAATTGTATGTTTGGGGATAATATATAAAAATATATTCTTACCATTATTTATAAACTAAATACCTTTATAATTCCACTTAAACATTTTATAAGAAACTACCCATTCTATAAGAAAAATAGTTCATAAAAATATCAAAAAACCATTTCACACAAAGGAAATAGGAATGTTAACTCCATAAAACAATACAAATCATCATTAATCTATATTTCCAACCATATCAAGAAAACTATATTTTTTTAAAAAATTCATTAAAATCCATTCTATAAAAACCCATCTAAAAATTATTAACATTATTTGCATTTTAAAAGAATAAAATATATATAATTTTAAGATAAAAAAATTCTAAATTAAACTAAACCACACTTTATTTGTTAAAAAATCAGAAATAAAAATCTATATAACATAGAAACATAATCCAATAAAACAACTAAAACAATGATTCCTCCAATCAAACAGACTAGGGAAATGTAATAAATCCATTAAATGGAATCCCTTAAAATTTCTAAATAGGGGAGAAGGCCTTAGGGGAATTTCATAAAGATATAGTGATAAATACTACCACTGGAGACAAAGGACCTAGGCGGACATTACTGATCATGTCCATGTACATTTTACCCCTATTATTTTGTCCATAAATAAATAACCTATGAGCTTACCACTTCCTTAATCCACTAAATGGTTTTTATCTCACATGGCCAACTACCCCTTTCAGTCTAATTTAAGAGTTTTATCTAATCAAAATTCTCTAGTCGTCCCACTACTAAATATAGCGGTGTCTCTCACATGGGTCACCTAATATCATCATATGATCCCAAAGACCATAAAAATTGAATTGAACTCAAAATAATCATTATATAAATATAATATAAAACATTTTAAATAAACCACACCTCACCTCCTACACACTTTAAATAAATTTCTGCTTTCAATTCCATGTTTAAGAATAATATTAAGGAAGAGTGATACAAAACATTCCCTAAGGAATCACACTCACTAATGAGATTAAAAAATTTCACACAGGTCTCAATATAGGGGTTCACTCATTTTTATAAATTAACATTTTAAATATCCCAGCCACGTAATTTCAGATGTTTTAAAGAATCCAAGATACTTTATAACATTTTGAATATAAATTTCAAATTTTATTTGAAAACTATTAATAAATCCATAATTGAAAACCCCATTTTTTGAATCTAATAATTTAAAATAATTCATTAAAAAAATGACACATATATTTGTTTTTAGAAATATAATGGTGATAAGAAACCATTTATAGGATTTAAATTTCCTTTATAAAATTTTTAGCCAACTATGATACATAATGGTCTAAAAAATAAAAATGGAATAAAGGTAAAATTCATCATTTCTTTAAAAAATTCCCATTAAACATCAACTTACCATTTCTAAAATAGAAAGGTTATTAAAAAATATTTTAAAATGTTTACATTCATTATTAAAATCCTTTTATGGAGTTTGATGAATACTTGGCATGTGACCTATGTCAATAAAAAATTATTAAACTAGTTTAATACCATTTAGGAATCATCAAGTACAATTCATCCCAATTATATTCAATAATAAAACATTTTAAAAATATAAATCATTGAAAAATATTAAATTGAGTATTTTCATAATCACGTGGCATGTGACATCCCATTCTAATAATGGAATCCATTTGAAAACTATGTAAAAACTAATATAGGCATATAATATTCTTTTAAATCAGTAAGAATAAATAGTAAAATACACAATAAATTCATAAAATTAATAAAAGTTAAATCCAATGAAATACATAACTCAATTCAAGTGAAAGAATCTAAAACATGTCACCTTAGATAAAAAAATTGGATAATTTAGCAATGTGGAATCCTTTTATTCCCTAAAAAACCAAATAACCAACCATTAGAACCATTCTAAACCCTAATATCCACTAGAATTGTGGTTATGGTTCCCGGGAGTAAAAAAAACTGATCAAAATGATAAAGGGGAGAGGTGAGTGGAAATGTTGAAGAAGGAATTCTTACCTGGTTGAAACATGAGTAAGAACATACTAGAAATCAATGAGGAAAGGTGTTAATCTCTCCCAGGAACAATCCTCATTTTGTCATGCTAGGGAGAGGAGTATATGGAGCAACATCATAATAACACAGGGAGGTAGAATAATAACATCACCTTTAAGTGGATTCTGGGTATTTTGTATTGCTTTCAAAATTGTTTTCCAGAACATACACAAACAATGTTGGTGTAACTACCTAAAAAAACACTTCACAAAATTATATAGGGAACCCTAAGTATTTGTAATAACCATGCACTAATTGTGATAAATGGATTTATAAAAAACAATGGTTGTATCCAAAGGCCATGGTTTACTGGATAGTGACCCTTCTTCTCATTTTACTTTGAAATAAAATTAAAATCATAGTAAAATTAAATAATATGAATTCTTGAAACTCAATAGAAGATTATTTCCCCTTATCATATGGAAAGAAAAAAATAAGTTTACAATCAAACACTTAGTTTGGGTTTCATAAAATAAGAGCTATCAAGATTAAATAAAGTGTAATTATTATGGAATTGTATGTATCTTAAATTACAATCCATTTAATATAAAAAATTACTATATAATGCATCCATGGATAATAACAATACAGTGATATCATTGATAATAATAAAAAAATATTCAATGAATTAAATTCCAAATTTTAGTAATCCTGATTATTGCCTTATTCCAAGATACATTCAAATATAAAAAGAGGTATACACCATAACTCATTTAATAAGGCTTCCAAAATAGTTTACCTCATAAGACCAGTCAATGCGTTGATGGGATATCAATAATAAGTCCTTACTCATAACGGTATTTCCAAAACATTAATAATAAACTAAATTATAAATATACTTCATAAACTATATTCCATATTAATAAATATCTATATTTAATAAATAATATCAATTATCAATATTTCATAATTGAATCTAATAAATTTGATAGTAAAACAAATCAAGTCAAATGGTATATGGTTTAGGAAATAATCACTCCTTTGATACATATAATATGAATATTAAAGAAAAATTTAGTTTTTGATGAAACATAATAATAAGAAATTAAATTTTTTAAGGGAAATTTATTCACCAAAACATTAATAAGAGGTGCATGATGACAATAAATTAATTAAAAATATAGGGTTTTAATAAAATCATTTTTTTGGAGAATATAAAATAGAATAAAACATTTAAAATAAATTTCTATAAAATAAGCTTATTTCTTAAACCAATAAAAATATTCAAAGAATATAAATAGTGTAAAATGGTTATAGTGGTTGGAAAATCCGTTAATGACATAGAAGTTAAAAAGAACCAGTCATGTTGACCTTTTGAAAAAAAGTAAAAAATGACCCTTTCAGAGAACATTAGATAGATTATTTTTAAATATTTTAATAAATTATAATATGAGATATAATGTCTCCAATAAATTATTTAACTAAATTTAAATTCAATTTATAAAAATATATCCATATAGATGAAAATTTTCTTGATCAATAAGAGAAAAATGATTGTAATATATTTTAAACATTTATTTGCTCGAATATAGTGAAAAGATAGGAAACTTTGTATGAAAACATCCAAACACAATAAATATATAGGTTAGATGAATATAAAGTAGTTTTATGATTGATATATTATAATATTTCTTAAATAAAAATATAAGAAATCATAAAAATGAAATTCTAGAAATAAATTCATACATATTTAGAAAATATTGAGTTATAGCCCATTGAAAAAGTAAATATGAATTGAAAAATTAAATTCCATGAATAAATAGATATTTATTTTAAATATATAGAATGTTATGTATATACACCATATAAAATAAAATAAGTGCATAAGAAAAAATATGTCTCAATGAAGTGGAAATTGAGATAAAAACTTATTACCTCGCATTTCCTATCAGTTTAATGTAATTTAACATCCTATATAATTGTTTAAAAACATTTTTGTTAATTTATATTTGAAACATATTAATATTTATCTTAATTTATGTATATTCTAATTACCAATTCATTCTTAATTCTTGTTAAAATTAATCATCATGTTTTAGCTATTTTTTCTCATGCATTTTTCATCATGGATGTTCTAGTTATTCTGTGTAGGTTATAATTTTATCATAAAAAATGAGTATATTAATTATATGAATATAATATTTAATTATTTGATATATATTTTGAACCATCTATTTATGGGGGGTAATGAATAAGGTATCACATCGCTTCCTAGTGCTGGTAGTCCACATGTTCACAAAAACAGTGTTATCATTTTCAAATGAAAATGTTAAAAGGTGGTGAATACTATTATATAACATTATATTTAAATTATAAAATAAATATAATTTTATTTCAATAAAAACACATATATATCAACCATGTGTGTTTGTGATGTAAAATTAAGTAGATCAACTCATGAGGTGGTTGTGTGTATATTTGCCTAAGTGATTTTCCAATTTTCTATAGATCGATGAGTATATTAAAAATACATTCACCATAGACATAATAAAATTAAATTAAGATAATTTTAATCTTTTTATTATATTATTAAGGTAAAATAATATTTATATGAGGTATAAGATTAAATAAACTTGATAATAGTTAATTAAGATGGTTTATAGTTCTATGTGAAACCTCCATTAGATTTTCACTTTAAGGACTCTAGGGTTGGAATTTTGGGAAGAAAATAAACTATATGAAATAGATACCAATTTTAGTAAGATATTTTTCTGGGTTTTTCATGATAGTTCATCATAGAGGTTTAAATAATAGTGGAGAGGTGGTGTCCTTTTATATTGAATGAAATGACACATGTGGGATTACTTAAAATATTTAAATATAATAAATTATTTTTCATGTGAAAGTAGAACAAATTAGCCCAACCTTCTAATATAAGATACTATTAGGATAAAATATGGTCAACCAGTAAAATATTTAAAGTATTATGTGTCATTTTTAAACCTAATCTTTTAGTTTAACCCCTTCATTAACAAATATTAACCTTAACTGAAAAAAATTAAACTATTAAAGGGTTATAAATTTACTTCTTATATAAAAATTGGATCAATATTGTCAACATATAAAATTTTAGACAATATATAATCCCTTTTTCCTATTTAAAAAGTTGTATAATTTTTAAATATTTTAATAGTAAATTATTTAACATAAAATACCATTAAATTTATTTTATGATCTGTTCCTTTATTTTGAATTTAAATACATCAATATAGAAAAAAAATTAGATTATAAAATCTTTCACTATACATTTTAAATTATTATTAACCATAAAATTCATTTAACATAATAATTAATCCCAAAAACAACATTTTATGTATTTTAAAATCATTTACATTGATTTTTTATTGCATACATAGGTAATGTGTTAGAATTGTGTAAGAATTTATGGTTATTATATAAATACTAAAAATTAAAATAAATAACCGTCATCAGATAGAATTAATATTGTAAAAAATAAAATTTTATATTAATTCATAACATCTTATTATACATATTTTAACATATAATTGAAATTAAAATCAATAGAGTATCAATTTGGAATTTTCTTTCACTTAAAATAAAATGAAGGAATTTATCAGACACAAATAGCCCTAAGAAGACATAATTTTTAATATATGAAGTTTCAATTTGAATTAAAATCATATAATAAAATATATTTAGTTTTGTGAGAGATTTTGAATTTTTATTTAATAGTTTTAACCATGATTTTGTCATATTACCCTTTTCTTAGGTAATAAATTTTATCACTATTACTGTTCATAATTCCCAAAAACAAAAGGGTTCTTTTTACCAAATTTCAACATCCTGATTCCAAATATGGAATCTATTTTATAAAATTAAATATATTAAATTGGTATAAATTAATTCAAAACAAAAAATATATGATGAAAAATGGTTTCTCAAAAACATCAATTTCCCATGAATGTGATGATTTTACAGTAACTTTATCACTAGTGATAACAATTATATGAATTTAAATTTATATATAAAGAAACATAATATATATATATATATATATATCATTAAATCATTCATTATTACTATTTATTTCAATTAATTAAAATTGGCAAAAATTATGCACATAAAAATAATTTTATAAAAAATATCACTGTCTAAATCCTGGGGATACTGTACTAATTTCTATAAAATTGATATTAAATATATTATTAATTATGAATATTATTAAAAATTAATAAAAATAAAAAGATAATTAATTAAATACTACATTATTTATAAAATCATATTTTTTGTGGGAATTCCAAAATTCATTCTAGGCTAATTTTTATATAGTTTGTTCTAAATTGTTATTCTTACTATATAATTAGTATTCCTGTTTTATCAAATATTAAAATATTAATTAAATTATATTTTTTGTAAGATAAAAGTTTCTCTTACTATAGCTGAATGTCGGGTGTTATATTCTTCCCTCATTCAAAAATTTATTCCTCAAAATTTTCATGGATATTAGTTTCTAAAATAATGGTAGTGGTTTAGCTTCATAACTACATTAGGCTAGAAAATTCAACCTTTATTTCATGAATTAGCATAAGTTCCTTTACTATTAAATTCATATAATTATGCAACACTTGTACTATAGTGTCATGGATCTGAATAGGTTCTTCATAGTAATATAGATCTTATTCCAATTATTTTTATTTAGTGGTGAGAACATGAATTTTGTTTTTTATAAACATCCTTAATAAGAATATATGGAACACATCATGTACTTTAGAGAGTATCGGTGGAATTTTTATGTGGTATCCTATATCTCCAATTAATTCTTGAATTTTGAAATGTCTAATATAACAGGGGATTATTTTACCTTTTCTTTTTATCTTCATAACACCCTTTTATAGAGATAGTATCAAAAATCATTATCTACCACAATAAATTGAATATATTTCCTTCTATAATTATTATAGCTCTTTTCCGTACTTTTAGTTTCTTTAATATAGGCATGAATACTCTTTAACAACTAAATTTCCTCTAGAACATGTTTTGGGCCAATAATATTAGGTTCACCAACTTCATCCCCAAAAATTATAGTGTGAAGTGTCTTACCAAATAATTATTTATTTGGTTTCATTTGAATAATTGAATGAAATAATTTATTATAATAAAACTATAAAAAAGATTAATATTGATCATGTATATGTTGAAATTCAAGTGATCATGTCCTCAATATTTCTTCTAATATTTGAATAGTACTATTTTATATTCCATTAATTTGAGAATGAAAATATGTTCTAAAATGAATCTCGTTATTAGGAGACATCTGAATTTTTTTATAATTTTATTGTAAATCATGGATAATGATTACATTCAATCAAAATTGGATTATAGTGAAGACTTATTACTTCAAAAATATATATTCATTCTAGACCTTGAAAAGGTTAAACTTATCTGATATTGAGTAAATACGTCGATTTGGTAAAGTGGTCAACAAATTCCGAAATGGAATCATTTTTTGTAAGGGACACTAGTCATAAAGTGACAATGTACATAGTGATATCATCCCATTTGCACTTAGAAATACATAGTGTTTTCACTACTCTCTTAGAATGATGTTATGAGAATTTACTTATTTACAAACAAAGCATCATTCCATAAAATCTATAATATCAAAATTCATATTATCCAACCAAAAATGTTCCTTCATATCATTTTGTATCTTGGAGATACTAGCATTTATAGGGAAATTAAAGTAATAAGAATCATTTATTATATTATTTTGTAGCTCAGGTATAGATAGAATACATCACCCTTTCAAAATATTATAAAGCTATATTTATAAATTAAGTTTAACAATTTCCCATCATTCCTGACATTAATTTTATTTTTGATTATTCTCATCATCAGGATTAGAAATTTTTACCTCTTACAATTGAGAATTATTTGAAATCATTTGGAAAAGGAATTATATTTCCCTATACATATTTATTCTCACATCCACATTTCTTAAATCCTTAAACACAAGATCCTTATTAATCCTCATTTTAGTTAGTAATCCATTATCTATTAAATTTAATTCATTTTGTACCATGTTTTACTTACCTAGTTGTTAGTGTATTTAAAAATCATAATCCTTGTGTAGCTCAAGATAATTCCTTTGTCCCATGTTGATATATTTCTGTGAAAATATTTACCTCAGACACCTGTAATTATTATATATCTAATATCTTTCACTATACTGATAGTTCATTCACATATTAAGTGAACATATTATGGAATCAAACCTTGACAATTATTTTCATAGTTATGTTTATGAACATTTAACTACCTTCATTCCTGATAAATAACTTCATCATTATACAAAAGGACACACCAAATTCCTCTCTTTGAAGCATCATTTTATATCACATATCCATCCTTTACTGATGGTGAGGGAAATATCATAGAATTCCCCAATGTACTCTTACATTATGATTTTTTTTGAAAAATCATATTTCCATATATACATAAACCATTTACAAGATAACATGGATAATTTTTTAGCCATTATCCCTTATCCATATGAACATTATCTCTAAACATGTAACAAACTCTCATTACCTTCATGAATTTTCCAGTATATTTCTTTCCATAAATTTCACATGATGCATATTTTTTTCCTCTCCTCTTATTAATTAAAATGGTCTTTTTTTCATAGTGTTCATCCATCCTTTTATTAAATTGATTTCCATTAAATATATATGATCTAAAAAATCATTATCTATTTTTATGGAATATAATAATATTTCATCGTATGATGAAATAGTTTAAGAAAACATATCCCTTTAAATGCATGGATCAATCCCTTCAAAGAAATTTTTAATATTTCATTCTAGATTACATATATAATCTATAACATACTTTTTTAGTCTTGTAAAGGTTACAACATTCTCTTCAACACTTCCCTTTTGATTTGAACTAATTAAATTAATCTTTATTTTTATTTAATGCTCACAAGGGTAATATTTGTCAAATAATGGTACATTCAAGTAAATCCATTCAATATGTTCTAATTATATTTCTATCCTAGTATTAAGGATAACAAAACACAATTTTTCACTATCACCTTTAATAAAATAAACCTAAAGTATAACATTTTCTCTTTAACTGTTTCCCTGGGAAAAAATATCATTTCAATGGATAGAATTTATTTATCATTTACCAATGTATTAGTAATTCAACCAAAATATAGATGCTCATGTTTCATGAAACGATCCAATATAGGTGGATAATGTCATTTATGTAGAGGCATGAAGCTTGATGTACTTGGATATTACATTAATTTTGCGGAATACTTAATACATAACAAAAATAAACACACAAGGACCGTAATAGTTAAGTGTCTTTGGAAACTCGGAATAAAATCTTCTAATTGTGGTGAAAGATCTTCAACATCTCCCATAATGATCTTCCCCTTTTTTTCATACCTAAAACCTTTCTTTATATCTTGGGGAAAAAAACATAAAAACGGTGAGCTCAAATTCTCAGTAAGGGTAAGCATGGATAAAATAAAACATACTATATACATTTGAACATAAAAACATGAACATAATGTTTAAACGTCAAAATCTTGAGCAATGATATAAAACATGGAAGTACGTAAGGCATAGATCATAAAAAACATTAAGAATGATAAAATAGTATGGGAATAAGACATGAAATTGTGGAAACCATTAAGCACATGATATGATTTCCATAATAGCCAAGGCATTGTTGCCAAGACCATCTTAGTGGACAAAGTCCCTTTCTGAATCAAGTTCACTCCTCGTTCCAGTCCTGTATTACTGAACCAGTTTAACTTGTCGTTCCATTAATGCCTATCTCATGAGATATAAATCTTTACCCAATGCATTGGAGGGAGATATAGGTCTCACCCATCTCATATTGAAATCATTATTTCATGTGCCACAATATAAACATACATCATTCATAATAACTCAACGAATAAAATGGGTTTCATAAACATCATCCCATCATAACATAATCCATATAAAAGAAATGGATATCATTTAATACTAAGAAAAGTGAAACCATGTAAATCATAGAGAAATTAACATTATACTTAAAACATACACATATGAAATAATTTCATTTTAGATGGAAAATGGTTTTGATAAAACACTTGAAATGAATTCTTGAGGAAAATATCCTTTCTTCTTTAAAATAATTTTCTTTTCACAAAATGTCATTCATTTTTAAAAGAAAAGGATTTTATTGAAAATATACATGAAATATTTTTGAGGTAGATTCATGAAAATCATGCTTTAAAAATCCGTTTGTGCCGTATATGTTAAAAAAAATTCTTCTCGTACTTTTGCCGGAAAAGTCAAAAAGTACCTCGTACGAAAAATGACAAAAGATTCATTTCATATACTTTACTAAAAACTCACCGAAGGGTAAAATTGGATTTAAACAATTTTATGTGGATGGAAACAATATTACATATTGAGGGAACATGCATGTGGATGATAAAATACACCCCAGTAAATACCAAAGTATAAACAATCTCGGATAAAAATGGGATTCTGATATTTCCCCTTACCTTAGGTTCGATTTACTTCGTAAGTGTCCGAACCTCATGTATAATGATTTAAATAATGTCATTAACTTATTACAGAATCATACCCATTGTTATGATATCATATATGGTTCACTTATTACTTTATATTACCCGTTCTTTTGTAAATTCCATGGTAAAGGGCGTTTTGGGTAAAATCATTTCATTTGTCATCCGGGTTTTGACTTGTAATTATACATATGATAACTTAGACCGTGATTAATTAATTCCAGAATATAAAACATTATTTATATATAATATATAATCAGAATATACATATATATAATAGATCAGTAAATGGAAAGAAATACACCGTTCATGGAGACGGTAGGCCGTACGTATGCATGAACGCTGTTTTCGTTTCCTTATTGAGTTGAATGGAATTAAGTAGATGAAATACATATATATACACATAAATCCAGTATCATTATTATGTCATATATTTCATGATTACTTATTATATATATGTTATAATAATTCATGAATGGTTAACGTGGAGAATGAATCTCATCGCGTCGTGGAGACGGTAGTCCATACGTACGCACTAGCGATGATATAGTTCTCATGATCTTGGAATTTTATTGGAGTGTATGTATAATATTTAAGAATCAATATCACTTTAGAATAATCATAGATAGTTATTATGTACACCATTATATCCATCCAAGTAAGGTGGTGGTGGAAAATAGATTACACCACGGCGTGGAGACGGTATTCCGTACGTACACATGCGCGGTGATTTTGTTTTCTGTAGGATTGATAGATGTTGAAATAGGGTTGTTTCATACTTATTATAACATATAAGTATATTATTGATACTGATGTTATTACTTCATTATGAAACAACCTAATAATAAGAAGTGGAAGAAGAAATAAAGTTGAAAGAATCGGTAACAGACATTACCTCTTCTTTGAAGAACCTCTTTGAGTCCTCCTCTTAGAGCACTAAAATTGGTATTTGAAGAAGCCCAGGACCTCTAGGATGTTTCTAGGGAAGTGGAGAAGATAATTTGGCAGTGTTTGTCCGAGCTTTAAGGCTCAACGTGGTGTGAGGAAGAGAGGGAGGAGGTGCCCTTTTATAAGGGTGGAGAGGGTCACCTTTGGAAAACTAAAAATATTATTTTATTACAAAGTCATATTCGGTATTAAATAGCTACAAAATGATTTATTTCTAAGATAAGGTGGGGATGGGTCTAAATCCTCTCATCCAATATAATTTAGAAAAGTTTAGGTTCCTATTTTAACCTTATCATTTATATTTAACTTTAAGTTTGGTAATTTAACTTTTACCGTGTCTTTTTGTGTTCTTACACTATAAGGTTAATAAACTTACTATAACAAGACAAAAGAACCCCAATTTGTTTATTGTTAATATATATAACCTTATCTATGTCATTTGGCCGAACCATAGATTTTTAAGAATAAAATAACAATTAATAATATAATATTTGTTTTAAAAACTATTTTATGTCATTTTTGACACTATTTAGTAATTGATTTTTGTGAAAATCATGACAGAATTATTAGTTAGAATAAAGTTAACTAAATCAATAATTACATGTCTTATTAACCTAGAAAATTAGTTTAATTCATAAAAAGTATCAAATTACATTTATTTGGGTATTTATAACATCAATTATGTCAATATTTCACTAATAAAATAATTATTGCATCATCATTGTGTCATAAATAAATTATATTCTTTAATGTCTAAAAATTACAAATTTAATATCATTATTTAGGAATTCTTTTTAGATTTCTATGAATATTAATAGTCGAATTTATCTTATGTATAACCCTATATTAAAAATTATTTACTTATTAAACTTTGATTTTAACTATTTTAACCCTTATTTAAATAAATTAATAATAAATGTCCTAATCTAATCCAAGTGGGCCTAAATGGTCATATTTTATTCCAAAGGTTGTTTTGGGTCGAATTACACTTATCCAATAGAATTAGGACATGTGTTAGGGTAATAATATTATTATTTTTACCCTTAATACCCTATTTATTTTTAATCGTGGTAAAAAAAGTAAAAAGTTACTATTCAAAAAAATTATTTTCATCTCATTGAACCACATTTTACATACTGACATCAACCGTGTCTCTCGGATTTATGAAATTCCACTCACAGAAGCGGTAAAATTAAGTTTTATGAAAAATTCAGTTTTTTAACTACCACTTAGTGGTTTCACTATTCATCAAAAAAATGAAAGTTTCCAGAAAAATACCAAAAATTAGGCCTAAGATATATTTGATATTATGAACTCAAAAATGATGTCTATTTTTCCAAATTTAAAACATATCAGTTTCATTAATTAATTTAAAAGTTAATTCCCATCGTCAAAACAAATAGTGTGTTCTTAAAAGATAATAAATATCAAAAGAATGACACTTGTTTATGTCTGGTTTAAATGTGAAATTACATCCAATGACCAACATTGTAGTAAATTCTAAAAATATATTCTAAACATACTTTGAAACCACATAAATTAATAATTTATCACTATTAATTATTTCGATAAAAAAGGTTGTTTTTAATTAAAATTTAGTAATTTTCACTATTAATCAGAAAATGAAAGTTATCTGAAAAGTACAAAAATTTCACCCAAAGCTAATTTCGATATTCCAAATCCAAAAATGAAGTACATTTTGAAAAATAAAATTTACAAAATTTCAAAAAAATGGTTATTACTATTCATAACAGCTATATTTTAATAGCATATCATTGTTTAGTGAAACTCGATATTGCGTACTACACACACTATTGAGGAATGTCGTGATTGCGTGTAATGAAAGTCAAGTCAAGGATGCGTGTTGTGGAAGCTCCTTTTGGTGTAGCGTACAACACAAGACATTAATGAAATTAAAAAGAATATTTTTCATAAAATCTCTGGGTGTTACATTCTACCCCCCTTAAAATGAATTTCGCCCTCAAAATTCATCGAAGTTATAAATGGTTTACTACTCAAAATTTTCTTTAATAGAAACCCACATTGTAAAAAGGAAGACCAAAACCAATATTTAAAAACGAAATTATGAAACATAACGGTTACCCAAATAAACTAATCACTGGGTTTCCACATAGGTGAAAATATGGATATGAAAGAGAAATCTAACCATAATGTTCTGATGGAGAGTGGTAGAGAACATGGCTATGGAAAAGCCAGAAATCACAAAGTCATAAATTTGTGATGATCTAAGGTACCATCTAATTCATCAGATATAAGAGCACTAGGACAACATTTTTGGTTTTCAGGATCATTTCCCTAAAGTTGATGAAATTGGAATTAGAAGAAATACTTTCGTGATTTTTCTATAGTCTCACCGTTGGTCATTCTTTGGATAATTTCCACTTCATCTCTTAAAGAAATGATGTTGAATTTTTCATTTGTGATGTGTTATCAAATCATGTGATAGAATGATAGGTCATTCCATCTGTCTCAAACAAAAGGTTAGAAAAGTTATCAAAAAAATACATAAGTTCGTCTATAGTGAGATTAATCATATATGGTTCCTAAAATAGACTTATACTTCATATAGTATACTACTTAATATAATAATCCTAATTTCTACTAAATAGGGACTTCATATAGGCCACTAGTAGGCGATAAATTCCAGTCACACTTCGATTGTGGGTTCAATCCCCACAGCCTTGTCCGACGCGATGGGATGTCACCCATCCTGCAGGTTGTCCTTTTTCTAAAACAACATTACAATAAAATCCAATAAATAATATCGAAAAACTTCTATCCTTAAACAATACTAACTTATGTCCAACATAATCTTTTCCAATCTTTAGGCTTATCCAAAATAGTTCTTTCTAACCTCATAGTATAAAGAGAATGATTACTAAAAAGGTCATATAACAAGCATGTGAATACTATCATTTATCCCTCATATATCTTGTTGGTCACATTCCAATCATGTCAATACCTTAACCATGTATTCTCTTGAAAAAAAATGAATACCCATTGAACCTTATTGAAAACATGAATGTTGTTAAAAGTTAATTCTTTCCACATAGAAAAATCCTCAAAATTCTATATACTCATACCATGATATAATTTAGTCATTATATCAATCATGAGCTCATTAATACTGTCAAACATTTCATTTTCTCATTTACCCTTCATTATGCGCATATCATCTTTTTTTTTCAAAAATATCTCAACCACTTTCCATGGTTATCGGTATCATAAAATTATTGAAAACCACAATAAACCAATACATAAATATTCCAATATTCCATGATACTATATACAACATTATTTTGGAAATCCCATTACATAAACACTTAATCATTCCACCACATCGTTGTCATATTCATCATTGCCAATAGTGATCGCATGTGACTTAACTTTGTCCATTGCCTTAAGTGGTTTCTCATGACAATCATCACTAACCCTTGGATTAGGGAATTTGTTAGCATAATGCCCCATTTCCTTGCACTTGAAGCATTGAAGTGTTGGTGGTGTGTTCTCTACAGTATTTTCTTTATTCACATAATTAGAAACCCTTTTTCCATTACTTCGACACTCAGCTGCTCGATGACCTTCTTTTCCACACTTAAAACATTTTCTAGTCCCTTTAAGACAATCTCCACCATGCTTCTTTCCACACTTTGAGCATAAGGAAACATTCATATTCTTTTCACCATTATTCTAAGATTTCTCCTTGAACTCCATCTTTCATTTCTTGTCAAAACTATTAGATGTATAAGTAACACCAACTTCCATTTCTACCTTGATAGCACAATGCACAATTTCTTCATAGCTAGTGTAGTCTCTTATAGCTAATTCCCTTCGAAGATTTGGTTTTAAGCCACTGAAGAATCGATCAACTTTACTTTCAAGTTGGATGATAAACCCAGATGCATACCTTGCAAGCCTGGTAAAACTCACTTTGTATATACCAACATATTCATCATCCTTTTTCTTTAGTTCGTGAAACTCCTTCTCCATCTTTTTTTGAAGAATACGATGGAAGTACTTATTGAAAAATAATTTCTTGAACTCGTCCCATTCCATGGACTCAATTTCATCTCTTGGCCTCGTATTCTTGATAAGATTCCACCATTGATCTGTATCACCTTCCAAACGATACACTGCTAAGATGAATTTATCTTGTTCAGAACATTGAAGAACTGAAAATATCTTTTCAGTAGTACTGATCCATTGTTCAGCAACAAGTAGATCAGAAGACCCACTGAAAGAAGGTGGATGTTGCCTCATGAAGGACTCAATAGAATTTTGTTCCCTTCTCTGCTCATTTGGAAGTCTAGAATGATTCATAACTTGTGTAAGTATAGCAATAAGATTTTTCACTCCATCTCCCGTAACATTTGTTTGTTCAGGAGGACAATCATTGCATTGTCTGTTACATTGATCAACACGGCTCCTTCGAGTTCCAGCCATCGTCTAAAACCCAAAAAGAATATTGTGAGAGGGAAAAATCATGCTAGGGAAAACAATATAATAAAGGGGGAGTACCTTCAATATCTAACATCTAGGGTTACCGTAATTCTAGTACTATAAACTATACTTATACTTAACCTTACGGACATCACTAGACATATCTTATAAATATCTCTAGGGATCTCCCTAATGTTGTCGCATCCTAGTTTCCAAAGGTTTACTAAACCTCTCTTTGATACCAACTGTAGAGGCCCGAAGCTTGACGTACATGGACATTACATTAATTTTGTGGAATACTTAATACATAACAAAAATAGACACACAAGGACCGTAATAGTTTAGTGTCCTTGGAAACTCAGAACAAAATCTTCTAATCGTGGTGAAAGATCTTCAACATCTCCCATAAAGATCTTCCCCTTTTTTTCTTACCTAAAACCTTTATTTATATCCTGGGGAAAAGAAAACATAAAAAGGGTGAGCTCAAATGCTCAGTAAGGGTAATCATGGATAAAATAAAACATACTCTATACATTTGAACTTAAAAACATGAACATAATGTTTAAACATCAAAAGCTTGAGAAATGATATAAAACATGGAAGTACGTAAGGAATAGATCATAAAGAAACATTAAGAATGATAATATAGTATGGGAATAAAATATGTAATTGTGGAAACCATTAATCACATGATATGATTTCCATATTAGACAAGGCATTGCTTCCAAGACCATCTTAGTGGACAAAGTGCCTTTCTGAATCGAGTTCACTACTTGTTCTAGTCCTATATTACGGAACCTGTTTAACTTTCCATTCCAGCCATGTCTATCTCATGAGATATAAATCTTTAACCAATGTATTTGAGGGAGATATAGGCCCCACCCCCCTCATATTGAAATCATTCTTTCATGTGCCACAATATAAACATACATCATTCATAATAACACAACGAATAAAATGGGTTTCATAAACATCATCCCATCATAACATAATCCATATAAAGGAAATGGCATAATAATAAAAGTGAAACCATGTAAATCATAGAGACATTAACATTATACTTAAAACATACACATATGAAATAATTTCATTTTAGATGGAAAATGGTTTTGATAAAACACTTGAAATGAATTCTTGAGGAAAATATCCTTTCTTCTTTAAAATAATTTTCTTTTCACAAAATGACATGCATTTTTAAAAGAAAAGGATTTTCTTGAAAATATTCATGAAATCTTTTTTAGGAAGCTTCATGAAAATCAAGCATTAAAAATCCTTTCGTGCCATATAAGTTAAAAAACATTCTTTTCGTACTTATCTCGGAAAAGTCAAAAAGTACGTTGTACGAAAAAACGACAAAAGATTCCTTTCATATACATTACTAAAAACTCACTGAATGGTAAAATTGGATTTAAACAATTGTAGTTGGATGGAAACAATATAAAATATTGAGGGAACATGGATGTGGATGATAAAATACACCCCAGTAAATACCAAAGTATAAACAATCTCGGATAAAAATGAGATTGTGATATTTCCCCTTAACTTAGGTCTGATTTGCTTCGTAAGTGTACGAACCTCATGTATAATGATTTAAATAATGTCATTGACTTATTCCAGAATCATACTCATTGTTATGATATCATATATGGTTCACTTATGACTTTATATTACCCGTTCTTTTGTAAATTCCATGTTAAAGAGCATTTTGGGTAAAATTGTTTCATTTGTCGTCCGTGTTTTGACTTGTAATTATTCATATGATTACTTAGATCATGATTACTTAATTCCATAATATAAAACATGATTTATATATAATATATATTCAGAATATACATATATATAATAGATCAGTAAATGGAAAGAAATACACCGTTCATGGAGATGGTAGATCGTACATACGCATGAACACTGTTTTCGTTTCCTTATTGAGTAGAATGGAATTAAGTAGATGAAATAAATATATATACACATAAATCCAGTATCATTATTATGTAATATATTTCATGATTACTTATTATATATACTTTATAATCATTCATGAATGGTTAACGTGGAGAATGAATCTCATCGCGTCGTGGAGACGGTAGTCCGTACGTACGCACGAGCGATGATATCGTTCTCTTGATCGTAGAATTGTATTAGAGTGTATGTATACTATTTCATAATCAATATTACTTTACAATAATTATATACAGTTATTATGTACACCATTATACCCATCCAAGTAAATTGGTGGTAGAAAATAGATTACACCACGGCGTGGAGACGGTATTTCGTACGTACGCACGCGCGGTGATTTTATTTTCCGTATGATGGATAGATGGTGAAATACGGGTGTTTCATACTTATAATAACATATAAGTATATGAGTGATACCTATGTTATTACTTCATAATTAAACAAACTAAGAAGAAGAAGTGGAAGAAGAAATAAAGATGAAAGAATCGGTAACAGACATTACCTCTTCTTTGAAGCGCCTCTTTGAGTCCACCACTTAGGGCACTAAAATTGGTCTTTGAAGAAGACCAGGACCTATAGGATGTTTCTAGGGAAGTGGAGAAGAGAATTTGGCAGGGTGTTTCCAAGATTTAAGGCACAAAGTGGTGTGAGGAAGAGAGGGAGGTGGTGCCCTTTTATAAGGGAGGAGAGAGGCACCTTTGGAAAACTAAAAATATTATTTTATTATAAAGTCATATTCGGTTTTCAATAGCTCCAAATTGATTTATTTCGAAGTTAAGGTAGGTATGGGTCAAAATACCCTCATCAAATAGAATTTAGACACATTTATGTTCCTATTTTAACCTTATCATTTATATTTAACTTTAAGTTAGATAATTTTACTTTTACCGGGTCTTTTTGCGTTCCTACACTATAAGGTTAATAAACTTACTATAACAAGACAAAAGAACCCCAAGATGTTTATTATTAATATATATTACCTTATCTAAGTCATTTGTCCGAACCTTATATTTTTAATAATAAAATAATAATTAATAATATAATATTTGTTTTAAAAACTATTTTATGTCAATTTTGACACTGTTTAGTAATTGATTTTTGTGAAAATTATAACAGAATAATTAGTTCAAAAAACATTAATTAAATCAATACTAACATGTCATATTAACCTAGAAAATTAGTTTAATTCATAAAAAGTCTCAAATTACATTTATTTGTATATTTATAACATCAATTATGTCAATATTTCATTAATAAAATAATTACTGCATCATCATTGTGTCATAAATAAATTAAATTATTTGATGTTTAAAAATTAAAAATTAAATAACATTATGTAGGAAATTATTCAATATTTATAAATAATATTTATAGTCTAATTTATCTTATGTATAACTCCATAAAAATGATTTACTTATTAAACATTGATTTTAACTATTTTAACCCTTCTTTAAATAAATTAATAATAAATGTCCTAATCTAATCCATGTGGGCCTAAATGGTCATATTTTATTCCTAAGGTTGTTTTTGGTCGAATTACACTTATCCAATAGAATTAGGACATGTTTTAGGGTAATAATAATATCATTTTTACCCTTAATTACCCTATTTACTTTTAACCGTGGCAAAAAATGTAAAAAGTTACTATTCACCAAAAATTATTTTCATCTCATTGAACCACATATTACTTACTTACATCAACCGTTTCTCTCGGATTATTGAAATTCCACGCACAGAAGTGGTGAAATTAAGTTTTATGAAAATATCTTTTTTTAACTACCACATAGTGGTTTCACTACTCATCAAAAATTGAAAGTTTCTAGAAAAATACCAAAAAATTAGGCCTAAGCTATATTTGATATTATGAACTCAAAAATGATGTCTAATTTACCAAATTAAAAACATATCATTTTCATTAATTAATTTTAAAATTAATTCCTGTCGTCAAAACAAATAGCGTGTTCTTAATAGATAATAACTATCAAAAGATTGACACTTGTTTATGTCTGGTTTAAATGTGAAATTACATCTAATGACCAACATTATATTAAATTGTAAAAATATATTCTAAATATACTTTAAAAACACTAAAATTAATAATTTATCACTATTAATTATTTCGATTAAAAAGGTTGTTTTTAATTAAAATTTAATAATTTTCACTATTCATCAGAAAATGAAAGTTATCCGAAAAGTACCAAAATTTCACCCTAAGCTAATTTCGATATTCTGAATCCAAAAATGAAGTCCATTTTGAGAAATAAAATTTACAAAATTTCCAAAAATGTTTATTACTATTCATAACTGCTATATTTTAATGGCATATCGTTGTTTAGTGAAATCGGTATTGCGTACTACACACGCTATCGAGGAAGGTCGCGATTGCGTGTAATGCAAGGCAAGTCAAGGATGCATGTTGTGTAAGCTCCTTCTTGTGTAGCGTGCAACACAAGAAATTAATAAAATTAAAAAGAATATTTTTCATAAAATCTCGGGTTGTTACAATATAGCATCATGTTACTCTATATGTAAATGATTATTATCAATAACCTGGGATAACTACCCTAATGTGGTCATTATCTACATAGCATGATTTATTTTAAAATATCCTCAAATCATCATAATATTTTCATATAATTCATAATGATTTATAAATAACATCCAAATAAACCAAATAATACCCTCAAACTGTGTCAAGCCAGATGTGTAGTTTTAAAAAACACATCATGTATAGATGTTGATAGAAATAATACCAAATCTTCATCTTTCAGAGTTGTTACTCATTAGAATATACATGCCACAATAACATCCACTTTTTTATTATCTATATAGGGAATTATTTTCTGGGAAAACCCCTTGATCTCTACTTTACCAAATCTTAATGATATTAAACTATACATAGACTCACTATCACAAATCAAGGGACAAGTGGAAGAAAAATATAATTTTTTGGTGTTTCAACCGCTTCAAAATGGGTCATCTGTGGTTATTTAAACTACCAATAATGTTAGTTTCATTAATAATATAGTTTCATTTTCTCCAATTTTGTGGTGGATTCTATGATATGTCATGAAATATTATATAGTAGAACTTTTTTGCTACAAAAAATTCCAATGGTTTAGTCATAGTTTAAACCGAAAGTATAACTTAAAATATATAGTGGTGGTTTAAACCAGTGCAATATATTTTGTCCCATATAGTGGCAGTTTACACAACTATGGAAAAATTTACAATATATAGTGGTAGTTAAAACCACTACTATATATCTCTGTCAAAAAATGGAAAATTTGAAACCCCAAAGAAACCAAATAGATTAAAAAGTAGAAATATAAATAAAAAATGCATAAATATATATATGTATCTTTTTTTATAATCCAAACCCATATCACCAGTTTGAAAGAAAATGTACATTTTACTTTTTTACTTCACAAAAAAATGAAAAAACAATCACATATTAATTCACATTATAAAAAAATCTATATTAAAAATAAAAAAAAATACGGGACATTTGAGTAAAACCCAAATTACATATATAGGGAAAAGATATTTAGGTAAAAAAATGTAATAAGTGAATCATCCCTTTAATTTATCCAAATATAAGATATCAACCTCGAATAAAATTGTATAACCTAGTACCTAACTAAATATGGACTACCAATTTATGTATGATATGATCCTAATAGTTATGGATCCTTACTTAACCACATTGGACTCACAGGGTGGATACCCCCTATAAAATCAATGAACTACAATGGAATAAACTATATGGTGCATAATATATTCTAGTTTAGTGCTCTATCAGATTACACATATAACCACTCAAAGTTTCCATGTCAAAAAAATCAAATATAATTCTTTTATTCATCACTAATAGTTATCCAGAATTAAAATTTATGTAAATAATGCTAAATAATAACCTTATATATAAAATAAGGTACTAATAATGATAAATAGTAATTTAAAAGACACAGATTATGCATTTATAGATCACAAAACAAAAAAACAAAAACCCCATTTCATAAAAAATAATATATCCATTAAATTTTAAATATAAAAACATTTCAACTGAAACAAGTCTAAAATAATTTACACAATCACCCTATAAACCTGGAATTAATTTTTAGAAATAACAAAATTAAATAAAACATGATTACCATCATTGTCAAACACAACATTAATGGGCCCATAAAAATAAATTATAATCCTTCTAGGGATAATTCTAATGGGTAATAATTTTTTATAAGTTCTACTTTCAATGTTTAAGAACCTTAATCACATTATTAAAAATGTATTACAAAAATCACATAGCTCCAACAAATGAGATAACTCAATATTCATTGAATAATAAAGGATTATTTCTAAATAGAACCTTGATTATTTCATAAAACAAAAAAACCCATAATTCGCTCAAAACTCTTTTTAAAATTGAAAACCATGGAAAGAAATGTAAATAAAATTGGATATAAAAACTAAAATATGGTAATTAGAGAATAAAATATTTGGTGAAAAAATAGAGGGGCGAAATCCAATTCACATACATATTAATGAGTGATAATCATGGACGGAAATGAAGGAAGGGTATGTGGTATATATTCCTCTCTAAGCCCTTTTAATACCCAATGTGTTCAAATGTAACGAACTAATAGTTTTTTAGGATCCTATTATAATAAATTGTTTCATAAGTCTTCTCAAGTATGGGGATAACCTTTCCGAGTGCAATATAGATTTTCAAATCAATAAAATTTGGATATACCACCTTAAAATTATTGATACCAACACTTTCAACCCTCCCATAAACTATAAAAACAAACCATTAGGTTACAAACATCTATTTATAGTGGTGGATTAAAAATAAGTAGATATCAATGTTAGAATAAATATTGAAACAATATACAAACTAAGTTATGAATATTAAATTCAAATAAATAAAATTAAACATGGAGAATGGTTTTTGTTACACAACACCACCACTAAATCCAAATTCAAGCCCCATCAATACCTGATAGACTATGATCATCTCCATAATTATCTCCATCTCAACTCCCTTCCTCTGGAATGGGTATTGTAATTTTATTGAATATTTTATAGTGAGAAATATTTAAATTTCAACTAAAAATAATATTTTTTAACAAATGATTATAAAATTGAGGGTTTTACATAATAGCTTGATCTAAGAAATGATGTAATGTCATTAGGGAAAAATATAGTCATTTTTTGATATAATTTACCTTCTAACATCTTGGAATGTATCCAATTATTCTCACAACATCCTTTTTAGGACCTCATAAAAATAAAAGTGGTCAACTATCTTTAATACATTCAGATACCACACATCTAAACTGTTAATATTTTCCTCTATAGTAACACAACTTATATCTTTTATTAAAAAAGAATTTATTAGTATAAAATAGTGAAATAAATTTGTTCACATTAAAATTTTTACCTATAAACATCACCCTTGAAAATCCTCATAAAGAAACCAGAGTGACCCCTTGTTCCCAAATTGTATGTTCATCAGTCAGTGTTCCAATTGTTGATTGGGGGGATACAAAGGGTGTGGGAGGCACTGATGGGTGGGAGGAATATGGTGTACCCAATTCTATAGGGAGTGAGCCTAAGGGAACATCAGGAAACATTGATGACGTTTGTATGGTCAAGGGAACATAAACTATGAGTTGAATACAATCAATAAATATCATATTATTTGGAATTCCTATCATTTAAACTAGTATAAACAACTTTAAGGAATATATTTTGAATGATTAATGTGGAAAATATATATAAATAATAATAAATTCATGTTATTAGAAAATATATTACATATAAGAATGTTAATTAATGATTAAGCACACTAAAAAATATAACATTTATCTTTTAAAATGTCAAAAACTAATGCATAAAAATCAATGTAATTATGTAATATATCATCATTAATAGAAATGAATGAAATATATCATAGGTATTTCTTAAATTAAAGGATGTCTACACATACAATCATTTTATCCTTTAATCGTGTTGTCATCCTACTCCATAATCACTTATTCTACTTCATCCACCATAGAATGAGTAATATTTTTAATATCATGATGGAAATGTTAGTAAATTTTTTATTGATTATAGGATTCAATGTTAGATGTCAAATATTCCAATTCATCACTCATATCATTCCAGTCACTTTGTTTTTATAAATAACTACCAACCATCCTTAATCAATGGAATCTTTTAAAAAATATACCATTTTCTCTTGAGATGAAAATTTATAACATCCATGTAAATCACGAACATTAACATCCATTAGGTGAGATAATTTCACAAAGTTAAATTCAAATTATTCATTTTTAATACCCCAGGTAATATCGACCCACATTTATTTGAATAAAATAAAATTAATATGACTATGATACTTTAATTTGATAATATATATCAAATTTCTACAGTATCCCAATTATTGACCTATTAATATACCCATATAATGTGTTTTCAAACCATCTAAAATAATTACTATATGAAATTTGAATCTAATTACATTGTAGGCATCAAACATTATAGATGGTTTTAGAGGAACCATAGAAAGAAATATCAAATATTCTAATGACTTCACCCCATTATGAGTATCCATTATCTATAAAAAGTAATTTACTATATTATATTAACAAAATTTGTTTATACATATAATATATCAACCTAATATCCATATTGATTGCACTATTTATGAACATACATGATGTGAAAACCATTATATAATATCTTTATTAACATATTTTGTTATGAATTCTACATTTAATGTTTGAATTATTATTATTCTCTTTTTTTATCAAGATATCATTAATTAATGGATTTGTTTTTTCCCTCTCTAATATTACAAGTCTATGTTATTGAAATAATTCTAGTTTTTTCTGTGTAATATTAGGGATCCTTCTTACTGATCACCCAATATTATGAATGATTTTATCCCATATAAATGAGATTGAGTAGTTATGTAATTAAAACATCAACCTTGATTGAATCTTTTTTAATTATCATCTATGTATATAAAACAAAAGGTAATTAAACCCCCTTTTAAATAGACTTTAGAAATAAACTTTATGGGTAGAGATTTATTTTTCAAATGTGTTTTAAAATTACTTGTGTATCTGTGAAATAAAATTAATAAAATATAGTTATGTATTTAATTATGTGTTAATAATCATTTATATAAGAAGTAATCATATAAATAAAACTCTTCTAAATTCGAAATTTCCATTAGTAATACATTACAACTATTTATTTATTTTCCTCAACTAAATTCATAGTTGAATTTATTTTGATAGAAGAAAATAAAGGAGGAAAGATCACCCCCATGAAAAAAAGTGTCAATACAATCTAATTATATATATTTTGAAGATAAATTACTTTTGGTGTTTTCTCACATCGTTTTTTGAAGAATGTGTTGAATTGTAGTAAAATTACATTAACATTTTTTGGTAATAATGTATGCAATATCATTGGTAATGTCTATTGTAATAGAATTTTTGAATCATGACTTTTAAATCCATGTAAGATATGAAACATTATGTCGTAAATTATTGAGATATTAATTTAATATTCACAAGATATGTTCAAATGTATTAAAATTTTAAGGAAGATATCATTCTATCTAATTTTAATTAAAATTATTTCTATATGATACTATACATTATCATCAGGAAATATATCATTCTTTATATTCATTGTTTTTTAGTACTTATGATCATTGATATGGTCCATTAATTTCTTATGACCATAATCTAATATTAATAATAAATTGTCATATGAATTTTTCTCAATAAGAAGCACATCAAGATTATTATGTAATAAAATGAATTCGTAGTATGGAATCTTGGGGAATATACTTTTTTCATCTAATGGTGATTTTTGAATTCAACTAATGATGCGCATAGAACAATATTCAAGTCATCATTAAAATTATTGGAATTCCCAAATTTCCCATCATTATTTACTAGTTGATCTAATATTTCAAAACCCATGGACATCTTCAAAGGTGGTCAATGATTAATGGACCAATTTAATTTCAACTTCTTTAACTGGAATCTATTATATGCATCAATAAATATATTATGACACAAGAACTTCCATTTGTTCCCATAAGGTATTCATTCAAGCTCAAAATCGAAGGTAATAATAGAACAAGACAAACTCGCATAATTGTTCCAAATAGATTAGTTCAAAAGTCCAGTTAATTAACTAATAGTCCACAAAAGATATGTGTTCATTTTGACTATTATTCTAGAAGTTTCAGCATATTTCTCAACATCATTTATTTATAAATTCTTTCATTATTCAATTATAGCCTACAAGTATACATGAATATCATTTGGAGACATTTTTATCTAGGAATAATCATTCAAGTGATAAAGGATTTATATCTCATACACATAAATTTTTGTTGATTTTAAGGGATCAAAACAATCAAATGAATGTTGTAACTTGTACTGAAAAATCCATAATGTGTTGAATGCATTAGAAACCAATCCCAAACCCATATTCCGAGGATTACATGATAAATATGGATGTAATAAATCAAATTCCATCAATTACTTTCAACATATTTAATGACTCATTAACCCACCATTGTTATAATATATTGAATGTCACTTCATGTGCTTTGAAGTTTTTGATGACAAGAATAATCTTTAAAATCGAGGTTGAAAAGGTAATTAATACAAAACCATTATAGGTGTGTTCTTTTTGTTCTTCTTTGTAGTTTTATATTCACTCAAAAGTCTAAAATTACTCATTGACTTCCATCTAGGAGATGAAAATTATTTACCTCTTATCTACCAGAATCCTATCCCCAATAAATCATACAATCATTTGGAAAAGAATGTATTTTTATATAATTCAAACCAAGATTGTTGAAAACATTATCAATATAATAAAAAGACATAGGTAATAGAACATTAGTATGTAAGTGACGTAAAAAGTCCAATATCTGGTATATTACATTATTAATTAATTTGTATTTCCATTTGATATGGTATAACTTCTGTTGAAAAGAAGGTTTTCAATATTTTAGAAATACTCCATACATCTATTTATTTACATGATCTAGTAAATTATGAAACATGTTTTTCTACTCAGTAATGTTCCCCCTTACATTTTCCTCCATAACATCTAGAGGAGGATGCATTGATTTTTTGCAATCTTGACTTGGTTTTCTTATGGTCCCAAAACCATCATTTTTCAAGTTTCTAATTTTAGAACCCTCAAATAGTTCTATAGATATTTTTTTATGCAGATGATGTCACATTAAAATATCTAAAGAATCATTTAAAAGGTTATTATTTATAATACCCATTGCTGAAGAACATGGGATCTCATTATTTTGATCGATATCACTACTAAAAAATTATATAATATTTGATTATCCATGCCAAATCCAAATAAAATATTGTGAATGGAAATAATTAAAAATCAAGGTTTTATAAAATTCGTGTATCTTCAATAAAAATCTAAATTCACATTTCTTGCATGCAAATATTATTGCCCCATAAATAGATTGAAAATAACTTTAAAATGATAAAAACAACTCCAAACCCTTAATATAATGAGGTGTGTTCCTTAGTAGAATTATCCAACTTTTATCCATATATCACAAAGTTAATACACATATTTGACTAAAACTAAAACACAAGAAAATATATAATTTCATTTAAAAAAAATTTAGTTTAAAGGGAAATTAATGATGATCGACTCATCTACCCTATCTGAAGAGGCCAAAATCAAGAAAAATTTATGGGATGTTTTATGTAACATGTGCTCTAAATTAATCTTTACTAAAACATAAATTATCTTCACTTAGACTTGAAAATAATTCTATTCCATGTTATTTCTTTAAATATTATATCACATCATCATATTAAAACTTATAATCATTAAGTGAAATACTTATAATAAAAAATGTTCTAAATTCAATTTATGTTTCATATTGGAAAAAAATTAAAAAATTAAATTCATTTATAATTGTTCAATTTGTATAGTAATATATAAAAAATTATTTAATTTTTAATTGAGTTAATAAGTTTATATATTTTTAACATAATAGTGAACCACAATTTAAGAATTGTTTATAGAAATTATTCAATATGATGAGTAGTTTTTATATTTTATCAAATAAAATCTAAATATATTACAAAAAAAGTCATTTTTATCTTTGAAATAATGATGTATTTTTATTTTTTTATTAATTGATTCTAAACATATTAAAAACACTCACACTAATTGTAAAACACTTAAAACAATTATCATATTTGATGAATTAATTTATTATATCCTCATAATACATCTCAAAATAGAAATAAAATTAATCAATATGAATTGTTAAAAAAATTCACGAATTATAATTGGAAAGTGATTTCTAATATGGACTATAAGTACATAGTAATGATGATTGTCTAATAGTATTAGAAATTGTACGGATCGAGGGTGAATAATCAATGTAGTGGTAGGGGGAGGGCTCCGCATGGATGGGGGTGAGAGGGGCACTAGAAGGTTGATAGATGGTTGACTAGAATAATGCCAGGTGTAATGGGGCTAAATAGAGATGCTTGATAGAAGGTGATGAGGGTTATGGAGGGGGGAAATGGGAGAAAGTTTAACCATGATTTCAATAGTAAGGGTGAAAGTGGAGGTGGAAAGGGTGAAAGAGGCAGGGGTGAGGGGAAGATAAAGTGGTGGTGGAAGGGGGAAAAGGGATCAAGGGAGAGAAGAAGTTTTTTTCCTTTTATTTTAGTACATATTTAGTTGTAGTTTTAATAAAACCACTAAAAAATTAACATTGTATTTAGGGGGATTTGACAAACTACCACTATATAACCACCTTTAGACCATGATTTTGGATTAATGACTTATCCTTATATTCTATCATAGGGTAATTTTACCTAATCTATTCTTTTCAAATTATAGTTACTAAGGGTTCTACAAAACAACATTTGATACTAAATTCAACAACCCCAACATTAGTGGCCCCAAGCTAGTGTCTACTTTATTAAATTGTAATAAAATTCAAGGTATCACATCACAAATATATTATCAGTTTTTAGCCATAAAACACAAAATATAAATATGATTCCCATTTTACATTGGAATCTAATCATAAAACCTTTTAAATGTAAACAATTTACCTCCTTGAAACTCATTCAAATATTCCTTATTCTTATCCAGGGAAAGAAAACAAAATAAGGGAGATATAGAATGATCAATAATGATTGTTTATGGAGGAATGTATCATTAGTAAATGAGGAATAATCAATATATAAAGGAAGATATATGAAAAAAAGGACTTCATTGACAACTTGATCATGAAATAAATTCTTCGATAATATCAATTTAAATATGTCATAGTAAATAATAACTAAATTAGTAATTAGGAAAATGAATATTTATACATATCTTGATCACGGTATTACTGTATTATACTTTCAAATGTGGGAATATATGCACCAAGGTTATCCATCCGGTTTGTCTAATGGGGCCTATTGATGCATTGAGGGGCTATCTATAAACAAACTCAACCATTAACTGCAGGTCGAATGCATTTCTCATATATTGAATGATCATTTTAATATAAAAAATATATAATTTATCAAAAAATAATAATATTGAATAAGAAATTTTAATATAAATATTTACCCAGTCAATCAATTTACTTTCATATTAAAATACCATATGTAATAATGGTAAATGATTAATGTAATTAGAATACCGATGATACAAGGAATATGGATATGGATGGGAAATGTAATTTCAAATGAATTATGATCATAATAAATTGATTATTTCAATAAAAATTTAATTACTAATCAATTAATAAGATTTAATATATAACCATTAAGTTATCAAAAATATAGATTTTTAATAAAATCATGTCTTTTGAGAATAAAAGAGAACTGATGAAAAGAAATTTAAAATAAATTTACAATAAATAATTTTCTTTTCAAAACCATTGGAAACATATATATTATATTAAATTGTGTAATCATATTTTTTTGGTGGGAAATTTTGTTAACACCACCCACATTATAATGAGAGACAACTTTTGGATTTTGAAAAGAATGTCAAAAAAGGAACTTTCATGGAAAATTGAAAATATTCTGGTTAACATTTTTAAAGGATGTAAATGATGAAATATTATGTCATTAATTAATTAACTAATTAAATTAAAATTGATTTTACAAAAAATATTTATAAGGCGGGAAATAGTTTCAATCAAGTAGAGAAATAAGATGGAATTTTAATTTAATCATTTGAAAAAAACTCAATTTCTAAATAGAGAAAACAATGGAAGAAAACTATGAAATCCTCAAATATCTAGAAGTGAGGAATATATAAGGGAATTATGTACATTAAAATGCTCCTAAAACAATAATAAAAGAAATCCTAAAAATGAGATAGTAAAAATAAATTCATAACTCTTTCGTAACATTTGAATTGTAACCACTTAAAATATTAAAATATAATTGAAACGTTAAATACTATCATTTATCCCTCATATATCTTGTTGGTCACATTCCAATCATGTCAATACCATAACCATGTATTCTCTTGAAAAAAATGAATACCCATTGAACCTTATTGAAAACATGAATGTTGTTAAAAGTTAATTCTTTCCACAAAGCAAAATCCTCAAAATTCTATATACTCAAACCATGATATAACTTAGTCATTATATCAATCATGAGCTCATGAATACTATCAAACATTTCATTTTCTCATTTACCCTTCATTATGCGCATATCATCTTTTTTTTTTCAAAAATATCTCAACCACTTTCCATGGTTATCAGTATCATAAAATTATTGAAAACCACAATAAACCAATACATAAATATTCCAATATTCCACGATACTATATACAACATTATTTTGAAAATCCCATTACATAAACACTTAATCATTCCACCACATCGTTGTCATATTCATCATCGCCAATAATGATCGCATGTGACTTCCCTTTGTCCATTGCCTTAAGTGGTTTCTCATGACAATCATCACTAACCTTTGGATTAGGGCATTTATTATCATAATGCCCCATTTCCTTGCACTTGAATCATTGAAGTGTTGGTGGTGTGTTCTCTACAGTATTTTCTTTATTCACATAATTAGAAACACTTTTTCCATTACTTCGACACTCAGCTGCTCGATGACCTTCTTTTCCACACTTAAAACATTTTCTAGTCCCTTTAAGACAATCTCCACCATGCTTCTTTCCACACTTTGAGCATAAGGAAACATTCATATTCTTTTCACCATTATTCTGAGATTTATCCTTGAAATCCATCTTTCATTTCTTTTCAAAACTATCAGATGTATAAGTAACACCAACTTCCATTTCTACCTTGATAGCACAATGCACAATTTCTTCATAGCTAGTGTAGTCTCTTATAGCTAATTCCCTTCGAAGATTTGGTTTTAAGCCACTGAAGAATCGATCAACTTTACTTTCAGGTTGGATGATAAACCCAGATGCATACCTTGCAAGCCTGGTAAAACTCACTTCGTATATACCAACAGATTCATCATCCTTTTACTTTAGTTCGTGAAACTCCTTCTCCATCTTTTTTCGAAGAATACGATGGAAGTACTTATTGAAAAATAATTTCTTGAACTCGTCCCATTCCATGGACTCAATTTCATCTCTTGGCCTCGTATTCTTGATAAGATTCCACCATTGATCTGTATCACCTTCCAAACGATACACTGCTAAGATGAATTTATCATGTTCAGAACATTGAAGAACTGAAAATATATTTTCAGTAGTACTGATCCATTGTTCAGAAACAAGTAGATCAGAAGACCCACTGAAAGAAGGTGGATGTTGCCTCATGAAGGACTCAATAGAATTTTGTTCCCTTCTCTGTTCATTTGAAAGTCTAGAATGATTCATAACTTGTGTAAGTATAGCAATAAGATTTTTCACTCCATCTCCCATAACATTTGCTTGTTCAGGAGGACAATCATTGCATTGTCTGTTACATTGATCAACACGGCTCCTTCGAGTTCCAACCATCATCTAAAACCCAAAAAGAATAGTGTGAGAGGAAAAAATCATGCTAGGGAAAACAATATAATAAATGGAGAGTACCTTCAATATCTAACATCTAGGGTTACCGTAATTCTAGTACTATAAACTATACTTATACTTAACCTTACGGACATCACTAGAAATATCTTATAAATATCTCTAGGGATCTCCCTAAAGTTGTCGCATCCTAGATTCCAAAGGTTTACTAAACCTTTATTTGATACCAACTGTAGAGGCCTGAAGCTTGACGTACATGGACATTACATTAATTTTTTGGAATACTTAATACATAACAAAAATAGACACACAAGGACCGTAATAGTTTAGTGTCTTTGGAAACTCGGAATAAAATCTTCTAATCGTGGTGAAAGATCTTCAACATCTCCCATAAAGATCTTCCCCTTTTTTCTTACCTAAAACCATTATTTATATCCTGGGGAAAAGAAAACATAAAAAGGGTGAGCTCAAATGCTTAGTAAGGGTAATCATGGATAAAATAAAACATACTCTATACATTTGAACTTAAAAACATGAACATAATGTTTAAACATCAAAAGCTTGAGAAATGATATAAAAAATGGAAGTACGTAAGGAATAGATCATAAAGAAACATTAAGAATGATAAAATAGTATGGGAATAAAATATGTAATTGTGGAAACCATTAATCACATGATATGATTTCCATATTAGACAAGGCATTGCTGCCAAGACCATCTTAGTGGACAAAGTGCCTTTCGGAATCGAGTTCACTACTTGTTCCAGTCCTGTATTACTGAACCAGTTTAAATTTCCGTTCCAGCCTTGTCTATATCATGAGATATAAATCTTTAACCAATTCATTGGAGGGATATATAGGCCCCACCCCTCTCATATTGAAATCATTCTTTCATGTTCCACAATATAAACATACATCATTCATAATAACACAATGAATAAAATGGGTTTCATAAACATCATCCCATCATAACATAATCCATATGAAGGAAATGGATATCATTTCATAATAAGAAAAGTGAAACCATGTAAATCATAGAGACATTAACATTATACTTAAAACATACACATATGAAATAATTTCATTTTAGATGGAAAATGGTTTTGATAAAACACTTGAAATGAATTCTTGAGGAAAATATCCTTTCTTCTTTAAAATAATTTTCTTTTCACAAAATGACATGCATTTTTCAAAGAAAAGGATTTTCATGAAAATAGTCATGAAATATTTTTTAGGAAGCTTCATGAAAATCAAGCATTGAAAATCCTTTCGTGCCATATAAGTTAAAAAAACATTCTTTTCGTACTTTTCTCGGAAAAGTCAAAAAGTACGTCGTACGAAAAAACGACAAAAGATTACTTTCATATACATTACTAAAAACTCACCGAAGGGTAAAATTGGATTTAAACAATTGTAGTTGGATGGAAACAATATGAAATATTGAGGGAACATGGATGTGGATGATAAAATACACCCCAGTAAATACCAAAGTATAAACAATCTCGGATAAAAATGAGATTGTGATATTTCCCCTTAACTTAGGTCCGATTTGCTTCGTAAGTGTCTGAACCTCATGTATAATGATTTAAATTATGTCATTGACTTATTCGAGAATCATACTCATTGTTATGATATCATATATGGTTCACTTATGACTTTATATTACCCGTTCTTTTGTAAATTCCATGTTAAAGAGCATTTTGGGTAAAATTGTTTCATTTGTCGTCTGTGTTTTGACTTGTAATTATTCATATGATTACTTAGATCATGATTACTTAATTCCAGAATATAAAACATGATTTATATATAATATATATTCAGAATATACATATATATATAATAGATCAGTAAATGGAAAGAAATACACCGTTCATGGAGACGGTAGATCGTACGTACGCATGAACGCTGTTTTCGTTTCCTTATTGAGTCGAATGGAATTAAGTAGATGAAATACATATATATACACATAAATCCAGTATCATTATTATGTAATATATTTCATGATTACTTATTATATATACTTTATAATCATTCATGAATGGTTAACGTGGAGAATGAATCTCATCGCGTCGCGGAGACGGTAGTCCGTACGTACGCACGAGCGATGATATCGTTCTCTTGATCGTAGAATTGTATTAGAGTGTATGTATACTATTTAATAATCAATATCACTTTACAATAATTATATATAGTAATTATGTACACCATTATACCCATCCAAGTAAAGTGGTGGTAGAAAATAGATTACACCACGGCGTGGAGACGGTATTTCGAACGTAAGCACGAGCGGTGATTTTATTTTCCGTATGATGGATAGATGGTGAAATACAGTTGTTTCATACTTAAAATAACATATAAGTATATGAGTGATACTGATGTTATTACTTCATAATGAAACAAACTAAGAAGAAGAAGTGGAAGAAGAAATAAAGATGAAAGAATCGGTAACAGACATTACCTCTTCTTTGAAGCGCCTCTTTGAGTCCACCTCTTATGGCACTAAAATTGGTCTTTGAAGAAGACCAGGACCTATAGTATGTTTCTAGGGAAGTGGAGAAGAGAATTTGGCAGGGTGTTTCTAAGATTTAAGGCACAAAGTGGTGTGAGGAAGAGAGGGAGGTGGTGCCCTTTTATAAGGGAGGATAGAGGCACCTTTGGAAAACTAAAAATATTATTTTATTATAAAGTCATATTTGGTTTTCAATATCTCCAAATTGATTTATTTCGAAGTTAAGGTAGGTATGGGTCGAAATACTCTCATCTAATATAATTTAGACAAGTTTATGTTCCTATTTTAACCTTATCATTTATATTTAACTTTAAGTTAGATAATTTTACTTTTACCGTGTCTTTTTGCGTTCCTACGCTATAAGGTTAATAAACTTACTATAACAAGACAAAAGAACCCCAAGATGTTTATTATTAATATATATTACCTTATCTAAGTCATTTGGCCGAACTTTAGATTTTTAAGAATAAAATAATAATTAATAATATAATATTTGTTTTAAAAACTATTTTATGTCAATTTTGACACTGTTTAGTAATTGATTTTTGTGAAAATTATAACAGAATAATTAGTTCAAAAAACATTAATTAAATCAATACTAACATGTCATATTAACCTATAAAATTAGTTTAATTCATAAAAAGTCTCAAATTACATTTTTTTGTATATTTATAACATCAATTATGTCAATATTTCCTTAATAAAATAATTACTGCATCATCATTGTGTCATAAATAAATTAAATTATTTGAGGTCTAAAAATTAAAAATTAATTATCATTATGTAGGAAATTATTTAATATTTTTAAATAATATTTATAGTCTAATTTATCTTATGTATAACCCCATAAAAATGATTTACTTATTAAACATTGATTTTAACTATTTTAACCCTTCTTTAAATAAATTAATAATAAATGTCCTAATCTAATCCAAGTGGGCCTAAATGGTCATATTTTATTCCTAAGGTTGTTTTTGGTCGAATTACACTTATCCAATAGAATTAGGACATATTTTAGGGTAATAATAATATCATTTTTACCCTTAATTACCCTATTTACTTTTAACCATGGCAAAAAATGTAAAAAGTTACTATTCACCAAATATTATTTTCATCTCATTGAACCACATATTACTTACTTACATAAACCGTGTCTCTCGGATTTTTGAAATTCCACGCACAGAAGCGGTAAAATTAAGTTTTATGAAAATATCTTTTTTTTAACTACCACATAGTGGTTTCACTACTCATCAAAAATTGAAAGTTTCTAGAAAAATACCAAAAAATTAGGCCTAAGCTATATTTGATATTATGAACTCAAAAATGATGTCTACTTTACCAAATTAAAAACATATCAGTTTCATTAATTAATTTAAAAATTAATTCCTGTCGTCAAAACAAATAGCGTGTTCTTAATAGATAATAACTATCAAAAGATTGACACTTGTTTATGTCTGGTTTAAATGTGAAATTACATCTAATGACCAAAATTATATTAAATTGTAAAAATATATTCTAAATATACATTAAAACCACTCAAATTAATAATTTATCACTATTAATTATTTCGATTAAAAAGGTTGTTTTTAATTAAAATTTAATAATTTTCACTATTCATCAGAAAATGAAAGTTATCCGAAAAGTACCAAAATTTCACCCTAAGCTAATTTCGATATTCTGAATCCAAAAATGAAGTCCATTTTGAAAAATAAAATTTACAAAATTTCAAAAAGTGGTTATTACTATTCATAACAGCTATATTTTAATGGCATATCATTGTTTAGTGAAATCGGTATTGCGTACTACACACGCTATCGAGGAAGGTCGTGATTGCGTGTAATGCAAGGAAAGTCAAGGATGCATGTTGTGCAAGATCCTTTTGGTGTACCGTGCAACACAAGACATTAATAAAATTAAAAAGAATATTTTTCATAAAATCTCGGGTTGTTACAATATAGCATCATGTTACTCTATATGTAAATGGTTATTATCAATAAACTGGGATAACTACCCTAATATGGTCATTATCTACATAGCATGATTTATTTTAAAATATCCTCAAATCATCATAATATTTTCATATAATCATAATGATTTATAAATAACATCCAAATAAACCAAATAATATCCTCAAACAGTGTCAAGCCAGATGTGTTGTTTTAAAAAACACATCATGTATAGATGTTGATAGAAATAATACCAAATCTTCATCTTTCAGAGTTGTTACTCATTAGAATATACATGCCACAATAACATCCACTTTTTTATTATCTATACAGGGAATTATTTTCTTGGAAAACCCCTTGATCTCTACTTTACAAAATCTTAATGATATTAAACTATACATAGACTCACTATCACAAATCAAGGGACAAGTGGAAGAAAAATATAATTTTTTGGTGTTTCAACCGCTTCCAAATGGGTCATCTGTGGTTATTTAAACTACCACTAATGTTAGTTTCATTAATAATATAGTTTCATTTTCTCAAATTTTGTGGTGGATTCTATGATATGTCATGAAATATTATATAGTAGAACTTTTTTTCTATAAAAAATTCCAATGGTTTACTCATAGTTTAAACCGAAAGTATAACTTAAAATATATAGTGGTGGTTTAAACCAGTGCAATATATTTTGTCCCATATAGTGGCAGTTTACACAACTATGGAAAAATTTACAATATATAGTGGTAGTTAAAACCACTACTATATATCTCTGTCAAAAAATGGAAAATTTGAAACCCCAAAGAAACCAAATAGATTAAAAAGTAGAAATATAAATAAAAAATGAATAAATATATATATGTATCTTTTTTTATAATCCAAACCCATATCACCAGTTTGAAAGAAAATGTACATTTTACTTTTTACTTCACAAAAAAATGAAAAAACAATCACATATTAATTCACATTATAAAAAATTCTACATTAAAAATAAAAAAAATACGGGACATGTGAGTAAAACCCAAATTACATATATAGGGAAAAGATATTTAGGTAAAAAAATGTAATAAGTGAATCATCCCTTTAATTTATCCAAATATAAGATATCAACCTCGAATAAAATTGTATAACCTAGTACCTAGCTAAATATGGACTACCAATTTATGTATGATATGATCCTAATAGTTATGGATCCTTACTTAACCTCATTGGACTCACAGGGTGGATGCCCCCTATAAAATCAATGAACTACAATGGAATAAACTATATGGTGCATAATATATTCTAGTTTAGTGCTCTATCAGATTACACATATAACCACTCAAATTTTCCATGTTAAAAAAATAAAATATAATTCTTTTATTCACCACTAATAGTTATCCGACATTAAAATTTATTTAAATAATGCTAAAGAATAACCTTATATATAAAATAAGGTACTAATAATGATAAATAGTAATTTAAAAGACACAGATTATGCATTTATAGATCCCAAAACAAAAAAACAAAAACCCCATTTCATAAAAAATAATATATCCATTAAATTTTAAATATAAAAACATTTCAACTGAAACAAGTCTAAAATAATTTACACAATCACCCTATAAACCAGTAATTAATTTTAGAAATAAAAAAATTAAATAAAACATGATTACCATCATTGTCAAACACAACATTAATGATCCCATAAAAATAAATTATAATCCTTCAAGGGATAATTCTAATGGGTAATAATTTTTTATAAGTTCTGCTTTCAATGTTTAAGAACCTTAATCACATTATTAAAAATGTATTACAAAAATCACATAGCTCCAAAAAATGAGATAACTCCATCTTCATTGAATAATAAAGGATTATTTATAAATAGAACCTTGATTATTTCATAAAACAAAAAAAACCCATAATTCGCTCAAAACTCTTTTTAAAATTGAAAACCATGGAAAGAAATGTAAATAAAAGTGGATATAAAAACTAAAATATGGTAATTAGAGAATAAAATATTTGGTGAAAAAATAGAGGGGCCAAATCCAATTCACATACATATTAATGAGTGATAATCATGGACGGAAATGAAGGAAGGGTATGTGGTATATATTCCTCTCTAAGCCCTTTTAATACCCAATGTGTTCAAATGTAACGAACTAATTGTTCTTTAGGATCCTATTAGAATAAATAGTTTCATAAGTCTTCTCAAGTATGGGGATAACCTTCCCGAGTGCAATATAGATTTTCAAATCAATAAAATTTGGATATACCACCTTAAAATTATTGATACCAACACTTTCAACCCTCCCATAAACTATATAAACAAACCATTAGGTTACAAATATCTTTTTATAGTGGTGGATTAAAAATAAGTAGATATCAATGTTAGAATAAATATTGAAACAATATACAAACTAAGTTATGAATATTAAATTCAAATAAATAAAATTAAACATGGAGAAGGGTTTTTGTTACACAACACCACCACTAAATCCAAATTCAAGCCCCATCAATACCTGATAAACTATGATCATCTCCATAATTATCTCCATCTCAACTCCCTTCCTCTGGAACGGGTATTGTAATTTTATTGAATATTTTATAGTGAGAAATATTTAAATTTCAACTAAAAATAATATTTTTTAACAAATGATTATAAAATTGAGGGTTTTACATAATAGCTTGATCTAAGAAATGATGTAATGTCATTAGGGAAAAATATAATCATTTTTTGATATAATTTACCTTCTAACATCTTGGAATGTATCCAATTATTCTCACTACATCCTTTTTAGGACCTCATAAAAAAAAGTGGTCAACTATCTTTAATACATTCAGATACCACACATCTAAACAGTTAATATTTTCCTCTATAGTAACACAACTTATATCATTTATTAAAAAAGAATTTATTAGTATAAAATAGTGAAATAAATTTGTTCACATTAAAATTTTTACCTATAACCATCAGCCTTGAAAATCCTCATAAAGAAACCAGAGTGACCCCTTGTTCCCAAATTGTATGTTCATCAGTCAGTGTTCCTATTGTTGATTGGGGGGATACAAAGGGTGTGGGAGGCACTGATGGGTGGGAGGAAGATGGTGTACCCAATTCTATAGGGAGTGAGCCAAAGGGAACATCAGGAAACATTGATGATGTTTGTAAGGTCAAGGGAACATAAACTAGGAGTTGAATACAATCAATAAATATCATATTATTTGGAATTCCTATCATTTAGACTAGTATAAACAACTTTAAGGAATATATTTTGAATGATTAATGTGCAAAATATATATAAATAATAATAAATTCATGTTATTAAAAAATATATTACATATAATAATGTTAATTAATGATTAATCACACTAAAAAATATAACATTTATCTTTTAAAATGTCAAAAACTAATGCATAAAAAATCAATGTAATTATGTAATATATGATCATTAATAGAAATGAATGAAATATATCATAGGTATTTCTTAAATTAAAGGATGTCTACACATACAATCATTTTATCCTTTAATCGTGTTGTTATCTTACTCCATAATCACTTATTCTACTTCATCCACCATAGAATGAGTAATATTTTTAATATCATGATGGAAATGTTAGTCAATTTTTTATTGATTATAGGATTCAAGGTTAGATGTCAAATATTCCAATTCATCACCCATATCATTCAAGTCACTTTGTTTTTATAAATAACTACCAACCATCCTTAATCAATGGAATCATTTAAAAAATATACCATTTTCTCTTGAGATGAAAATTTATAACATCCATGTAAATCACGAACATTAACATCCATTAGGTGAGATAATTTCACATAGTTAAATTCCAATTATTCATTTTTAATACCCCAGGTAATATCGACCCACATTTATTTGAGTAAAATAAAATAAATATGACTATGATACTTTAATTTGATAATATATATCAAATTTCTACAGTATCCCAATTAAAGACCTATTAATATACCCATATTATGTGTTTTCAAACCATCTAAAATTATTACTATATGAAATTTGAATCTAATTACATTGTAGGCATCGAACATTATAGACGGTTTTAGAGGAACCATAGAAAGAAATATCAAATATTCTAATGACTTCACCCCATTATGAGTATCCATTATCTATAAAAAGTAATTTACTATATTATATTAACAAAATTTGTTTATACATATAATATATCAACCTAATATCCATATTGATTGCACTATTTATGAACATACATGATGTGAAAACCATTATATAATATCTTTATTAATATATTTTGTTATGACTTCGACATTTAATGTTTTAATTATTATTATTCTCTTTTTTTATCTAGATATCTTTAATTAATGGATTTGTTTTTTCCCTCTCTAATATTACAAGTCTATGTTATTGAAATAATTCTAGTTTTTTCTGTGTAATATTAGGGATCCTTCTTACTGATCACCCAATATTATGAATGATTTTATCTCATATAAATGAGATTGAGTAGTTATGTAATTAAAACATCAACCTTGATTGAATCTTTTTTAATTATCATCTATGTCTATAAAACAAAAGGTAATTAAACCCCCTTTTAAATAGACTTTAGAAATAAACATTATGGGTAGAGATTTATTTTTCAAATGTGTTTTAAAATTACTTGTGTATCTGTGAAATAAAATTAATAAAATATAGTTATGTATTTAATTATGTGTTAATAATCATTTATATAATAATTAATCATATAAATAAAACTCTTCTCAATTCGAAATTTCCATTAGTAATACATTACAACTATTTATTTATTTTCCTCAACTAAATTCATAGTTGAATTTATTTTGATAGAAGAAAACAAAGGAGGAAAGATCACCCCCATGAAAAAAAGTGTCAATACAATCTAATTATATATATTTTGAAGATAAATTACTTTTGGTGTTTTCTCACTTCGTTTTTTGAAGAATGTGTTGAATTGTAGTAAAATTACATTAACATTTTTTGGTAATAATGTATGTAATATCATTGGTAGTGTCTATTGTAATAGAATTTTTGAATCATGACTTTTAAATCCATGTAAGATTTGAAACATTAAGTCGTAAATTATTGAGATATTAATTGAATATTCGCAAGATATGTTCAAATGTATTAAAATTTTAAGGAATATATCATTCTATCTAATTTTAATTAAAATTATTTCTATATGATACTATACATTATCATTAGGAAATATATCATGCTTTATATTCATTGTTTTTTAGTACTTATGATCATTGATATGGTCCATTAATTTCTTATGCCCATAATCTAATATTAATAATAAATTTTCATATGAATTTTTCTCAATTAGAAGCACATCAAGATTATTATGTAATAAATTGAATTCGTAGTATGGAATCTTGGGGAATATACTTTTTTCATCTAATGGTGAGTTTTGAATTCAACTAATGATGCGCATAGAACAATATTCACGTCATCATTAAAATTATTGGAATTCCCAAATTTCCCATCATTGTTTACTAGTTGAGCTAATATTTCAAAACCCATGGACATCTTCAAAGGTGGTCAATGATCAATGGACCAATTTAATTTCAACTTCTTTAACTGGAATCTATTATATGCATCAATAAATATATTATGACACAAGAACTTCCATTTGTTCCCATAAGGTATTCATTCATGCTCAAAATCGAAGGTAATAATAGAACAAGACAAACTCGCATAATTGTTCCAAATAGATTAGTTCCAAAGTTCAGTTAATTCACAAATAGTCCACATAAGATATGTGTTCATTTTGACTATTATTCTAGAAGTTTCAGCATATGTCTCAACATCATTTATCTATAAATTCTTTCATTATTCAATTATAGCCTACAAGTATACATGAATATCATTTGGAGACATTTTTATCTAGGAATAATCATTCAAGTGATAAAGGATTTATATCTCATACACATAAATGTTTGTTGATTTTAAGGGATCAAAACAATCAAATGAATGTTGTAACTTGTACTGAAAAATCCATAATGTGTTGAATGCATTAGAAACCAATCCCAAACCCATATTCCGAGGATTACATGATAAATATAGATTTAATAAATCAAATTCCATCAATTATTTTCAACATAATTAATGACTCATTAACCCACCATTGTTATAATATATTGAATGTCACTTCATGTGCTCAGAAGTTTTTGATGACAAGAATAATCTTTAAAATCAAGGTCGAAAAGGTAATTAATACAAAACCATTATAGGTGTGTTCTTTTTGTTCTTCTTTGTAGTTTTATATTCACTCAAAAGTCTAAAATTACTCATTGACTTCTATCTAGGAGATGAAAATTATTTACCTCTTATCTACCAGAATCCTATCCCCAATAAATCATACAATCATTTGGAAAAGAATGTATTTTTATATAATTCAAACCAAGATTGTTGAAAACATTATCAATATAATAAAAAGACATAGGGAATAGAACATTAGTACGTAAGTGACGCAAAAAGTCCAATATCTGGTATATTACATTATTTATTAATTTGTATTTCTATTTTATGTGGTATAACTTCTGTTGAAAAGAAGGTTTTGATTATTTTAGAAATACTCCATGCATCTATTTATTTACATGATCTAGTAAATTATGAAACATGTTTTTCTACTCAGTAATGTTCCCCCTTACATTTTCCTCCATAACATCAAGAGGAGGATTCATTGATTTTTTGCAATCTTGACTTGGTTTTCCTATGGTCCCAAAACCATCATTTTTCAAGTTTCTAATTTTAGAACCCTCAACTAGTTCTATAGATATTTTTTTATGCAGATGATGTCACTTTAAAATATCTAAAAAATCATTTAAAAGGTTATTATTTATAATACCCATTGCTGAAGAACATGGGATCTCATGATTTTGATCGATATCACTGCTAAAAAATTATATAATATTTGATTATCCATGCCAAATCCAAATCAAATATTGAGAATGGAAATAATTAAAAATCAAGGTTTTATAAAATTCGTGTATCTTCAATCAAAATCTAAATTCACATTTCTTGCATGGAAATATTATTGTCCCATAAATAGATTGAAAATAACTTTAAAATGATAAAAACAACTCCAAACCCTTAATATAATGAGGTGTGTTCCTTAGTAGAATTATCCAACTTTTATCCATATATCACAAAGTTAATACACATATTTGACTAAAACTAAAACACAAGAAAAATATATAATTTCATTTAAAAAAATTTAGTTTAAAGGGAAATTAATGATGATCGACTCATCTCCCCTATCTGAAGAGGCCAAAATCAAGAAAAATTTATGGGATGTTTTATGTAACATGTGCTCTAAATTAATCTTTACTAAAACATAAATTATCTTCACTTAGACTTGAAAATAATTCTATTCCATGTTATTTCTTTAAATATTATATCACATCATCATATTAATACTTATAATCATTAATTGAAATACTTATAATAAAAAATGTTCTAAATTCAATTTATGTTTCATATTGGAAAAAAATTAAAAAATTAAATTCATTTATAATTGTTCAATTTGTATAGTAATATATAAAAAATTCTTTAATTTTTAATTGAGTTAATAAGTTTATATATTTTTAACATAATAGTGAACCACAATTTAAGAATTGTTTATAGAAATTATTCAATATGATGAGTAATTTCTATATTTTATCAAATAAAATCTAAATATATTACAAAAAAAATCATTTTTATCTATGAAATAATGATGTATTTTTATTTTTTTTATTAATTGATTCTAAACATATTAAAAACACTCACACTAATTGTAAAACACTTAAAACAATTATCATATATGATGAATTAATTTCTTATATCCTCATAATACATCTCAAAATAGAAATAAAATTAATCAATATGCATTGTTAAAAAAATTCAAGAATTATAATTGCAAAGTGATTTCTAATATGGATTATAAGTACATAGTAATGATGATTTTCTAATAGTCTAAGAAATTGTACGGATGGAGGGTGAATAATCAATGTAGTGGTAGGGGAGAGGGCTCCGCATTGATGGGGGTGAGAGGGGCACTAGAAGGTTGATAGATGGTTGACTAGAATAATTCCAGGTGTAATGGGGCTAAATAGAGATGCTTGATAGAAGGTGATGAGGGTTATGGAGGGGGAAATGGGAGAAATTTTAACCATGATTTCAATAGTAAGGATGACAGTGGAGGTGGAAAGGGTGAAAGAGGCAGGGGTGAGGGGAAGATAAAGTGGTGGTGGAAGGGGGAAAAGGGATCAAGGGAGAGAAGAAGCCTTTTTCCTTTTATTCTAGTACATATTTAGTTGTATTTTTAATAAAACCACTAAAAAATTAACATTGTATTTAGGGGGATTTGACAAACTACCACTATATAACCACCTTTAGACCATGATTTTGGATTAATGACTTATCCTTATATTCTATCATAGGGTAATTTTACCTAATCTATTCTTTTCAAATTATAGTTACTAAGGGTTCTAAAAAACAACATTTGATACTAAATTCAACAACCCCAACATTAGTGGCCCGTAGCTAGTGTCTACTTTATTAAATTGTAATAAAATTCAAGGTATCACATCACAAATATATTATCAGTTTTTAGCCATAAAACACCAAATATAAATATGATTCCCATTTTACATTGGAATCTAATCATAAAACCTTTTAAATGTAAACAATTTACCACCTTGAAACTCATTCAAATATTCCTTATTCATATCCAGGGAAAGAAAACAAAATAAGGGAGATATAGAATGATCAATAATGATTGTTTATGGAGGAATGTATCTTTAGTAAATGAGGAATAATCAATATATAAAGGAAGATATATGAAAAAAGGACTTCATTGACAACTTGATCATGAAATAAATTCTTCGATAATATCAATTTCAATATGTCATAGTAAATAATAACTAAATTAGTAATTAGGAAAATGAATATTTATACATATCTTGATCATGGTATTACTGTATTATACTTTCAAATGTGGGAATATATGCACCAAGGTTATCCATCCGGTTTGTCTAATGGGGCCTATTGATGCATTGAGGGGCTATCTATAAACAAACTCAACCCTTAACTGCAGGTCGAATCCATTTCTCATATATTGAATGATCATTTTAATATAAAAAATATATAATTTATCAAAAAATAATAATATTGAATAAGAAATTTTAATATAAATATTTACCCAGTCAATCAATTTACTTTCATATTAAAATACCATATGTAATAATGGTGAATAATTAATGTAATTAGAATACCGATGATACAAGGAATATGGATATGGATGGGAAATGTAATTTCAAATGAATTATGATCATAATAAATTGATTATTTCAATAAAAATTTAATTACTAATCAATTAATGAGATTTAAAATATAACCATTAAGTTATCAAAAATATAGATTTTTAATAAAATCATGTCTTTTGAGAATAAAAGAGAACTGATGAAAAGAAATTTAAAATAAATTTACAATAAATAATTTTCTTTTCAAAACCATTGGAAACATATAGATTATATTAAATTGTGTAATCATATTTTTTTGGTGGGAAATTTTGTTAACACCACCCACATTATAATGAGAGACAACTTTTGGATTTTGAAAAGAATGTCAAAAATGAACTTTCATGGAAAATTGAAAATATTCTGGTTAACATTTTTAAAGGATGTAAATGATGAAATATTATGTCATTAATTAATTAATTAATTAAATTAAAAATGATTTTACAAAAAATATTTATAAGGCGGGAAATAGTTTCAATCAAGTAGAGAAATAAGATGGAATTTTAATTTAATCATTTGAAAAAAACTCAATTTCTAAATAGAGAAAACGATGGAAGAAAACTATGAAATCCTTAAATATCTAGAGGTGAGGAATATAGAAGGGAATTATGTACATTAAAATGCTCCTAAAACAATAATAAAAGAAATCCTAAAAATGAGATAGTAAAAATAAATTCATATCTCTTTCGTAACATTTGAATTGTAACCACTTAAAATATTAAAATATAATTGAAACGTTAAATACTATGAATACATAATTATTCGTGTTACATTTATAAATGAGGTTATATAAAACCGCATAAAAGGAAATTGGTGAATAATGAAAAAAATACATCAATGAAATGAAAATTTATACTAAAATGCCTTACCTCACTATTTCAATTAGTTAAATGTTGATTAAAATCTGGTGTAATTATTTTAATATTTTTAATATTTCATTAACAATTAATTACCAATTCTTGGTAAAATTAATCATTTGGTGTTAAGTGTTTAGTTTTCTGATGCATGTTTCACCATATATTTTTAGTTTCATTTGTAAATGTTATAGTTTCACATTCTCTATAATTATTTTCATGTTATAAATATCATATTTATTCATTTTATGAATTTTTAAAACCATCCAAGAAAGTGGGAATAAAAAATTTATCACACTTCTTCAAGGAGTTAATATTCCACATGAATGCACGAGGGACATTATACTTTTACAAAAGATGTGTGGGAAAAGAGTTAAGTATTATATTACAATTTAGGAAAGAAACTAATTTTATAAATATCGTGTTTTTAATTTAAATTTACCAATATATACTAGTCATGTGAGGTTGTGCTGAAAAGTTGAATATATCTACTCACGAGGTGGTAGTATGTATGTACGCATGAGAGATGTTTCCATTTTCCATTAGATAGCTGATTATATAAAAAAAATTTAACCCCACAAATGTAATAAGATTACAGTAATATAATGATACACTTTTTATTATATTATTATCATAAAAAAAATTTTAATGGAACTATCAAAAGAAATAAACTTGAAAATAATCTCATAAGATGATTAACTCATTCTGGTGAATCTTCATTAGATCTTTACTTAAGGACCCCATGGTTGGTCTTTAGAGAATAAAACAACCTATATAAAATAAATTAGTCTTTTCAAGAATAATTTGTTAGATTTTGGAGGAGATAGGTTTCTCAAAGTGGTATGAATAATACATGAGGGGTGATTTTCTTTAATAATGATAGAAAGAACACTAATAGTAACATAAAAAATTTATAACAATTTTTTTTCATGTGAAAGTTAAACCAATTGAACAAAGTCGATATGAAAACATAGATTATGGATATAATAAATTAATCCAATTAAATTTGGATATGTTTATGTGTAATTTTAAACTTTTTTTTGGTTTATCCCCGTTGTTTAAAAATTTTAAACCTAACCACAACAATAATATTTTCATTCCTAAAGGGTTTTCAATTTACTTATAAGTTAAAAATTGGATAAAAAAGGCCATGGGAATAAATTATAGAACATATCCCATCCCTACTATCCTATTTAAATATTATAATTGTTTTTATGTCATTTAATACAATATTATTTAATATAAAGAAGAATTAATGATAATTCAAGAACTATTAATATATTTTGACATTAAAGATATCAAGAAATGAGTGGAATTAGATTATAAACTCATAAAAAAATATATTATTATCAAACATAAAATTCATCAAAATCCATAATTCTTCAAAAATAACAATATGTTTTATGTTTTTATTTTAATTTTTTTCCATTTTCTACTACTTACACAAATATAGTGTGAGTTTTGTGTTTGCATTTATAATAATTATTATGTCGTTATAAATTAAAACAAATTATCAAAATAAAAATAAATTAATAAAGTAATAAATTAATTTTATATTCATTTATACGATCTACTTATCAATATTTTCACATATAAGAGAAATTTAAAATCAACAGAGTGACATTATTGATTTATTCATCAATTTAAATAATATAATGTCTTTATCAATGAAACATTTCACCAAGATGCCATATTTTCGAATATATGAATTTTTTAGTAAAATTAAACTCATATAATGAAATATATAGACATATATGCATGATTTCAAATCCTTATTATCATATTTTTATCTTTATTATTACTATTTTACCCGTTATCAAAGTGATAAAGTTTACCATAGTTAATATTAATAATACCTAAAAATTAAAGGTATATATTTTAAAAAGTTTAAAATAATTATTCCAAAAATGTAATCCATTTTATAGAATTCAATTTCTATAATTGGTATAAATTATTTTTAAAATAAACCAAAAAAATGTGATGAAAAATAGTACATCAATAAAATGAATTTTTTAATAACATGATGATTTTACATTAACTCTACGTCTGTTAATAAACATTATATGAATTTAAATTCACACACACACACAGATAAATATATAATAGATAAATTTCATTTAAATAATTCATCATTTGATATTTTTAAAGTTAATCGTCATAGATAAACATTATGTAGTTAAAAATAGTGTTATAAAATTGATCCATTTTTACAACCAAATAAACTTGTATTTATTTCTATTAAATTGATATTAAATATATGTTTAATTATATTCACTATAATAGTTTATTATAAATAATATTGGGTTTATATAAATACTAAATTTTTTACAAATTTATATTTCTAAGGGAAATTTTCAAACATAATTCTATGTTTATTTTGATATAGTAATTTCAAAATAGATATTCATCAAATAAAATTATAATTTTGGTGCCATAAAATATTAAAATTTTCATTTTTTATAATTTCAAAAATATTTTTTTAATTATTATAATTAAATATCATATTTTATAGAGTGGAATGTGGTCGTATGGATTTTGAAGGAATCTTATGGCAATAGTCTATGTGGACCGTGGTATTTATCTACGAAAAGGTTATGGTGTCCCTCAACCATTGTTGTATGGATTTTAATGGAATCATATGACCAAGATCCATGTGGATCATGGTTGTAATAAAGGATATTGTCAATGGTACACATGGGAATTTTCCATAGGACTTTTCCTATACATTTCCATTGTCATTAGGTGTTTCCCATTCATGTATATCACCATGGTACATGTAAAAATAAGCATAGGTTGTTATAAATAGACCTACTATCATTGTTTCTATTTAAATTTGGTGATAAATGTCAATAAATCTATGGTTTCATGGACCTTGGTTAATGTTCCATGTTCATAGTGTTATGTTATAGTAGTGCATGGGTGTTAAAATTCTCTCCAAAAGTCCAATTACTTCCCACAAAATGTACAAGGTCAAGTAGTGAGAAAAATGAAACAAATCCTAAGAGTGTAAAAGGAAACCAATATAAAAAATTACTCCAAATAAATTAATATATCCTAAATTAACTGGATTAATCCTCAAATATATTTAGTAACCTCAATTGTAAATCAAAAAAATCACTAGAAAAATAACTCAAAATAAAGGGAGACTGAATAGTGTCTCCACATCATTTAGAATTAATATAACGGGTAACCCAATGGTAACCTATTCTAAAATATAGTATCCAAAAAAATAACTAGGATTAGGAAAATAAAAAATGGATTACACCAACCCTGTACATCTATAAGATTATAAAACTCAAGTAATGGATTATAATCCAAAAAACCTTGATAGATATCAATGACTAATATCATATCAGACACACAAAATACAAGAGAAACTAAAAGAGCACCCAAATATGACACACACAAAATACACCTTAGAGATACAAGGATCTAAAATCAATGAGCACAAATCCTAAAAAATATCTCTTGAAAAAACAAAAAAGATCAATCCTCACCAAAACACCCAACATGCTAGTCAGAAGTCACTTATATTAGTCTTCAATTAAAAAATGATATTTAATACATCCCCACATAACAATTTAAAACTTTTTGTGTTGTTTTATACACCATTTTAATTTAGTACAGATCAATGACTAATGAAAAAACTACTACTAAAGATTAAAAATCCACTTTTACTGTGGACCTTTTCTATAGAAACCCCTTATATAAATAGAAACATACTCTCAACCTAATCATGTTTTTCAAATCAAATCAAATTTTCCCAACCCACATGAAGGGATAAAATACATAAAAAATAAAAAATGGAAAAACGATTTCCAAAATCTCATTCCTTTTTAAAACCCACTACATTAATGATGTAATTTAAAACCTTATCTAAAAACACATGAGATTTAAAAAACACCCAACCTTCTAAAAATGGTTTACTTTATTTCAAATCAAAAATCCCCAAGGAAATTTCGATAAATTTATCCATGATTCAAAAATCCTTAATTCATATTCAAAATATGATATCGTCTCTATATTCTAAAATTACATTCTTCAAAATATTCCAAAATACGTCATTATAATAAAATTAAAATTATATACAATTAAAATTACTCAAAATTGATAACAACAACCCTTTCAATTAAATAAAAACCAGTTTAAAAAAGAAAATTTGTTTGTATTCTTTAACAAAATCAACCAATTTGAAATAATGCTTCACCTAAAACCTTTCCCAAAAATAAAATCTGTTTCCCAAACAATCCCAAAGGATTCACTTAAAAAAATTCTTAAATTCACACTCTTTCACAAAAACTAGATTACACAATAATCACATAAAAATTAGAAACACCCTTATTTAAATAAAAAAACAATATACATGAACAACATAGCAGAAGAACCGCTTTTTTATTTCCCACTAATAGAAATTACATAAATTTGGACTACAAATAAGATAAATTTGGTTCGAAACCTTTCTTAACTCGATCATATAGTTTGATGGTTCAGGCGCCATTCATGCAATAACCCATGTAATATTTTGAAAATAGAGATTTTGGTCACTTTTTGGATTATCGCATAATTAAAACCAACCTCACACAACCAATCTACCATCTTTTCCAATCAAAAAATCAAAAAGAACCCCCAATTTTACTCACACTTTGTTAATAAGGATCTACACACCATCAATGGTAATTCCAATGATATTAAAAATTCAAATTCCAATACCCATTGTATATGTTGACTCATGCATCACCATGAAGGGAAGTGATTAGGAATCCACTCATGATCAATATCCTTGGTTCGAAAAAATCATAACTTAATTATACCAAAATATTAGAAATTTAAAAATTATGATCTCAAGAACCTATTCCCTACTGATAAAACTAGTTTCTGATACCATTTTGTAACAAACAATACTAAGATACCATTTGAACTAGGACATAATTTTTCCTCCAAAAGTATTGAAGGGAATCATGTATCTTAATACTTTTGAAAATAGAGTTTTTGAATCATTAAATACACATTGGTAATGATTTCATCCTTGATGTCCATAAGAAACAAACCGACAGTGGAAATAATAAAATATCCAACAAAATATGGAATAACTGGAATTCATCCATATAAGGAAAAGAAAGGAAAAAAATACATAGTGGAAGTAGATACATATAAAAAAACCAAGAATAATTCCCAATACAACATCAAAAAAATTAAAATGAATATGGAACCCAAGTAACTACAGTATCACCACTAGTGACCCTTGAACACTCATCACATCCCACCCTCCATCCATGGACTAACTTGTACCAAATAACTATAATAGGCCAGGTCACTAGAAACTAATAAAATATCTATCTAAGTGAGAGATAAATAGCCCAGTTAATTTACACATTCTAATAATATATAAATCCCCAAAATAATAAAATTTATATAGTTCTATTTTGAATATAAGAAATAAAATCTGTTTTTAACATGCTTTATAAAAAATTCATAAAACGTGCCTCTTAATACTTTTATAAAAAAATATCATTTCTATAAAATAAAACAAGGAATTTTAATAATAACAATAAAACAATTAACACTAAGGATGGAGGCCTTTAAAACCATAAAAACAAGCCAAATTACCATTAATTTCTCTTTATATCTATTTCAAGGAAACTCGGTTTTCAAAAAATTGTTATTAATAATAAATACATCAAAACACATTTAAGATATACAGAAAAAACATTTCAATATAAAAATCACACTTCAAAATAATTTTAAGCTAAAAAAAATTAAATTACACCAAAAAAGTCTCAATTTTTCATGAAATAAAATCTATGTACCAACAAGACAAGGAGACACAATACAGTAAAGGAACCTAACTATGGTTCTAATAATGAAATGGAAAAGGGTATGAAAATATATCAACAAAATGGAATCACCTAAAATTTCCCAATATGGAAATAGGTTTCATGGAAACGAACATGGTGTCTAGATATAAGGACATGCACTGGATATTAGGAGCTCAAGAAGTTATTACTCATCCTGTAGACATCCACAATAACCCCATAATACTATAAAGAAATAAACCTCCTTGGATATTACTACATACCCAAGACACTAAATGGTTTCTATATTATATGGTCCACTATAACTCTCAGTCTGACCAACAAGGTGTAATCCAGAAGTATTCCTTTCTAAAATAACTTATAATAATAGGGAATGATCTCACATAGATCACTGACCATCTTCCTTGTTCTACCATCACAAGTAAAATGGAGTTGAGAAAAAATAAATCATCACATGATTCAAGTATAAATAATTTTAAATAACCCACACCTCACTTCCTACACCAATGTAGTAAATATTACTTTTCACACCCATGCATTATCATCATATAAATATATAATGATAAAAAACATTCCATATGGGATCTATATCCCCAAAGATCATAACAACAGTTACAGAGGGATCAAAATATGATATCACACATTTCTATAAATTACCCCCATAAATGTTCCAAATAGTCTTTCAAAAAAGTTGTCAGGAATCCCAGACACTTTCACACCATATTAAATACACATTTCAAATTTTCTTCAAAAAAATGTTATCATACCATAGTTAAAGATCCCATTTGATAATCTAAATATTTACATAAGATCATTTATAAAAATTCTACATCCCAATTATTTAGATAGTAATTGGGGTAAAGAACGATTTTATTAAACATCGATTCCCTTTTTAAATCATTTCCAACCACCATGATACCGTACGATCAGAAACCCATCAAAAATTAATGAAGATAAAAATATTTTATTTTCGAAACATACCATCAAAACATCATATATCCATTTTTAAAATGGAACTGGCATCAAAAAATATTTCAAAATACTTAAATACCTTTGGAAAATCTGGCATTTCGATTACCTCTTGAAAAAAAACCAAAAACATTCCATGTTCTTAAAATAGTAAAAATCCATATAATAATTTACAAGTAGATTTCCTACTACTTTTTCCCTTAGTAAACACCTCAAAACTCTTATATCAATTTAAAATTTCCACTCTTGTATTTTGATGATCACTGGGCATGAGACTTGAAATTTCATGGTGTGAGATCCATTGTAAAACAAATGAAATCATACTAGGGGCATATAATATGCCTATATATTCATAATAAATCGTTTTAAAATAGAAAATAAATTAAAAACATGAATTATAATGGAATTTAAAATAAAAAACGACCTCATTATAGGTGGAACCATTCGAAACATGTTTCCTTTGAGGATGAATTCACAATAAAGCCAAGTGACATCCTCCTCTACCATAAACAACAAAATTGTTATAAATATAACCTCTATGAATCCATATATCCCCCATGTAAGTTATTAGGATTCATTGGAGTAAGAAAAAAAATAATTGGTAAGGTATGAGGATGCGAAAAGAAAAGGGAAGGAAAGAATCTTACCTACTTGACATCTAAGGAAGAACAAACTAAAAAATTTAAAGAAATAAAGGGGAAAAGATACCCCTCACTCACTCCATGTTTAGTAGTGTTAATGAAAGAAAAAAAGGTGCCATAGAATGAAAATGGGAGGTATAATTGTATATTTACCTTTAATTTAATTTTCTAATGGTCACACAATTTGTCTTTATGGTCTTCCTAATCATATACCAACTAGGTGGAAGACACTATCTAGAATAAAAAAAACTCTATAAGATTCTATTGGGGTCTATTAATATTCATACTAACTATTTACTAACTATGAATAATGTAACTATCAAATTGTAAATATACTTTTCATGCTTGACATATGGTTTTCTCTAATATTGTGTAAGCTTCTCTGACTATATACTATGAAAGAACCTACACTATGTCTCATAGACCTCGCATTATTTACAATGAACTATATGCAAACTATGTAGAACAATCATGTGATATACAAAAAAAATTTAAAAATATCTTACGTAAATGTAGCTACACGGTTTCACTTAAATCTTGCGTGTTACCCATGTAATGAGAGAAAAGTTCCTTATTTTCTATGTTTTAGAAAAAATAAATAGAAAAAAAATACATGGTTATAAGATAAAATAAACTAAAATAAAAGGTAGTAATGAAATTTTGGTGTTCTATTGATAGATATATTGAAATAAAATATTTGTAATTTCATGTTCTAAAATTTTGGGGGATACCATATGTAGTGACCACACCTTTCATGAGAATTTAGTCATTAAAGATCACTAGATTAGTAACTCAATCAATTTTCCCTAGATTTTCATTATTGGATTAATTGAATAATAAATCATGAGTTTTATTATATTTTGTTTTGTGATTTATTATAGGATTTTTAATGGAGTTAGGTCTCTTATTAATTAGTGATAGTCTCTCAAGATTAGATTAGCTTAATCATGGATGGTCAACATTTATTAAAAGTAACAACTCCAAATTAGGTTGGTGGCCGTAAAAAAATATCCCTAAATATTTTGTATTTTTTATATGGAATAAGATATACAATCTCTCCAATAATGTGTGATTAACCTTATATTATAAATGGATTTTTTCCATCAAATTAAAATTCAAAGAATGATTTGTCTTAGGACATGATGGATTCTTGGGCACTATTTTTACACCATATCCACCAATGTTTGAGGGTAAAATTATAAAAATGTGTTTTTAAATAAGGATCAAAAAGGTTGTAAATGAAATAAATAGACATGGTAGACCATGATATATGTTCTTATGATCCCATATAATTATATGAGAGTGATGTATTGGGAAAGATTGAACTAGAGGTATGTCATATGAAGACCATAATGTTCTATAATTCACATTTGTTAGTTTATTAGAGTTCTTGGTGAGTGTTTATAAACCATGAAAATGTGGGTACTAGGATGGGACGACTTATAGGAATATTTACATATAGTGTCGTTGAGATGAATGACCAAGATTGAATTTTAAAGTGAGATAGTCTTTATGACAGCAATTACATATGCACCTCAATTATAATGATAGTGTGGTCGATTATTCCATGATTTCATCATCGTAGGATTGAGTTTTATTACACCATTTGTGTGATGGGTCATAAAACTAGAGTTTTGGATTAGGGAAAGAAACCCCTATAGTTTTTCCAAAATAAGATATGGCCTAAGGGACTTCTATGGGTTCCCTAGTCTTGTGTTTCATTAGAGAGGGTTAATTCTGAGATCCCTATAAAATTATAATCCTCTAGTTATGTGGTGAATATGATAGTTTGTGCACTAGAAAGAAACATTGAGGAAAATGTTTGATAGATCAATGTGAGTGGTTAGCCTATGTGAGGATGTTATAGGATGAGAATATCAAGGTAGGTTTATATACCCTAATGATTATGATGTATGATATAATAACACTATTGAAAATGAATTCACTAATGTAAAATGTGATTCCAATATGGGGGTCCATTTATCCTTAATGGTATTATGGGTGGGGAATCATCCCCCCAAATACGTTTTGTGATACCAACACAAGGGACTGATTCCCCAGTGTGACATGTGAGTAATTCCCATGATATGTGTTTTGAAAACAGTTTGGTTTGTTAATTCCTTGACATGATATGTGATTTCATGGTGTGGTTCTAATCCCCTTTATGTTAATAAGGTTGGTATCTATTCCCCTTGCTCTGTATTATTATTTTATTTCAATGTGGGGTGAAAATTCCTTGATGTGGTAAGGTATTCAATGGAAAGGTGACATTCCCCATAAGGGTATTATGGGTGGGATGTTATTAATCCAAATATGTATAATGATTATATTTTGGGGTTCCAAACCATTGAGGTAATATAATATTCAAGGATCTGATCCATTAACCATGATGGTACATTGGTGATTAATTCCAAGGTGGAAGTCATCCCCTCTTTGGGGTCTTCTTTATTCTCAGATTCATCTAACACTGGTCGAAGTATGAAGGGTTAAACATAGGTGTCATTTTATAACATGATGATTGATGGGTATAATTTTATTATTATTAAGCTATTTATTTATTTCTCTTTACAATAATTCATTCATTATATAGAGTGTTTTTTATTGTTAATAATACAATTGTTTTCGGCCTAGTTATTTTTAGTCACACTTTGATTAGGAAAACCTAACATTTTTGTTCCAAAGAAGACCTTACACATTATTGTATAGTTTAGAAAGAGTTTTAGTATTTATTCGGTATTATATATATCTTGGAATATGTAATGTTATGGGACTAGGCTAGGAATAAGAATCAACTTGGGATTTCATTTGTTTTTTTTGGTTGATTTGTATGTGATTTGACCACATGATATCTTAGTGATTTCTTCCTAAATCTTATGACATGTAGATGTAAAATATTTTATATCATTTTTTATATCATTTATTGTTTTAAAATTGGATGTTATGTTATTTATTCAATGTATTATTTCCAATATGGATTGTATTATATTTATTTTACTTTCATTACATTAATATAAGCTAAGAGTATTGATGTGGAATTATTTTAGCACATTATATCACATCGTTTCTGGTAATTTTGTGTTTATTGATAAAAATACGTTTTTAATTAATAATTATTTAATATTTCATAATATATGAGGCAATTAATGTTTTTGAATATTTTAATCAAAAACAATGTTTTTTATTATTATTTAATTCAATTCTTCTTGATTTTATTTTAAATTATTTTTTAAAACATGTTTGATTTTATTTTTATAAAACAATTCATTGAAAAATATGTTTTCATTGATATAATGTTTTATAAAATTTATTATTCAATAATTCCATACATTTTATTTATAACATTCTTTTTGAATGATTTAATGAAATGATCGCATCAAAAGTTAACTAGAAAATTTGGTGTTGAAAGAATTGATTTTCATTTAGAATTATTATTTTAATAAATTCTAATAATATATCTATATTGGTAATTGATTTCATAAATACATCCACATTCTTACAAGGGAAAACATATATCAATTCATAAACATCTATGGTGTCAGAATGTCAAAATTTGGGAAAGTGAAAACCATTCATGAGCCTTCTTCAATGTCCCATTTTCAATTGAAAATTCTCTTTGAGAATCCAATATTCTAGGAAGAGTCAATCCATGAGAAATGTAAATAAGATTCTCTAAGAATATTTACTCTGTGAGAAGTTTCTTTTGCACCCCTATTACCATGAGAAGTTGTGGCCAAACCATTGGTTTTTACCCTTTATTCATTATAGCTGCTCATTTATTCTTTTATGACCATCAACCATACCAGTCTGAGATAACTTCAACCATGCACGATATAATTGGGCGTTCTGGTCAAAGATCGCCCAATATTTATCATCCACATAGAAAATATGAATTTGAGGTTGAAATCATGGAAACCTAACTTCTAGTTCAGGTAAATCTAGGGAATCAATTCGCAAACCATAATAAGGAAGATTAGAAACACTCCTAATTTAATAATAGTAAATAAAATAGTCAAAATTTCTGATGTCATCAAAGTTAGGATTGAAACCAATGCTCGGGACGTAACCATGGGAATTTGAGAACATACAATGAAAACGATCAGAATCCATGGGATCCAAATAGACTAGATGTTCAACCTATTTAAGTTGGCATCAACTAAGGCTGAAATGTGTAAAATTATTAATATACATGATAATAACACCTACCTTCCCAAACTTGAGTAAAGAGGATGATTTAGAACTATATCCCAAAATCTTGAAGCCATATCATTCCTTCTTAATGAATATTTATCCAGAAAATGAAGGATATGTTGAACCATGATTCACAAGATAAAGGAGGCCAAACCTACTCAATAATGATGATAAGGAATGAAGAAAAAATATGATGAGGATTTATAATCCTAGGAATTTTGAGATGCAAAAGTCATGTGATGAAGAAACAAGTCGGTTCACTCTTAATGGGATCAAGCTCAGACAAAATTGATATGAAATCCAATGAAATTTTTTATGATAATTTGGTATAGAATTGAAAACATTGAATCATAATACAAACATAGTAAATTCATAAATCCTTATTTGTAATTGAACATAAAACTGGGGTTTAAATGGCATACTTCATTTTGAAATTGATTAAAGATGATCTCAATCAGATAAATATGAGAGGATTTCTCCTTGAGAATATAACGTTTAACTTAAGAGTAGTATAACTTTTAATTTACTAATCAGGTTGCATAGGGAATATGTTATTTTATGTGTTATATATGGTTTAATTTATTTTCACTGGTTTTCATACATGGGTCAACTGAAGAATATGAACGGTCCTTTGTGTTCTCAAGTTCGGTAACCAAAGTTACAAAAATTCATTCAAGTAATTTTTATAATGAATTGGGAAAATTATGTTCCAATTGTGTGAATCCATGCCTACTTGTTAAAGACTTCAATGATGGAGTTTGAGATAGGGGTTTGACTTTATGAGGTTTTGAAATAGGATTACAGTGCTTATGAATAATTAAATGACTGATGAATTCAATTATTTTATCTACGTAATAAAATCCTAGAATATATCGATCGATCAAGGCTGGTTTTGGGAAGATAATGTTGATCAAAGTGAAAAATTTAGTTTATTGATTTTGGAATATTTGACCATCATTAGTATTCCTAATACAGGTGAACTATTTGATGAATATTGGAAGTTCTTTTTTTCATGGTTGTGGTTAAGATGATTCAGTCACAAGACTGAAAAAATGTCTATAAAGTGTAATATTTTGATTTAACGGTGAACATTGAAGTGGTGAAAATCTTGAGGACCATTTCAATGATAACTAGAGTTTATCACAACTAGTGAAGATTTTAATTGAAGGTTAGCATGAAAAATTTTAGTCATTGATCAAAGATACCAACAGATCATATTATTGGACAATTTGACCATTGGTCAATTTTTCTGAACATGTTTTAATGAAGATGAATCCTCATGAAAAATGGGATTTTGTGGGATTCAGAGTAATGCTATGGCGTGGCTTCACAGTTGGTGTAGCGTTTGTGTGGTTTTATACATAGTGAAGAAGAATCATCCAACAATCTATGAAAGAGAAGTTGGATCAAGCTAATGAAAACCTTCGAAAATACATTCTCATGGATGCCCAAAGTTGTGTCAAACCCTTAATATGAAATAATTTAAGCTCATCACTGACCCAAAATTAGATTTTCCATCATCAAAATTTTCAGCAAAAAGGTCAACATACCATAATTTTCTTTTTGTCTTCTTGAATTAGTATAGATGATTACTAGTAACGAAAAGTGATTGATCAAGGAAGATATGAGTGATCATGACCCATGATATTTCCATGTGATAATCTATAGGATTGGGATCATGGACACTACATTTCATTGTAAAAGTTTAGGGGAAGCACATATCACTATAGGATCTCAACTATTCACACAAGGACTTTACCCCAATCTGGTGATAAGAACCTCAATGTACGACACATGGATGTTTCTAGACCTATTAGTATGTTTGTCACCATTTTTATACTTCTTTCTTCAATAACTAGATGGATTTATCTCTATAAATAAGTATTCCTAGACAAGGTATGAAAACAATGATTCCCGATCAATATTATCTATTACAGGATTATTCTCCTCCCAATCATTCATTATACCATAACAATTGTGATCCCCAATATAACACCCTGGCCCTAGATTCATAGAGTTGGTGAATTGTTTTAATACATTGGCCCGATTACTAGGAATCATGTCTCGAATGACTGATCAGTTCAGTAGTCTTGGAAAATAGATTACATACATGAATTTTAAGTTACACTTTATATATAAAACATAACATAAATAATCCTTTATTAATGACATTGTTACCTTAGAATAACCCATCATATCAATCACAATACACTTCTTGTAATCCTGAGGAAAATAAAACATAGAATGGGGTGATCTCAGATGCCCAGTAAGGATAAAAATATAGTGGAAACTTTCATTAATAAGCATACACATTTAAAGAAATTTCTAAAATGAAAACAAAAGCCTTTTCAACAAAAAAATCATCATAATTTGGAAAATATAAATCAAAATAATGCAATTTACTTACTCACATGGATATTTTACTTGTATAATAATAACATGCAATATAGATATCCACTTTCATAATGATGAAATGCAGAATACCAGACTTTCAGAACCACATAGTCAAGGCCTTGCTCCAAGACTACAAATAAGATTTTATCAAGGCCTTGTGCCAAGACACTAGTTTGTCTCATGAGACATAACAATGCATCGAGGAGCTATAGAGGGCTCAACTCATCACTTACTATGTCCAATGCATTCCTTATATGAAAGGGTTTAAACATAACATAAAAATTAATTTTAAAACTGGCATACAAAATGTCAATACTTTATCCATAAACCATAAGTGGTATAAAAATAACACATCCAAAGTCAAACCTATAACCAACCCTTCAATAAAATATTCAATATTTTTATCATAATAAATAAACTTCCAAAAGATTAAAATCCATTAAAGGATTTGGACATAGATGAAAATGGTTTGTAAAACTCCTTGAGAGAAATATGCCTTTTTCATGAAAACATTTAAAAGTAACCCAATTTAGAAAAGAAGACATTAAAAGGAATTTTTGAATCAAAGTGTCCCATACGACATTGAAACTTTTTAATGGAATTGGCATTTTAAAACATTCATGTCTATTTAAATAAATCCTTAAACCCATTTTGAAAACATGGACATTAATGAGAATGGTTTAGAAGAATAAATCATTAAAACATGTAAAATGATGTTTTAGTAAAAAATCCATTTGAAAAAAATTTTATGAAACATGGACATGGATAATAAATATGTCCCTGTATATTCTTACGTAAAAACAACCTCAGATAATAATGAGATTTGAAATTAACCCTTACCTTGCACTTTCCTTTAGTCAAGGGTACATTTGACTACCTGTATGAAGACTATAGTATGTTATTAAATTATACCAGAATCATGTTATTATTTATGATAACATACATGATTCATTTATGATTTTATACTACCCATTTAATAATAATTTCCATGTTAAATTAACATTTTGGGTAATAATCGCTTTCTTTATCGTACATGTTTTTACTTGTTACTCTTGATTGTATCACTTAGATCAATATTTAAATACTTCTAGAATATAAAACATGATATATATATCATATATATTTAGAATATAAATATGTATAATAGACTTATATATTAAATGGAAAACACCTATTATGGAGACGATAGTCCGTACATATGCATAAACATTGTTTACGTTTTCATATCGTATTGAACATAACTAAGTGAATAAGATATATGTAAGTTTCTGTATATATATATATATATCTCCATTAGGATTATTATTTCATATATTACATACTTATTAATGATATATATTTTATAATCATTGTTGAATGGTGAACAAGGAAATGAATCTCATCACGTCATGGAGACGGTAATCTGTACGTACACACGAGTGACAATATCATTCTTTTGATTTTAAAATAATATATAATTTGGTGTTATATCAAAAATACATAATCATTATCATGTTATATTTATTATTTACATCAATTAAACATCATTATTATACCCATCCAAATAATAATGTATTGAATAACAATTATACCATGACTTGGAGACGGTAAGCCGTACGTACGCGTGTATGGTGTCATGTCATTCAAAGGATGCATATAATAATGAATATGGTTGTACCATATTTATATTAACATCAAATTATATAGAAGATACTGGAGTTATTATTTTATAATGGAAACTAAAATGAAAGAGGAAGTGGAAGAAGAAATGAACTTGAAAGAGGTGATGAAATATTTACCCTTTTAGGTTCTTCCTTTTGATTTGATCAGATGTGCTACATAGGTTGTATTCTTGACTAAAGGAAGGCCTCTAGTATAAAGGTAGGATATTTGAGAGGGTATTTGGGCAGGGTTGGGATAAGCCAAATGGCTTTGGAGTTGTAACATTGAGATAAGGGGAAGGGCCCTTTTATAAGAGGGGTGAGGGGCACCTTAGGAAAAAAAATATTATTTTATAATAAATTTATTTTTGGTTCTTAATGGCTCCAAAATGAATTATATAAAGGATAATGTGGGTATGGGTCGAAAAACACTCAACCAACAGGTTTTAGATAGGTTTTGATCACTATATTAACTTTATTTTTTAGATTTAACTATTAGTTAAATAGTTTGACATTTACCATGTCTCTTTGTATTTTTATATTATATGGTTAATAAACATACTATATACTTCCAAAAGAACCGCAAGTGATTCATTAATGATACAAATTTTCTTATATAAGTCTTTTGGGAGAACCTTATACTTTTTTGAGTATAATATCAATTAATAATATAATATTTTTTTTAAACACTTTTAGGTCAATTTTGACACTCTTTGGTATTTTGTTTTTTCTAAATTTTTAATAGCATTATTACTTCAAAAAAAATTATCTAACCAACCCTAGTATGTAATATTAACCTATACAAATGTTGGAATTCATAAAAAGTCTCAAATTACATTTATTTGGACATTTATAATATCAATTATTTTAATATTTCATTAATTAGGTAATTACTGCATCATCATTGTGTCATACATAAATTAAATTATTTAATATCTATAAAATATAAATAAAATACCATTACGTAGGAAATATTTTTATATTTTTAATGAATATTTATAGTCGAATTTATCTTATGTTTATCCCTATATTAAAAATGTTTCAGTTATTAAAATTTGATTTTAACTCTTTTAACACTTCTTTGAATTAAATAATAATAAATTTCCTAATCTAATTCAAGTGGACCTAAATGATCATATTTTATTCCTGAGATTATTTTTTGTCGAATTAAACATATCTATTAGAATGACGACTTGATTTATGGTAATAATAATATCATTTTTACCATAAATTATAGTATTTACTTTTAACTGTGGTAAATAAAAGTAAACAGTTACTATTCACAAAAAAATTATTTTCATCTTATTGAACCAAATTTTACTTACCAATATCAACTTTGTCTCTCTGATTTTTGAAATTTGACTCCCAAAAGAGGTAAAATTAACTATTATATAAATTTTCAAATGCTCCTAGGAGGTGGGTAAAAGGCGTTAAAATTTCAATAAACATCTTATATATCTAAAATTAATATAAAATGACTCTTATGAATTAAATTTAACTTATATAAGAATTATGTATCTATTTTGACCTAAAATAAATTTAAATAAAATAAATAATTATTTAAATGAAAATTCTGTTTTAACCAACAACGCAATGTTTTTCACTATTCATCAAAAATTGAATGTTTTCAAAAACAAACAAAAAATTCACCCTATGATAATTTTGATATTCCAAATTCAAAAATGAAGTCTATTTTACCAAATTAAAAACATAGAAATTTCATTTATTAATTTAAAATTAATTTCTGTTGTCAAAACCAAAAAGCGTATATTTAAGAAATAATAACTATCAAAAAATTGACACTTGTTTATGTCCAATTTCAAAGTGAAATTACATACAATGAACAGATTTGGATTAAATGGTAAAAATATAATCTATTTATACATCAAAACCATTGAAAGGTATAATTTTACACTATAAATTATTTTGATTAAAAAAGTTGTTTTCAGATAAAATATAGTAATTTTCACTATTCACCCAAGTATGAAAGTTATCAGAAAAACACCAAAAATTTATTGAAAAAAAATTCTTATGTCATGATTCTAATGATGAAGATTATTTTGTGAAATTTATTATATAAATATTTCAAATATTGGATTTCAAAATGGTTCTCCATTAAAAGGCTGTAAAATTGCATTTTTTGAACAATACTTATTTTATCTAAAAAAAATTATTTTGTTCTTACATTATGTCTAAGAAACTCATATTAAGAATTATAAAATTATAAGGATTATATAAATTTATAAATTAAGTTAATTAAATTCATAACCGCTTTTGAACGGCTAGTTTGGTAAGTCATGGTGCACTAGAACTCGGTGTTGCGTGTAGTGCAAGTTATTGAATTACTTTGAAGAAATAACATACTATGAAATCATGGGGTGTTACAACCAAGTGGCTAATGTCGGTCATTGTGGAATCTCAAGAGAGGGGTGAATTGAGTTCCTACTTAAAATTTCTGTGAAAAAACATTATGTTAATGATCCCCCAATTTTGAAACAGCCCAATTAATTAAGGCAGTAGATATATAAATGTTCAGTTGGTAAATAGGTTTCTCAAAGGGTGATTAGTCCACAATTGAATCGGTGTAAAACAATTCTTCAGCTTTTGAAATAGGTTTAATGAATTAAACACATACACACACTAACTAGAACTAACTATCAGAGTTAATTTAAAAATGGCTTCCTATTTTTAAAATTATGATAGAGGAAAATATAAACACAGAGTTTTACAAAAACATAGTACACAATAGAGTTAAACAAGAGGTTTAATCTCAATCTGAGACTTAATCCCCTCCACTTGGTGATCATATGACACCAAGAAGTTTATATAAATAATAAACGTGATACACAGGTTACATCATGATTTAAAATAGTTTTCACAAACTGTCCAGGTCTCACACCCTCTACCATAGTTATTCATGGGAAGAAACAATACAGACCACACATGCTCTCTTCCACATTTATACATAGGAATCAAGGTGTAAGAGAATTTTGATGTGAGGATTTTAAGTATCATCCAGTTCAAGAACATGATATAGTGTGTGTAATAAACATACACACACACTTCTCATAAATGTAAAATAAAAGAACACAATAGAGATAATATTATAAGACTAATTTTAGAAGGCTCTAGGTGTTTGCAGTTCTGTTCGTGACTCCTTGTATTGAGGAAGTTTTATTTTGAGTCTTTCTCTGGATGTTATCCTCAAAATAGAGTGTCACAACATCAGGTTATAGCTTCGAAGTACTGAGGTGTTCTTCTTCTGGGTTGGACAGAGATTTGAAGAATTGCATAACACATCCTGGAATTTTTTTCTCCCGAAATGATCTTCTTGAGGATCTTTGGTTCACAGTATACGTTCTAGATGTTTCTTCCTTATTCTCATTGATCTATCAAGTATGATCCTTCTCAAGAATTCATCAATCAATACCTCTTGCCACGCTGTATGATTTTCTTCATCGGTCTTCTATTTTATATTTGAGGTCCGACTATATGAATATGTAAACCACATGTAGTCTTCCTCATACCTCGAACTATCCCCAGATATGGTCTCTTGTTATATCCACAATCCAAATTAATTAATTTTAGATGCATTAAACAAAAAAAATATCACTGTTAGAATAATCTTAATAATTTTACAAACTATAGAGTAGAAGAGTGAGCATCAGTAGACTATTAGTGGTAGCTTTCTCAACATTAGGCTTCAACAGTAGAATGCATCGGTATCCTTCAACGGTATCCTTCAATTGTAACCTTCTATGAGTGACCATTTTATCTATGACCTTCATTGGTGACTTTTCATTGGTGACCTTTCATCGGTGACCTTTCATCGGTGACCTTTCATTGGTGACCTTCATGAATGACCTTCATCGGTGACCTTTCATCATTGACCTTCATTGGAAACCTTCATCGGTGACCTTTCATTAGTGAATTTCATCGGTGACCTTCCTGGTTGACCTTTCTTCGGTGACCTTCGATCAGTGACCCTCCATCTAGAAACATTTTTCACTATAAACTTAATCGATTAAACAGTGATATTAAAGATACATAGTTATCACTTGATAGAAACTAAAACTATTAATGAAACATGATTATCACATAAATGATACATGATTTGGGATTATCAAAACAGGTGAGTCCAAAAGTATCTACCTTTTTTATAATCATAAATTATGTCAGTGAAAATATATATTTTAGTATTATTGAATCAGGGTTAAGAACATTTTCTAATATCTTCAGATGTGTGTATATGAGAAATTTAAACCATGTTTATTGTGGAAAATACAGATAGTGGATATATGAAAGGACTCCAGTCAACATAAAACTTCTCCCCCTTTATGATTAACAAAATGAATTAATTAAAAAAAGAGATAAAAGAGTATTTCATTATTAATAAAGAAAAAGTAAAATATACAAATAGAGTACAAAGATCCCTATCAACTAAAGAATCCCACATTCATTCCACATCAAAAATTTCCAAGGGAGATTTGTCTTGAAAATATGAGGAGTTAGGTCCCTAAAATAGAGGAATAGGCCAAGGTATGGCAGTAAGCAGTGTAGGAGGAGCTGCTACAAAGCCATTTGTAGACCGGTAGTGAGTTGATCTCCGAGGAATCATAGGGTTTAAGCTTATGATGACCTATGAAGGAGTCATCAAAGGAGAAACACTATAGAGCCTGAGGCAGCTGAGGTAGAAGGTAATGGTGGAGTAATAATGATAGAAGTGCATTCCACAATGAGAAAGGGTAAAAGAATATTTCTGAAATCCACAATAATTCTTCATCCTCTTTTCATAGCTGATATAAAATCATCCTTATTCTAAATGAATTTCCCTAAGGCAGGAGTTAAATCTATGAGCCTACTAACTTGAACCATAAACACCTGATTGATAGGTGGGATCCTCATGTTTTCCCACAACAACTTAAAGTGACCATCCATCTGATGCTTAATGTCACCCTATTGTAATAGAAATAAACTTTCTCTTTGATGTACTTCTGATCTTGAGTAGACTCCCTTAAATAATCTCCCACATGTTTATGAAATTCTCTTGTAGTGGAGATTACCAGAGTCATAGAATGAGGGTATGAGGTACTTTAACCAAAGAAACTTCTCCACTTCTTCTCTAAAAACTGATTTGAAAGCTTCAAGATCAATAGGAGGAGAGGTAGAAGAGGAAGAAGATGCACATTGAGGTGACATAGTGAAAGCCATTATCTTTTTAAAAAATTCGATCGGACCACTGATCAATCTATTCACATCGTCATGCATGCCACTCACATGTGCCTCCATAGACATCCTGATGTCCTCAAACATAGTGACCATCTATTGAACAACACTTTTGACATATTTAAGGTCTCTATCCACTTGAACTCATAAATCTATATAAAATTTTCAACTAAAAAATGACTGATTCGTAGATTCCATAGACTCTTCCAAGGTTCTGATCTGATTTTGACAATCCTTCACTTCATGTTAAAGATTTGAGTGAGAGGTGGAAATAACTTTTTCTACGGAAGATTCCACTACTTATTGATTGAGAGCCACTATTCTCTATATCCAAATAGACCTCTCATCAAATTATCTCTTAAAATTTGATTTTAATGGTTCCAAATCATCCTTCTTCACATAGTCCCAAGGTAAAATCACTATTGGCTATACCATGGTGGTTTCTGAAATAGAAGGAATTAGAGAGATTCTGTTAGGCTAGACAACATCAGAGTCTCTATAGTCTACTCCCAATACCATGAATCTAGGTTCTTCTGGCCAGTCTTATATTCCATGAGTAAATACAACTGAACCTATGGAAACAAGTTACCTCCCTCACTTGGAGCATTCTCCTGATAAATTAAATCTATCTCTTCTATACCTCTTTGATCAACTACATCAATAGGATAGTACATTTCCACATTATCTACAAAATATTCAACTATTGCCATGGAAATTATAACTTCAACCGAATCAGAAACCTATTCATCTACACTTTCTACCATTTCTGTATATCCTATCAGAGGGCTGAGACTTAGACATTCCTCTACACATTCATTTGTAGATGTCTCATAATAATCAGGACTAGATTCAGTTTCATCTTTCTCCACTTATGTCTCTCTTATATCTCTTAAGACATTTTGATCTCCTTCTTCTACCCTGGTTTCCTCATCATCATGATCCCTTATGATAGTATCTCTTCTAGGCAATCGTTTTGGTGGGCTAGGATCACCAAAGGATACAATATTGGCATGAGGATTTGAGGGAAGGTCAGGATCACTACTGTAATCTATATGAAAATCCACTCTTTCTTTCATAACAACAGCCTCTTATTCTTCATCTGAGTATGCAGGCTACTCATCACTAGGATTTAGTCCAGGGTCTCTCTTATTCTTAGGCCTATTATGATGAGTAATATGGGTGGATTTCTCATATAGTTTAATGTCATCTTTCACCCATTTTCTTGGCCAAGGGTTCGATTTAATATTCATTAACATGAAAATCATCTTGTAAATGCGGAAGTTGTCCCTTACAACTATTTTTTCCTCCTTATTTACAGAAAATCCTTTTATTTTCAACATTACGGATATCAATATGGACTGAAACAAAGCATTGGATTTGGAACTTGGATTTTTCATATCCTCTAATTGAATCATCAGAAACCTACATAGATTTATCCTCTTTTCATGATTCAACAGATACAAAAGAAATTTGTCCTGATATTTCAACATAGCAAACTCTACACTCCTGGGACTCAACACATGCTAATGTAATTTAAATAGTAACATGTATTCCCCTTCCATTTCAGCAGCAATCACTTTCCTAGGGATCCCATTTCATATAAGTTCATCCAAAGATTCTTCATAAAAGAATAACTCACTAGTGTGAGGTACTACTTATGAGTAGTAATCAAAATTCCATTCATGTGGAACTCTTAAACATTCATCCCATTCAAAAGAGGAGAATCTCACACTTACTCCATTTACCTTTGAAGACATTTTTTTCTCATTCTCCGACTACTCAAATTTTATGGATTCATAAAATTCCTTCACTAGCTTCGAGTAATATGGTCCAATTTTATTTGCAAAGCATTTGACCCATTACTGAGCTTCAAGTGCCTTCAGTACCAAAGACTTTCTTGAAAATAGTTATTTGGAACATAATTCCTTCCCAAACATAATTTAACTCGTCAACAAATGTGGATTAAACATCTTTTCTACTACATCTCTTTCACTACTAGACTCAGTTCGAGGCCTCTTAGGGGTTGGCGTATCTTTTTCATCACTGACCATCAGTATCTTCAATCTTTCCATTCGATCTGAAGTGGTTCGAGGGTTTTTGTAGAAGGTTAGGTTTTAATGTCAGGGAGTAAGAGTTTTAGGATATTATTTACATGGATCAAAATGTGGTGTTTAATTTTATTTTTATCATTTGGGGATAAAAAAAAAGTCAAGTAAAAGAAATATGTAATACTAAAAACGTTTTAGAATCTTGCAAAAAACGCAGTGTCCTAGAAAAGTAGACTATCAGTAAGGTGCCAATGATTAGGTACCAATGGTGAGGTCCCAGTGGTGAGGTTCTTAACGATGAGGTCCTTTGGTGAGGTTTTTAATAGTGAGGTCCAATGGTGATGTTCTTAACAGAGAGGTCCAATAGTGAGGTTCATAATGGTGAGGTCCAAATGGTGAGGTCTAACTGTGAGGCCCAATGGTGAGGTCCAACGATGAGGTCCAATGGTGAGGTCTAAACCGTGAGGTTGAATGGTGATCTCCAATGGTGAGGTCCAAAAGTGAGGTCTAATGGTGAGGTCCAACAGTGAGGTCTAATGGTGAGTTCCAACGGTGTGATCTAATTAGTGAGGTTCAAATGGTGATGTCGAACAATGAGGTCCCACGGTGAGTTCCAATGGTGGGGTCTAATGGTGAGGTCCAAACATAACATTTTATCTTACCTAACTCATGTTTAGGGTAATTTAACCTCTCATAACTCAAAGTCTTTGTGAATATATCATCCAATTGGTGTTCAATGCCAATGAATTAAAGAGTGATATAACCTCTTTGGTAATGATCTCTTAATAAGTGATGTCTCAAATCAATTTGCTTTTTCCTCGGATGAGATTCTGGATTTTTAGAGATGTTAATAGCACTGTTATAATCACAATTTTTGGTGACATGTTTGAATTGATATCCATAGTTTAGTAAATAGTGTTTCATCCAAAAAATATGAGCACATCAACTAATAGTAGCTATATATTCATCTTCGGCAGTAGATAATGAAACAGAATTTTGTTACTTACTACACCAAGATACTAGTGACTTTCTTAAAAGGTAAAATGTTCTATAGGATCTCTTTCTATATAACTTCCAAGAGGAAAAGTCATCATCCAAATTACTTATTAAATCAAATGATTATCCTCTTGGATAAAATAGTCCTAAGATTATAGTACACTTGAGATATTTAAAAATCCTTTTAACAATAGTTAAATGAGACTCTTTGGGATTGGATTCAAAATGTACACTCATGCATACACAGAACATAAATTCAGGACTTCTAGTAGTAAGGTAGTGAAGACTCCCAATCATACCACTATAATTGGTTTGATCCACTGATTTAGAAGTATCATCAGCAGCCAGTGTAACAACCCATGTAAATAAAGAATAAAACATTTTTCATATTTATTAATATTTTTGAATTAAATATTAATTTCACTTTAAAGGGGTCTCTATGTTCGATAGCGTACCCGATACTCAAGAAAGATTTCTTTGAAATATTACGTTGCACACTAGTAATAAAATAATATTATTTTAAATGGTAGTTAACACGTAGCCATTGTATTGGCGGGAATGAATAGAAATAACTAAAATATGATTATATATGTTTTTTAAATGTTTTTATATTTATCCAATAAAAGATAAAGGCTTAAAATAAGAAAATAATTCAATTTTAGGCATATATACTCTAATTTTCACTAAAAGGTTGAACTATCGCCTTTTGATAGCGAACCCTCTTTAAATATACTTTTGGTCACTCTTATACTTTCTATTGTACCAAATAAAACTCTTCTTATAAATCGGGACATCAAAATTTACTTTGTGTAAATTTTTGATATTTTTCTGATAAAGATCATTTTTAATGAATAGTGAAAACTGTTGTATTTTTATTCAAAATCTCTTTTTAATATAATTTTTTTATATGATTAGATTATCTTTTAAATTGGTTTTAAAGTGAAATTAGAATATATTTTAACCATTTAATCCAATGGTGGTCATTGTAATTGATTTCACTTTGAAATTGGACTTAAATTAATGTCAATCTTTTGATACATATTGTTTCACAAAAACACGCTATTTGTTTTGAAAGTGGAAATTAATTATTAAATGAATTAATGAAACTTATATGTTTTTAATTTTGTAAAATAGACATCATTTTTGAATTTGGAATATCAAATATTTCTTAGGGGAATGTTTTGGAATTTTTCTGAAAAACCTTAATTTTTGATGAATAGTGAAACCACAAAGTTGTAGTTACAAAAACTGATTTTTCGTTTAAATGGAAATTTACCACTTCTGTGATTTGAATTTCAAAAATCCAATATAAATTATTTTCATTAAGAATTAAAATGTGGTTCAATGGGATTAAAATATTTTATTTTTGTGAATAGTAACTTTTATGTTTTTAATCGCGATTAGAGGTAATTAGTGTAATTTAAGGTAAAAATAATGTTCTAAAAATATGAAATGACCATGACACATGTCCTACCCTTATTTAATTTGTCATGGACGACCAAGAAAACCCATGAGTCTATTTTTGGGACCCCATGGAGCCACTTGGGTAAGATAATGACATTAATGCCTTTTATTTAAGGTAAAAGTAAAAATGACACAAACATGATTTGTTTTACTAAAACAATTTTTAAATGGGGTTATACAAGTCATAATATTGACTATAAATATTAAGTAGAAAGATAAAATGTTTTCCTAAATCATGATATTTTTTTATAACTTTTAGACATTAAATAAATTAAATTATTTACGACACCATGATGATGCAGCAGTTACCTCATTATTTAACGATTTAAATAAAATGAGACGATAATGTAAAATATAACACTTAAACTTGTAAAAAACATATTGTATGGTTGGATTTCGAACCCTTATCCCCTTAGCCTCGAATTATTTAATTCTGGGACCTTTTAAAACCGAATCTCATTTTTTAATAAATATCTTTTCTTATCATTCCAAGAGTGCCCCTCCTCTCCTCTTATAAAAGGCCCCCACCTCTACCTCCTTACCCACACCTCTAAAGACTTTTGTTCAGACACACTCTGATCATTTTGTCTCTCCACATCCCTCTTCTCATCTTATAATCCTTACGTTAGGCAGTAAGCTCTTCAAGAAACCCTTTTGGTTCAAACCAAAGGGAGTTACCTGATTTTAAGGTAACGTCTTCAGTTGTGCTCTTTTGTTTTATTTTTCTTCTCCAACCCACTAAACTCTTTTTATTCATTTCTTTTGTAACAAAAATAGTATCCTTAATATACTAAGATGTTTTTATAATAAGTATTCGAGCTACACTTACACACACCTACATCTAATGGTCAAAAAACATACTGTTTCTGTGGATGGCGAATTTCTGCCTCACGAAATGATGATTGTTCAACACTCATATAACACCTTCAAAGGTGGCCATTAAGATGTCACTATATTTATATATGATATATAATATGTTTATGTTTTTATTAAGCTTCTGTATTTTTTATTTATGTCATACCTTTATGGTTTCCATTATGGGTAAACGCGATATCTTTATTTTAGGGTGTGTGGAGTACCGCCCCCTCAAAGTGATTTGATTCATTAATAACATATGTGGTACGTATAAAGGATAGATTTAATGATATTATATATGATAAAATACTAGAATTATAATACTATTATGTATCATTATGTTTTAATTCCATTAAATATGAAATAGAAATGGAAGTAGCGTTCATGCGTACGTACGGTTTACCGTCTCCATGAACGGTGCATTTCATTTCTTAACTCTAAATGTTATGTAATATTATAAATGCATGTTTATACTAGATATATATGACATATATGATATCTACATCTTGAATATAATTATGGATATAATGGATATTTTACCCCATGAACAACTTGTAATTATAAAGAGTTTACTTTTGACTCAAGTACCATTGATCGACAAAACGACCATTATTAACTTAAAAAAATTACATAGTGTTCATAACATGGTAATAAGTGATATAAAAGGAATAATGAACTTGAAAAATTTTCTTAATCAAGTAGAAATTAACTCAAGTTTATTATTTAGGATGTTAAAGAATGATCGAGTCAAGTCGGACCCGAGGTAAGGGACTTCGCCTCAATCTCCTTTCATTGAGGCACATTTTGTTTTATACACAACTTTATTTTATACTGTGTATAAACCCCTTTGACTTTTACATTTATTCAAAATGAATATTTTTCTATGGAGCGTTTTACTAAATGAAAAAAAGGAATGTATCTTTTAACGTACGCAGTGACAACGACCATTTTCCGCCGCCGTGGGTATTATTTGGTCTTTGGATTCCTCAATAAGCCGTAATGTTTTTCAAATGAAATAAATTCCATTTACTCTTTTATGTATTTTTGTATTGAAAATGGTTTTTATAATGGATTTTTTATGTCAAAATATTTAAGTGATATATTGTGATCAAAGTGTGGAAATTTTTTCTTTCCATTATATTTGTTTTATGTCTTATGATTTTATAATGGTACATGGACATTTGACGGGTGGTTACGTGATAAACCATATGATGGGTGGTGCCGTGAATACCAGGATGGATGGTTACGTTATAACCTCCAATTAATTGGGTTTGGAAGTCAGTCGTATGGCTATTCCATTTAAGTGATATGTATGGAAGTCGACTGTATGGTTATTCAATTTAAGTATGTTTATGTCCCAAGTTACCTTAATATCTTATGTGTTCTTTTTATGGGTTTTATGGTAATCTTTTGGTTACAAAATGGTAAGTATTGATCTTTTATTCAGTGAGTAGTTTTTACTACTTCATAAATGTGAAGAGTATTAATTTGATAATGTATACATGGTTTACTTGTTGTTTTGAAAAACTAACAGTTTTCATTATTTGTGTTTCCCTTACTGAGCATTTTATGCACACCCCATGTTTTTTTGAAATGTTTTTCATAGGACTTAATGTCTAATAGTGTTAAGGATGGGATCAAGGGAAAGTCATGATATATAAAACATGGAACTAGACATGTTTCTTTTTAAGAGTTTTTATTTTATGGAAACCAAGTATAAGTGTCTACTTTGTAATATTTTGAGATGTAATAGTTATGATATACTTCTCTAAAACTCTATACCTGAATAGATCGTCAATGGGAATTATTCATTTAATTAAATGTTAAGTAATGTTCAAAGCTGTGTTTAGAATGGTTTTCCGCCAAGGAAACAAAGCAGCTTTGTTGGGACGACATCAGGAGGAAGACAACCTTCCAAATCATTAACTTGAGATGGTCGGAATCGGAACTGAACAGTTTGTTGCAGTGATGGCACAGTTGACTCAGGTAATAAATGGTGGTGGTATCCCTGCACGAGATCATCCAGATCAACCATAGAGGAACATGTCATTGGTGGAACATTTCATGGGGAAACATCCCACATCATTCAGAGGATCATCTGACCCCGTGCTAGTTGAAGGGTGGATTAAAGCACTACAGAATATTTTTGATGACATGGGGTGTTCATAACATCAAAAGATTTGTCTTGTTGTTTACTTTTTTGAAGGTGAAGTTGATCAGTGGTGTTCAATGATGAAAAATATCAGGGATAGTGATGAGATTGATGATCTTCACTGGGAAGAATTCAAAGGTATATTTCTTGAGAAATATTTTCCTAAGGTGGTTCATCTTAGGATGGAAAAACAATTCCAATAATTGAGGCAGGAGGATGATTCAGTGGCTGCTTGTGAAGAAACGTTCAGTAGACTGGCAAGGTATGCTCCAAACGTCATACGAGATCTTGATAGTAAAATCAGCCGTTTTTACTCTGGGTTAAAGCCATGTTATCGAAGGGATTTAGCTTCTCGTGAGTTCAGAAGTTATGAAAAACTTGTTCGATGTCTGTAGAAGGTGGAAATGGAGTTTTCCGATGATCAGGTGATCATTGAAAAATAATAGAATAAGAGGTTCTGTTGGCAGGCCAAGGGGGAGAATTCATCAAAGAAACAAGGAGGTAAGAAAACCAAATATCCATCATGTGATAAGTGTGGTAAAATTCATTATGGAGAATGTTTATCAATGTCTGGAATGTGCTTTTAGTGTGGTAAGTCTGGCCATATTGCTCGTAACTGTAAGGAAGATGAACAAGTAGGCAATGAAAATCCAGTGGTAAGATGTTTTAAGTGTAATGAAATGGGTCATTATGCAAATGAGTGTCTAATGAAGAACTCAACTGGGGGAAAGCAGCCAGACTATAAGACAAAAAGGGTGGTGAAATCCTTTACAACTACTTCAGCAGATGTTGGGCCATCGAATGAAGTAGTATCATCTCTAGGGAGCTCAGTATTTTTCGAAGATTGACTTGAGTTCAGGGTACCATCAGTTGAAAGTAAAAGAAGTAGATGTTCCGAAGACTGCGTTCCGTACTAGATATGGCCATTATGAATTTGTATTTATGCCTTTTGGGTTAACCAATTCACCTACAGTATTCATGGACCTTATGAATAAAATTTTCCATGAGTTCTTGGATAAGTTTGTGGTTGTTTTCATTGATGATATTTTTTTGTTTTATAAAAGTAAAGTGGAGCATGAAATTAATTTAAGGGTTATTTTGCATACCTTAAAAGAGAAGAAACTGTATGGGAAATTCATCAAGTGTGAGTTTTGGTTGCAAAGAATTTCTTTCCTTGGCCACATTGTTTCTAAAGATGGGATAATTATTGATCCTACAAAAATAAAAGTTGTTGAAGAATGGACAAGACCCACAAATGTAACCAAGATCTGTAGTGTTCTTGGTTTGGTAGGTTACATAGAAGGTTTTTTGAAAAAATTTCATGGTTATCTAGTCCAATGACTAGGCTAACTCGGAAGGGTGTTAAGTTTATCTGGGAAAAAGAATATGATGATTGATTCCATGAGTTGAAAAGAAGATGGGTGAATGCTCCAGTTTTGGCACTTCCTTCAAGGAATGGTGAGTTTTTTATATACAATGATGCTTCGTAGAAGGGACTTGGTTGTGTCCTTATGCAGAATGATCAGGTAATTGCATATGCTTCACGTCAGTTGAAAACTCATGAGGTAAATTACCCTACACATGACTTGGAATTAGCTACTGTTGTTTTTGCTCTAAAAATTTGGAGGCATCATTTGTATAGAGTAAAGTGTGAAATATACACTGATCACAAAAGTTTAAAGTATATATTCACTTAGAAAGAATTGAACATGAGATAGAGGATATGGTTGGAATTAATCAAGGATTATGATTGTACAATTCATTACCATCTGGGAAAAGAAAATAAAGTGGCTGATGCCTTGAGCTAAAAAAGTAATGCTTCATTAACCATGCTACGTTTGGAAAGAGATCCTTTGGTTTTGGATTTGATGAAGATTGGCATAGAAGTTGTTAGTGCAGGATGTCCTTCTGTTTTGTTTCAGGTATCAGTGAAATCTTCTCTATCAAACAGAATTAAGAAAGCACATAAGTAAGACAGCGAGTTGCAGGAAAAGGTAAAGCTGGTTCAGAAGGGTAAGTTGCCTGAATTCAACATTGGTAATGATTGTGTTTTGAGATTTGGGAAGAAATTGTGTGTTCCTTGTGATTCACATTTAAAGAGAGAGTTGTTATGTGAAGCTCATAGTTCTCTGTTTTCATTTCATCCTGGCAGTACTAAGATGTACATAGATCTATGGGACTATTACTGGTGGGATGGAATGAAAAGGGATATTGCTGATTTTACTGTGAAGTGTTTGACTTGTCAACAGGTTAAAGCAGAGCGATAGTTACCGAAAGGGATGCTTCAGCCTTTACAAGTGCCAGATTGGAAATGGGAAAATATATCCATGGACTTTGTTGTGGGATTGCCAAAGACACCTCAAGGAAATAATGCAATTTGGGTTATTGTTGATTGGTTGACTACATCTTCTCATTTCCTTCCTATTCGAGATACTTTCTATCTAGATCAACATTCTTATTTGTATCTTAAAGAGGTAGTCAGGTTACATGTAGTTTCCCTATCCATTGTATTTGATCATTATCCCAGGTTTACTTCTAACTTTTGGAAGGGCCTTCAGATTTCGTTGGGTACTGAATTAAATTTTAGTACATATTTTCATCCTCAGTCAGATGGGCATTCAGAATGAACAATTCAGAATTTGGAGGATATGCTACGTGCTTGTTCGATGGATTATGAGGGAAGTTGGTACCAACATCTTTCTTTGGTTGAATTTTCATATAATAACAGTTTTCATTCCAGTATACAGATGGCTCCGTTAGAGGCATTATATGGTAAACGGTGTCGAACTCCAGCTTTTTGGGATGAAGTGGGTGAAAGGAAGCTGATGGGACTAAAATTGGTAGAAGAGATGGCAGAAAAAGTTCAGTTGATTCAGAAACACATGAGAACATCTCAGAGTAGACAGAAATGTTATGCGGATAAACGGAGGAAGGATCTATCTATCGAGGTAGGTGATAATGTTTTTCTCAAAGTTTCACCATAGAAGAGTGTGATGTGATTCGGTAAGAAAGGAAAGTTGAGCCCAAGGTTAATTGGACCTTATGTAATTCTAGAGAATGTTGGATCAGTTGCTTACCGAGTGGATTTACCTCCGAGTTTATCTCAGGTACACAATGTTTTTCATGTTTCGATGTTGAGAAAGTATATTCCAGATCCATCTCATTTTTTGAGCCCAGAGGTAGTTCAGTTGGAAGAGAATCTCTCTTATAAAGAACAACCAGTCCAGGTTCTTGACCAACGAGTGCAAGTGTTGTGAAATAAGGTAATTCACCAGGTAAAGGATTTGTGGAAAAACCATATGGTTGAAGAGGAAACGTGGAAATCTGAGAATTCTATGAGGGATAAACACCCCCACTTATTTTGATAAGTGAATAAAATTGCAGGGACACAATTCCCAAAAGGGGGAAAGATGTAACATCCCAGGTAAATAAAGAATAAACTATTCTCATATTTATTAATATTTTCAAATTAAATATTAATTTTACTTTAATTGTGTTGCTATGTTCGATAGCGTACCAGATACGCAACAAAGAGTTTCTTTGAAATCTTACTTTGCACACTAGTAATAAAATAATATTATTTCAAATGGTAGTTAACACGTAGTCATTGTACTGGCAGGAATGATTAGAAATAACTAAAATATGATTGTATATGTTTTTTAAATGTTTTTATATTTATCCAATAAAAGATAAAGGCTTAAAATAAGAAAATAATTCAATTTTAGGCATATATACTCTATTTTCACTAAAAGGTCGAACTATCACCTTTTGAAGGAAAAACCTATTTAAATATAGTTTTGGTCACTTTTATACTTTTTATTGGACCAAATAAAACTCTTCTTTGGAATCGGGACATCAAAATTTACTTAGTGTAAATTTTTGGTATTTTTCCGATAAAGATCATTTTTAATGAATAGTGAAAAATATTGTATTTTAATTCAAAACCACTTTATAATCTAATTTTTTTATATGATTAGATTATCTTTTTAATTGGTTTTAAAGTTCAATTAGAGTATATTTTTACCATTTAATTCCATGGTGGTCATTATAATTGATTTCACTTTGAAATTGGACTTAAACTAGTGTCAATCTTTTGATACATATTGTTTTATAAAAACATGCTATTTGTTTTGACTGTAGGAATTAATTATTATATTAATTAATGAAACTTATAGGTTTTTAATTTTTTAAAATAGACATAATTTTTGAATTCGGAATATCAAATATAGCTTAGGGTGAAGTTTTGGTATTTTTTTAAAAAACCTTAATTTTTGATGAATAGTGAAACCACAAAATGCTAGTTACAAAAACTTATTTTTCATTTAAATGGAACTTTACGACTTCTGGGATTTGAATTTCAAAAATCCAATATAATTTATTTTCAATAATAAGTAAAATGTGGTTCAATGGGAATAAAATATTTTTTTTGGTGAATAGTAACTTTTATGTTTTTAATCGCGATTAGAGGTAATTAGTGTAATTTAAGGTAAAAATAATGTTTTAAAAATATGAAACGACCACGAAAAATGTCCTACCCTTATTGGATGTGTCATGGACGACGAAGAAAATCAATGGGTCTCTTTTTTGGACCCATGGAGCCACATGGGTATGATAATGAAATTAATGCCATTTATTTAATGTAAAGGTAAAAATGACACAAAGAAGAGTTTTTTTACTAAAACAATTTTTAAATGGGGTTATACAAGACATAATTTTGACTATAAATATTCATTAGAAATCTAAAAGTATATCATACATCGTGAAATTTTTTTATAATTTTTAGACATTAAATGAATTAAATTATTTTTGAAACCATGATGAGGTAGCGGTTACCTCATTATTTAACGATTTAAATAAAATGAGACGATAATGTAAACTCTAAGACCTAAACTTGTCAAAAACCTATTGGATGGGTAGATTTATAACCCTTATCACCTTATACATGAAATATATAATTGTGGGACCTTTAAAAACAGAAACACATTTTATAATAATGTATCTTTTCTTAACTTTCCAAAAGGTCCCCTCCTCTCCTTTTATAAAAGGCCCCCACCTCTACCTCCTTACCCACACCTCTCAATCCTTTGGTTCAGCCAAGCTCTAATAATTTTGTCTCTCCACATCCCTCTCCTCATCCTAGAATCCTTACCTTAGGCATGAATCTCTTCAAGAAACCCTTTTGGTTTAAACCAAAGGGAGTTACCTAATTTTAAGGTAAGGTATTCACTTGTGCTCTTTTGTTTTATTTTTCTTCTCCAACCCCCTAAATTCTTTTTATTCATTTATTTTGTAACAAAAACTGTATCCTAAATGTACTAGGATGTTTTTAAAATAATTATTATAGCTACCCATACAAACCTACATCTATTGGTTAAAGAACATACTATATCCATGGATGGAGAATTTCTGCCTCACGAAACGATGATTGTTCAACACTTATATAACACCTTCAATGGTGTCCATTAAGATGCCACTATATTTATATATGATATATAATATGTTTATGTTTTCCTTAATCTTATGTATTTTTTTTTATTTCATACCTTTATGGTTTCCATTATGGGTAAACGCAATATCTTCATTTTAGGAAGTGCGGACTACCGCCCCCTCAAAGTGATTTGATTCGTTAATACCATATGTGGTACGTATAAAGGATAGATTTAATGATATTATATATGATAAAATACTGGAATTATAATACTATTATGTATCATTATGTTTTAATTCCATTAAATATGAAATAGAAATGGAACTAGCGTTCATGCGTACGTGCGACATACCGTCTCCATGAACGGTGCATTTCATTTCTTACCTCTAAATGTTATGTAATATTACAAATTCATGTTTATAATTGACATATATGACATATATGATATCTAAATCTTGAATATAATTTTGGATATAATGGATATTTTACCCCATGAACAACTTGTAATTATAAAGAGTTTACTTTTGACTCAAGTACCATTGATCGACAAAACGACCCTTATTAACTTATAAAAATTACATAGTGTTCATAACATGGTAATAAGTGATATAAAAGGAATGATGAAAATGAAAAAGGTTCTTAAGAAAGTAAAAATTAACTCAAGTTTATTATTCAGGACGTTAAAGAATGATCAAGTCAAGTCGGACCCGAGGTAAGGGACTTCGTCTCAATCTCCTTTCATTGAGGCATATTTTGTTTTATACACAACTTTATTTTATACGGTGTATAAAACCCTTTGAATTTTACGTTTATTCAAAAGTAATCTTTTTTTATGAAGTGTTTTACTAAATGACAAAAATTAATTTTTCTTTTAACGTACACGGTGACAACGACCCTTTTCTGCCACAGTGAGTATTATTTGGTCTTTGGATTCCTCAATAAGCCGTAATGTTTTTAAAATGAAATAAATACCATATACTCTTTTATGTATTTTGGTATTGAAAATTGTTTTTATAGTGGATTTGTTATGTCAATATATTTAGGTGATATATTGTAATCAATGTGTGGAAATGTTTTCTTTCCGTTATATTTTTTTATGTCTTATGATTTTATAATGGTACTTGGACATTTGATGGGTGGTTATGGGATAAACCATATGACGGGTGGTGTCATGAATACCAGGATGGGTGGTTATGTTATAACCTCCAATGCATTGGGTATGGAAGTCGGCTATATGGCTATTCCATTTAAGTGATATGTGTGGAAGTCGACCATATGGTTATTCAATTTAAGTATGTTTATGTCCCAAGATACCTTTTTATGTTATGTGTTCTTTGTATGGGTTTTATGGTAATCTTTTGGTTACAAAAGGGTAAGTATTGATCTTTTATTCAGAAAAGAGTTTTTACTACTTCATAAAGGTTTAAATTATTACTTTGATAAATTATACATGGTTTAATTGTTGTTTTGAAAAACTAATAGTTTCCATTCTTTGTGTTTCCCTTACTGAGCTTTTTATGCTCACCCCAAGTTTTTTTTGAAATTTTTTTCAAAGGACTTAATATGTAATAGTGTCAAGGATGGGATCAAGGGAAAGTCATTCTATATAAAACATGGAACTAGACATGTATCTTTTTAATAGTTTTTATTTTATGGAAACGTAGTAGAAGTGTCTACTTTTTAATCTTTTGGGATGTAATAGTTAAGATCTAATTCTCTAACACTGTAAACCTGAAAAGATCGTCAATGGGAATTATTCATTTAATTCAATGTTAAGTAATGTTTATGGCTGGGGCCTTATGGTCAGCTTACAAGTGGTACTCATAGGTGAATCACAAACTTTATTACAATCCAAACCAGAATTTTCTAAAAGATCATTAGTATATTTACTTTGATTTAAAACAATATTATTTTTATTTTGAAAATTTTAAATCTAAGGAAAAATTTATGTCCCCCCATTAAACTCATTTCAAATTCATCTTGCATCATTTCTGAGAAATCATTACATAAATAATTTTTAGAGGATCCAAAAATAATTTCATCTACATTAATCTGTACTATTAAAACATCATTAGAAATCCATTTAATAAAATTATCAGGATTAGCTATTCCTTTAGAAAAACCTTTTGAAATAATAAAATAACTTAGACTATCATACCAAGCTCTTGGAGCTTGTTTTAGACCATATGGATCATTAGAATGTTTAACGATGTGATTTGAAAAATAGGGATTTCGAAAACGAGGGGGTTGTTCAAAAATAATCCTCAACTATATACCCATTTATAAATGAACTCTTGACATCCATTTGATAATGTTTGAAATTTATATGAGCTGCATAAGAAATTAGTATCCTAATGGATTCTAGTATAGTTACAAGTGAAATGGTTTCCTCATATTCTTTTTGTTCTTCTTGACTATATCCTTATGTAACTAGTCTAGCCTTTTTTCTTACTATATTACCATATTCATCATATTTATTTCTAAACACCCATTTAGTGCCTATGTTCAATGTGTCTTTAGGTGTTTCTACTAATTCCAAAAGTTTGTTTCTTTAAAACTAACTTAATTATTATTTCATATCTATCACCCAAAATTCATCTTTGATTGAATAATTGATATTTTTAGGTTCAATCTGTGAAAGAAAGGCTTGATGTTCAACCTGGATTCTCAAATAATCTCTAGTTTGTGTACCTCTATTGAGATCACCTACTACAACAGATAAAGTAAGATTCTTGAGAGTTCAAATAACTCTAGAAAGAGTTAAACTAGACAACTCCAGGTTTTCTATAGGTTCAAATTCATCATACTCAGATTCAGAAAAAATTCTAGAACTAGTTTTTTTCAATAAGGGGTCACTGTATTTATCATTATGGTCCAGAATTGACATATCTTCCTCAATTTGTTCAATATAGGGTTTGGGTTCATGTGGACTAGTTTCGTCATATTTTACATGAATTGATTATTCCGTACATTTTTTTCTCTTACTGAATATCTATAAGCTTTAATATATATTGTGTAACCTAGGAAAATTCCTTCGTCACTCTTGGAAGGAAATTTTTCGTGATTATATTTAGTGTTAATATTAAAGACTTAGCAACCAAAAAATTTTATGTAATTAACCTTAAGCTTCCAATTATTCCATATCTCAAAAGTTGGTTTCTTACAAACAGGTCTAATTAAGTCTCTATTGAAGATTTAACAAGATATATTAATATCTCCAGCCCAGAAATAGATTGGTATATTATACTCAATTAGCATATTCTAAGTAATTTCTTGAAGTGTCATATTTCTTAATTCTAAAAATCCATTTTGTTCAGGTGTTCTAGGAGAAAAGAATTTTTTATTAAATCCATTTTGTGAGAAACACGATTCAAGTTCCTTGTTTTAAATCTCACGGCCATGATAGCTTCTCAATGTCTTAATTCTATGTCCATTAAGATTTTCTACAGACTTGCAATATCTAATTAAGTAAGAACATGCTTCACTTTTGTGAGATAAAAATTATACCCAAGTTTATATATAAAATCATTGACAAGAATATAAATATAGTGCTTCCCATTTAAACATGAAACTCTTGATGGTCCAAACAAATCTATATGAACCAACTCAAGAGACTGAGAAATGGAAACATCTTTATTTGGTTTAAATGAAACTTTTTTTTTGTTTTCATTTTTGACATGGATTACAAAATTTGTTAAGTGGGAATTATAATTTAGGTAAGTCTCTAAATAATCCATTCCAAGTTATTTTTTTAAGTGAGTGCACATTGCAGTGTCCAAATATTCTGTGCCACAACCATGATTCCTTATGAAACTCATTTAAACAAGAAACCTTTTTCATAGCTAAAGAATTTAAATCAACAGCATAAACATCTTCATTTATAAGAGCGGTGAATATTAAATCTTTTTTAGAATTGAAAACATTTCATGCATCATTTTCAAACATAACATTAAATCCATCAACACACAACTAAGAGATACTAAGTATATTTTATTTTAATCCATCAATAAAAAGTACTTTTGATATTAATATAGTATTAGGGTTACCAAATTGGCCTTAGCTGATGATATTCCCTTTAGCATTATCATCGAATGTGACATGTCCACCATCAACTTTTATTAGGATCTTGATGCATGAATAGTGTCATGTCATATATCTTGAACATCCCCTATCCATGTACCACAGGGTCTTACAGGACCTCTTCAGAAAATTTTCCTACAAAATATATTAAGTGTAGGGTAACTTTGGTACCCAAATATTCTTGGGTCGAGAGAGATTAGTAAGTAATGATTTGGGAACCCATACTTCACTCACAGGTTCCCTAAAATTAACAAATATGTTTTGATACATGAACACTTTGTTAGTCCATATAGAGATTTTTTTTCCAAATATGGTCAAAAACTTGAACTAGTGGTGAGCTGTCTAGATTTTGGAACAAATTAATTTTTGATAATCCTTCTCTGTCCTAGTTGAAATCCTAGACCAGTTGTGTATTTCAGAGTAATTTGTTTCCCTATAAACTGAGTCAAGGTATTTCTAACTTTAGTAAACTTCTCATGATCCCTTTTTAATAGACCATTTTATAATTTAAGTTCAGTATTTTCTTTTAATAGCTATGCACATTTTTCTTTCTCATTATCCAATTCAGACTTATAATTAGCATTTAAAGCATTTTGCCTTTTCAATAATTTACATTTATCCTTGATTTTTTTATTGTTATCCTAAATAATTCCACAGTATTCAAATAGTTTATCCTTAGTCATATTCTCATCATTATTTGATTCACTTTCATTCCCAGAAGAATAAGCATTATGTATTGGAGAATTGGGTATTACCTCAGATGTTTCTATCATGAAACATAGGTTTGCATGTTTGTTCTTTTCAATATCAGAATTGTGAGATCCACAAGAGATATCTTCTGAAGAACTCCAACTATATTTCATAGACTTTTTACATCCCTTTCCCTTGTCTTCATATTTCTTCTTAAATTTCATCTTGGGGAAATCAGTCTTTACATGGAATTTTTGTTTACACTCATAGAAGACTATCTCATTTGTGTTTTCATTCCATTTTCTGTCATTTTTTCATTTTCATTTACTATCATACATTCCTTAATAGTTTTATTTTCTAAATAACTTATTCTTACATTAATTTTTTTTGAATCTTTTTAAAAGATGATCCATATCATCATCACTGGCAGAGAATGATTATTCATTGGTTGAAGTGTCTATAAGATCTTGAACTTTTTATTTATCTTTTCTATTTGAGGTGGAAATCTTGAATGCTATAGATTTTTTTCATTGTTCTTCATCTGGTTATTGATTTAACTTATGCTCTTCTTCGTACATCATAAGTTTTCTAATTAGTTCCTTCACTGGTAGCTTACCTATGACATAGGATTCTCAAATATAAACAGAAGTTCCCCTCCATCTAACAGGAAGGCAATGAAGTAACCTCATAGTCTGATCCTTGTTTTCCACTGGTTTCCAAAGTAGACTAATGGTATTTACTATTTCATTGAACCTGAGATAAATATTATATATAACTTCAACAGGCTTCATTTTAACATTATCATATTTAATAGTGTAAGTATTTAATCTCATTTCATTAACATTGGTTGTTCCCTCACGAGAAATATCCAAAGTTTCCCAAATTTCATATACATTTTTACAGGTAGATATTGTATTGAATTATTCAACACCTAGAGAACACTATAATGCATTCATTGCTTTATAGTTATTATTATCTGTATATTTAGTAAACTGAGACCATGTGTACCTACAAGTAAGAGGAAATGCATGGTGGTCTTCTATTGTGCCCCAGATTTTAGGACCAGTTTTCTCTATATAAATTTTCCCTTTTAATTTCCACATATCATAATTATTACCATTAAAGAAAGGTGGAATGATAGTAGCAGCACCCTCAACTCTGTTATCCATTGTTAATAAAAATTTAAAAAACTGAAAATATATATATGACAGAAATTTTTAGATCTTTAAGATACAACAAAAATCATGGTTGAAAAGAATTTGAAAGCTTGTACAATAGTTCAAATAGTATCAATAAAAAAATAAAAATTAATCTCTCTGATACCAAATATTGGTTGGAGTGGAATATAAAGAGTGGGGTTAATTGATTTCCAACTTAAAATTTATGTTAAAAACCTTATGTTAAAGATCCGTAAATTTTGAAACAACAAAGTTAATTAAGGCAGTTGAGATATAAATGTTTAGTTAGTTAAAAAGTTTTGTCAAAGGGTGATTGTTCCTCAATTGAATTAGTGTAAAAAACATCTTCAACTTTTGAAAGAAGTTTAATGAATTAAATACATACACACACATACCAGAACTAACTATCAGAGTTAATTTAAAAACAACTTTGTGTTTTTGAAATTATGAGAAGTGAAAAATAGAAAAACATAGTGTTACAAAAACATAGAACATTTTATAGTTAAACAAGAGGTTCATTCTTAAGCCAAGACATAATCCTCTCCACTTGGTGATCACCTACCACCAAGCATTATATATAAATAATAAACACGATACACATCCTGTATTAGGATTTACAACAGTTTTTACAAACTATCCATGGATCACTCCCTCTACCACATTTCTTCGTGGAAGAAACAAACAATATAGACTACACACAGTCTCTTCCAGCATTATATGTGGGAAACAAGGTGTAAGAGAAGTTTTATGTGAGTATTTTCAGTATCCTCTAGTTCAATCAAAGGAGATAGTGTGTGTAACAAAAAAAACACAAACACTTCTCTGAAATGAAAAATAAAAGAAAAAATAGAGCTAATATTATAAGATTGAGTTTAGAAGGCTCTATGTGGTTGCAGTTCAAATCTTGACTCCTTGGAGTGAAGAAATTACAGTTTGAGTCCTTCTCTAAAAGTTGTCCTCAAAACAGAGTGTCGAATCTCTAGGTTCTAGCTTCCAAGTACTGAGGTGTTTTTCTTCTTTGTTGGATATAGATTTGAATAATCACATAAGACATCCTTCTATTTTTTCTCCTAAAAAGATATTCTTGAGGCTACTGGGTTCATATTGTAAGTGATAGAGGGATCTTCTTTGTTCTCTTTGATCTAGAAATTATCATCCTTCTCATGAATTCTTATATCTTAACCTCTTGACACACTATATGATTTTATTCCTCTGTCTTCTCATTGATATTTGAGGACCGACAATATGAATATGTAAAACACATGTTGTCCTCCTCATACCTAGTATTTTCCCTATATACCGTCTCTTGATATGTCTATAATCAGTATTAATTAATGTTAGAAGATTAAATTTACCAAATTTAACAGTTATAATAATCTTAAGAATTTGACAAAGAATATAGTAGAAGTGTGACCATTGGAAGACTATTTGAGGGAGCTTTCTCAATAGTAGGCTTCAACGATCGACTGCATCGGTAGCCTTCAACGGTATCCTTCAATGGTAACCTTCAATGGTAACCTTCAATGGTAACCTTCAATGGCAACCTTATACGAGTGACCCTTTTATCAGTGACCTTCATCGGTGACCTTTCATCGGTGACATTTCATCGATGACCTTTTATCAGTGACCTTTCATTAGTGACCTTTATCGGTGACCTTCGTAGGTAACATTTCATTGGTGACCTCCGTTGCTGACCTTTCATTGGTGACCATTCATCGGTGACCTTGATCGGTGACCTTCATCGGTGACCTTCATCGGTGACCTTTCATCGGTGACCTTCGATCAGTGACCTTTCAACTAGAAAAATTTTGCACTGTAAACTTAATCGATAGAACAATGAAATTAATGATACATAGTTATCAATTGATAGAGACAAGGAATATTAATGAAACATGATTATAATATAATAAAAACATGATTATCACATAAATGAAACATGATTTGGGATTATCAAAACAGGTGAGTCTAACAACAATATTTTAATTTTTCATGTATAATGGTGTTCCTTATACTTCATCCCACTATTTTGATCATCAATGTTAAGATATTAAGATATAATTTGTTAGTCCATAATAAGAAATTGATGTTCAATGCAACCAAGAGTTAATAACACCCAAACATTTTATAATTCTCATTAAATGAGTTTATTTTATTTCATAACTTAGGGTACATGTTACAAAATACTTAAAAGGACCATGAAAACCTAATGAAATTCTATTATGAGATAGTTTTATCTTTCTTGGAATCGTTAATTTAGTATTATCTTATGTATAATTTTTGGTGAATTTTTTTAAATTTTTATTTTTCAGTGGATACTCAAAAATACTAATTTTGGTAAAACTATCTTATTTTTCTTCAAATAAAGTAATTTAAAAGATAAATTCTATTTTATATTTGGTATTAGTGTGAAATTTCATAAATTTTAATAAATTTATGGTCATCATTTGACTTAATTTTTATATAAGTTAGTTTTTTAGATTAAAAATAGAATTTCCTAAAAAACAGCCTTTGGCCACACTCTAGGGTTTATTTTTAAATTTGTTTATGAAAACTATAGTAATTGAATATGATAAATTAGATTCCATATTTAGAATCTTGATGATAAAATTTAATAAATAGGTCTCCTTTTTTGTACATTTTGATTAGTAATAGTGGAAAAAAATTAACCACGATAAAAGCAAAATCATGTAATTAAATTTAAAAACTAATGTGATAATGATTAAAATTCAGTTAAATAGTTTCCTTTATTTAATTTTATTAGTATTTTTCATATATAATCATCTAAAATTATAAAATATTACATTTCTTTAATATTTATCATTCATTTTTACATTTATAATTTTTAAGTAATAGATAAATCCAAAAAATGCCACTTTCATGCTTTAAATATCTATAATAATTCATGAAAGGGATAAAAAAATTTGTTCAGTTATAATTGGTTATTTAAAATATAAGTGAATTTTTAATCATTAAAATTTTATTTTATTTTATATGAAATAATTACCAAAAATTCTTACACAGTGCCAACACAGTTCTTTTGCAAGTAGTATAAAAATCATATAAACGATTTTAGAAACACAAAAGTAATATTTTTATTGATTTATAGTTATTCTATAATTCTATAGATAAATATACAATGTTATGTATGAAAAAACTTACTATAATTCCACATTTTTTTGGATACTTTTAATGCCAAATTAAATGAATAGTGTCAAAAATAACATTGATGGTATTTTATGAAAATGGGATTGTATTAAATTGTTTAAAAATCATAAAAATATAATATTAGGATAAGGGGGTAATATATGGTTTACAATGTTACACCATGAACATTTTGGATCTAATTATCACCTTATAAGTATAAACGAATGGCCCGAAGGACATCTTTTTTTATTGATTTTTTTATAATCCCGCTTTTAAGTGTTTAAGGGGAACCCTTAAACGGATCATAGGGTTTTTAAAATTAAAAGAGCAGAAGATCTTAGAGTAATTATTCAAAAAATAACTTCTTAAAATTTCCCATCCCCAACATCTACATCATGATGTCATCCCTCCACGATTACAAGGTTGATCAGCTAGGCTTCTCGTGCATGCACAGGCTGGTCCCAATGGAAATTTCCACACCCCCACATTGTTAAAAACTAGTTATCTTTGATCTTGTGAAAGCATCTACTCTAAATCCTCATCCATATCAGATTCCCCATAGAGCCTTCTAGGTGCATTTAAGCATAATTTTCATGTAGCCCCAAGGCCTGGAAGTGGCCTGAAAGCCTTGAGGTGGGTCGAAGGCTTTGAACAGGATTTTAATACATATTGGAATGAAGGCCTTAGGTGGCCCAAAGGCCTTAAAGGACCCTTGAACCAAATGGTTGGCCCAAAATCTCAAATTTTTTAATAGTTCTAACTCCTATACTATCGAACATTACCTACTACAGTGCCTCGTGCAATACTGCTACAGTAACCCAGAAATATGTCTCCACCTGAATTTGATTTCAAGTCTCTGGGATGAACTTCCTGAGTCCTCAAAAAAATTTCTGCAGCTCTTCTGGACCTTATAAGTTAAATTATAACCCTTTATAATCAAAATACTTGTTACCGCAGTTACGGTTAAAAATGGTTAATAGAGGGGTTAATAAAAAATATAAGGATTAAAATGATATCTAAAATTCTATAAATTTTATTGTATGATTATATTATGACCATTCCCTATTTATCATTGAGTAAATTAATTTTCTAAACATCTTTTCCAAGAATATTACTTAATTATATATTTATATTTTTTGAAATTACAAGAGTACCCCTCCCCTCACATGTAAAATAACATACCCTCTCTCTTTTCATTCCAACACATTAAGCCATCTATATTTACCAAAACCTACCCAATTATCATATCCACATCCTTATATATGATTGATATGGTTTTATATTCTTAAAATACCATTTCAAGTGTCTTTAAAATGCATCTAATTTAAGTCTATCGAAGAAGAGGTAATCAACTTTACCGAATATTTCAAGTATTGTTACTCATATGATTCCTCTTAATCTATTGTACCCATCCCGAAATAATAACTATAGTATCACCAATATACATATATGTTATTATAATTATGGCATAACAATGTTTCACCTCTATTACATCATGTGTAATGTGAAAACTTAGTTCTTGTGTATGTATGGCTTACAGTCTCAACGTAGAATTGTAAATCATTTTTTCATCACCATTTTATATGAATGGTTATTAAGATATAAAAAATAAGTATGTATTAAATTTATGTAATAATTATTTTTTTGAAATTATAATATATCATTTTCCTTCTAACTTACATGTAATTTGTAAAATGATAATGTCACTCATGCATACTTGTGGACAACCATGACCCTGAATTGATAAATTTTGTTTTTCAATTTTTGTTTACATTGATGGTAATAAGTATAAATATAGTTAAAATATATTTTATATTGGATATAATTGATTTTTTTAAAAATAATTATTATTATCCTTTCTTTCCTTCCAACTAGTGAAAGGTAAAAACAGTGTTCATGCATCAATACTACCTACCGCATCCATGAAAAATGTAATTCATTTTTCTATCTCTACCTATTACAGATGAATCAAAATATATGTATAATTAACATATTAGATTTTTATATCATGATTAATAAGATGAATTGGGGATCCATAATAAAACTTTAACGATGGGGACTACCAAACAAAATTTCACATGAAAAACCAGGAAATCAATACATTAAATAACGATAGTAACAAACATTTCTTAACAAATAGGTGATAATATGTTATAAATGGATTTTGATTGATTATATGGATATTTATAGGTTTTTTGGTACAAATATATAATAAATCCACATTTTTTATACAAGAAGTTAAGATAAATTATGAAGAAATTCAAACTTGGTGTATGATATTTCGTCTCATTTTCTACTCTATAGAGACATATTTAGAATTATGCACCTATTTATTTTATATGGAATATATTGCATCATTTATGGATTTAACATGAATACATTTTTATTCATGATGATTGAATTTGTAATTAATGTTATTCAATCATGGAGTTACAATTTAAAAGATACCCAATAAGTATGAATTTATTTTACAATCTCATTTCTTGGGATTTCTTATTTTTTATGGAATCTTATAATATATCATTCATAATATCTAAGTATTTTCTTATTAACTAGATATTTAATAGTTTTCAATGTTTTATTTTAACTCTTACTTTAATTTTCACTTAATTCAAATAAATAATTGTTTATAATAAAATTTTGTCTTATTTATTTTTTTGCTCAGCTATATTTTTCTTGCATGTCTGCAATTTTAATTTTTATTAAGAAAGTACATTATATTTCTCAAATGATTTATCATAGAAATTTTTTTTTTAATTTTTTCATGGTCTAAAATGTATTAATCTAAATAATTTTAAAAATTTTATTTGCTACATTATTTATAAAAGTCCAAAGGAATGTTTCTTTTTGAAATATTTTCTCACTAAAATAGAAATTTTATGTTATTTAAATTCTTATACCAAATTCCAATCAATTTAAAAATAAAACTCTTTAAAGATAACTTATTTTAAACATTTTAGGCCATTTTATTTTACTCTCCAAAAAAATAATACAAACCCTACACTTTTGATGAATTGAAGTCATAATTAATATATTATTCATTTATTTCTCATTAACATTTTCTTTAAACAGTAACTTTATTTTTATCATATTTTCCTAAAAATTAAATTTCCATAAAATAACTATATTCTTTGTACAGAGGATATGATTATTGCATAAATTGTATACAATTTCAATATAAGGTGTTTTACTTGGAATGTTAATTTATCGACTATAGAAATATTTTTATTTTTATTCTTTACTCAATGTGATCAATTATTGTAAATGAGTATTGTTTATGAATTAGATTGATCATTCAATACATTATGAATGAATTGGACATATAGTGATGAGTGGGCCTTGGTTTTAGATAGCCCCTAAATGGATTGACAAGTCTGAAGAGAAAAAAATAATTTTCTTGTATTTTTAAATTGGTTTTGGTAGTATGTCTTCTCATCGATTAAACTAACTCTGTATATGGATTTGATGGTATAGATGTCATGATACCTAAGATAATGATATCCGATGTTAAGAATTTTCTTCACTGAGAATTCAATTATTATTATATATGATATTATTATATTAATATTATCCATCGATATATCATTCTCTATTTATTGATTAAATGACATGTGGTTTTTAGTTATATACCTCACCATATTTATTATGCATTATTTACTCGTGATATAATTCTCTGTACTTAACACTTACTGAGTATTTGAGCTCACCCTTTATTTTTTTTCTTTCCCTAGGATATATAAAATGAAATTATGAATAATATAAGTGAGGTGAGAATTTTTCTTAGGCTATGAATTTAATATTTCTAATGTAATATAGATATTATATATATATTTGGTTCATCAAGACTGTAAAATTTATTGATCTTGTACAGTGAAATCCCATGTATCTTATAAAAATGTAAAAAATAAGACAAGAGGGATGGGTTACTGGAGTTAAGGTTTATATAGTAGGTATTAGAAAATAATAAGTTTTATAGAAACATTGTGAATTGTATTCCAAATCAATATATCCTGCATAATAATTTTGAAAATCCCATATAGTATATGAAAACATATACCATTATATGGATTTAAAAATTATGGTAAAATATTCATGATTATTAATAGATAACTCTTTGTGTTCCATAATTTACTGATTGTGTGTATCTAAAGTAATGTTATCATCACGTATACATAATGTAGGTATTTCCCTACTGAGAAATCTAATATAGCTGGTGTTATAACATATTATATCAATGCCATATGAGGGAATTAGACTCTGGTTATGATGAATAAAATTTCCCATATAGAGAAACATATTGTTCTATAGTTTGATTCACCTATTTTGAATCTCTTTATGTGATAGAAGCCTCCATATTTTAATGAAACTACTAATATATTCATAGATAAAAAATGCATGTATCTCAAAATGATATTCCTAGAATTTACATATAAGGAAAGTGAAAGGGTTATTCTAGAATTTTATTATTTGAAATGATATATTAATCAATTATTTCTATTGATACAGAATAGTTAAGAGGTTAAATAAATAGAAATCACGAAATATATAACTTTTAAAGTGAACTTGTTTTATAAATGCATCCCTCGAGAAAAAAAATATTAAATTGAGATTAATTTCCTTGATTTAAAGAATAAGTAAGATGAATTTTTGGATGATTATGAGGATACCCTTATAAGACTGTCAAGGCATCATTCAGACTAAATATTTAGTTTGAAAATAATGATTTATCATTTCTTATATGGGATTAAACCGAATCATTGTATTGAACTACCTTCTGTAAAATTTTCATTAGAGGATGATATTATATCAAGTTCCATTAAAACAATAAAAATATTTTCTACATCATATTTATTGAAGACAAATAACTAGAACAAGAGGATGTATGAACACTAAGAAAAGGGGATCACAACAATAAAATATAATAAAGAAATTTTTATCATGTAAAAATTATATAAAGAAACATTATCAAAAGTATTTGAGTGAATGGTAGTTTTTTATAAGAGAAGAGGTAAGGGTCATATGGATAATGAGTATATGAAAAAGAAAAAACCAATTTTTATCCTTTTATTGAATTGTAAACATATTGGGTATTATTAAAAATAGTTCACCAAGAGTCAAAATTACTTACCTCTCTAGAAGCTAATGGGAGAAGTCATAGCATATGGAATAATGACCACCAATTCATAGGGTATAAGTAATGTGGTTAATGTTACACTTATCATAAAATATAGAGTTTTAAGTGTTTTATTTGATTCAGGTTATACCCACTCTTTAATTTTTGGAAAATTTTCTAAGGTCATAACATCACCAACTCAATTATTTGATATTTAGATATATTTGAAAAATCCAAAATGTTATGATGACCACATATCAAATCTATATATCCTATCCAATATATGTTTACGGGAGTGTACTTCCTAAGAATATTTTTATTCTTCCTCCAGGTGAATTTTATGTAATTGTTTTCATGGATAGTCTCTCTTTGTATAGAGGCCATATTAATTTTCAGGGAAGGGACATTATATTAAATATTATGACTACTTATGATGGTCTATTGGTGTAAGGATGTTCTTGAACTAGTAATGGAATTTACATCCATTATGTATTATTTTTACTACATATTCATGAAGAAGATATATCTCAGATAGTTGGATAGAAACTAAACATTTAATATTTAGATATTTTATAGGAGTTTTCTATATATTTCCAAAAGAGTTTCATTGTATTACCTCGTGTCATGTTTTTTATTTTTCAATATAAATAATACCATTTCTAAAAAAGTTCAAGGACTGTATATAGAATGTCCTTGATTGAGTTTTAGGAATTGAAGTAGAAACTCTAGGATAATCTAGCTAAGTGTATTATTTTTCCTTGTACTTTTCCATAGGGTTAATTAGTTCTTTTTGTTAAGAATTATGGGTTAATAAAACATTGAATTTATATTTAGAAGCATAAAAATCAATATTAAAACCAAGTTTCATCTACCCCATATTGATTATTACTAGGTAAATTATCGTGATTTGAATATTTTTACAAGATATATCATTGAATTGGACATTATTGGCAATTGGTAAAGAATGAGGACATACCCAATATACCCTTTCCTACGAGGTATAACCGTTATGAATTAATATTAATTCCATTTAGACTTACAAATAATTTGGGTACATTTACATATTAATTGAATATAGTTTTTGAATATTACCTTTATCAATTTGTGGTTTTCTTTAAATATTATATCATTATATTTATAAAGAGAAAGGAATACAATGAACATAATATCAGAATTGTAAAAAATTCCATGGGTAACTAAATATTTTATGATAAATTTACCAAGTGAGAATTTTAGATTTATAAATTTCCATTCATAATTAATATAATCTCATGTGAGGTTATATCGTTTGATCCTTCAATGATGGAAGTTATTAAGTAATGGATTTTACCTATTACTGTAACTGAGATACATATTTTTATTAGGTTGGATGGATACTTTGATTTCTTTTAGAGGGATTTCACATGAATTTCTAATCCACTCACCAATTTGACTATAGAGGGAATTATGTTATTATAGATAGATGAATGGGAAGATAATTTCAAATAACATGAGAGAAGATTTTTCAGTGTTCAATTGGTCACACTACCTTATAGTATTGAATAATTGTGGACATATAGTGATTAATTAAATAATGGATTGGGACGAATACACTAATAGGATAATATAGTGATAGATTATGCCAATATCCAATTGAAAATTCACAAGTAGTATTACCCAACTAGTGATTTAGATTTGGATGAGGTAATTTGTTCCATTAATGATATGAAGGTATTATTTGTATGGTGAAAGGTGTGATCTATATATATTGATCATAAAAGTTAATGGTAAATATTTACATTTAAATAATTGGATATTTGTTATAGAATATAGTTAGAGTAGATTTGAGATTATGATTTTTCAATACATCACCATCATGGGAAGGACAAAATGGTGGTTAATTCCCAAAGTCATAAAAACTGTGATTTTTTTCATAATGACGATTGATAGAGAACCAATATTTATGGATTTATAGAATTTGTATCTACAAATCCTAAAATAGGTGAAAAATATTTTCTCTACCATATTAATATTCCATAATCAATCCATGATAGGATTAATAAGGTGTATAATAAATATGTGGTATTGCGTAAGAATGTGAGGAATGTTCTTGAGTTAAACCATGATTATGATAGAATGATAAGGTTGAAAAACCAAGTATGTGTCCCTAAAATACTACAGTAGATGAAAAATATTTTGGATGAAACTCATATTTCATCATTATCTATTTTTCATGGAAGTACAAATATGAACTGATATCTGAAACAATATTTTAATTAGGGTAACTTGAAATTGTATTTTTATGATTATGTATCTTGATGTCAAGTGTGTCATTAGGTTACGACTGAGAGATAGAAGTATACAGGGATTGTATAACCACTACCAATACCAATATATTAATGGGAAAATATTACGACATATTTCCTCATCTAACTCTGTAAAATATCTAAAGATTGCAGTGTTATTTTAGTTTTATTCAATAACCTTAAAAAATAAGCACATTTAATCACAATTATATAAGACTTATTTCATAATCATCTTACTTAGTTATAAATTAATGAATTTGTGAGATTTCATAGAGTGCCACTCTAAATCATATCTAATAGGGATATGAGGTTTAACTTGATGTTCAGGAGAATTCATCAATATGACATGGATAAAGAGTATAGTTTTAGTACTAATTATAATCCTTAGATTGATGTTCGGGCTGAGAGTATCATTCAAACTCTTAATGTCATGTTTTTAGTTTTATCAATGTTAAAAGTATGTTTGGATGAGCGCCTTCCATTAGTATGATATTTTTACAATAATACATTTCACTCGATCATTCAGATGTCTCCTAAGGAATACACTTACAGAATAAATTGTATAACTCTAAAATTTTGGGATTAGTTTGAAAAATTAAATATATTATGGTGAAACCTAGTTGAGGAATTAACAGAGAAGATTATATCAATTCCACGACACATAAGGGAAGCTTAATTTTGAAGAAAAAAAATATATGTTATAAATCATTAATGAGATTTAGGGTTTGAAATTAGTGAAAAATTCATCATACTAATATCTACTTTATTAAGGTGATTATATTTGTAAATAAGAGAATGATGAGCTCTATATATATCATTTGTTTTGAAATTCTTGATTGTATCATGATGGTGGATTATAATTCGGCACTCCCACTGAGTCACTCTCATGTTTATGACTTGTTTTATGTATCTCTCTGGAGAAAGTACATACCTAATCCTTCACATGGACTAAATTTATAGATTATACAACTATATAAATATCAATATTAGGAGTAAAAACTAGTTTAGAGTTTGGATCATAGAGAGAATATTCTATAAAATAAGACCAATAATATTGTCAACATTTTGGGGTGAAATCCTAAATTTGAGGAAGCTACATGGTAACGTGAGGATGCGATGTGGAAAAAAAGTTCATATTTTTTTTCTATGTGATGTAATTATGAGTTTTAAATTCTTATAAGGTGTTGAAAATGTAACGCGCCAATATTTTATATTCCTCCATAAATAAATATAATTTCTTAAATATATTATGATACATGCAACACCAAGTTAAAATTAACCATTAAAAACTTTCTGAAATATTATTATGAGATGTTTTAATCATTTTTTTAATCAATTTTATTATTGTCTTAATTATAATTTTTTTGGATTTTCTAAAACGATATAATTTCAAGTGAGTAGTGAAAAACAAATTTTTTAAAATTTTTATTACATTCATTAAAATAAATTTATTTAAAAAATCAATTATATTATGTATTTGGTATTAAAATAAAATAATATCCCCTTTACTTATGTTAGGAACAACATTTTTCATGATTTTGAAACAAGGCGATTTTTAGTCATAACAAGACGTTTTTTGTAAAACCATTTTTCATCAAATTTGCAAGATTATTTTAAAATTAATTTCCATAACATATATGAATTGAATTTGATAAAATTCATTAAATGTTTTTAATTAAGATAATAAAATTAATTAAATATTTCTCTTTTATTTTGACAGATTATGAATAGTAATAGTGGTAAAAATTATCTCTTCAATATATGATAAATAGACTAATTAATGCTAAACAATAATGTGATAAGGAGTCAAATTCATTAAATTCATTTATATTATTTGATAGGATGGTTTTATTTTTTCTATAATGATCCCAAATTAAAAAACATAACCTTTTATTTCCATTTTACATTTATTTTTTCCTTTATAGTATTTAACTGAAAGATAAATTCAAAAAATGTCACATTCTTGATTTTAATATCTATAATATTTAGTGAAAATGATACAAAATAATTATGTTTGTTGTAAATGTTTAATTGAAATATGAATTAATTTTTTATATCATTTTAATTCATTTTTAATTTTTAGAGATAAAATAATTTTCTTGAATTCTTATACTACGTCGACATAGGGATTCTCCAAGCTGTAGAAAAAATTTAACAAATATAAAAACTCTAAAAGAAATAATTTTTTAGTGTTTTATAATCCCAAATTTATTTTCATATAAATATATAATATAATGGATTTTTTTAAAATTTATATTCAAATGACATATTAATCTTGATGACTTTAAAGGAAAATTAAATGAACCACGTCAAAATGACATTAATGGTATTTTAGGAAAATGATATGTTGTTAAATTCTTTTAAAATCATAAAAAATGTTGTACTTGGAGAATTTGAATAATATATGGTCAAATAGTTCATTACTAGGATATTTATGAGCCAATTTGTACCTTATGAATAAAATTATAACTCTTTAATATTGAAATAGGTGTTACCACGGTTAAGGTTAAAAATGATTATTGAAGGGGTTGATCAAAAAAATGATTTCAAATGATATATAAACCACTATAAATTAAAATTTATTATTAAATTAGGATTTTATCTTTCTTATATTATAATGAAAGTAATTTTGTAAACACTTTTAAATGAATGTTACTTTAGTATATTTTAATGTTTTTTAAATTCATAAGAGTGACCCTCCCCGTACTTATATATGTACATCCCTTTTCTATTTTATTTAAACCACGTTGAGAGATATAGATTTAAAAAACAATAACATATTATCCTATAAAATTATCAATAAAATAATTATAGTTTTTTTTATTTTTAATTTAACATAACAATGGTCATTAAGAATGGATCTAATGGAAGTCTGTCGTAGAAGAGGTGATCGTCGTAATTAACTTTTTCAAGGTTATTTATTTTTATAATTACAATAAATATATTTTACACATCCTAAATTAAAAACTATAGTATAAAAAATATACATTGGTGCCAGTATTATTATGTGATAACCATTTTCCACCTCTTTATGATCTTAGGAGGGTGTTACATCACACGTGTGTGCGTATGACTTACCATCTCCACATAGTTGTGTAGTTCATTTTTAATCACCATTTTAAGTGGATAGATATAAATAATAAAATAAGGAATATATATTAAATTTAGGACATAGTTATGGTTCTATAAATTTGATATATCATTTACCTTCTTAACTTCCAATACATTGGAAAATGGTAATGTCTCTTGTGCTTATGTGTAGATTACCACCTCTACGAAGCGATATGATCCATTTTTCATTAATGAATTAAAAGTATTTTAATAAAGATATTTTTAATGTATATATATTATATATTATATAATACTGATTTTTTAATGGTGAAATATTATTTACCTTTATTTTTTAACATCTATCGAAAATTGAAAACAGTGTTCAGGTGAACGTATGGCCTACCATCTCCACCAATAGTGTAATTCATTTTTCTATCTTTCTCATTTATGAACTAATATATAAATGTAATTAATATATATCATTTCTATATAAATATAAACATTATGGAGACTGTGTAACCATATTCATTATATAAGTACAAAAACTACCGAACCAAAATTATCGTGAAAAATGAACTTGTTAACACCTGAAATAAAGATAGTAATAAAACATTGTTAACAAATGGGTTATAAAATGATATAAATATATAAAATATGTTATTAAATATATTTAAATTATAATTTTATATATGGATAATAAATATCAATTTATTATATTGTAATTTAAAATAACTTACAATGCATGTCAACTTGTGGTGACGCATTTTGTGTCAATTTTGACACCATTATGGAAAAATTTTCAATTTTCACATATATAATTCTATATAGGATATATACATACACATTGATTTATTTAACCTGAATATATTTTTATTCATGGAGAATAAAGTGTAAACTAATGTTACTATAATAGGGTTTTATAATTTAAAAGATAAAAAATGTAATAATTTTTTTTACAATCTCATTTTCTGGGATTGCTAATATTTTTTGTTTAATGAATATTATAATTTATCCTTCATAAAATCTATCTATTATCCTATAATTAGATATTTAACAATATTACATGTTTTATTCCAAAATTTCCCCTCTTTAGAACATGATCAAATGAATAAATGTTTGAAGGCAAATATGATATTATTTCTCTTTTGAATCAAGTATATTTTTTCCATGCCAATATTTTTCAGAATTTATTTTTAAAATTAATTTTTATCTTGTCAAATTATTTTTATGTATTTTTTACTAGTATTGAAAGTAATATTTATAAAGTTTTAAAAAATGTTTATATTCAAATTTCATTTCAAAATTTAAATGTAATATTTCTTTTTAAGTTATAGAGATTTAGCATATTTTCATCTGTCATAACTATTTTATCAAATTTAGCTTCTTCTACAAGTTTTTAAAAGTTTTAAAAAATAAATTTTTTAGTGAAAACGTATTTTACATTTTTTATTTTAATTTATTTTATTCTCTAAAATATATGAATTTATGAAAAACCTATATTTATAATTATTTGATAGTTATATTTTATATTGTATTAATTTTGTTATCATTAACATTATATTGAATCATTACCTTTCTTGTGTTCATATTTCATTGTAAATTAAATTTCTCTAAATGATCTATATTTTTATTATCATTGACATGATTATTTCCTAACACATATACCCTTTCTATATACAATGTATAAATTTAAATGTTATTATATTAAATTGTAAAATATTAATATTCCATATTACTTACTCTATACAGACACTTTTTTATAAGGTATATTGTTTATGAGTTAAATTGGAAATAATAAAAAATTACCTTATACCAAATGTTTAGAACTGTTGGTATAGGATTCCAAACCATTGTTATAGCTTATATAACAGTTTAAAGGACCTTTGGTTTGTTTTGTATTAGAATAGGTCTATACCAACGGTTCTGGGAAAATAATTTGTAAAGGTCATATGGAAAAACAATACCAATAGTTTCATAAAACAATTTGTATAGGTAATTAAAAAACAACTCAACTTGGTTTTGATCCCACCACCTACCATTTATAATCCATTGACCTAACCACTAACATAACATGACTTCTGTGAACATATTTTTATAAATATAAATATATGTATATTTATATTCATAAGTATTTTATCTTTTGATTTATTTAATGTTATTTGAAAAAGATTCCATAAACATATGTGTACATATACCAATGGTTCCCAAAACCGTTGGTATAGGTTCATTGATTTTTTATGTTATACCAACGTTTTTTTGTGAAACCCATTAGAATAGGTTGGACCTATACCAATATTTTGGCCAAAACCATTGTTCTAGGTCCATATATGTGGCATATACTAACAATTTTGGCCAAAACGTTGGTCTAGTTCCACATTAGTGATCTTTAAAAATATATTTGGACAAACCAATGGTATATATCTCTATTAGTGACATATACCAATAGATTTGGTCAAACTGTTGGTATATGTCCAAATTTCTGACATATACCAACGGTTTTGGAAAAACTGTTGGTATAGGTCCTATTTATAGTAATGTGATCAATCAATATTTTATTAATTTTTTGTACATATATTAATTATTATCTTCTAATAATAAATTTTATTTTATGCTCAACATTGTAACCGCTTGATATTTTATAAATAAATCCATTAAATTTAATTTCATTAATTGTTTAATCTACACCCATCACAGACTTTTAACGAAACACGCCATGCTATTAAAAATTTATTATTCAACATTATATTTATCACATAGAAACTGGAAAGGTGGGTATGAATAGGATTAAATTAATTATGAAAATTTATGGTTTACAAATATATAAAAATGATTTCTTCTGTTACCAATTAAATAGAAATGTAAATAAAATCCATTTGAAAATAAAGAAAAATATTTTTCTAAAAAATAATTTTCAGAAAAAAATGAATTTTACCATATAAATTTAAAAAAAATCAAATTTTAATTATTTTAATAAAATTTATATATCATATATTCAATTATAATTTCAACAATCCTCTTTTTTTACACATGAGATAAGAAAAAATTCAATTTTACGCTGTGAGCTATATTTTTCTAAAAAGACGTTTTATCGTATTTTGCATAGTTATTTTAAGATTAGTTTTTTACAAATTTAGAAAAATCATTTAAAAATTTAAACTAAAATTTTTAAATCATAATTTCAAAAAAAAAATTGTTTTTTTTATTAATTTTCTCAAAAGTTAATTATTTATATGAATAATGGAAAATACTAGTTTTTATTTTAAATTTACTTTGGATAAATTTTATTTTTTTAGGGATTTAGAAGGATAACTTGATCCTATGTATATTTATTACTACCCTTGGTTTATTTACAATAGATTTCATGTTGAATTTTTATAGAAACACTTTTTATACTTTTGAAACTTTTCTCTTTAGAAACGGTTATATCATTGTGTATGTGGGTTTAATTTTAAATTAAATTATTACAGTTTTGTGAATTGAATTTAAAAAATGAGTCTATATTTTCAATAAGAATAATTTATATTATATTATAGTGAACCCATAATTTTTTTAAAAAATAATTATAAAATTGTAAATGTTATTTACCACGATTAACGTTAAAACGAGTTTACATGGTTTAAACCTCAAAAGTTAATTAGTAAAAAGACCTAAAAACAAATAAAAAACCATTTAATGACTGTATTTATACCTTATAAACTATATTTTTTTTTATAAATACCAATATTTGACGATTTCCCATTTTAAAAAATGGGTATACATAATTTGTTTCCAAAATTCCATGTGTGTCCACTCCCCACATATAAAAGTCCACCCCATCTCCACTCCACTTCACAAATCAAGAACCATTTGGTTTGGACAATTCTGAGCAAAATATATTTTTCCATTACCTCCCCAATTTCTAGAGGCCTTATGTTTATTTATAATCCCTACAAGGAAGGCATTATGTGTAAACCTAAAGAGAACCTCCAAAGAGGTGGTGTTTTCCATAAACATGTTCTTTCATTAAATTTCCTCCGCCAACTAATTAAAATCTTTTAAAAATATTTTCATATAATAAAAATAGTATATATCATATAATTAGATGTTATTATGTTAATTAAAAGACCTATATCTATCTCTTCTTCTATCAATTGTGAAACTAAACTCTTAATGGTGTCTACTACGGACTTCCTTCTCGCGAACCGATGTTATTCGTTTTTCATCACTACCTCTCACAGATGGAAATAATGGTGGTTTTAATGTATATAAATGGTATTTATGATATTATTATATTTATTTAATTATAATATCACACCTAAATTCTTACCATCCATCCAATTGGAACATAATAATATCAATCATGTGTACGATGGACTGCTGCCTCTCGAACCGATGTGATGTGATTTTCATTTCTTTTTTAAATGGATGGTAATATGGATATATTAAACGAATATATATTATATTTTCAATATAAATATTCTTATTTATTTATTATATCATAGATACATTATTACTTTCCATTCACTGGGGGATATGATAACGGCACTCGTGTGTACAGCAGACTACCACTCTGTGACGTGATGTGATTCATTTTTTAATAATCTTTTTTAAGGAAGTTAATAAGGATAAATTTGATAAATTTATATTATATATATGACAATATAATTATTCTTTAAATTTTAATTATTATATTCCTTTCTGTTTCTTCATCTGTTAAAAAATTAATACAATGTCCTTGTATACGAACGCCCGACTGTCTTCATGAACAGTGTATTTCAATTTATATGTCTTTATATTATGGATTAATCTAAACAAATATATACTGAATAAATATCATATTTATATCATATTTAAAAAAAATTATTATATGGAATAATTATCAATGTAAAAGGATGGAAAATATCAAATCAAAACATTAATGAAATCCAAATCAGTTATTTTCAATAAGTGATTTTAATAAAGAATTTTAAATAAACATGTAGTGAAATGTCATAAATAACTCTTATGTGAAATAATATATATAATTATGGTTCTATAATATATTTATAATAATCCTATATTTTTTATACATGAGGCTCAATCATATATGAAGGAATTATAGACTTTTTGTATGGGATTACTACTCAAATTTCCTTCTTTATGACATAAGATATGTTATGAAGATATCTTATTTTGTGAGGTGTATTAATTTTTTTATTTTTTATATAACTAATATTCTTATTTTCATAATATTTAATGTGTTAATAAATTTTAATCCTTACTGGTTATTACAATTTAAAAGATTCCAAATTGGTAAATATTTTATGTATAATGTCATCATTTATTTTTATTGTTTATGATTATGTTTCTAATGATGGAATAATATGATTTATCAATAAAGAAACTCATGTTATTTCTTACCACATAGTTATTTCATTTTTCCTTTATTTTCCTCTATTTATGTACTCAATACCCCAAATATATTTTTTTAAATAACTTTATTTGTCTCTTCAGTTGAAACCCCTATTTTCTTCAAAATCCATGGTTTCGAAAACTATTTTCAAGAATTTATTAATGTCCATAAATGATTATTTAAATTAATTTGTACTCTTTTTTAATTTAAAAAACATGAATCTTCATGTAATTTTCTAAAAAAATTCAAATTAAGATTTTACCTAAAATGGGAATAGAATATTTGTTTTCACATGTACGGAATAAATAGAATTTTCAACCTTTATAGCCACTGAATGTTTTAAATAATCCTTTATAATTTTGAAAGTATATTTTCAACAAAAATTATCTTCTCAATTTTTTGTGAACTTTTTGTATTAAAATTAACATTATCAATGTGAAAATGTCATTTTCATCAAAAATTATTTCAATTATCTTTAAATACTTTTTTTTGTAGTTTTCCAAGGTTATTTTCAAAGAAAAAGACATTAGAAATTTTTTAAGGATTTTTGTTTTGAAGTTTTATTTTCAAACTGGAAAGTCTATTATCTCAATGAAATTTTCCAAGTAATATTTCAGATTAAATTTCTATCTAAGATGACATAATTTAATGTCATTAATTATATACTGGGGATATAATCCAAGGATACCATTATTATTGTTTATTTGAAAGCATTATATTTATAATGATATGATTTTTAGGAAACATGTTTCACTTATATAGGTTATTCTAAGATAAAATGATTATGAAACCCACTTCTTTCTCAATGGGGTATGTTGTGATTAAATGATTAAATGATTATTAAATTGATTTATTTTCCACGGGTTATTATATAATGAGTTTTCTATAAAACTCGTTCCTTTTTATGGGTTCTGATATGATGAATGTTTTATGATCTTTTTACACAAGAATATATGATTTTAAGTATGTGATTGGTGGGACTATATCTCCCTCTAATGCATCTGGGGAATATATATCTCTAATGAGATGAAAATTATTAGAGTGCGGTGTGGACCCATTTAGTATGGGACTTTTTCCACAACAATGGTCTTTATAGTAAACAATAACTACTAAAATTGTTTTGGAAGTTAACTCATTACACTATGATAGACTTGTAAGTGAACATTAACTACTATGTAAATGATTTTCTATGCTTATTTGGAAGCCAAAATTGCAATTAAAATGTAAATGTAATAATCTCATGGATCATGTTTTTTGAATTCATAATAAATCAAGTCTAATGAACTACCATTTTATGTTCCATGGTTCATGATTTTCATATTTTATATGGAGGGTATGATTTTCATATGTTATTAAAATGTTCTCATACACTTATGCTCAAATTATGTTCACATATTTCCCTTGATTACCCTTACTGAGAATCTACTCTCACTCGTTCTTGTGTTTCTTTTTTCAATTTTATGAATATAGGAATTACGTGGGATATGTATAAAAAGGATTATAGTTCTGATGAACTAAGACACAGTCAATATAGAAATCATATATTCTAGTTTCTAATGTTTAAAATATTTCAAAGGTATAATACCTTTATGATCCATAAGAACGATCTTGTATAATGTGTAGAATATTGAACAAAAAAGATGTAATATATTTGAATGAAAATACTGAGTCTTTTCCATTTATATCAAATGATAAGTTTGTTTAAACATTGTAAACTGGGATGTTAAAACATTAGTGAGATATATAGTAATATTCAAATTGTTAAGTATACATATATTTATAGGTATATCTCCTAGGATAAGTCAAAAGATAATTCTAAATATAGGAAAATATCATGGAATTTGGGTGAAGGATCAAGAAAGTAGTTTCTAAGAAATAAAATCTGTATTTGGATACTAATAGTCAAGCTGGTTGTGGAATATAATTACCTAGTTATAATAACTTCAAAGTGTCACATAGGTCATGACTTCAGAATTACATGGCACAAAAAAATTGGGTCGTACTACGCACCTCATTTGAAACTCTCGTGGATATTGTTAGGTCCAATATGCTAGATACCCTGATAGGGGGGTGAATCAAGGTATGAAATATTAAAACAATTACCCATTTTGAACTTGTTTTGTTGTTAAACAAAACTATATTATCTCTCCTTCCAATTTTAGAGTATGAAAAAATATTAAATTATACACTTGAAAAATCTATTTTACTTGGTTCACCCTCACTGGGCTACATCAAAGAAGCATACACAAGTGATGTGCTGATATATAAAATTCAGTATAAGCGCACTATTTTTTACAATGTTCGGAGTGAGCTCATTTCCCCTCTTGGTTTACAACCAATCACAATTGAAAGCTCACATATCTGTCAACCGAAGTGTTCTCACTGATTCTTCAAAAGATCTACTCATAGTATATAGGCTTGTAGGACCTATCATTATCTCTAATGAATGCATCATCCAATGTATGATGATTCACTCTTGAAGTCCTATTTTCATCCACTTATAAATACCCCTTTTCCAATGAACACTGGGAAATAATTGTTGAAATAATTTTGCAAATCTCATTACTTCTCAAAGCTCCCCATTTTTCAAATCTCCAATATCCCTTCGCAAAATTCCTTCCTGTTTTTAGAGCACACACCTTCATAGAGAACACTATTTCATAGAGCACACTAATTCGCAGAGCAAACTACTTCACATATCTCAAGAATTTGTAGTTTGCATTGATTTTACAATGCTCAAACAAGCCGTTGTGAAGTACATCTCCTTTGTGGAGACAAATTAGCCACCATGAATATTTTTCCTTTTATAAATAACACTGCCTCTATGAACCTCATTTTCGATTTGAGAGCTATATGTTTATTTGTGAAAACCCTATAATATTCTCTCGAGGGTGGAGAACTATTTATAATAATTTCCCACCGAATCTACAAAAAATCAATTATAACACCCCAGGTAAATAAAGAATATGACATTTTTATATTTATCCATATTTGTGAATAAAATATTAATATTACTTTAAAGGGGATTCTATGCTAGATGGCGTACCCAATACCCAACAACGAGTTTCTTGGGAATCTTACGTTGCACTCTAATAATAAAATAATATTATTTTAAATGGTAGTTAATGCCTAGCCATTGTAATGGAGGAAATGAACAGAACTAACTAAAAAATGATTATATATGTTTGTCAAATATTTTTACTCTTTACAATAAATGATAGAGGATTAAAAATGCGAATGAATCCAATTTTAAGCGTAGACAGTCTAATATTCTTTAAAAGGTCGATTAACCGCCTTTTGATGGAGAACCTATTTTAAATCCACTTTTTGACAATTTTATGTGTTATATTTGACAAAATAAAATCCTTCTTTATAATCGGGACATCAAAATTTACTTTGTGTAAATTTTTTGTATTTTTCCGAAAAAGTTCAATTTTTAATGAATAGTGAAAAATGTTGTATTTTAATTCAGAACCCCTTTTTAATCTAATTTATTTATATGATTAGATTAACTTTTTAATTGGTTTTAAAGTGTAAATAGGATATATTTTTACCATTTAATCCAATGGTGGTCATTTTAATTAATATCATGTTTAGATTGGACATAAACGTGTGCCAATCTTTTGAAAGATATTGTTTCATAAAAACACGTTATTTGTTTTAACAGCGGAATTTAATTATAAAATTAATTAATGCAACTTCTATGTTATTAATTTGGTAAAATAGACATCATTTTTGAATTCGGAATATCAAATATAGCTTAGGGTGAATTTTTGGTATTTTTCTGAAAAACATCAATTTTTGATGAATAGTGAAACCACAAAGTGGTGGTTACAAAATTTGATTTTTCGTTTAAATGGGACTTTACCACTTCTGTGATTTGAATTTCAAAAATCCAATTTAAATTGTTTTAATTTTTAAGTAAAATGTGGTTCAATGGGATGAAAATAATTTTTGATGAAAAGTAACTTTTAAGTTTTATTAATCGTGATTAAAGGTAATTAGTGTGATTTAAGGTAAAAATGATATTATAATAAAATGAAAATATATTGACACTTGTCCAAAACCTATTGGATGAGTTATGGCCGACCAAGACAACCCATGGGTCGATTTTTGGTACCCCATGGAGCTACTTGGGTTTGATAATGACATTTATACCTTTTATTTAAAGTTAAAATAAAAATGTCACAAACATGATTTGATTTACTAAAACAATTTTTACATGTGGTTATACAAGTCATAATTCTGAATATAAATATTAATTAGAAAGATAAAAATATTTCCTACATCATAGTATTTTTTTTATAATTTTTAGACATTAAATAAATTAAATTTTTTATGACATCATGATGATGCAGCGATGACCTCATTATTTAACGATTTAAATAAAATGGAAAGATAATGTAAACTATAAGACCTAAACATGTCCAAAACCTATTGTATGAGTGGATTTTGAACCCTTATCAGCTTATCCTAGAAACACATCAATGTGGGACCATTAAAATCCGAAAACCATTTGAAAATAAAGTAACATTTTTATACTTTTCCAAGAGTACCCCTCCTCTCCTGTTATAAAAGGCCCCCTCCTCTACCACCATACCCACACCATTAAAGCCTTTGGTTCGGACAATCCATGATCATTTTGTCTCTCCACATCCCTCTCCTCATCCAAGAAGCCTTAACATAGGCAGGAAGAACTTCAAGAAACCCTTTTGGTTCAAACCAAAGGGAGTTACCCAATTTTAAGGTAACATCTTCACTGGTGCTCTTTTGTTTTATTTGGCATCTCCAACCCCCTAAACTCTTTTTATTAATTTATTTTGTAACAAATACAGTATCTTAAATATACTAGTATTTTGTTATAATAAGGATCCGATCTACACTTACACACACCCTCATCTAATGCTTAAAGAACATACTGTTTCTGTGGATGGTGAATTTCTGCCTCATGAAACGATGATTGTTCAACACTCATATAACACATTAAAAGGTGGCCATTAAGATGTAACTATGTTTATATATGATATATAATATTTTAATGTTTTACTTACGCTTTTTTATTTTTCATTTGTGTCATACCTTTATGGCTTCTATTATGGGTAAACGTGATATCTTCATTTTAGGAAGTGCGGACTACCGCCCCCTCAAAGTGATTTGATTCGTTAATGCCATATATGGGATGTATAGAGGATGGATTTAAAGTTATTTTATATTATTTTATACTGGAATTATAATATACCTTCTTATAATTATTTTTTTCTTTCCATTAAAGTATGAGGTAGAAATGAAAGTAGCGTTCATGCGTACGTACGGCTTACCGTCTCCATGAACGGTGCATTTCATTTCTTATACTCAAATGTAATGTACTATTATAAGTACATATAATGGATATATATGATGTATGATACATTTAAAGTATGAATATAATTCTGGAATTAAAAATATACATATCTCTCATTTAGTTTTAATTCCATTAATATGACATAGAAATGAAAGTAGCATTCATGCGTACGTATGGCTTACCGTCTCCATGAACGGTGCATTTCATTTCTTACCTCTAAATGATTATGTAATATTATAAGTACATGTATATGCTGGATGTATATGATATATATGATATCCAAATCATGAATTTCATTCTGGATATAAAGAACCTTTGACCACACAAACAACATGTAATTGTAAGAAGTCCACTTTTGACTTAAGAACCGAATATCGACAAAACAAACATTATTAACTTAAATGATTACATAATGTTTATAACATGTCAATAATTGATATAAATGGAATAATGAACTTGAAAAAGGTTCTTAAGAAAATAGAAATTAACTCAAGTTTATTATTCAGGACATTAAAGAACGATCGAGTCAAGTCGGACCCGAGGTAAGGGATCCTACTCCTCTCTTTCTTTTTATGTACGCTCTTTTATATCATTACTTTTAAAGATCATATTTCTTGTTATTGGGATGTTATTTTATATTAATATTACTATAATTTTTTGGTTCATATGATGAGAGACCCAATTCTCTCTCATCAATCCATTTTGGATGTTTTGAGTGGCGCCGTTAGGCAGCCGAATTTTCGTAAGAGATCTAACCTCTTTTTTTTAAGTACTCTCATTTACGTCACTTCTTTTAAGCTCCTCTTTGTTATGATGGGGGATGTTCTTTTTTATTCCTCTTTCTGTACATTTTATTGTAATATTATGGGATACTCTATATTATCACATCAATCCATTTTTTTAAGTTTTATGTGGCGCCGTTAGGCTGCCAAGTTTTCGTAAGGGATTTTTCATCTCACTTTTATTCCCGTGGGATTTATGCTACATTTGCCACAATTTCCTTTGAGTGGTGTATGTACTGCCCATTATTTTACTCATTGTGTAATATACTTTCATTTATGAGTATTTACATCAATGTTGTATTGTTCTTCTTTTACGGGGTGTATGTTTCGGAAGATACCCATGTCGGTAAGGGAACCTTTCACCCTCCTTTTTTTTAAAAGTCTTCTTTTGTTATGTATTTTAATTCACATACTATTATGATGGGATATGTTCTTCTATATCCTTATTTATGTAAATTTTATGTCCAAGTTATGAGATCCCCTTTATCTCTCTCATCAACCCTTTTTGTAGAATTTTATGTGACACCGTTAGGCTGTCGAATTTTACCAAGGGAACTTCTTAACCCAATTTCGATTTCTTTGGGTTCCACATGTAGTTATTGAATATGTCATCCTTTGAATATATGTGAACAAAATTTTACTTTTCTACACTTAATATCCACTTATATTGGGTGTATTTATATTTTTCACACATAATTATGAGATTGATTTATCCTTAATTTAAGGATACCTTCTTTATAATGGATTTCATCTCATTTTACATTTCTTTTGAGACATCATTATTGTCATGCACCAATTCACTCTTATATGGTGTGCATACTGTCCTTTGACATATTATATCATGAATCCCTTTATTCTCATGATATTATAAAGTTTGGATTAAATGTTATTACGCTATTATTTGTATTCAAGAGTCTCTCATTTTGTTACAAACTCTTTAACAAAATATCATTTTAAATGTTTTAAAGATTTATTATTATAAATCATTATCTTTAATGTCCATGTTTTCAAAATGGGTTTCAGTATTTATTTATATGTACAATAATGTTTTAAAATTATAATTCCAATAAAAGCTTCAAAGTGGTATGGGACACTTTGATTCAAAAATCTCTTTTAATGATTTTTGAAAATGGATTGGTTAATTTAATATCTTGGAATTAATTATTTTGATTGAAAATGAAATGTTGTTATTGAAATGTTTATATTTTCAAGATTTAATGTGTAATGATGGTACTTGGACATTTTCCGGGTGGTTACATGATAAACCATATGACGGGTGGTGCCGTGAATAATAGGACTGGTGGTTACATTATAACCTCCAATGCATTGGGTATGGAAGTCGGCCGTATGGCTATTCTATTAAGTATGTATGGATGTTGGCCGAATGGCTATTCCATTAAGTGATATGTGTGGAAGTAGACCTTATGGTTATTCCACTTAAGTATGTTTATGTCCCAAGTTACCTTTATATGTAATGTGATCTTTATATGGGTTTTATGGTAATCTTTTGGTTACAGAAGGGTAAGTAATGAACTGTTATTCAGTGAAGAGTTTTTACTACTTCGAAAAGGTGAAAAGTATTACTTTGATAAAGTATACATGGTTTACTTGTTGTTTTGAAAAACTAACAGTTTTCATTCTTTGTGTATCCCTTACTGAGCTTTTTATGCTCATCCCAAGTTTTTGAAATGTTTTTCACAGGACTTAACGTGGAATAGGGTCAAGGATGGGATCAAGGGAAAGTCATGCAACCTAAAAACATGGAACTTGACATGTTTCTTTTTAAGAGTTTATATTTTATGGAAACTTAGTAAAAGTTTCTACGTTGTAATTTTTTGAGATGTAATATTTATGGCCTAATTCTCTAAAACTCTAAACCTAAAAGGATCCTCAATGTGAATTATTCATTTAATTCAATATTAATTATGGTTTAAGGATGGGGCATTATAGTTGGTATCAGAGGTTGGTTTAGATAACTTTAGAGGTTAGGGTATTCTCTAAGCATAAGTGACAGTACCATAATGGTTAGGATTTCATAAGGAGTCCAAGTTTTTGATAAAGTGAATGAGTAAGTATATCTTAGTGTTTACCTCCCTCATTAGCACATGATGGTTTTGTTGATATACACACACTAACATTTTTTTTAGTGAATGGATGGATCTAGTAGGAACCAAAGAGACAACAGGTTTGAAGGAAACAATGGTGGCTCTCTGATTAAGATACATGATAAAATGGGGGATTCAATGAGGAAACACGTGGTTGTTCTAAACCAACTATCAAGGAGTCATGATCAACCACTTGAACCTTGGTATGTTCTTTAATGCATCATGTACGAGATGACCAATCAATGTGGAAGTTCAGGTAATAATTATAAAGGTAACCATTAGAGTTTATATGATCCTTACTTTTGAGGTAATTATGGGTTATTATATGTTATGATGGAAAATGAAAGGCATGAGATAAACTTGAGGTTAAAATATATTATGATTATTATTGAAGATTTTATCTCGTTTTGGGTAATGTTTTAAGAATTATATAGTTTTGGAAAAAGGACAACACGCAGACCGTGTGACAACCTGTCACGTCGGACAAAGCTGCGGGAATCAAACCCACAACCAAAGTACGACTGGTATTTATCGCCTACCACTGGACCACGTGAAGTCCCTGGTTAGTTTGACTAATTCTTTTTAGTTAGATGATTTTAGGAATCAAGAGTAAGTTTATTTTGGGTTATCTATGGAAATTATTAACCTATCATGGAGGGTATGTGATTAGGTTAATTACTTTTCAATATGAGAATTTAAGAGCAACTGATGTTATTTGGAGATAAAAGTTAATTTGTACCATGGAAGACTATGTGAATAAATCCTTAAAATATTTGGCTTTCAATCTTAGTTTGGTTTACTTTGAATAATTTTATGGACAAATATTTTATCGAATGGTCCTCGTTGAATTTTGGGTTTTGTTAGACAAATTTTGGAGATTAAGAATAGATTTTCTTTTTATAAAGGGTTATCCTTTTCTGGATTATCTAATGTTGTACTAACCTTTTTGGTTTTGGTTTTGGTTAAGGTCTAAAGATATGGGAAGTATATAGTTCTCTTTTGTAGATTAGGCGATTCTCTAGAAGTTGATTATAGTACTCTTAATGTGAATAAGTCTTCCTAAATACTCGTCTTTTGGGGAAAGTATAAGTTTGTGTAAGAAATCTAGTAAAAGTTGGAAGTCAACATGGCAAGTAAGTATGTTTCCAAAAGATCAAAAATAAATTCCTCAATGAAGAGTAACTTAAAACAAAAATGTTTTCTATTAACTTTACCTACTGGGGAATCGAATACCGTTTAACCCATCACACGTTTGTGATTTTCTTATGGTTAACTTTCTCCTAGACATGTTTACTATCACTCTCCATCAGAACATGACCCTCTGTTTTTTCCTCCATGCCCATATTTTCATACATGGAATCCTAGTATGGGTTAACTCGGGTGACCTCTGTACTTATCATTCTTTATTTTAAAGTGATTGTTTTAATGACTCTTGTTCCGATGTGGGACTTTCAAGGATATTTCCAAGCCCAATTTTAAAATTGCGAGGATGCAATTCGCAAAAGGGGGGAAGGCTTTAACACCCCAGGTAAATAAAGAATATGGCATTTTTATATTTATCCATATTTTTGAATAAAATATTAATATTACTTTAAAGGTGATGCTATGCTCGATGGCGTACCCAATACGCAACAACGAGTTTCTTGGGAATCTTACGTTGCACTCTAATAATAAAATAATATTATTTTAAATGTAGTTAATGCCTAGCCGTTATAATGGAGGGAATGAACAGAACTAACTACAAAATGATTATATATGTTTGTCAAATATTTCTACTCTTTAAAATAAATGATAGAGGATTAAAAATGCGAATGAATCCAATTTTAAGCGTAGACAGTCTAATATTCTTTAAAAGGTCGATTAACCGCCTTTTGATGGTGAACCTCTTTTAAATCCACTTTTTGAAAATATTATGTGTTATATTTGACAAAATAAAATTCTTCTTTATAATCGTGACATCAAAATTTACTTTGTGTAAATTTTTGGTATTTTTCCGAAAAAGTTCAATTTTTAATGAATAGTGAAAAATGTTGTATTTTAATTCAAAACCTCTTTTTAATCTAATATATTTATATTATTAGATTATCTTTTTAATTGGTTTTAAAGTTTAAATAGGATATATTTTTACCATTTAATCCAATGGTGGTCATTGTAATTAATATCACTTTTAGATTGGACATAAACGAGTGTCAATCTTTTGGAAGATATTGTTTCATAAAAACACGCTATTTGTTTTAACAGCAGAATTTAATTATAAAATTAATTAATGCAACTTATATTTTATTAATTTGGTAAAATATACATCATTTTTGAATTCGGATTATCAAATATAGCTTTGGGTGAATTTTTGGTATTTTTCTAAAAAAACATCAATTTTGATGAATAGTGAAACCACAAAGTGGTGGTTACAAAATTTGATTTTTCATTTAAATGGGACTTTACCACTTTTGTGATTTCAATTTAAAAAATCCATTTTAAATGATTTTAATTGTTATGTAAAATTTGGTTCAATGGGATGAAAATAATTTTTGATTAAAAGTAACTTTTAAGTTTTATTAATCGTGATTAAAGGTAATTAGTGTGATTTAAGGTAAAAATGATATTATAATAAAATGAAAATATATTGACACTTGTCCTAACCCTATTGGATGAGTTATGGCCGACCAATAAAACCCATGGGTCGATTTTCGGTACCCCATGGAGCCACTTGGGTTTGATAATGACATTTATACCTTTTATTTAAAGTTAAAATAAAATTGTCACAAACATGATTTGTTTTACTAAAAAAGTTTTTACATGTTGTTATACAAGTCCGAATTTTCACTATAAATATTCATTATAAATATAAGAAGATTTACTACATCATAGTATTTTTTTTATAATTTTTATACATTAAATAAATTAAATTCTTAATGACATCATGATGATGCAGCGATGACCTCATTATTTAACGATTTAAATAAAATAGAAAGATAATGTAACATATAAGACCTACACATGTCCAAAACCTATTGGATGGGTGGATTTATAACCTTTATCACCTTATCCTCGAAACACATCAATGTGGGACCATTAAAATCCGAAAACCATTTGAAAATAATGTAACATTTTATACTTTTCCAAGAGTACCCCTCCTCTCCTCTTATAAAAGGCCCCCACCTCTACCACCTTAACAGCACCTCTCAAGCCTTTGGTTCGGCAAATCTCTGATAATTTTTTCTCTCCACATCCCTCTTCTCATCCTAGAAGCCTTAACGTAGGCAGAAAGCTCTTCAAGAAACCCTTTTGGTTCAAACCGAAGGGAGTTACCCGATTTTAAGGCAACATCTTCACTGGTGCTCTTTTGTTTTATTTTGCTTCTCCAACCCCATAAACTCTTTTTATTAATTTCTTTTGTAACAACTACAGTATCTTAAATATAATAGGATTTTTTATAAATAGGATTCGAGCTAATCTTACACACACCTTCTTCTAATGGTTAAAGAACAAACTGTTTCTGTGGATGGCGAATTTTTGCCTCACGAAACGATGATTGTTCCACACTCATATAACACCTTCAAAGGTGTCCATTAAGATGTCACTATGTTTATATATGATATATAATATTTTTATGTTTTACTTAAGCTTCTGTATTTTTCATTTGTGTCATACCTTTATGGCGTCCATTATGGGTATACGCGATATCTTCATTTTAAGAAGTGCAGACTACCGCCCCCACAAAGTGATTTGATTCGTTAATGCCATATGTGGGATGTATAAAGGATGGATTTAAAGTTATTATATATGATTTTATACTGGAATTGTAATTTACCTTTATATTATTATTGTTTTCTTTCCATTAAAGTATGAGGTAGAAATGAAAGTAGTGTTCATGCGTACGTACGACTTACCATCTCCATGAACGGTGCATTTCATTTCTTATCCTCAAATGTAATGTACTATTATAAGTACATATAATGGATATATATGATTTATGATACATCTAAAGGATGAATATAATTCTGGAATTAAAAATATACACATCTCTCATTTATTTTTAATTCCATTAATATGACATAGAAATGAAAGTAGTGTTCATGCGTACGTATGGCTTACCGTCTCCATGAACGGTGCATTTCATTTCATACCTCTAAATGATTATGTAATACTATAAGTACATGTATATGCTGGATATATATGATATATATGATATCCAAATCAGGAATGTCATTCTGGATATAAATAACCATTGACCACACGAACAACATGTAATTGTAAGAAGTCCACTTTTGACTTAAGAACCGAATATCGACAAAACAAACATTATTAACTTAAATGATTACATAATGTTTATAACATGTCAATAACTGATATAAAAGGAATAATGAACTTGAAAAAGGTTCTTAATCAAGTATAAATTAACTCAAGTTTATTATTCAGGACGTTAAAGAATGATCGAGTCAAGTCGGACCTGAGGTAAGGGATCTTACTCCTCTCTTTCTTTTTAAGTATGCTCTTTTATGTCATTTCATTTAAAGATCATCCTTCTTGTTATTGGGATGTTATTTTATATTACTCTTACTGTAATTTTTATGTTCATATGATGAGAGACCATATTCTCTCTCATCAATCCATTTTGGAAGTTTTGAGTGGTGCCGTTAGGCTGCCGAATTTTCGTAAGAGATCTAACCTCTCTTTTTTTAAGTACTCTCATTTACGTCACTTCTTTTAAGCTCCTATTTGTTATGATGGGGGATGTTCTTTTATATTCCTCTTTCTGTAAATTTTATTGTAATATGATGGGATAATCTATCTTATCTCATCAATCCATTTTTGTAAGTTTTATGTGGCGTCGTTAGGCTGCCATGTTTTCATAAGGGATTTTTCATCTCACTTTTATTCCCGTGGGATTTATGCTACATTTGCCACAATTTCCTTTGAGTGGTGTATGTACTGCCCATTATTTTACTCATTGTGTAATATAATTTCATTTATGAGTATTTACATCAATGTTGTATTGTTCTTCTTTTACAGGGTGTATGTTTCGGAAGATACCCATGTCGGTAAGGGAACCTTTCACCCTCCTTTTTTTTAAAAGACTTCTTTTGTTATGTCTTTTAATTCACATACTATTATGATGGGATATGTTCTTCTATATGCTTATTTGTGTAAATTTTATGTCCAAGTGATGAGATCCCCTTTATCTCTCTCATCAACCCTTTTTGTAAAATTTTATGTGACACCGTTAGGCTGTCGAATTTTACCAAGGGAACTTCTTAACCCAATTTCGATTTCTTTGGTTTCAACATGTAGTTATTGAATATGTCATCCTTTGAATATGTGTGAATAACCTTTGACTATTTTACACTTAATATCCACTTATATTGGGTGTATTTATATTTTTCACACATAATCAGGAGATTGATTTATCCTTAATTTAAGGATACCTTCTTTATAATGGATTTCATCTCATTTTACATTTCTTTTGAGACTTCATTGTTGTCATGCACCAATTCACTCTTATATGGTGGGAATACTGTCCTTCAACATATTATATCATGAATCCCTTTATTATCATGATATTATATAGTTCGGATTAAATTTTATTCCGCTATTTTTTGTATTCAAGAGTCTCTCATTTTGTTAAAAAATCTTTAACAAAATATTGTTTTAAATGTTTTAAAGATTTCTTATTCTAAATATTTATCTTTAATGTCCATGTTTTCAAAATGGTTTTCAGTATTTATTTATATAGACATTAATGTTTTAAAATTATAATTCCAATAAAAGCTTCAAAGTGGTATGGGACACTTTGATTCAAAAATCTCTTTTAATGATTTTTGAAAATGGATTGTTTAATTCAATATATTGGAATTACTTATTTTTATTGAAAATGAAATGTTGTTATTGAAATGTTTATATTTTCCAAATTTTATGTGTAATGATGGTACTTGGACATTTTACGGGTGGTTACGTGATAAACCATATGACGGGTGGTGCCGTGAACACCAGGACGGAAGGTTACGTTATAACCTCTCATGCATTGGGTATGGAAGTCGGTCGTATGGCTATTCCATTAAGTATGTATGGAAGTTGGCCGAATGGCTATTCCATTAAGTGATATGTGTGGAACTCAACCTTATGGTTATTATACTTAAGTATGTTTATGTCCCAAGTTACCTTTATATGTTATGTGATCTTTATATGGGTTTTATGGTAATATTTTGGTTATAGAAGGGTAAGTAATGAACTTTTATTCAGTGAAGAGTTTTTACTACTTTGAAAAGGTGAAAATTATTACATTGATAAAGTATACATGGTTTACTTGTTGTTTTGAAAAACTAACAATTTTCATTCTTTGTGTATCCCTTACTGAGCTTTTTATGCTGATCCCATGTTTTTGAAATGTTTTTCACAGGACATAACGTGGAATAGGGTTAAGGATGGGATCAAGGGAAATTTATGAAACCTAAAAACATGGAACTCGACATGTTTCTTTTTAAGAGTTTTATTTTATGGAAACTTAGTAAAAGTTTCTATTTTTTAATCTTTTGAGATGTAATAGTTATGTCCTAATTTTCTAAAACTCTAAACCTGAAAAGATCCTCAATGGGAATTATTCATTTAATTAAATATTAAGTAAGGTATACGGTCAGGGCCTTATATCAATGATATGTCAGTGCCATGTATTCCCAAATCATAGGGCTCTGAAATTTCATAAAAAAATTTCTCTATTTCATGAATAACAATAGAAATTTTTAGATCGCAGAGCTCATCGTAATCACGGATCATTCTATCCATTCCTTTACACCACCTCCTCAATGATCCCTCTCAAATATATTCACCTCTAGCATTCATGAATCTCATCATAATTTAAGATATTACCATCAAAATTATTCACATATATGAGAAATACACTTCATGAAGACCATATTTTTAAAATTCATTCCTTTTCTATTTGGGATTTCAACAATATATCTGGAACTCGACAATTCACTATGAAAACCTTCTTTGTCAAAAAAACACAACAAACCCAAAAATGATGTAGTGTTATCTTGAGGGATTTTTTCTAACAAATATGACTTTTAAATTCACCAAGCCTTTATAAACCATCATAATTTATTTAAATACTGATCATTAATGAATTAGGTTAAACCAAAAATTCCATATATTTTAAGGAATGAATCAAAATTTAGACATATTATATTAGATTATTCATGATTAAATAGATTCCAACAATGAGGATTATTACTCACAGTATATTTTTGGTTCCATTCATTAGTTGGAACCCAAAAAACTATGGTAAAGATAAATTCAATGGAAAATAAAATGATTTTCCTCCTAAGAAAACATATATTATGGGAGATGGAATTAAAAATATCATTTCTATGATCACACATATTTCCCAAGCTATGAATATAGATAAACATTCAAAGGAACAAATAAGTGAACAATTTTTCGTTATTCCTTCATGAGGCCACTTTCACCATCTTTTTGTTGTTCCACTATTACTCAAGTTGACAAGAAATAGATTACTACCATAGAAAATATATTTTCTTTTATCCAATGATTGGAACATGGAAAATTTATCTTGGATGTTTTTCATTTGGTGTTGAAGTGTATCAATGGTGGCGTCTCATCAATAATACAAGGAAAAATGATGAAATTAGATTCATTTAGTGGCATGAGATAAATAGGATATTTTTCCATAATTACTACCATCTTATTCTCTGTATGAAAATGGAGAAGTAAGTCATTGAGATAATGAATAATAATTATGAATAGGTTGGTAACTATATGGAAATTTATTCAAGACTTGTAAGGTATGATTTTGGAATTATCATCCAAACTGAATTTAAGGTTCATCTATTCTTCAATTGATTAAAACCAATTATCCAAAGGGAATTATCTATAAGGGCAATTGATAGATTTTATGAAATTTTTATTTGCTGTATATAAGTTTAAATGAATATTTTAATATCAATCCTATGATTTTCGTATGAACATAATGATGGATTTAAAGGGATGCACTAAAACCCATATATAAATAAAGATGTGATGTCCTTCATGCTCAAATTTGGGTAGGAAACATGGAGGATATTGTATTAAGGGTAGTGGTAAATGTTTCATGTGTGAAAAGAATGTTAATTGGAAAATATAATTATGAAATTATGGGATGAAATTAGCTAATAATAAAAATATAGAGAAATCTCCATAGAATTCACAACCTACACTTTAGTGAGTCAGGTGAAAGGTGTTTGGTAATTATGCGAATAAATGCCCCTATCCAAGGGATAATAAGGGTGACAAAACACAAAAACGTATGATGATAAAGAAATAAAACATATAAATTCACAACATATGAAGTGAATAATTAAAATTAGGGGAACTTATCATTTCGTCCATATTTGGGAATTTCATGTTTGATTTGTATGAATGAGACTTATAAAAATCTTATTATTCATCCTTTATTGAAATTTTATGTGATTATGAGTATTTATTATCTCCCTCAATGAGGATTTTTGAATAATGAAATCACATTGGATATACTATTAGTGAAAGGATGAACTCGTGATTCCAAAAGAAATGTTTTTTCATCAGATAACAACTTATTTATGGAATAAAGGGGGAATTATTTTTTTGAAGCATATTCATATGCATGTAAAGTTAAAGTAATATCTACAGATACTATCATGAATTTATTATCTTACTATTGATAATCTATTAAAAATTTTATACACCCATTCTATGGTTTTATGTGATGGTAATTTATCAAGTATAAGGATATTATGAGAGAAATTTTTTGAAATACAACCCTTTGGTTTTGTATATTCTCTGGTGAAATCTTCTTTGACAATGAATGCCTTGAAATTTTTTTGACATAATATTAATTGTATTTTTAACCCTTATTTTTTACCATCATTTTGATGGAGAGGTAAATATGGGTTATTAAAACAGATAATTATATCATATAGTTTGAAAAAAATGATAAATGTTGGGTGATAACCTATCACATCTGAAAGGATATTGGGCGTGAACCCACAATCGAAGGATGATAAGGGAATAACTCCTACCACTAGACTAAGTGAAAGAGTAGTTTTTGTGGGAAAACATGAATGGATATATCATTGTGTGTTTCCTTAATGTTTGGTATTTTCATAAGTTAAGGCTGAGAGAAAAATTCTTAAGTGGATGCTCTTACCATTATCCATAATAAAATTGAAATGGGAAAACCTACGAAAGATTTTGTCATTATACTTCCCCAAACATTTAAAGGGAACAATTCTATGTGGGTTGTAGTTGATCTCCTTACAAATTCAACACACTTAAACACTATTATAGAATATTTCTCTATAGATCATCTAGCTAGGATATATGGGTTGTATTCAACCACTTTATAAATTCATAACACTTCATCTCTATCATAGAGTACCACATTACACTGTGTATGTTTAGAATCCATGTTTTAACTTGAAGTTTCTGTGAAGTAATTAGTTCCATCTTGATAGAGAGTTAAGATTCATCACTACATATTATTCTCAAATATATAGTCAATATAAGATAACTATTAAACCCTAGAGTTTATGATATGATCTTATTTTATGGATTTAAAAGGGGTTAGGGATAAAAACCATCCTCTTGTTGATTTTTCTTAAAAAAAACCATTCACATGAATCCTTCAAATGGATCCTTATGAATCCCTCTATGGAAATAAGTATAAGGATCCATTGTGACAGAATGAAGTTTGAGAGAGAAATATATTGGGACCTAAGATAACAAATGATTGGTAAAAAAAGGTTAGATCCATTCAACAACACATAAGGTTGGCACAATGTTTTAAAAATGTTATGTTGATAATCATAAGAATGATCGATATTTTAAAGTTGGTGAGATTTTGTTTCAATGAATTTCTCAGTGGAATAAGGAATTTAGACTAATACCTAGGTATATCAGTTCCTAGAAAATATTTATTGTATAACAATTTTATCACATAGTGATTTCAACAAACCATCCCCATGTTCACTATGTGTTCTATTTATCTCTCCTAATAATGTTCATACCTGATCCATCACATGTATTGAACTCAAATTTTGTACCACTATAGAAATATATCTCTTATAAGAAACAAAAATGGATATTCTTGATCATGTAGAGAATATTCTATGATACTAGAACACTCACTTGGATGATGTTTTTTTGGAAACCCTCCACCATGAGGAAGTTTTGTAAAAACCTAATGATGTAATAAGGTAGAAGTATCCTCAGTTGCCTATATGAATGTGATGGAATTTCAAGGGAAAATAATTTTATGGAGGGTATAATGTATCACGTGAAGATTTTATGACATTTTTTTCTATAAAATTTATTTTCTTCTCAATCTTGTTCTACACGCAAATCGATGTTTTAATGAAATGAAAAATACTATTAAAGTATTATTATTTTATATGATAGTCATCGCATAGACATAAAAATGGTAGGTATGAATAGTATTAACTAAGTTATGAAAATATATAGTTTATATATGTTTATAAAATGAATTATTTTTTGACCAGTTAATTAGAATTTAAAATTAAATTTTTTTATATGTAAATGAAATAATTTTATGAAAAATCTATTTTTTTCACACAAATACATTTTACCTCAATAAATTAAATAGTAAATTTGTGTGATTTTTTTTAAAAAAGTATATATTATATATTAAATAAAATTTTTAACATTCATCTTATTTGTTTTCTATAAATGCGTACAAAATATATCTAATCTTACAATTACAAACTGGTTTTTTTTAAATGTATTTTTTCTTATATAAAATTATTTAAAAATTAAGTTATTAAAACATTAGAATTTTTTAAAAAAAAATTAAGAAAAATTTCTGAAATTATAATTTTAAAACTATATTGGGGAAAATTTTTGATAATTTAGTAAAAAGGTAATTATTCAGTTAATAGTGAACAGTACTAGTTGTTAATAAAAATTTAATTTTTATTCAAAGAATTAACATGCTAAATTTTATATGTATATGGTTTTAAAAGTAAAATTATTTCAATTATATAATTATTTATCCAATTCTTGTCATTGGAAACAATTGAAATTTTACTTTTCATATAAAAAACCTCATAATATTTTCAAACGTTTCTCCTTGGAAAACTGTTTTTTCATCGCATCTATGAGTATAATTTTAAATGAAATTCTAAAAATATTTTAATTTGAATTTGTAAAATTGTGATAAAAATATTTATTAATTATAATTGAAATTATATAAAAATTTAAGCTTATTTCATTGGTGAAAATAAATTATATAAATAGAAAAAATTAATTATCATGGTTAAGGTTAAAATGGGTATAATAAGGGTTTAAACTAAGAATATAAGTGTTTACATGACTTGGAAACTTATAAAAACCCAATTATATAGAAATATATATAACTTATGGTAAATAAATATCTAAAATTATTCAATTTATATCCCTCTTTCATTCTAACCACTATGTTTTTCTTAATTCTTTTCAAAAAAACAATGTGTGTCATCTCCCCCACTTTTGAAAGTGAACCCACTTTCCTATGATATTCACACTTCAAAAACTCTTTTTTAACATATAAAACTAAAGAATATCATCCTTAATTTCATAACCACATCATGTAGTCCTTATTTTAATTATTAATCTCTCTAAAAAGGCTTTAGTATTAAACCTAAAGAGGCTCTCCGAAGAAGATGTATATTACTTACACTACCATTTTCATTTTATTCATTCCTATAAATAATTAAAATATTGTGAAAATATTATGATATAATAAAAAAATATCTCAAAATTATTTATATTTTATTATGTTATTTCCATAACTTATATCCATCTCCTCTTTTATTAAATGGGAAATGAAATCATTGATCATGTGTATGGCAGTTTATCGCTTCTCGAACTGATGTTTTTTGTTTTCCCTCAACACCTCTAACCGATGAATATAATGATGGATTTAATGTTTATATAATATATTTATTATATTTTTATTCTTATTGAATTATATTATCATGCATACCTTCTTTCCTTACAACACATTTTAAAACAATAACATCGCTCATGTGTACGGCGTACTACTTCCTTCCAAACCGACGTGATGAGTTTTTAATTATTGTTTTAGTTGGACTGTAAAAGGGATATATTAAATGAATATATATATATATATATATGTTTTTTTGTGTGTTTGTACTATATTTTTTTACATAAATATATTTATTTAACTATCATATCACATATAAATTCATATATTCCATTTCAAGGGTGTATACAAAAGTGTCGCTCGTGTGTACGATAGACTACCACCTTGTGAAGCGATGTTATTCATTTCTTCCTAACACTTTGAATTAAAGGTAATAAGGATGATGTTAATAAATATATATATTATATATATGATATAATAATTATTCTTTAAATTTTAATTATTATTTAACTATCTCGTGTTCCATTTGTTAATACTTTAAACAACATTCATACCAATGTATGGCCTACCATCTCCATGAACAGTGTGTTTCATTCTACATCTCAAATATTTAAGGATTGTTATAAATTAATATTTAATTTATATAAATAATATTTATATTCTTTTTATCATTCCTTATATGATGTAACAATTATTTAATTATAAGGATAAAAAATACCCAGTCAAAACCTAAATGAAAATCAAAGCAGTCATTACCCGAAATGTGATTTCAATTAGTAATTGTCAATAAAAAGATAATTAAAGGTCATAAGTAAATAATATATGGAATTATATATAATAATAATGGTTCATAAATATATGCAAAATAATAAAATATTATCATACATGAGTTTCAAATGCATACGATGTAATTCAATAATTAAGGTAAGGGATTTCTTTCTCAAATTTCTTTTTTTTAGGGAAAAAGATATGTTATGTACCTATCTTATTTTATGAGTTTTATATAATACCCTTTTAAATTTTATATAATTAATAAAGTTTTTTTATGTAATTTAAGGTTTCATTTTATTTTAATATTTAATGCTTCTCCCAATTCCATATATACCTATGTGATTATGATTTTATGTTATAATCTCATGGTTTATTGGGATTTTATAATTAGGTTTATAATGATGAATCCTTATGAACTATTTATCAAGAAACTAATTTATTATCTTATCCTATGGAGAATTTACATGATTTTATTCTAAATTTTTTCTCAAAATACCAAAAGTTTTTTATATAAAACTAACTTTATTTCAATATTTGGTTAGAAACCCATTTTAATTTCTATCCAGGACTCCAAAAAATTATTTTCGATAATGTTTTAATGATTCTATATGATTGTTTAAAGTAGTTTTTACCATTCTTTTAATTTGAAAAAAATTAAATGGAATATTATAGTTTTTTATAAATAACTCTAATTTTTATTTTAATGAAATGTAAAATGAATATTTGTTTTAAGGTGTAAGGCCTGATAAAAATTTCCCACAATCACAACTATTAAATGTTTTACATATTATTTTTTAGATTCAAAGGTTATTTTAAAATAAATTTATTTTTACAATTATTTGTGTAAGATTAGTTTTAAAAAGTTTATTTTCAAAGTGAAAAGGATATTTTCCTTAATAAATGTTTTAAATGATCTTTAAAGATTCATTTATATTTTTAAAAGTTTATTTTCAATGAAAATGATTTTAAAAATGATTTATAAATTTTTAGTTTATAAATGTGTTTATGATGTCAAGATTTTTAAGAAACCAATTTTTATTCCATGGGTTATACCATGATAAAATGATTATTAATCCTTCCTCTTTTTCCCTGATTTATGCTACAATATTTTTGAGATACATTGAGGGTCAAGATACATTTGTTTAATAAAATGGGAGAGTTAACACCCTTTTCACAACTAATCAAAAAATTTATGAAAGTAGTTTATTTTCATAGGGTCTAATATGATGACTTTTTTATTATCTTATGGCACACATATGTATGATTTTAATTATGTGATGGGTGGTACCTATATCTCCCCCCTAATTAATCAAGTAAAGATTGATATATCATGAGATATACTAGACTAAAATAGGGAGTAAAAAAATAATAAGGTACTTTTTCCACAATGGTCCTATTATGAGTGAACAATGAATACTGTAATTTTTTGGGTTGTTAACCGCTTCCACTACTATATCCATGGAAATATTTCTTAAATAACATCAAAATGATTTTCTATGTTCATATTTATCCCACAATTCCATGTCATGTGTCACTATTATGCTCTCATAGACCATGTTATTTTATTTATGTATGAATCATGTATTATAAACTACTAATATCAATGTGATGACTCGTGATTTTAATGTATGATTTTAATGGTATGGGTTTCATATGTTATTTTTATGTTATCATAACCTTATGATCACAATATGTTTATGTATTTCCTATGATTAACATTACTAAAAATTTGATATCACCCTTTCTTATGATTCTTTTCCCTAGGTTGTGATGATAGGAATAAATGGGTCATTTATAATAATGGTTATGGTTATGAGGAGCTAAGTCTAAGATAATATATAACTCTTATAAACTAGTAATTTATGTTTCCATGTTTCAGAAAAAATAATACTTCTTCAATATTTGGGTTTGTGTATTTCTAATGTACTACGTACTTATCTAAATAGATATAATATATATGTATCAAAAGCATGGGTCATTAAAAATAGGTTTCACGGGACAAACTATTTGGGTAGCCTTATTGTGTGATTTTTTGGTGTATAACTACACATCAATTAATCATTCATTTTGTAAGGCTTTAATGTTAATTTTATCAAGATATATAAGATTATGATATCCAATATTAAATTTTATATCATAGAGACTTCCTTTATTTTTATCCCGAAGATTACTGCATAGATGTTATCAATGGTTTCATTTTTGTGTTCAATATATTTAAAAAATAGAATCCATTTTTTAGTTATTTACCATTATATATTTATTATTCCTTATTTACTCATGATTTGTTCAACTATACATAACCCTTTCTGAATATCTCAGATCGCCATTTATTTATATTATTCTCCTAATGATATTAATAAGGATATTTTGAATAAAGTCAAGGATGCAAGAATCATTTTTATTCTATGTATTTTATATTTCCCAAAGTAATATGAAAGCCATGTATTTATCTGGTTCATCAAGTCTGCTAAAGAGATTGATCATACATCATGGGATCCCTTCTATCTTGTACCAATGTAACAATGAAGATAAAATATTTTGGTTAGTAGAGTTAGGGTTTCTATAGAGATCATCAGAACATTGTGCTAATCATTATTTTATACCCAATATTAGTTTTAAATTATGGTGAAGTGTAGATGTAAATTCACATCCAATCATAGTAATTGTTTGATCCTCTTATCTCATTGAATTATATGCCCTTATTTTCTTAGTCTAATCAATCAAGTTTATGGGATACTTTAAATATTTTCTGATCACGTCAAAATCACTTCATCAAGAAATGATTATGGATAAGAGTGGTTATATTGGGTGATTATTCTACTATTATGATAAATCTCATACACAAGAAGATGATTTTTTAAGTGTTTTCATCATTTTTTTATGCGAGGGGTGTTTTACCAAACAAATCAATAATTCACTGTGTAAGGTTTTTAAATGATATAATCCATCAAGATATCAATGATATGTCCTTGAATATTGTATCAACGTAGATCTAAGAATTTTGATTATTTAATTTATTACTATTATAACTATTTCATGTCTCTTATAATTTGTGTTTATCAATTACAATTTCCATCATTTATTTTTTGTTTGATTTTTATAATTTAAAATATACAAAAAATAAAAAAAATGGTTTTTTGAAAATCGCTTCGATAAGTGAAACTACTACTTTAAGATTAACCCATTTGTTATACAGTATGATATATATTTTAATATGATAAATATATCTCTTAATATCCTTATAGTGAGGGATTTTTCATATATTGGAACCATTTCTATGAATAAATACTTTTTTAAGTTATATTATTTGTTTATTTAATTATTATTCTATCAAAATTGATGGATTATAATGTTTCAAATTAAATGTAATTATAAGAGCACTATCTAGTTCATGAAATGGAATTGGTTATGAAAAAATTTATGAATCAATTTCATGAATGAAAATATCAATACATGAAAAATGTTTAAACTGATTATTATCCTCTAATGTTATAAATTTTTCAGCAATTTTTTGATAAGTATAGGGGAAAAAATTAAAAATGATGGATTATAGAAACCACTTAAAGAATTTTTTTAAAATAAAATGAGAAGAAAAGCGAAAAAAATCACGAGAATAAAGAAGAAGCTTGAATTTCCCACAATCAACCTAGAAATGACACTTAATTGATTGTTAGATCTCCATGGTCAAAATACTGAGAAATTTATCAAGATATGGTAGGATATGGGTCTCACATAACCTGAAAGATCTACACATAATTTAGAATAAAATTATTTCATCCTATATTTGATTATTTTTATGTTCTCAATAGTCTAAATATTTTTCAATGACTCAACAGAATAAACCAATTTCTGATATCCTAAACTATTCTTTAGAGGAGATGGAAAATTAAGTGGTATATTTTTAGATATATTGAGGGCGGTTGAATAACTCACTAAAGACGTTTAATTACTCTGAGAATAACAATCTAACCTCTAATGAAGAGAAAACATACCAATTTTATAGTGTTTTCAATTTATTGAAGAATTCATTTTTATTTTGACTATAGTAAATATTATTTTTATATTTATTTTGGATATTTTTCTTTTGTTGAGATATTTTAACAATGTTTCTTAGGGAAAGACTTGAGAAGGATACACCAGCTTATAGTGACAAATTTTTTTATCAAAGAGGAAATAACATATTCGAGTAAATGATAATATAATTATCATTCTAGAATTTAATTTCAATAACCTATATACACAACACCTCTATGTGATGAAGAAAGGAAGAACCCATATATTTTATCCACTTCCCCAAACAAATCTATAAATACAAGGAGGGGTACATAAATTAAGATTCATAAGGGTTACTCTACATAATTAAAAATATTGAAGATGAGAAGAAGATAATCTGGTTGTTTTCAAGGAAGAAGTTACAACCTATATCAGATTATGGTTGACCAAAACACTTTCTAGTTGTGGATTATTAAAATATTTTACCCCTTGGTGGATTTTCACAACATTATCTTGAGATTTATTTTATCACCTATATTAATTCAAATTTTAATGGTATTTCTAACTATTTTAATGTCTTCTTCTTATACGTAAATAAGAAAGAATATATATAGGAAATTAGGAATTCAAGATACCCAGATAACAAATGTGAATTGATTGTGGAGTCTGGCATGAAGAATTATTTATCAAGTTGTTTTCATGGTTAATTGTGGCTAAAATCTTGATATATCCTAATAAAAACCCCGTAACACAAAGAATTGGTTGCTAATTCTTTCATATTACCACCTATAATACTAATTTTACTCTATTTTTATGTTTATAAGAGTTATAACTAACCAACTAGGGAACTATTTCAATAAAAAAAGGGGGGATACATTTAGATAGACTTAATATTTATGGTTTCTACTACCATGGGGACATTGATTTTACTTATTTTCTATTTAATTTATCCCTATCTTTTTTAAAATATTGTTTCTATTTATAAATTAAGATGGATTGCAATTTGTTCTAAAAGTATTGTGTCATGTGTCGAATTTTTTGTTCAATCTATGGGTCCCTACTACTCTCATCATAATCATGAAATGAAATAAAATTATGGTATTCTCATTCCTATACCCTTTTTAAAATAAATTTTGAACTCAAAATTGATAAAATGGATCTTTATAAAAAAATTACTTTGCAATAATATTTTTATGAGGTGGCATGTAAAGAACATGTTCATTGTTTGAACTATAAAATAGTATTTTCATATGTGGAATGATTTTTTTGGACCAGTTCTATGAACCCTTCAGACAAAATTTTTTTACTGATTGAATTTTTTAACCCTTTGTAACCAAAGTTTCTTAAATATTTCCTCCACCAGTAAATTTTAATTTTGGGTTTGAAATGCATGGGATAGGGTATTTAATTACACTGGACTTTGATTCAATGATTTTACACATAAAAACACAATTTTTTTTAAGAAAATACCCTCCCTTTCATGAATTTTGTAAAGAAATTTTTCATGTTTAATAAATATAAGTTAAATATATCCTTAAAATTTTATAAATGTCATGCTAGTTTTAAGGGAATTTCAATGATCCTAAAAATTCTATTTTTGAATTATTTCTATGGGTATGTTTCCCACTAATGTTATGGAAATTATATTAAGGAACTTTTAATTGTAGTGTTATAGGATTATTATTTTTTGAATTATAATTATGAATTTTGGGAACTAGATGTTTTAACATGAACAAAGTAACATTGGATTTGGGAAATAGAACACCTTAGAGAGAAAAATAAAAATATATTCATATAATTCCTTTGAAACTAGAGTAAAATTAAGAATTGGGATACCATGGTTAATGTCTATAACGTTAAGCACTGTGTGTGTGTAAATAAATCATATAAATTTTTAATTCAATAAGTGTTAAGAACATTCCAAACTAAAAAATTAAACACAATGCATAATTATCATTAATGTATTCAATATGGTGAGAATAATATTGAAACCAAAGGAAAAATGGGGAAATTAATTTTTATGAAGTCAATTTTAGTCGTATCAATGAAGTGGAAAATGTATCATTGTCTGAGGAACCATAGAAGTATTTATTTATGATAGTACATGTTAATGTTTTAATTCCACTAATATCTAATCTATTTCTGCTCCAAAAATAGGCACTTAAATTTCAATTGGAATTTGATAGTGAGTCATAATCACAAAGGAGGCATGAAAAAAAATTAAATAGAGAAATAAGTGACTTTCCATTATTTTGGTATGTACATTAGAACCTATCTATGATAATAGACATCTGTTAGGAGTCATTGTAAATAAATTTAATTTTTTATTTATATGGTGCAATTTATTCAGTGTGGGAGAAATTTTGTGTGTAATTATTTTAGTATATTTTGACAATTATTTTATTGGGGTTAATTGTGTGTTTACTGAAAAAGTTGTGTTTTTTGTAAGGAATTATTGAATATTTCATTAAATCAGATACAATATAAATCATGGAATATATTAATCAAAATTAGAGTTTTAATGATCAATTTATTCAATTGTTCTTGATTGGATTTTTATTTTGTCTTATTAAAAATATATTTTTGTTAAAAATCATTTAAAAATATTACTTTTTCGTCTTTTTTTTATATAATTAATTCTTATATAATTTCATACCTTTGATTTTAATCATTTTAAGGGATTATTTAATATCGAATATCACATTGATATAAAACCATTTAATATAGTTTTGAAATATGGAATTTTCATTTTGAATTTTTATTTTCACTATCTCAAAATATCTAGGTGTTTTAGGATTTTTATTTGTGAAGAGTTATGCATGATTTAGGGGGGATACTTCCATGTGTGCACAATCTTCTGTAATGTTTTATTGTTAATGTTTTTTCTGAGGGAAATCATATGTGGAACTACTTTTAGTCCCATTTTCAATGGGTAATTTCTTGTGTCATCTCCAATAGTCTAGGAAGAATAATCCTATGAGAAACCCAAATAATATTTTTTGCGAAAAATATGACATCCATTATAAACTAATCCTATTCCCCCTTCTTTTTTTAGATTTTGTTTCGAAAAAATTCTTATGTGCCAATTCTTCTATGAAGTAGCTCAACCATTCATATGTGGCCTTCAACCATGATTGCATGAGATGCCTTCACCAGTGGAAGAGGGAATTATGGGTTATTGTTGAATGATGACTGATATGAAGCCTCGAAATATGGAAGATAAATTTGAGATTAAATATAATAAAAATGGAATTCAAGGCTGGCTGAAGGTAGAGAATTAATTCCCAAACCATCATAAGGAAACCAAGACAATCCCAATAAGGAATGATGTAAAATGAGCTATAATGGATACATAAATACATAAAATCTGGGATCTAAACCAAATTCATTTCCTTGGACTAGAAAACATAGGATCATATGAAGAATATGACGTGAATCCATGAGAACAAGATAAAATTGAAATTCCAACCAATTGAAACCAATGAGTGATTGACTTTGAATAATGATGAATGATACTCTCCCTGATGATGATACCTATTATACCAAATTATAGTAAGAAGGATTATTTAAACCTCCCTGATCGAATCCTAAATTCATGTCTCACCTTCTATATAGATAATGAATTTAAAAAAAGGAGTTGTTGAACCTTGTTTTTCTAGTTCTAGGTGGATGATCTAACAAAGGAATAAAGATGAAGACTTGTGAAACCCTTTCCTAAAGGACATGTACCTAAGAATTTAGAGATAAAAATATTACACAATAATGGATTAGATAGGTTCATTCTAAATCGAATTGATCCGATATTTAATTAATATGTAGTCTACTAAAGGTTTTTAATGTTTTTTGTAATAAAATTGATGATCTCACATCACTATCTGAAAAGAGTACAAGCCCAAATATTGATTTCAAATTGAAAACCATACAAGGTTTAAATAGGATAATTATCTTGGAATTTTATTGAATCCATTATTAACTATATGAATCTGAGAGGATTTATCTACATGAATTTGATGTTTCACTTTATAGGAATTTTCAACTAGACTCAACCAATTGGGTGGCTAAAGAATTATGTTTTTGTGTATTAAAGATGTTATGAAGGATCAGTATTGGTTTTTCTTGTGAAATAAATTATAGAAGATGATTAAGGGGTATTCATTTTTTATATACACATAGTCTCATTAACAAAACTGAATTCATGTGAGGTGTATGATGAAATTTCCAAAAGAAGATCCTATCCAGCCATGTCATGCCTTCCAACTGAATCCTGATAGAGGGATCATGAGATACAAGGTTTGGCATTATAGAACAAAATATTCTATATAAAATGCATATACTGATTTAAATCTATAATTAAGTTAATCATGTTGTTGAAGTCAAGTAGTTTTGGCATATATACACTAAAAATGTCATTTTTTGGGAATAATATGTTGATCAACATTGTGAATTTGGTTTGGTGATTATGGAACCTATATTCATTTATGGTTTTGCATATTCTGGAGACCGGGTTAATGAATCAAGGAAAATGATTTTTTCTTGTGTAAGATTATCAGGTTTTAATGGGTTGTACAAAACATGTTTGACCAAATTCATACAGAATTTGAGATATTGATTTGACATTGAACATGTTTTTGTGAAATTATATTGAGGATAAATAACATGGTTATCCATGTTTAGTACCACTTATGGTGATTTTAATTTGAGTGAAGCAATAGGAGAATAATTAAAATGATCATAGTGTGGAATAGAATGAACGTGAAGAAAAAAATTCAATAGATAATTTTTTTAGGTTCAACTGAATATGGAGCCTTGGGAAAATGTTTTTTTGTGTGTGTTTGGGAAAGACTCAGGTGGTCATTAATATTTTGGAGGCACATTTTGGGTTTTTTACATGGTGAAGATGAATCATCAAATGAGATATTATAACGACCCATACTTTACATATATTGTTAATACTTCAAAATTGAAGCATACTTATTACAAAATATAACAAAACCACGAAAGGACTGTATAGGTATAGTGTCTTTAGAAACTGGGAAACATAAACAACTGGTTCATAAAGCGTCTACACTGTCTCCCATTTATTTCATCATATCTATAGTCCCTTTTGGCATATCTTACTTAATAACCTTCTTCCTGACCTGTGGAAAGAAAACATACAAAAGGGTGAGCTCAAATGCTCAGTAAGGGTAAACAAAAGAAATATCAATCACATCATATTCATAAGAACATAACTTTTGAAATCTTAACCTGAAAAAGAGAGAATAATTTCATAAATGGGATAAATCATAGTAGTAAAATGGAATCCCAATAATCATAACATAAAACATGAAAATTTGTGTCATACAAACATAATCATAGAGAATCATTTCTTATTAATCAAGGCTCATTATCAAGACTATCTTAGTGGACAAAGTCCATTTCTGAACCGAGTTCACTCCTCGTTTCAGTCCTGTTTCACTGAACCGGTATAACCTACCGTTCCAGCCATGTCTATCTCATGAGATATAAAATCTTTACCCAATGCATTGGAGGGAGATATAGGTCCCACCCATCTCATAATTATACCATTATTATGTGTGCCACAAAATCATAAATCATACATCATTGCATAACCCATGTAATAAAAATGGGAATCTGAAACATCGGGACATCATAAAACAATTCATATAAGATAAAGGAATTCATAAAAATATTTCCATCACAACATAATCAAATCAATTTAATAATAGGTATAGAGACATAACCCTTTATTATCATAGATGGAAAATGATTTTGATAAAACTCTTGAACTCCATTCTCTAGGAAAATATCCTTTTTAATTCAAAAACATTTGTCCTTTCTTAACATGTCATACAATTTTAAACTAAAATAAGTTGATTAAAAATAAACATTAAAACTTGTAAATGAAGATTCTTGGAAATATTTTTTTAAAATCCATTCATTCTGTATAAGTTAAAAAACATTCTTCTCGTACTTTTTTTGGAAAAGTCAAAAAGTACCTCGTACGAAAAATGAAAAAAGATTCATTTCATATCTTTTACTAAAAACTCACCGAAGGGTAAAATTTTATATAAACTATTGTAGAAGGATATAAATATTACATATTGAGGAAACATGGATGTGGATGATAAAATACACCCCAGTAAATTCCAAAGTATAAACAATCTCGGATAAAAATGAGATTGTAATATTTCCCTTACCTTAGGTCCGATTTTCTTCGTAAGTGTCTGAACCTCTTGTATAAGGATTTAAATAATGTTATTTACTTATTCCAAAATCATACGTATTGTTATGATATCATATATGGTCATATTCTTAGCTTCTTATTAGTAATATTTCATTACTACTTGTTATTCAGCTGTTTATTACTTTTTGTTCTTCTGCGTGTTTTGTCGAATAAATTCTTATTCTTCTCTTTAGGTTATAGATACCTCATTTCAAGAATGTTATTAGTGTAATATATATTATATTCATTGATTCAATTCATTTATACAATCATTATGAAATGAAGATCATGTAGAACGAGTCGCATCACATTGTGGAGACGGTATTCCATACGTACGCACGAGTGATGATATCGTTCCTATGATCATGGAATTGTATTGGAGTGTATGTATAGTATTTCAGAATCAATATCACTTTATAATAGTCATATATAGTCATTATTTACACCATTATACCAATTCAAGTAAGGTGGTGGTGGAAAATAGATTACACCACAGTGTGGAGACGGTATTTCGTACGTACGCACGTGCGGTGATTTCTTTTTCTGTAGGATGGATAGATGGTGAAATAGGGTTGTTTCAAACTTATAATAACATATCAATATATGAGTGATACTTATGTTGTTAATTTATAATGAAACAACTAATGAAGAAGAAGTGGAAGAAGAAATAAAGATGAAAGAATCGGTAACGTACATTACCTCTTCTTTGAAGTGCTTCTTTGAGACCTCCTTTTAGGGCACTAAAATAGGTCTTTGAAGAAGACCAGAACCTCTAGGATGTTTCTAGGGAAGTGGAGAGGAGAAATTGTCAGGTTTTGGGCGAGCTTGATGGCTCAATGTGGTGTGATAAAGCGGGGGAGGAGGTGCCCTTTTATAAGGGAGGAGAGGGGCACCTTTGGAATAACCAACAATATTATTTTATTATAAAGTCAAATTCGGTTTTTAATAGCTCCAAATTGATACATTTAGAAGATAAGGTGGGTAGGGGTATAAATACTCTCATCCAATAGAATTTAGACATGTTTAGGTACCAATTTTAACCTTATCATTTAGATTTAACATTAAGTTAGATAATTTAACTTTTACAGTGTCTTCTTGTTTTCTTACACTATAAGGTTAATAAACTTACAATATCAAGCCAAACGAACCCCAAGTTGTTTATTATTATAATATATAACCTTATATAAGTAATTTTTCTGAACCTTAGATTTTTAGGAATAAAATAACAATTAATAATATAATATTTGTTTTAAAAAATATTTTATGTCAATTTTGACACTATTTAGTAATTAATTTTTGTGAAAATCATAACAGAATGATTAGTTCAACCCAAGTTACTTAAATAAATAATAACATTTCATATTAACCTAGAAATTTAGTGTAATTCATAAAAAGTCTCAAATTACATTTATTTGGGTATTTATAACATCAATTATGTCAAAATTTCATTAATAAGATAATTACTGCATCATCTTTGTGTCATAAATAAATTAACTTATTTAAAGTCTAAAAATTAAAAATATAATATAATTATGTATTAAATCTTTTTAGATTTCTAACAAATATTTATAGTCTAATTTATCTTATGTATAACCCCATATTAAAAATGATTTACTTATTAAACTTTGATTTTAACTATTTTAACCCTTCTTTAAATAAATTAATAATAAATGTCCTAATCTAATCCAAGTGGGACTAAATGGTCATATTTTATTCCTAAGGTTGTTTTTGGTCGAATTACACTTGTCCAATAGAATTAGGATATGTGTTAGGACGATAATAATATCATTTTTACCCTTAATTACACTATTTACTTTTAACCGTGGTAAAAAAAATAAAAAGTTACTATTCAGCAAAAAATTATTTTCATCTCATTGAACCACATTTTACTTACTGACATCAACCGTGTCTCTCGGATTTTTGAAATTCCACTCACAGAAGCGGTAAAATTATGTTTTATGAAAAATCCGGTTTTTTAACTACCACTTAGTGGTTTCACTATTCATCAAAAATTGAAAGTTTTCAGAAAAATACCAAAATTTCACCCGAGGCTAATTTCGATATTCCGAATCCAAAAATGAAGTCCATTTTGAAAAATTAAATTTATAAAATTTCAAAAAGTGGTTATTACTATTCATAACGGCTAGTTTTAATAATATTTTAATAGCATATCATTGTTTAGTGAAACTCGGTATTGCGTACGACACAAGCTATAGAGGAAGGACGCGGTTGCGTGTAAAGCAAGCCAACCTAGTGTTGTGTGTAGTGAAAGATTCCTTTGATGATTTATATAACATAAAAACAAAATATTTCACATAAAAGTCTCGGGTGTTACATTCTACCCCCCTTAAAATGAATTTCGCCCTTTAAAATTTGTAACGCCCCTACCCCAGCTACCCAGAGTCGGTGCATTATTTCATAGCATTTGCATGATCACAAAAGATCAAGTCTCGAAAGACCGATTAGTTTAGTAGCCTTGGAAACACTAGATACATTCGTAAACATTACATTTCATCATAAAGTGAAAAACTACAATAACAAAGTCTCTATAGTCCACACTCATATCCTCTTCTGACTATCCCTGCAGGTCATTCAAAAAATATTTCTTCATATCCTGGAAAATATTAAAACATTGAAAGGGGTGAGCTCAGATGCTCAGTAAGGATAACAATATTGTGGAAGCTTTCATAAATAAACATTAACATTTAAGGTAATGTATAACTAAAACAAAAGCCTTTTTAAACTTGAACATCAGAATAATATGGCAAAAATAAAATTAAATAATGCCATTTACTTACTCACATGGATATTCTACTAGTCAAATAATCACATGAAATATCAATAACCACTTTCATAATGATGGAATGCATAATGCCAGACTATCATAACCACGTAGCCAAGGCCTCGTGCCAAGACCACAAATTAGATTTTTTCAAGGCCTCGTGCCAAGACACTTGTTTGTCTCATGAGACCTACCGATGCATCGAGGAGCTGTAGCGGGCTCCACCCGTCACTTATTAAGTCCAATGCATTCCTCATATGAATAGGTTTAAATATATCATAAACCATAACATAATTGTATCACATAAAACATGCATAAAGGAAACATAACATTTCCACATTTCAATCACAAGATATCAATACAACACATTGATATAATAAAAACGCTTTCAAAACCATTTTCAATACCAAAATAAAAAATGTTAAAACATTGTATTTGTTTTTCATTAAAAAAAGTGATAGCTTGTTGAGGAAGCCGAAACTCGAATAATGGTCACAGCGGCGGAGAATTCATTGTCACCGCATAAGTACGAAAAGAAAATCATTCCCTTTTTTTCGTTTAGTAAAATTCTTCGTATAAAAAATATTCCTTTTGAATAAACATAAAATTCAAAGGGGTTTATACACCGTATAATAGAAAGTTGTGTATAAAACCAAATATGCCTCAACGAAAGGAGATTGAGACGAAGTCCATAAAAAGATCATTTTTAAAATAAAATAGATCTATTATGTGTATTCACTATAGGTACACATGAAGAAAGTAAAAATACAAAATAGGACATAATAATATCATGACATAATTTGAAAGTAGGAGATTAACCCAAAGAGTGGAAGTTGGGTTAAGAAATTCCCTTACCTTGCGTCCTGTCTTGACTCGACCGTTCTTTAACCTCGTGAATAATAAGCTAGAGTTAATTTATAATTGATTAAGAACCTTTTTTGAGTTTTTTTCCATTTATATCACTTATTACCATGTTATGAACATTATGTAATTATTTATGTTAATAACGGTTGTTTTGTCGATCTTTGGTACTTGAGTCAAAAATAAACTTCTTATAATTACAAGTTGTTCATGTGGTGAAATATCCATTATATCCAGAATTATATTCATGATTTAGATGTCATATATATCGTATATATCCAGTATATACATTTATTCATAATATTACATAACATTTATAGGTAAGAAATGAAATGCACCGTTTTTTGGAGATGGTAAGCCGTACGTACGCATGAACGCTACTTTCATTTCCATTTCAAATTTAATGGAATGAAATCATAATTATATAAAGGTATAATATAGTTCCAGTATAATATCATATATAATATCATTTACTCCATCCTTTATACATCCCACATATGGCATTAACGATTCACATCACTTTGAGGGGGCGGTAGTCCGCACTTCCTAAAATGAAATTATCGCGTTTACCCATAATGGAAATCATAAATTATGCCATAAATGAGAAATACAGAATCATAAGGATAAAATAAACATATTATATATCATATATAAATATAGTGACATCTTAATGGCCACCTTTGAAGTTGTTATATGAGTGTTGAATAATCATCATTTCGTGAGGCAGAAATTCGCCATCCACAGAAATAGTATGTTCTTTAACCATTAGATGTATGTGTGTGTAAGTGTATCTAGAATACATCTCATAAAAATATCCTAGTATATTTATGATACTGGTGTTGTTACAAAAGAAATAAATAAAAAGAGTTTAGGGGTTTGGATAAGAAAAATAAAACAAAACAACATTAGAGAAGACATTACCTTAAAATCGTGTAACTATTTTTGATTTGAGCCAAAGGCTTCCTTGGGAAGAATTATGCCCAAAGTGAGGCTTCTAGGAGTAAGTGATGGATGTTGGGAGAGTATTTGGTCAGAGGTTGGCCGAGCCAAATGGCTTGAAAGTGTGAATGAGGTGGTAGAGGTGGGGGCCTTTTATAAGAGGTGAGGAGGGGCACTCTTGGAAAGTAAGGAAATGTTACAATATTATACAGTGACTTTCGGATTACAAAGGTCCCACACTTATATAATTCAAGGATAAGGTGATAAGGGTTCGAAATCTACTCATACAATAGGTTTTTGACAAGTGTACGCCTTGGATTTTACATTATCTTTTTATTTTATTTAAATCGTTAATTAATGAGGTAATCGCTGCATCATCATGGTGTCATAAATAATATAATTTATTTAATGTCCAAAAATTATAAATAAACTTCTATGTTGTAGGAAATCTTTTTATCTTTCCAATGACTATTTATAGTCAAAAATATGACTTGTATAGCCCCATGTAAAAATTGTTTTAGTAAAACATTTCATGTTTGTGTCATTTTTTACTTTAACATTAAATAAAAGGTATTTATGTCATTTTCCAACTAAAGTGGCTCCATGGGGTCCCCAAGTTGACCCATGTATTTTCTTGGTCGGCCATGGCAAATCCAATGAGGGTAGTACATGTGTCAAGATCATATCATATTATTAAAATATTATTTTTACCTTAAACTACACTAATTACCTCTAATCGCGATTAAGAACTTAAAAGTTACTATTCATCAAAAAATTATTTTAATCTCATTGAACCACATTTTACTTATTAATGAAAACCATGTATGTTGGATTTTTGAAAAACAAATCACAGAAGTGGTAATATTTCATTAAAACGAAAAATCAGTTTTTTAACTACCACTTAGTGGTTTCACTATTCATCATAAATTGAAATTTTTCAAAACAATTCCAAAATTTCACCCTAAGCTATATTTGATATTCCGAATTCAAAAATGATGTCTATTTTATGAAATTGCAAACATATAAGTTGCATTAATTAATTTTATAATTACTTCCCGTTGTCACAACAAATAGCGTGTTTTTAAGAAACAATATATATGAAAAGATTAACAATTGTTTATGTCCAATTTCAAAGTAAAATTAATTCTAATGAACACCATTGGATAAAATGTTTAAAATATATTCTAATTATATTTTAAAACCACTCAATAGTATAACTTATCACTATAAATTATTTTGATTAAAAAAGTTGTTTTAAGTATTTTTCACTATTCATAAAAATATGGAAGTTCTCAGAAAATTACAAAAAATTCAATATAGGATAATTTCAATATTAGGAATATAAAAATGAATTCCATTTTGAAATATAAAATTTCTATAATTTTAAAAAGTGGGTATTACTATTCATAACGGCTACTTTGATTAGTCGCGGTGTGTTAGAACTCCAGGTTGCGTACAACACACGCTGCTCTATTATTCAAAGAGAAGCGTACCATGGAAGCTTGGGGTGTTACATTCTCCCCTCCTTCAATAAATTGCGTCCTCGCAATTTGAAATTTTTCTTTGAAAATAAAAGGGTGAAAATAGAAAATACCTTTTTGGAAAACCCACATCGAAAATAAGGTTAATAAAAATATAACATGAAAAGAAAGAAAGAGAAGTACAAAGGTCACCTGAGATAGCTCATACTAGGATTCTATGAAAATATGGATATGGAAGAAAAACAAACCATCAAGGTCTGATGGAGAGTTGTAGAAAACTGGATTAGGAGAAATTTAACAATAAGAAAATCACAAACTTCTGATTGGTTAAATAGTCATTGAATCCCCAGTTGGAAAAGTTAACCGGAAACGTTTTTGTTTTAAGTTACCTTTTATAATGTTGAGGAATTTATTTAGGATATTTACTAAGAATGTAAGGGAATATACATACTTGTTATGTAGACTTTCATTCTTTAATAAATTTTTACCACAAACCAATCTTTCACTCAAAAAGATAATAGAACTCAAAATTATTATATTTATCCTAATTGTACAAGGTTCAAAATATTAACACATACCATTTAGATTAGTAAAACTATTTTGTAATAACCAGGGACTTCCTGTAGGCAAGTGGTAGGTAATAAAGGCTTGTCGCACTATGGTTGTGGGTTCGATTCCTGCAGCTTTGTACGACGCGACGGGTTATGCCCCACCCTGCAGGTTGTCCTTTTCCTAAAAATATAGTATTATACTACTCCAAAAATAATCTTAAAACATGTTTTAACCTTAAACAATACTATTCAAAGTTCAACTTAATCCATCCCAACCTTTATAGTTATCTAAATTACCTCTGTCCAAACATTCTCTAAAAGGTCTCTTAATTCCAAAATTAATTGTAACATTAGATTCCCCAAACAAAGTAAAGTTCCTCTTATTGTCACATAATAAAAATATGATAAACTTCATCGTATTAAAACCTTAGTGAAAACAACAAGTACTGCAGTACAATCCTTATATATATATCACATTATTCTAATAACCAGAATATAATCCATGAGTCCAAAAGCACCAATACATTAATTATTCCTCTTCAACTGTAGTCACAACATAAGATTGGCCTTGATCCCTTGGTCTTTTCTGAGATAAGTTTCCCTGACGCTTAGGACATTCATTTGCATAATGCCCCATTTCTCTACAATTGTAGCATTCAACATTGATAGCCTCTTTCTTTCCCTTGCAATCACGCGCCTGGTGAGCTTTTTCTCCACATTTATAACAAACTTCCATTCCTTTTAGGCAAGTACCAGGGTGATTCTTCCCACAATTATCACATACTGGAAAATCCTTCTTTCCCTTTTTCCCTTTATCTATCTCTTGTTCCACCGTTCTCTTCTTCCCTTGCTTTACTTTATTGTCATAAGATTTAGAGAATTCCTTTTCTGTATTGATAGCACACGAGACAATATCTTCATACGATGAGAAGGAGTGTGATACTAAAGCTCGACGGAGAAATGGTTTTAACCCATCAAAGAAACGATCAATCATACTTCTTGGGTTACGTATATAATCTGCAGCATGCCTCGCTAACCTTGTAAAGTTAGCCTCATACTTTACCACATTCGCATCCTCCTTCTACCTCAGACTCAGAAATTGCCTTTCCATATCTTCTCGATGGTTATGTGGAAAGTATTTTTCTATGAAAAGCTCTTTGAACTCCCTCCATTCCATATTCGATACGTCATCATCTTCCTTTGTGTTTTGAATCAGTGACCACCACTGATCGGCATCTCCAGTGAGGCGGTAAATTGCCATGACAACCTTCTCCCTTTCGCTACTCCCCAAGGCATGGACTAATTTCTCTAAGGAGTTTATCCATTGCTCTGCTAATAATGGATTTGTACCCCCATTAAATGTTGGCGGTTTTTGCCTCATGAAGCGGTCTTACATTGATCCTCCACGTTGTGGATCAGGGTGCTCCATACGAGTAAGGTTATTATTCATAACCTGAGTGAGTTGTCCCAGTATGGTAATAAGTTGATCAGCACCAGTGGTATCTCCCGTTCCACAATAATTATCTTGAGAAGGAGGGAAATCCCTACACGGTGTGCGTGCATTGATACGGTTTCCATTCCTTCCACTAGGCGCCATTTCTAAACAATGTCATAAACTAGATTAGTTTATGAATCAATATACATAATTCCATACTGGTAAAATACATAACATAAATTGAACTATTTATGGACATAATCCATAATCATAAAAATGTTTTCTTTAAGGAAGTATATACTCATAACCCTTCAGAGTGGTTTATAAATAAAATGAGAATTATCCTAAGCATATCCCCTGGGAGTGTCGTAACCAAGAGTGCAGCAAGGCCCGTTGTCGTGCACCAGTTCCCGTTCGAGTCTAGCTCAAAGTGGTGTTTTCGAGTTTTACCCCTAGGTACATCTGTGCCAGAGCTGCCTCTACCTGCTCGTATCGAGACAGATATGTATTTCTCGGAAAACTCACAAAATCTCTACAATACCAAAATTCTAGGAAGTTCTTCTATACTAATCCTCAAGTTCTATCTTTGGGATATGTGCTCTAATCAGAGTTTATCTAAATCTAGCTTCCAAGGTTAGTAGTAAACTACCTCTGATACCAACTGTAACGCCCCGACCTCAGCTACCCAGAGTCGGTGCATTATTTCGTAGCATTGGTATGATCACAAAAGATCAAGTCTCGAAATACCAATTAGTTTAGTAGCCTTGGAAACACTAGATACATTCATAAACATTACATTACATCATAAAGTGAAAAACTACAGTAACAAAGTCTCCATAGTCCACACTCATATCCTCTTCTGACTATCCCTTCAGGTCATTCATAAAATAATTCTTCACATCCTGGAAAATATTAAAACATTGAAAGGGGTGAGCTCAGATGCTCAGTAAGGATAACAATATTGCGGAAGCTTTCATAAATAAACATTAACATTTAAGGCAATGTATAACTAAAACAAAAGCCTTTTTAAACTTGAACTTCAGAATAATATGGAAAAAATGCAATTAAATAATGCAATTTACTTACTCACATGGATATTATACTAGTCGAATAATCACATGAAATATCAATAACCACTTTCATAATGATGGAATGCATAATCCCAGACTATCATAACCACGTAGCCAAGGCCTCGTGCCAAGACCACAAATTAGATTTTGTCAAGGCCTCGTGCCAAGACACTAGTTTTCTCATGAGACCTACCGATGCATCGAGGATCTATAGCGGGCTCCACCTGTCACTTATTAAGTCCAATGCATTCCTCATGTTAATAGGTTTAAACATATCATAAACCATAACATAATCGTATCACATATTATATGCATAAAGGAAACATAACATTTCCACATTTCAATCACAATATATCAATACAACACATTGATATAATAAAAATTCTTTCAAAACCATTTTCAATACCAAAATAAAAGAATGTTAAAACATTGTATTTATTTTTCATTAAAAAAAGTGATGGCTTGTAGAGGAAGCTGAAACTCAAATAATGGTCACGGCGGCGGAGAAGTCATTGTCACCGCATAGGTATGGAAAGAAAAACATTACCTTTTTTTCGTTTAGTAAAACGCTTCATATAAAAAAGATTCTTTTTGAATAAACATAAAATTCAAAGGGGTTTGTACACCGTATAAAAGAAAGTTGTGTATAAAACCAAATATGCCTCAATGAAAGGAGATTGAGACGAAGTCCATAAAAAGATAATTTTTAAAATAAAATAGATCTATTATGTGTATTCACTATAGGTACACATGAAGAAAGTAAAAATAAAAAATAGGACATAATAATATCATGACATAATTTGAAAGTAGGAGATTAACCCAAAGAATGGAAGTTGGGTTAAGAAATTCCCTTACCTTGCGTCCTATCTTGACTCGACTATTCTTTAACCTCCTGAATAATAAACTAGAGTTAATTTATAATTGCTTAATAACATTTTTCAAGTTTTTTATTCCTTTTATATCACTTATTACCATGTTATGAACATTATGTAATTATTTATGTTAATAACAGTCGTTTTGTCAATCTTTTGTACTTGAGTCAAAAATAAACTTCTTTTAATTACAAGTTGTTCATGTGGTGAAATATCCATTATATCCAGATTTATATTCATAATTTAGATGTCATATATATTATAAATATCTAGTATATACATTCATTCATAATATTACATAACATTTAGAGGAAAGAAATGAAATGCACCGTTCATGGAGACGATAAGCCGTACGTACGCATGAACGCTACTTTCATTTCTATTTCATATTTAATGGAATGAAATCATAATTATATAAAGGTATAATATAGTTCCAGTATAATATCATATATAATATCCTTTACTCCATCCTTTATACATCCCACATATGGCATTAACTATTCACATCACTTTGAGGGGGCGGTAGTCTGCACTTCCTAAAATGAAATTTTCGCATGTACCCATAATGGAAATCATAAAGTATGCCATAAATGAGAAATACAGAAGAATAAGGATAACATAAATATATTATATATCATATATAAATATAGTGACATCTTAATGGCTACCTTTGAAGGTGTTATATGAGTGTTGAACAATCATCATTTCGTGAGGCAGAAATTCGCCATCCACAGAAACGATATGTTATTTAACCATTAGATGTAGGTTTGTGTAAGTGTAGCTTGAATAAATCTCATAACAACATCCTAGTATATTGAGGATACTGGTTTTGTTACAAAATAAATGAATAAAAAGAGTATAGGGGGTTGGATAAGCGAAATAAAACAAAACAACATTAGAGAAGACATTACCTTAAAATCGGGTAACTCTTTTTGATTTGAGCCAAAGGATTCCTTGGGAAGAATTATGCCCAATGTGAGGCATCTAGGAGTAAGGGAGGGAAGTTGGGAGAGTATTTGGGCAGAGGTTGGCCGATCCAAATGGCTTGAAAGTGTGAAGGAGGTGGTAGAGGTGGAGGCCTTTTATAAGAGGAGAGGAGGGGCACTCTTGGAAAGTAAGGAAATGTTACATTATTATACAATGCTTTTCAGATTCCAAAGGTCCCACACTTATATAATTCAAGGATATGGTGATAAGGGTTCGAAATATACTCATCCAATAGGTTATTGACAAGTTTAAACCTTGGAGTTTACATTATCTTTTCATTTTATTTAAATCGTTAATTAATGAGGTAATCACTGCATCATCATGGTGTCATAAATAATTTAATTTATTTTATGTCCAAAAATTATAAAAAAAATACTATGATGTAGGAAATCTTATTATATTTCCAATAACTATTTATAGTCAAAAATATGACTTTTATAACCCCATGTAACAATTGTTTTAGTAAAACATTTCATGTTTGTGTCATTTTTTACTTTAACATAAAATAAAAGGTATTTATGTCATTTTCCAACTAATGTGGCTCCATGGGGTCCCCAAGTTGACCCATGGATTGTATTGGTCGGCCATGGGACATCTGATGATAATAGGACATGTGTCAAGCTCATCTCATATTATTAAAACATTATTTTTACCTTAAACTACACTAATTACCTCTAATCGTGATTAAGAACTTAAAAGATACTATTCACCAAAAAATTATTTTAATCTCATTGAACCACATTTTCTTTTTAATGAAAACCATGTATGTCAGATTTTTGAATATCAACTCACAGAAGTGTTAATATTTCATTTAAACGAAAAATCAGTTTTTTAACTACCACTTAGTGGTTTCACTATTCATCAAAAATTAAAGTTTTTCAGAACAATGCCAAAATTTCATGCTAAGCTATAATTGATATTCCGAATTCAACAATGATATATATTTTATGAAATTGCAAAAATATAAGTTTCATTAATTACTTTTATAATTAATTCCCACTGTCACAACAAATAGCGTGTTTTTAAGAAACAATATATATGAAAAGATTGACAATTGTTTATGTCCAATTTCAAAGTGAAATTAATTCTAATGAACACCATTGGATAAAATGGTAAAAATATATTATAATTATACTTTAAAACCACTCAATAGTATAACTTATCACTATAAATTATTTCGATTAAAAAAGTTGTTTTAAGTATTTTTCACTATTCATAAAAATTTGGATGTTTTCAGAAAATTACAAAAAATTCAACATAGGCTAATTTCAATATTAGGAATACAAAAATGAATTCATCATTGAAATATAAAATTTCTATAATTTTAAAAAGTGGGTATTACTATTCATAACGGCTACTTTGATTACTCGCGGTGTGTTAGAACTCGAGGTTGCCTACAACACACGCTGCTATATTATTCAAAGAGGAGCGTACCATGGAAGCTTGGGGTGATACAAAATTTGTCACTTTGTAACAAAAAGATGAGGATACCTCTCCCTTACCATATCCTCAAGATCCCATGTATCTTCATCTAATTGGGGGTTCCTCCATAGAACTTTCACCAACCGAGTGGTCTTGTTTCGTAGGACTTTTTCTCTACGATCCAGAATCTATATCGGCTGTTCTTTATAAGAAAGATCTTCCTCCAGTGGTACAACTTCTGAGCTGAGTACATGTGAAGGATCAGGTATGTACTTTCTCATGAGAGATACATGGAACACATCGTTTACTTGAGAGATATTCGGTGTAAGCGCAAATCAGTAAGTTACCATCCCGACACGATCCAGTATTTCGAAAGGACCGATATATCTAGGGCTCAACTTCCCCTTCTTTCTAAATCTCATGACTCTCTTCCAGGGAGATATTCGTAAGAATACTTTATCACCCACTTCAAACTCTAGGTCTTTTCTTTGGTTTGCGGCATAACTTTTCTATCGACTTTGAGCTACTATTTTGTGTTGTTGAATAGATTTGACCTTTTCTACCATTTCATCAACGAGATCAGGTCCTAATAGCTTTCTTTCCCCAACTTCATCCCAGAAAGTTGGAGTCCTCCATTTCTTTCCATAGAGAGCCTCATAAGGAGCCATATAAATACTGGAGTGAAAGCTATTATTATAAGAAAATTCCACCAATGGTAGGTGTTCATCCCAACCACCTTTGAAATCCATAGAGAAATCTCTCAACATATCTTCTAGAGTTTGAATTGTTCTCTCATACTAACCGTCTGTCTGAGGATGATAAGTAGTGCTGAAACTCAACTCTGTATCCAGAGTATACTGAAGACTTCACCAGAACTTTGAGGTAAATCTAGGATCCCGATCAGATATAATAGAAAGTGGTACACAATGAAATCTTACCACTTCCTTTACATATATCCTGGCAAGCTGATCCAGAGAGAAATCCACTCTAATAGCAATGAAGTGTGCAGACTTGGTAAAACGATCAACTATAACCTAGATAGCATTATTGCCTTTGGATGTTTTAGGAAGTCCTGTGACAAAGTCCATACTGATGTTTTCCCATTTCAATTCGAGTATGGGTAATGGTTGTAACATCCCCTTAGACTTCTGTCTCTCAGCTTTAACTTGCTGACAATCCAAGCATTGATAGACATATTCAGCAACATCTCTTTTCATGCCATCCCACCAAAAGTACTCTTTCAGGTCCCTATACATCTTCATGCTTCCAGGATGAATAGAGAATGAAGAACTATGAGCCTCATCCAGCATCTCCTTCTTTAATTCCGGGATGGGAGAAACACAAACCCGATTCCTGAAATTTATTATCCCATCACAATCAAGGTTGAATTCAGGAACATTTCTCACCTTCTTTTGTAACTCAACATCTTCTTTTTGAGCCTCTTTAATATTCACATATATAGATGGTTGAACATTCATTTGAGAAAGAAAATATTTTTCCCCTTCCATTATAATTCCAAGATCCATCCTTTCTAAATCCATAAATATTGGATCTTTTGTGACCCTCATCATGGATAAACTGGCATGGTCTTGTCGACTTAATGCATCTGCCACCTTGTTTTCTTTCCCAGGGTGGTAATGGATTGAGCAGTCATAATCCTTAATCAGCTCCAACCATCTTCTTTGACGCATATTCAGCTCCTTTTGTGTGAAAATATACTTTAAACTTTTATGATCAGTATAAATGTCACACCTTTCTCCATAAAGATAATGCCTCCAAATCTTTAATGCAAAGATTACCGCAGCTAACTCCAAATCATGTGTTGGGTAATTTTTCTCATGGATTTTCAACTGTCGTGAGGCATAAGCTATCACCATATCATTTTGCATAAGGACACACCTCAATCCCTTCTGGGATGCATCACTATAGATCACAAACCTTTCTCCACAACAAGGCAGTGTGAGCACAGGTGCACTGGATAACCTTCTTTTCAACTCCTTGAAATTCTCTTCACATTCTTCTGTCAAAACAAACTTAACTCCTTTCCAAGTCAACTTGGTGAGTGTATTAGATAATCATGAAAAAACTTTCACAAAACGTCGATAATATCTAGCCAAACCAAGAAAACATCGGATCTCAGTTATTGTTGTTGGTCTCGACCATCTTTCGATAACCTCTGTTTTTGCTGGATCCACAGATATCCCCTCTTTTGAGATTATGTGACCCAAAAATGAAACTTTTTGAAGCCAAAATTCGCACTTGGTAAATTTGGCATAAAGCTTCTCCATTCTCAGGGTCTTCAATATAATTCTCAAGTGATCATTATATTCTTCCTTTCCCTTTGAATAGACAAGAATATCGTCTATAAAGACTACCACAAATTGATCAAGATAGTCTCTAAAGACTCTATTCATCAGATCCATGAAGATATCAGGGGCATTAGTAAGACCAAATGGAATCACTATAAATTCATAGTGTCCATACCTTGTACGGAAAGCCGTCTTTGGTATATCCTCCCTTTTGACCCTTAATTGATGATACCCTAAATGAAGATCAATCTTGGAAAAGTACTGAGCTCCACGTAGTTGGTCAAATGAGTCATCAATGCGTGGGAGAGGATATTTGTTCTTGATAGTGATCTTGTAATGTTCTCGATAATCAATGCAGAGTCTCATTGATCCATCTTTCTTCTTAACAAATAGAATAGGTTCTCCCTAAGGTGACACACTAGGTCATATGAATCCCTTATCAAGATTCTCTTGGAGTTGCTTCTTCAATTCCTGTAACTCAGTTGAGGCCATTCTATAAGGTGTCTTTGAAATAGGCAAAGCACCCAGTGCGAGTTCTATTGAAAACTCAACTTCACGATTTGGAGGAAGACCCGGTAATTCCTCCAGAAAGACATCATAAAACTCCCGTACAATGGGAATATTCTTAATCGTGAGTTTCTCACCAACCATTTGAGATAAATAACCTTCATTTAGTGGAATCAAGACCCATAAGGTAGAAGGAATTTCCACTGGAATGTTATTTTCATCCTTGCATTGATAGACAATCATAGATTGATCTGGAATATGAAATGTGACTTCCCTTATTTGGAAATTGATATGAGCTCCATATAAAGAAAGCCAATCCATGCCAAGAATCACATCAAATTCCACTATAGGAAGGATCACAAGATTTGCAGGAAGCACTTTCCCACAATCTTCGATCGGAGAAGAATTATAAACTTTTGATGCGACTGTTGTGCCATTAGGTGTTGTCACAACTAACTCAACATCTAATTTTTGAGGTAATATGGTGATACCCTTAGAAAATTCTTCAGAAATAAAAGAGTGGGTGGATCCAGAATCAAATAAAACATTTGCTACTTTTGAGTGGATGGTATGTGTACCTTTCACAACATCGTTATCGTACTCCGCGTTGCTAATAAAAATTGAATGTGACTTTCCTTTGTCTTTAGCCTTAAGAGTTTGTTGACGTCGACCATCATCATCAACCCTTGGATTAGGGCATTTATTAGCATAATTTCCCATCTCCTTGAACAAAAAACATTGAAGTGTAGTAGGTTCATTCTGTGTATCCCTTCCTTTGTTTGCATCATTAGACATCTTCTTCCCATCATCGCGGCATTCAAATGCCCGATGACCTTCCTTTCCACACTTGAAACATTTACTTGTCCCTTTAAGACAACTCCCTCTATGTTTATTTCCAAACATTGAGCATAAGGGAAAGCTCATCTTCTTTTCAGTGTGCTCTTTATATTTTCATTTGAATTCAATTTTCCTCTTCATATCAAACCCATATGACTGATGGGTTACTCCAATCTCCATCTCAACATTGAGATCACATCAAACGATTTCCTCGCAGCTATTGAAGTCCATTATGGCTAAGGCCCTTCGAAGACTTGGTTTTAAGCCACTAAAGAATCGATCGATCTTACTCTCAGGTTGGATAATAATACCAGAAGCATACCTTGAAAGTCTTGTAAAATTTGCTTCATAGGTACAAATAGATTCATCATCCGTTTTCTTCAGTTCAAGAAACTCTTTCTCCATCTTTTTTCAGAGAATACGAGGGAAGTACTTATTGAAAAATAAGTTCTTGAACTCATCCCATTCCATGGACTCAATTTCACCCCTTTGCCTTGTATTCTTAAAAAGATTCCACCATTGATCAGCATCACCTTCCAAACGATACACTGCTAAGATGACTTTATCATGCTCAGAACATTGAATAACTAAAAATATCTTTTTAGTAGTACTAATCCATTGTTCAGCAACTAATAGATCAGTAGACCCGCTGATTGAAGGTGGACGCTGTCTCATGAAAGATTCAATAGAATGTTTCTCCTTCGTTTTCTTGTTTGGAAGACCTACATGATTCATATCTTGAGAAAGTTGTGTGAGCATGGCTACAAGATTTTTCATTCCAGCTCCCATAACGTTTGGTTGCTCAGGGGGAAAATCATTGCATTGCCCGTCGCATTCCGCATTAACATGGTTCCTTCAGGTTCCATCCATTGACTAAAACCAAGAAGAATAGTGTGAGCAACACTAATTATAAATGGAAAACCACATAATCAAGAATAAAATTTCACACTTAAGGTCTTATCCTAGGTTATTCATGGCCATTCCTAAAACACTAAGATTTTGTTCTATGCTTAGACTTATCCTTAGGGTTCTTACTAAGGCTTTCACATCATAGTTTCCAAAGGTTGACTATACCTTTCCTCTGATACCAACTATAACGACCCATAATTTACATACATTGTCAATACTTCAAAATTGAATCATACTTATTAAAACATATAACAAAACCACAAAATGATCGTATAGGTATAGTGTCTTTAAAAACTGGGAAACATAAACAACTGGTTCATAAAGCGTCTACACTATCTCCCATTTATTTCATCATATCTATAGTCCCTTTTGTCATATCTTACTTAATAACCTTCTTCCGGATCTGGGGAAAGAAAACATACAAAAGGGTGAGCTCACATGCACAGTAAGGGTAAACAAAAGAAATATCAATCACATCATATTCATAAGAACATAACTTTTGGAAATCTTAACCTGCAAAAGAGAGCATAATTTCATAACATGGGATAAATCATAGTAGTGAAATGGAATCCCAATAATCATAAAATAAAACATGAAAATTTTTGGCATACACACATAATCATAGAGAATCATTTCTTATTAGTCAAGACTCATTTCCAAGACTATCTTACTGGACAAATTCCATTTCTGAACTGAGTTCACTCCTCGTTTCAGTCCTGTTTCACTGAATCGGTATAACCTACCGTTCCAGCCATGTATATCTCATGAGATATAAAATATTTACCCAATTAATTGGAGGGAGATATAGGTCCCACCCATCTCATAATGATACCATTCTTATGTGTTCCACAAAATCATAAATCATACATCATTGCATAACCCATGTAATAAAAATGGGAATCTTAAACATCAGGACATCATAAAACAATTCATATAAGATAAAGGAATTCATAAAAATATATCCATCACAACATAATAAAATCAATGTAATAATAGGGATAGAGAAATAACCCTTTATTATCTTATATGGAAAATGATTTTGATAAAACTCTTGAACTCCATTCTTGAGGAAAATATCCTTTTAACTTTAAATTTTTTTTTCCTTTCTTAACATGTCATTAAATTTTAAACTAAAAGAAGTTGATTAAAAATAAACTTGAAAACTTATAAAGGAAGTTTCTTGGAAATATTTTTTTTTAAAATCCATTCATGCCGTATAAGTTAAAAAACATTCTTCTCGTACTTTTGTCGGAAAAGTCAAAAAGTACCTCGTACGAAAAACGACAAAATATTCCTTTCATATCTTTTACTAAAAACTCACCGAAGGGTAAAATTGGATATAAACTATTGTATAAGCATATTAATAATACATATTTAGGAAACATGGATGTGGATGATAAAATACACCCCAGTAAATTCCAAAGTATAAACAATCTCGGATAAAAATGAGATTGTGATATTTCCCTTACCTTAGGTCTGATTTGCTATGTAAGTGTCCGAACCTCCTTTATAATGTTTTAAATAATGTTATTGACTTATTCCAGAATCATACTTATTGTTATGATATCATATATGGTCATATTCTTATCTTTTTATTAGTAATATTTCATTACTTCTTGTTATTCAGGTGTGTATTACTTTTTGTTCTTATGCGTGTTTTGTCGAATAAATTATTGTTCTTCTCTTTAGGTTATAGATACCTAATTTCCATAATGGTATTAGTGTAATATATATCATATTCATTCATTCAATTCATTTATATAATCATTATGAAATGAAGATCATGTAGAACGAGTCGCATCACATCATAGAGACGGTATTCCGTATGTACGCACGACTGATGATATCATTCTTATGATCGTGGAATTGTATTGGAGTGTATGCATAATATTTAAGAATCAATATAACTTTATAATAGTCATATATAGTCATTATTTACACCATTATATCCATTCAAGTAAGGTGGTGGTGGAAAATAGATTACACCACAGCGTGGAGATGGTATTTCGTACGTACGCACGCGCGGTGATTTCTTTTTTCGTATAATGGATAGATGGTGAAATAGGGTGGTTTCATAATTATAATAACATATCAATATATGAGTGATACTGATGTTATTACTTCATAATGAAACAACTAAAGAAGAATAAGTGGAAGAAGAAACAAATATGAAAGAGTCGGTAACGGACATTACCTCTTCTTTGAAGTGCTTCTTTGAGACCTCCTTTTAGGGCACTAAAATAGGTCTTTGAAGAATACCAGAACCTATAGGATGTTTCTAGGAAAGTGGATATGAGAAATTGGCAGGTGTTGGGAGAGCTTGAAGGCTCAAAGTTTTGTGAGAAAGAGGGGGAGGAGGTGCCCTTTTATAAGGGAAGAGAGGGGCACCTTTGGAATAACTAAAAATATTTTTTTATTATAAAGTCAAATTCGGTTTTTAATAGCTCCAAATTGATATATTTCGAAGCTAAGGTGGGTAGGGGTCGAAGTCCTCTCATACAATAGAATTTAGACAAGTTTAGGTATCTATTTTAACCTTATCATTTAGATTTAACTTTAAGATAGATAATTTAACTTTTACCGTGTCTTCTTGTTTTCTTACACTATAAGGTTAATAAACTTACTATATCAAGCCAAACGAACCCCAAGTTGTTTATTATTAAAATATATAACTTTATCTATGTATTGTTTTCCGAACCTTAGAATTTTAGGAATAATATAACAATTAATAATATAATATTTGTTTTAAAAACTATTTTATGTCAATTTTGACACTATTTAGTAATTGATTTTTGTGAAAATCATAAAATAATGATTAGTTCGAACCAAGTTACTTAAATCAATAATAACATGTCATATTAACCTATAAAATTAGTGGAATTTATAAAAAGTCTCAAATTACATTTATATGGGTATTTATAACATCAATTATGTTAATATTTCATTAATAAGATAATTACTGCATCATCTTTGTGTCATAAATAAATTAACTTATTCAAAGTATAAAATTTAAAAATAAAATATCATTATGTATAAAATCTTTTTAGCTTTTTAATGAATATTTATAGTATAATTTTTCTTATGTATATCCCCATATTAAAATTTATTTACTTATTAAACTTTGATTTTAACTATTTTAACCATTCTTTAAATTAATTAATAATAAATGTCCTAATCTAATCCTAGTGGGACTAAATGGTCATATTTTATTCCTAAGGATGTTTTTGGTCTAATTACACTTGTCCAATAGAATTAGGACATTTGTTAGGGTAATAATAATATCATTTTTACCCTTAATTACCCTATTTACTTTTAACTGTGGTTAAAAAAAGTAAAAAGTTACTATTCACCGAAAAATTATTTTCATCTCATTGAACCACATTTTTGTTACAGACATCAACTGTGTCTCTCAGATTTTCAAAATTCCACTCACAGAAGCGGTAAAATTACGTTTTATGAAAAATTCAGTTTTCTAACTACCACTTAGTGGTTTCACTATTAATCAAAAATTGAAAGTTTTCAAAAAAATACCAAAATTTCACCCTAGGCTAATTTCGATATTCCGAATCCAAAAATGAAGTCCATTTTGAAAAATAAAATTAATAAAATTTAAAAAAGTTGTTATTACTATTCATAACGGATAGTTTTAATAATATTTTAATAGTATATCATTGTTTAGTAAAACTCGGTATTGCATACGACACAAGCTATCAAGGAAGGTCGCAGTTGCGTGTAAAGCAAGCCAAGATAGTGTTGGGTGTAGTGAAAGATTCCTTTGATTATTTATATAACATAAAAACAAAATATTTCACATAAAAGTCTCAGGTGTTACAGATATGATTGGGTAATTATGTCACGCTAATAAAAATCCTAGAAAATATATTATCACACTGGCTCCAATTTGTGTCATGATAAAAAAATGATTTATTTTAAATTCTCAGGTGGACTAAAATTAGATTTTCCCAAATAATGGAGCTTGATATCATGGTAAACATTCCATATATTTTTATTTATCTACCTAAATTACGACGGATGAGATCACTGCAAGTGAGGATATCAAGGAAGGATGATTTGAACGAATGTGTAGCTCGATCACTTCACATGGGACTACCAGGGATTATAATTTTAGTTATTAATTGTCATGTAAAATTATAGGGGAAGAACATGTCATTACAAGATATTTCTATTTGCATTGGGATTTCACATGAATCGATCGAGGAGAACCTAAAATCATTCCATATTGATTTTTTACTTCTTGTAAGTTCAGATGTCACCATTTATATATATTATTTTCAAATAAGTATATTTGTTCATCCCTATAATGTAGTATTCTTGGACATCAGAGGATGTATTTAATTTTTAATTGGTGATATTTGTTTATTCTCCTCCTCGCTAATTTTATTTTTACAATAACACTCTTTTCAATTTATAAATATAGCTTTGTTAATTCTAATTACTTCATGTGTTGCAATCTCAAACCCTTAAAGATGAAGTGATCATCTATGAGTATAGATCTAGGATATTATTCTAAAAGATACATAGATATAATCAGTGCACCTTATTGATCATCACTTTCTACAAACTCTTTCATAGTGGGGATAGTTAAGTGGAGATGTGAAATATGATCCACCCATAATAATTGTTTCTCCAATTTTCTACATGATCTGTATTCCATTAATTTATTAGTATACTCTAATTATTGTATTTGAGAGTTTTTGTGTTTTATGATCCCTTGAGGATCACATCGACAAGAAGATATCCATGACTAGAGTAGTCTGATTGGGTGATTCCTCCACTCTTAAGAGAACTCTAATGCACCAAAAGAGGTTCTTTTTTTATGTTTTCATTGTTTTTTGTGAGAGATAAATGTAACATGAGAAATATATCATGAACTTCCTTAGGTTTAGAAATGATAAAATTCAACTAGATATCAGTAATTGGGAGTTAAAGTGTGCATCAACCTGGACCTGTGACTATTTTATACTGAATTTGTTCTCATATTCATTGATGTTTTTCTCATATCATCTATTCTTGTATACTTCCATTTACAAATTTGGATAATTTTTTTTATTAATAATTTCAAATATATCAAAAACCAAAAACAATTCTTGCATGATCTCTATTATGTGTTACTTAACTTCTTTAAGAGAGACCCCAAGGTTTGACATTGTTCTATATCTTGGAATATTTTAGATGTGTCTCTAAATTCCCTTTATAGAAAAAGAATTGTTATATATCCCAACAGTAACACTTTGGTCTTGTAATACTAGTCAGTACCATTGGGTTATGGGGATAAACTCTTGAGTTCATGTAATAACGCAATTTGATTACTCTAGAGTGAACCAAGTCAGCAATGATACAACATGGTATCATAAAGTTGTTTCACTAGCCTTACTATTTAAGATATCTTAGGTAAAAGAATGTATTTGGTGGAACATGGGATATTATTTATATTGTGTTCATGTAAATCCCCTACAAGGGATGAAATACAAGTTAACAAGGAGTGGGGATTATTTTCATACTTTTCATTATTATTGTTTTTTAGATTATTGATAAAAGAGAAATTCAAGATTTATTTTCATTCTGGTTTTTTCCCTTATACCCAGGTGGAATGAGGGTTGAGTTTATGTGTCATATTAGTCATGTAGGATCACCAGAAATGTGCATGATTTGGCGTGAATCTAGAACTAATTTGAAAAAAATACTAAAAGAAGTCAAATAGGGTTTTTTTATTTAAAGTGTTAATAAAACCCTATATGGTGTCATCCCATTTAGCTTCATAGCTTCATTTAACAAAACTAAATTAAAGAATTTTTATTAATAATGTAAGATAATATTTATACTTATTATATAGTATCGATTAAATAAAATAAGAATGGAAACATACAAAGATTTTTTCACTATATCTTTTGAATGGTATTTTTAGTGACTTGTGACTTTTACACACATTATTACATGGTTTTTAAAAACATAAACAACAAAAACATCCAAGATATCAATAGGCCTAGTATTTCTAGAATACTATAAACATAAAACCTCAAAATTAAACAAAAATAAAAATAATCCATTATTTTATTTTTCATAACAAGATATTAAATATTGGTTAGCTCCTAAAACTATATAGGACAACCCAAGTAATACATTAAAAAATGGGTGATATTAAAATATTAGTAAGGTAATAAACATTATAATGATGCTTGTAATATTATTCAAAAATAATAATATGATATCATGAAAGGCATATATCATGAATAATCATATGGGTGCATAAAATAATGAACATAGAATCATAAAAACATGGAAACATATGAATGTGGTAGAAAGATAAAACATGAAATAATCATAAGTCAAGGCTAACATCCAAGAAAACTTCACAAGGTGGGAAAAGTACCATTTTGTATTATGTTTACTCACTAAACACAAATATAACATCTCATGAGAAATAACGATTATAAATTGCATTCAAGATCTATATTGGAACACCCATCATAACATGTGTTTGTTTATGTGTTCCATAAATGGAAATAAATCGTAAGGCATAATAATAAGAATTTATGATTATCCCTTAAAAGAGGCTAAAATTAATTTAAATAATATATATTTTTCTGGTGCTTCATTATTCATAAACTCCATTTTTATTGTACTTTTAAATTTGAAAATTATTTCAAAATATGAATGTCATAATTTCATAAAATGGTCTATTATTTGATACATTTTTTAACACCTCCTAAAAAAACCTAATGGTTTTGATTTTGTTTTAATATTTATTTTTCATGTCTCCCTTTATTTGAGGATAATTCTATAATTTTGGATCTAGTGAGTATTCAATTGGAAGGATTATCAATATGGTCCTTAAACCAAGAATATTCCTGCAATGTGAACTATACAAAAGATTAATAAAATTACCATTGAGCCTCACTTCCAATTATAATGATTCTAAAATTTGAACAGGTGAGAGAGGATATCATGGGGAATATTTCTATTACTATTTTCTACTGCTAATTATAATGTTTAAATATAGTTCTAGGAATCCCATAATTAAGATGAAATGAGGCCCAGAAAAACAACCCACCATTTTAATCATATATAAAAATAATTGAATTTGGTTAAAATTTTATAGGTTATTATTAAACATATGGGGATTAAATTTCTTCTTCTATGTACCACCCAAATTTTTCAAATTGAAACACTTTTGAAAAAATATGTTGGAGGCATGAAATTTTCCTTCCACTCCATGTCAAGGATGGAAAGGTTCATATTTCAAAAACATTCCACTACCCTGGGCATACCATAATCAATTAAGAAGACTTGAAATATTAGTAGAACAACCAAACACTCATGAATTTCATATTTAAGGTGGTTCGGGATATGTATTTTTAGGATTCATGGAATTTTGTTTCGGTGTAATGTTATGTTGTCTCTTTTTCATTGTAATATTCTTCTTTAAATTGAATGTTATTTTTATTGCCTTAGTAATTGAATAAAAATTATTCTTCTTTTAATTTTATGTTATTTTTAATAACATGTTGATATCATTACAATAATGTGTAAACTTATTGAAACCAACACCTTTGAAATTCTTCACATAACGGTGGAGTGACCATTATTTCATTGTTCTTCTTTAATTCTACCCTCATGAGTCTACTTCTTGCTTTCATTGAGAGAATAACATCAATAGAAGGCTAAAACTATTGTTTATTGATATTTGGGAGTAGAAATGTGTTATTTTGGATTCCATTTATCACTCTATAGATGTTTAATAATTTATTTTATTTGATATTTTATTCAAAAAAATATCTTCTCCTCTACCTCATTAAATTTTATCACACCAATTTTATGTTCTAATAAGATATTTTTCCGTGTGGTTCCCATTAAAATGTTCATCCAAAAGTATAGGCCATTATAATGTGTAAGTTAAGGTTTTAAATCAATAAGTGATGATATTTTATTGATTTTATTGAATGAATCCTTCTCGAGTTAATAAAATGGAAATAATTAAAAAAGGAAATCATCCAGTCCACCCAAGTGATAAACTAGGATCAACTCATTCTCTCAAATTAAATTCACATAGGTCTCTTAGTGTTAATTTAAACTATATCAAATCAAAATCATGTTGGAAACCTCATAGACCAAAATAATCTATAGAATGTACCAGTCTATAGGTTTCGTCTTAGGTATCTAGGTTTTTAAAAACCCAATCCACACTACGAGTGACTGCTTATACACTAAAAACATGGGTGAAAATAGTTGAGAGCAATTCATCATGGAAATAAATAGGTTGTTTGATCCTTCCACATATCACAATAAATGCATATTTTTTTAATGATTCCTAGAATAATAAGGAAAATAACATTTTTTATATTTATTTATGATTAAATAATTTTAAGCCACAAATATTTTATTCATTTGTAAATACATCATGAGAGATTTTAGAGAATTGGTTAAAAATTAACATTAAAATTTGTGTTTTAATAATGTATTTTAATACATTAAAAGAAATAATGAACATGGAGTTTATTTCAAAACAAGATGTAAAACAGAATGTTTATCTTTAAAGTAATCATTTATTTAATGAAATAATGAGTGGGAAAAAATAATTTAAAATAACTTTAGATAAAATAATTAAGTTATAGATAAGTTCCTCTAATTTGGATTGATTTTTAAGAAGGAATTTGAGAAATAAACTTATAAAAAGAATAACCCCATCAATATAAGGGAGAATAAGAAAGGAATATATCAAATATATATATATATATATATCATTTATAATTATTACATAAAATCAAGGAGAGATAATGTGATATTATAGAGTGAAATTTCATAACCCAAAGAAAATAGGCTAGTTTGGAAAGATCCCATTCCTTATGCCAAGATTTATTATAATAAAGCACTTAACATCCTAAATAATAAAATTAGATTCATTAATTACTTAATTAAACACATTTTCAATCTAGTTTTTTATATATTTATATTATTTTCTTTAGAAACAATTTTAAATAGATATAATTTTTAATTTCATTATTCTGAGGGACTTTGCCTCATTATTCCTGGGTTAGATCATTTGTCTGCAATTATTGAAGTTATTGTTAAATGGAAATATGACTCCATATGAAAAATTAGATGTTTTTATTCTATTAGAAAAAATAAAATGGTCCCAAATATTCATATTTTTCTGACCTATGGATGATTCATTTAGTAAAATCATTGTCATTATATGGTTAATTCTTTTAGGCAGTTTTACCAAACATCATTAAATAGATTTATATTATTTTATTGGAATGTTATTAATATATCCTAGAATAATTAAATAAGTTACATTTACTTATTATAATTATATTTATTTATAAAAATATTTTAATATCCATCATTGATGTTGATTGAGAAAAATTAAGTGTGTTGTTCATGGAGGTGTTGAACCAGCGAGATTGTGAATAATATTTTCAATTAAGAATCAATTGAGGGGAGGTTAAAATATTGATACACTACCATAATAATAAAATATCAGTACATTTATTATGTTCATGCTACTATTTTTTAGGTGTATGGAACATATATATGGGTGATAGAAGAAGAATAAAATTGAAAGATGTTAGTTAGTAATTTTACCTCTTCCATCAATTGCCTATTCTTATGTCTCCCCTTAAGGCTCATTGAAATGGACTATTGTGAGACCAACCACACTAGGAATTTTGGTATATAATTGGAAGAAAAATTGGGAAGAAATTTATCAATAATTTAGGCATAGATGATGTGTGTAGATGGGGTTGTGTGGGGTGGTATTTAAAAGGGGGGAGGGGTGTTTTTTAATATTATATTCACTAGTTTATTATTCTCAAAAAATTGTTCCAATAAGGTTGAATATTTTATCTATATATAGTAATCAGTTTGTGATTAAATTAAAATGGTCACTTCAATTAATAATAACTCATTTATGTGTGAATTTATCTTATAATAAAAATTACTATATTTTACCATATTTTACTATTCACAATAAATTCATCTTTTTTAAAAAAATTCAAAAAATTAACAATAAAAAATATTTTATGTTTAAATTATGATGAATAAAACCATTTTATAAAATTAATGTTCTGTATAAAATAAAATCAATTTTTATATAAAATCTTAATTTTTTGAAAAATGTCAATTTTCATATTGTGGTCAATTTTTGAACCATTTGAAAAATTACTTATGATATCATAAAATTATATTATCATTATAATGACACTTAAAATTAACTTATAAACCCAATTTTTAAAAATTAACTTTCATTTAAATTTATTATTTTTTTAAAAAAATTCTTATAAAACATATGTGTTTTGAAAGTGTATAAACATTTATTTTATCATTTTTAAAACATTTATTTAATAGTATCATGACATTACGATGTCATATTCTCATTTAATAAGATAAAAATAAATATTATTTTACCCTCCCATAAGTGATTATACTATTATAAACACCATTTTAACATTTCCTACATTCAGATTATTATTACAAATGTTTGATTAATATTCCAATGGACAATTTTGTAACAGTCATATAGGTTCTTTAATTTCTATAAATACCTCAAATTCCCTTCATTCTTCCTTCACTTTTATTTTCAATCAAAGTTATGTATATTATCATTTTAAATATGAAATTTGTATTACTATAATATTGTTTCATTTCTATGGTTTTTTTCTTGAGTGATTCTGAAAGATCGAGAAGATCCAAATTTTAATATTTTAGTAATATTATTTTCTATTTTTTGTATAATTATAATATTCAAATTATTATGTCCATATTTATTTCCCAAAAATATTTTTAAAATTAACATAATAAAATTTTTATGGTTTTATCATGTGGTGTGTGTGTGATATAAAATAATATATTATTAAATATAAAACAATTATATAAATAGAAGGGAAATCCAAACTGCAAAATTTTGGTTTGTTGCATTCTTCCCCCTAATGAAATTTAATATTTCTTCTATGATGAAAATATCTGATGTTACCTCTATTTAATCACATTATTTGATTCATATGACACCTCATCATAATTATAGTCAGTTATTTTACTAGGTGAGATGTATTATTGCATAGAATATTGTTCCTAGGGTCTAATATCATCCCCAAATACTCCTCATAAGAGAGCTTATTTTCCATATATAACACCAACAAATTTAGTACATGTGATGGATCTTGTATGTACTTCCTATAAATGGATACCTTACATAATTCAAGTAATTGGGCCTGGATTCTAGGAGTTTTTGTCGATACGAAACAACTGTACTGCGATCAAGAATCTCATAGGGGCCATTATACCTAGGAAATAACATTCCCATATAACAAAATATCAAGAATTCCGTACTTGTATATATGTAGAGTAACACTTTATATTCAACCTCAAACTCTGGGTCATGATGATGTATTCCTACATTTCTATTCTACTGACTTTGAGTTTCCAGGATTTTTTGTTTAATGGTATTTTATTTTTTAACCATTTCTTCCACAATTTTAGTTCCCAATATATTGTTCTCACTAACTTACTTCCAAAAAATAGGTTTAATGTGTATCTTACCATAATGTTCTTCAAATAGATCCATTTGGATTCTTGAGTCAAATTAATTATTTTATAAGATCCCGACCAATGGAAGGTGTTTATCTCCTCATCCCTTGAACTCCAATGGAAATTCTCTCAACATGTCTTCCAATTTCTAGATAGACCTCTTAGATAGACCATCAATTTACTGATGATAATACATAATGATGTTTAACTCTGTTTGTATACCATGTTGGAGAGTCTTATAAAAATGGAGGTAAACCTTCGATCTTGAGTAGATACAATAAATATTGGTGTTCCATTAAGTCTCACCACCTCTTGCATGTATATACTTGTATGTTTATTGAGTGATAAATTGATAAGAATTGTAATGAAATGAGAAGTATTTGTTAAATAATCCACCACTTCCCATATATCATTATTTACTCTGGATTTTTTTGATAACTATAGAAAATGTCCATGTTTATTTTCTCCCATTTCCATGTGGGTATGTGTAATGTTTTCATCTTATAATTTTATGATTTAATTTAATCCTTTAGCTACTAGCATAATAGGATCTTTGATGTGTATTGTATGATCTCATTTATATTGTCCCACCAATAGTGCTATTGGAGATCTACATATTATTACTCCCACAGTAGAAGGAGAATGTTGAGATATGTGCATCATTCAATACCTCCTTATTTATTGTAGTATTTTATGGAATATTCATTTGTTACCCATATATTAAAATCCTATATTCATCTATCATCGACTCTAAGGTTTTCTAATTTCTAATTTCTTTTATCATCTCTTATATTTCTATATAATCTCTTTGACCATTATTTACATTTTCCAAAATTGTTGGTAAAGGAATCATTTTGATAAAGTAATGATGATTTTCCTTCCTTTATTATTCACATTTCAACAAATTTCAAGTCTAAAAAGATTGGATCCTTCCAAATTTTCATCATTGATAGGGTTATCAAATCCTTTCTTTATAGATGAACTATCCCTCTATTTTCTTTACCAACATGGTAGTGTATTGATCATTTATAGTCCTTAATAACCTCTAACCATATTTACTAGAACATATTAAAATCCATAATTGTGAACATTTATTTTAGACTCTTAAGATCTAGATGTATTTCAAACATCTACCCATAATGGTAGTGTCACCAAATCATCAATAAAAAGACCCCTATAACAGACTATAGATTATGTGCTGAGTTGTTTTTTTCTCATAAAATTTAAATTTTCTTTAGGACTTGGTTGTCTTTTTACAAATATACATCAATAAAAATACCAATACCCTCTTTTAATAACTAATTTATACAAAAAATAGTACCTCACTTAGGGCTAGTGTATGTATCGATGTAGTCATAAGACTGCTTTTCAATTACATGAAGCTATCTTCAAATTTGTTAGTCTATAAAAACTTTTATCCCTTTTGAGTTAGCATGATTAGTGGTTTTGGAAATATTTATAAGTTTCTCATTATTCTTTGATAATACCATGTTATTCAAAAGAATCGATGGATCTCTGCTATAGATATTGTTATAGGCCATTCTTCAATCACTATTTTCTAATAAGAGTCCAAAAATATATCTTTTCTTGTAATAACAATACCCAAATATGATACACCCAAGATACATAACTAAAATTTAATATACTTTTTATATAGATTCTCCATTCATAAATTATTTATCATTGTTTTCAGATTCTCCTCATTCTCCGATTTTCTCTCAATGTATATCATAATATCATCCATAAACAGAGCCACAAATTTATTGAGGGAATTTATAATGACTCTATTTATTAAGTCCGTGAATATTTTTGGAACATTAGTGAGTTTTAATGGAATCAATATAAACTCTTAGATACTTGACCCTAATCTAATGTCGACCATGGAAATATCCTCTTTATTTACCTTCAATTAGTCATATATTCTAACTGGTTGTCCAAATTAGAGAAATACTTTGCCCTATGTAGCTCATTGATCAATTCATTAATTAGTGGTATGGTATAATTATTATTTATTATGATCTTTTGAGTTCATTATAATTAAAGAATATGAACATTTTCCCAATTTTGTTTTAAAAAAATAGGGACATGTCAACGCATAGTGAAGCACTAAAGAATATAAACTATTTTCCAAATTCTATTTTAATTTATTATTAAGTTCATACAACTCTATTTTGGATATTATATAGAGATTATTGAATATATAAAATGATCTAGGTATATGTTCAATTGATAATTCAGCCTCTCGTTTAGGAGGAAGTCATGGTAACTCTTTAGGGAATACATCTATATAGTCCCCCATAATGGGAATGTCTTCAAGAATTATTTTCTCTTTTTCAAAATCATTTAAACTCTAATTCCTTCTCATAAGTAAATATTATTTTTTATAATAATACTATAAATAAGATTCAATTTCCTCCTTACACTTGTATAAAATTGGAGGATGTCTGTGTATATGAAGTGTGATCTCCCTCTCTTAAACGTTGATATTGAATTTATTTAAGGATAGAAAATCAATTCCAAATATAGAAAATAATTCTAATAAAGGAAGTATGAAAATAGTTTCTGGGAGGTTAATTATATAGAAATTTTTTGGTGGGGATTTATATACCAAGGATACATAAATTTCTCCATTTATTATTCTCGTAGAAAGCTCAACCCTCTTGTTTTGAGATGGATTTTGATTAGGTCTACTAAATTGAATGATATAAAATAATGTGTATAATCATAATCAAATAGTATACTGACTCTTATTAAACAAAAATCTAATGAACCATTCACCACATTTTTATTAGTATCCACATAAAGAGTAGTGGTAGAATTTTCCCATCCTTACTCTTTGGTCCTTGGAGGTTTATATGGATTATTGTCATTGAAAACCCTTAGCTTAGAGAATCAGCTAGTATAATTCTTGTGTTCCTTACGATTGAAACACAAGACTACATACTAAATGTAAATCTGAAACTTCTTTTATTCTATCCCATTAGTGGTCTTATTTATCTCCCTTTACCATTAATTATCTTGATGGTCTACTTTCTACATTTCCGGCATCACCAATTCCACTTGAGATAGTTTTGTGGATGTTCTTCCCACATTTATTAATGTAGTTTTTAGGGTTTTCTTTCAACCATGGGATTTATTCATTGATCCTCCCAAATTAAAATATAATTTATTCTTTTTATATATTTCCCCTTGAGATAACAAAGAGTTACCCATCTTCATCTTGTCTTTAACATTATATCAGATAATCTCTTCATACTTATCAAAGTCTTGAATCACAAAATCTATTATTAGACTCCGATTTAATATAATAAAAAATGGTCCCATTAACTTTTGGTGTTTATGAAAAATCTAGATATTTTTTGTGAAATTATAGTAATTATTCCCTCATACACCCCAATAGACAAATATTCCTTTTACATCAGTTTGGGGAACTATATCCCCATTTTAATATGGATATTTTTTTGTGAAAATATAAATTGAATTTTTTTTCTTGACTCCGTATTATTCCAAAGAATCAATTTCCTATTTTGAATTCATTTTCCTGATTAGTTTCCACTACTAATCATCCTCCTCCTCCATGTGATAAATGGCCAGTATGACGTTCTATTGATGTGAGAATTGAATAGTAATTAATATCTTATCAATATATTTAATATAATTTTCTGTGATGAAGGGATCAAAAAATCCACTAAAGGTAGTAGGCCATTAATTTATTAAAGAAACAACTACAAAATTATCTTTCTTAGGAAAAGGCTGTTGTTCTTCATAATTCAAGATATTATTCATAACTTGATTTAATTGAACCAGTATTACCATGAAGTTCTCAGATCCCACTCCTATAAGTTTAGGCATGCCATTATGATAATCATTAAATTACATATCCCACGAGTTGATGGAGTGGTTCCTCATAATTCCAATTATTAACTTAAATAATGTAAACAAAATTATTGATAAGAATACTAAAAATATAAAATCATATAAAAAATGGAAACTAAGAACATATAATGAATAACTTATATATGACTTGTAAATCATAACTTATGAGTTTCTAGTTTTAATCATAATTTATCCATGGTAATTTATTGTGAGGTTTTCTATCCTAAAAGTAATTCAATTCCATCATAATAGTTTCTTTATAGGTTCTGATTTTTCCCAAAAAGATCTCACGGGAGCATCAAACCAGGTGTGCAGCAAGGCCTCTTTATCATGCATCAAGTGCTGATTGATTAAATACCCAATATATCCATTTCAGGTTTATTACCCCCAAGTTATAACTACTCTAGATCCACATCTATTTATAGAATCTATATCGGGATGTAATTTATTAGAAACCACTCACTCTATAATTCTCCAAAATTTCATAATGTTTTCTTATAATTAAACATGTTCCTAGGGATTTTAATAATATATTATTTTATTAATCCAAAAAACAACTAGACCATTCACTGCTACAAACTATAGTGAAGAAACACATTTACAATAATTTTTACATGGTTTTTAACATAAATGTCCAATAAAAACAACCCAAAGATAGAGAGGACTCATGTTTTTTTAAGAGTGGGTACATAAAACATCAAGATGAAACAAAAATAAACTTTATTTATTTTATTCTCCATAATTAGATAATAAATCTATTTGAGCTCTTAAAACTGCATAAAAGAACATGGGGAATACATAAACAAAAGGGGCATGCTAAAAACCCCAATAAATGAATAAACATGAAAAATAATAATAAAATAGGAGTCATAATAAATCACACGATTTCAAAAAATATATGGATCATGAATAATAATATTGTAGAAAAACATAAAAAATATAGAATCATATGAACTTTTAGAGATAAGAATTTGGAAGAAACATAAAACGTGAAATAAGTATAAGTTAAGGCTAACTTCCAAGACATCATCACATGGTGGACAAAGACCCATCGTGTATTATGTTTACTCTCTAATCCCATACATTTCTTCTTATAAGAAAAAAACATTACCAAATTCAATGGATCACTATTTGGTTTCTTCAATAATAATATATGAATTCTTATGTGTGCCACAAATGGAAATCAAATTTACAGAATAATCATAATAATTAACCTTGGAAATAAATGGGTTTTATGATATTGTCTCATATCATAACCAAAGGATATTTCATAACGAATCCAAAGAGAATAAGGAATTAAATATTTTAGAGGTACATATAAAATTAAATAATCATAGTTTCTAATTTGGTATTTATTTAATAAAACCTTGTGGGAGAGAGTATAGAATTATGTATACTAATGAACTTTAAAAATAATTTTTTATAGATTCAGTTTAATAATTTTGAATAAATAATGAACATAGGGTTTTCTATGAAAAAGAAAGGAAATATTTAATGGTTATAAATAAAATATTCGTTTAATAAATAAAATTATGAATAGTAATAAATACTTTAAAATATTTTCACTTATAAAGGCTTAAGGGGTAGAAAATTTCCCTTTATTCAGGATTGATTTTAATGAAGGCATTTGAGAAATGAACTGAAGAAATTTATAACCCCATCAAAGGAAGGAAAAATAAAAAAGTATATATTTAAGATATATATATATATATATAATTTTTAAGTATTCCATAACACAAAATAGAGATAAATTGAGTTTATAGAATTGTCATAACCTAAAGAATATATGGTTGTTTGGAGAGATCCCTTACCTTATGCTTAGATTCATTAGAAACTTGAACTTATCATCCTAAATAAAAAAATTAAATTCATTAATTACTAAATTAAAAACTTTTTAAATATATATTTTTTACAATAATTTTATATTATAATTTATTTACATTAAAATGGTATATATATATATATATTAATTTCATTCACTCGAGGGTGTATGTTCCATAGTTCGAAGGTCAGATCAATGATGTATAATTATTGAATTTCTTAATAGATATAACTACAACTAAATAATTGAAATTAAAGTATTTTCCTATAATTCTATAAACTAAAATGGTATGAAATTTTCATTGTCTCTCTTACATATGGATGACCCAATTAGTATAAGTATTGTAGTTGTGTGGTTAGGTCATCTAATAGGTTTTATTGACCATCGTCAAATAGAATAATTATTTTCTCAAAGAATATTAATAAAACCAAGAATCATGAAAATGTTATAATATACTTATTATCATTATTTTAAACAATAATAATATTCGTATATTCATCCTTGAAGGTGATTTAGAAAAAAAAAGTGTCTTTTTAAGGGAGGTGGTGAACCAACCATATTGTAAACAACATTTTCATTTAAGAATACATTGAGGTGAGGCTAAAAGATGTATAATACACGATAGTAAAATTGTATTATTTTATTCATGTTATTAATGCTAAAATGATTAGGTTTAGGGATAATATATGGTGGTGGTAAAATAAGAATAAAATTGAAAGAGGTTAGTCAAGAATTTTACAGCTTCATTTGGTTGTGACCACATAGGGTGCCTCTTAAGGCTCCTTGAAATTGTATTTGGGGAGACCAAGAGAAATACAAAATGGGTGAGATGACTGGGATGGGATTTGGGAAAAACATTTCAAGATCCAAGGCTTATATGATGCTATAATTAATAGTGGTATTTATATGGGGATGAGAAGGGTGTTTTGAATATTATATTCATTAGTTTACTATTTTGGAACAAGAATACCATTAGTGATGACAAATATGACTATATATAGTAAATAAGGAATATTAGGATGATAAAATTACCACTTACATCATCCATGACTTGTTTAGGCATGCATTTAGCTTATAATTCATATAAAAATATTTTTATGTATATTTGTATTCAATGAAAATTCACCAATTTTAGAAAAAATATCAAAAAAATAACCTTAACAATTTTTAAATGTGTATATTTCTAAAATAAATTAAATTTTTTTAACATTATTTTCTAAATATTATGAAATTAATTTTAAAATAAAATACTTATTTATTTGAAAAACTCAAATTTTAATACTATGATCAATTTCTAGACCCATTTAAAAATTACTAATGGTCTGATAAAAATAAATTTTCAATAAAATAAATATTTTTGTTAATTTATTAAATGATTTTATGAAAATAAACTTTCTTTTAAATTATTATATTATTTATAAAAATTTAAATAAAACATTTATGTTTTAAAAAATTGTAAACACTAATTTAATCATTTTTAAAACATTTATTTACATGTATCATGATAGAAATTTTTCATATTATCATTTTATAAGATTAATAAATATTATTTTACAATTACCAAAGGGATGATACTATTATAATGGTTTGTATTATATTCTTAACTATCACATTAATATTCCACCAGACAGGATGCCTATACAAATAGTTAGATTACTATTTTTAATGATCAGATTTATAATGGTAATATGGGTTACCAAATATCTAGAAATACATAATAGGTCCATAATTATTAATTAAATTATTTTTGTCTACATTATATATATATATATATATATTCATTTTCATGATGAATATTTCATTATTAATGTCCTTTAACAGTGATGTTTATGAGTGTGGTTATTCTGGTATATCAAAGAGATCAAAAATCTCATATTCTCATTATCATATTTTTCTTTATCCCATGGTTAAATTTTCAATTCTTATGCCCATATTTATTTTTTAAATTTAATTTTAAAATTAATATAATAAAAAATAGGTTTTATCATCAGGTGCATGTACATTACATAATATTATAGTACTAAATAAGACAAAATTATATAATCAAAAGAAAAATATCATTTTTATAATTTTGGGTTATTATAAACTTTCATTTAAATAAACCAAAACTATGATTTACTTGATATGAATCATCATATGGTGACTCTATGTGTGTGTGAGTGTTTTTGTTTGTCTGTGTCTATGAGTCTATATATATGCACATGTTTGAGATCTTCATCTTCGAAGAGGTAGTCTGGCATATCGATTCCCATTGATGATTATTACTCAATAGTGGATAGTGAAGTGACCATGAGATGCCTGGTATATGTATATATATATATATATATGAGTACACTATAGTAGATATATTGGCATGTGGGTTTTCCTTTGTTATGTATAGAAGGTTAATAGATTATTCTACATGACCTGTATCTAAGGAAATATATTATTGATGGGATTGGTGGGAAATCACAGTGACATTGAGATGAAAATACATATATTAGTTTTACATATGTTTTAACCAAATAGAATGATGACTTCTTATTTTTTTTATAACATATTAGTGGGTATTTGTGAGGGGAACTCAATAGAGGGGTTATCCAAGGATATAGAGTGCCTTCTGATATAAAATGCATGGGTAGATGATTTATGTTTGAGCTTAATGTCTGGAAGGTTCCATATATATTAGTATAGACATGGAAATACATTCTGTATTATAGATAAGAACGCATAGGACAATCTTGTGTGGTGATAAGTTTTTCATAAATGATAGGTTTGTTTCACTTACTTGATACGTATATGGGAATATGATTTATGACATAGAGGTGTGTGAGTGGTGTCACATGCATGAATGGTTTTATAATTTTATTTCACTTGATATGGTCTCAAAAATATAGTGATTAAAATATAGTTAGATGGATTCTATATTACCATGGGATAAGAGATTGGTATTTCATATAACCTATGTGGTAAGTTGATGGGTGTGGCCAATGATTTTTTTATAGATGGTTGTCTTACTTCTATATTAGTTGTGATAGTCCTTGTATGTCTTGAAGGACATATAGAATGGATGATTTTGGTTTATCTCATGGATAGTGATATATTTTGGGATAAGGTACATAAATATCAAGGTGAGTTCATGATTATAGATGATAATTAATGATACAATAATTTGATGTCTTCCATGTGTGTACAAAATAAAATGGTTTTATATGGTAGTTTCGCTTGAAGAGGATCATCGAGCCATGGATTTTATGTCAGTTTGGGGGATAAATGTTTGAATTGGTGTAATGGAATGACTTGATTTCTTATGATTCACCAAGAATTATCCAGGTATTTGAGTGATGAATTCAGTGGGTTGGAGTAGTTTTTTTGAGAGATTTTTATACTTTAGTCGTGTGGGATAAATGTTTTATATGGTTATTGAGTGTCTAATTAAAAAATATTGAGGTACATGAACATTATATTTATTTTGATAAATACTTAATATTTTTCGCAAATAGTTTCCCAAAGACCGTATTATTATAGTGTCTTTGGAAACTCAGAACCCAGACTTCTACCTTGGTTAAATATCTTCAACATCTCCCATAAAGATATTATCCTTTGGTTATCCTACCTAAAACTTTTATTCATATCATGAAGAAAAGATAATAGAAAAATGGTGGGCTCAAAAGCTCATTAAGGGTAAACATGGAGAACACCAAATAAAACATCAACATAAGAATGTAAAGACATGAATGTAAATTCTGAATATCAAAATCTTGAGTCATGAAATAAATTTTGGAAGTTTGTAAGGCATAAATCATAGAGGAACACGAATCATGATTAAATATAATTGGAATAAAACATCGAATAATTTAAAACACATAAGCATAGAAAACTCATTTTCATATTAGACAAGGATAATTTCCAAGACCATCATAGTGGAAAAATTCCGTTACTAAACTGAGTGAACTCCTCATTCCAACCATGTACTATTGAACAAAATTTACTTGAAATTTCAACCATGTATTACTAAACATGATTTAATTGATGTTATAGTCATGTATATCCCATGATATATAAATATTTACCCAATCAAATGGAGGGTGATATAAGTACCACCAATTAGATAATGAAAATCGTACATATATTTTCCACAAAAACATATATCATTCATCATTGAATAACCCAATTAATAAAATGGGATTCTTAAATATCATTCAATCAAAATCCATATAAAAAAATGGACTTCATAAATAAAATATCATAAAAAACATAATAAAATCATATAATAATGGGTATAGAAACATAACCCCATTTATATAATTTCATCTTAGATAGAAAAAAATTGATAAAACACGTGAAATTAATTCTTGAGGAAAATTGTCTTTCATAATCAAAAAACATTTTCTATTCTCAACATGCCATGAAATTTTAAATGAAAGTAATTTAATTGAAAATAAAATTGAAATTATATAATTGAAGCATCATTTAAATATGTATTTATGAATGTTTAAAAATCTATTCATGTCATATAAATTAAAAAACATTCTTCTCATACTTTTGTCTCAAAATTCAAAAAGTACCTCATACCGAAAATGAAAAAAGTTTCCTATCATAAAATTTAATAAAAATTCACCAATGGGTAAAATTGACATTAAAAAATTGTAGAATGATATAAATAATATTTTGGAATACCCATTTAGTAAATATGGATGTGGATGATAAAAATACCCCAGTAAATACTTACGAATAAACAATATCTGATAATAATGAGATAGAAAAAGTATTCCTTACCTTAGGTCCTTTATCCATTTTATGTATCTAAACCTACTTTTTAATTACTTAAATAATTTTATTGACTTATTATAGAATCATATTTATTTTTTGGATACCATATATGATCTTATTATCATTCTTTTGAAAATAATATTTCATTATTAATTGTTATTTGGGTATTAACTGCTTTATTTTCTCATGCATGTTTTGTCAAATAAGTTCTAGTTACCATACTTATGTCATATTTATATCATTAAAAAATCATATTAACATAATATATATCATATTTATTTATTATTTACATTTATATAATCCTGATTTAATGGATATGATGTAGAATGAATCTAATCACTTTATATAGATGATATGTCGTAAGTATGCAAGAGCGATGATATCATTCTTTTAATTATTAAATTGTATCCAAGTGGATGGTATATATATGGTTACGGAAAAAATAACTTTTTATAAAAATCATCTATGGTTATTATTTCCATCATAATTCTCATCTATGTCAAGTGGTGGTGAAAAAAATATTACACCATGGCGTGGAGAGGGTAAGCCGTAGGTACGCACTCGTGGTGATTTCGTTTTTCATAGGATGGATAGATGATGGAATATGGTTGTTCGATGATCATAATATAATCTTAGTATAAAATTAATATAGTAGTCATTAATTCATAGTGGTAACAACTCATGAAGAGAAACTACACAAATAAATAATTTTAATGAATTGATAGAGGAGATTACCTCTTCTTCGATGAGCTCCCTCTAGATCTACTCTTAAAGGCACTCGAGTTGGTATTTTGATAATAAAAAAACCTGTATAATTTTAATAAAATACTTGATTATGGAAATGGTCAGGGGATGGATGATCTTTAACGCTAAAATTGATGTTAATATATGAGGGAGTACGTCCCCTTTTATAATTCTGGTGAGGGAACTTTTGGAAATATCAAACATATTAATTTATAAAAAAATCTAACCCTTCCCAAAAACCACAAAAAGGTACCAATTTAGAATATGTAAATATATATTATTGTAATATAATCAACCAATAAATTTTTTACATGTTTTCTATCAATTATTTCCGTAATATTTTAATTAACATTTACTTATTCTATTTAATTTCAAACTAGGTTAACAAATATTTAAATATTAAAAGGGTGTGACATTTACTTATTTGATGTTAATGACACAATAAATAAATACCATAGCACATTGTTTACCATATAATAATTATTATATATTTTTAATTTTTTTTTATGATTTCTAAATAATTTAATGAAAAATTATTTTCAAAAAAAAAATATTGTCAATTTTGACAATATTAAATTCATTGATTTTTGAAATACTAAGATAACTGTTAAACATATAAAAACAAATTTATTATATTTATTAGTAGTCAAAATAATGTATAAAATTCATTATAAATATTAAAAATCCCAAATATTATTTATTTTAAAATTTTAAATAACAATTATTTGTTATCTCTGTTAATAAAATAATTACTATATCAATTTTGAGTAATTATATAATATAATTATTTGTTAAATAAAAATTAAAAATAAAATATTATAATTAATATAAATCAACCTCATTTCAAAATAATATATTAAACCCAATTTATCTTCTTGGAAATCAAAATTTCAAATTTTTATACTTATTAAATTATAAATGTGACAACATTAACATTACTTTAAATAAAATAATATTAGTGTCACAATATCTTCTATAAAGATCCAAATGTTCACTAACTCAACCATTATATTATTATGGTCATGATATACTTGACCAATAAGATTGTGACAAGTGTTTTGCTATTTTAATATTTATTATCATTTTAATAAATTTATTTTATCAATTTTTCACTAATTAAAACATTTCTCCACCATCAATTTATAGGCCTTTAAGGTAATTATTTATTTCCTAAAAATTAAAAATAAATAACACTTATAAATAAAAATATTTTTTCATTAAAATTAGTATTTATAGTAGAATACATCTTCTATATAGCCTTATTTTAATAAATGATATATTATGTAAAACATGAACGCAACATCTTTAAATTTCCATTCAATAAAATACAATAAAATTCATAATATCTCTAAAATGGACCAAAAACGTCAAAAATAAATTTTATTGGCGAAATATTTTTATTAAGGTCAAAATTACCACCTATATTCGTTTATACCACCCATTTTACCATATGTGGACACATAATAGATATTAAAGATAAAGAAAATGGATCTTCTGTCATTCTTTGATTTAAATATTATTTAAGTCATTTTCATGGATAAGTATCCTTTAAATTACATAATTTAGACCCTCTAGTGTTAATTGTGAAATTATAATTACCCAAAAAAATCATTTTTTTACCATTTTATAGTAATTATACTTTTTTAACATTAATTACCTAATTTACCCATTATCGTGATAATAAATTTTACCATAATTACAATTCATATTAGTCAAAAATAAAAGATACATACTTAATAAATTTTTAAATCCATAATAAAAATTTTACATCCATTTTTTTAAAATTTAGAACACATAATTTTTAGAATTAATGGTAAAATAAAAACGGAAAAATATCATAAAAAATATTTTTTTGGAAAAATACAACTTTTAAATGGAAAACATTTTTATAATATATTCAAGAATAAAAATGTTTTCAAAATTTATAATTGGATAAAAAATAACTAATTAAATTTTAAAATCAATCCAAAACTTATTTTTTACTATGTAATGAATTTAAAATAAAATAAAGCTTTCAATAAAAACATTATTTTTAATATTCATAACAAACAAAACTTTTCAAAAAAATACCAAAAATTAAATCAAAGTAAATTATAATATTCCAAATTAAATAAAATAAATTATTTTTGCAAATTTAATATAAAAATCGTCAAAAGATAAATTTAAAATGGGTGCATCATCAAAAGGCGGCAAAACTGCATTTTTTTAAAATTACTTCTTTTATCCAAAAAATGATTTTTTTCTTATATCATGTCTAGAAAACATATAAGATTAATTTTAAATATTTATTTAATATGTTATATATATATTTCGTTAATAAAATCCATCAAGAGTGATTTTATTTGTTTATAGATTCACTTATTTGCATTTAAATAGTTTTTCAGAAGAAACTAAAAACGATTAATACCTGCCATTATAATGAATATGTTATAATATTTAGATTTTCACTTATAATAGGTCTTACGTTAAATGAATTCTATCAAAATTACTTGAAATTAGGTGTAACACAAGACAAACATAATGTTTCTTGTACAACAAGTTATGTCGGTGTGGCATATTGTGCAAGCCTCTCTTGGTATAGCGTACAACACAAGACATCAATGAAATTAAAAACTCTATCTCATAAAAATAACAGGGAGTTATAGAGTATCTGGATGTAAGTCAGTGAATTTAACAATTGTGATTCTTGAACTAATTTCAGGATGGTGATTTCTGTGGTGGGGATCGCCATTATTCGAAATCATCCATTATGAGTGGTGTCTTATATTGGGGACCACCTTAATATTGAAGTTGATTTAGTTTTTATTAATTGAGGCATTGGGTTGATGACTGTGATAATGGATCATATTACTGTTTATTATTCTTTATGGTTATGGTGGCACATAATTTTTATGAGAATTGAGAGTATTATCTATGTAGTAACATGTAACATCAGAAATGGATCTATGTAGCTCGGTATAGTCAATCTAGTATTATTCCTTGATAGGTGTTGTTGGATGTGGTATTTTTGTGGCTCAAGAGTAAATACATTCATGTGTTGTTAAAATTAGATGGAATTTTTCTTGAAGAGTAGTGTAAGGGAATAAATATAGTTGGTAGTGCACTGTTGACTATTATAGGGTGTGTTCCTTAATGCTAGAATATTTATATAAATGTGGTGAGTTATGTGATATTGGACCCTATAAGAGATAGTTGTGGTTCATTTATGGATCTTGGGTTCTAGAAGGTTTATTATGTGTGGTAAATGAAATATTCAAAACCAAGGTTATAAGACAGTGATAATCATGTTGAGTCAGTACATCTGTAACTTATATCCCTAATACATGTGGTGATAGTTTGTTGGTATGATCGTGAATGTGTTTCAAAAATAGTGAGGCGGAGTAGCTAGGTTAATGATATATCTATTCTACTGGGTATCACACCAACTTAAATTGAGTCAAGGCCTATTTCTATAATTTTGGTGTTAGGAATGAAAATGTTAATTTTGATGAGAATAAACAAGTGACACCCAAATACAACATTGCAAAGGTAAAGGTCCAGTGTATATTACTAATAGTAATTGATGTCATATAATATTATTGAATTGTGAATTAATTAATCCTATAAGAATTGGGGCATCTATGAGGCAGTTTAAATAATTGACACCATGATGTGTGGGTTGGTATGAATTTAGGTACTGGATTAGGTTTGAGTGTGCTTTTTTCAGGACCATAATTGGTGAGAGTAATCTAACTTATTTTGGGATTATATATTAGTTAACTAAATCTATTTATTAAATAATCATGATGAGATCTATTTTGTAAGAGAAGCTTTATGCTGGGGAGGTTGTTACATAGTGGACCAGACTATGTGTGGGTTTGTTTGAATTTTTTTTAGAACTAAAATCTATTTAAATATATTTAGAATTATAATTTAAACTATTAGGTGATGTTAAGTTTGGTTTCTTTTTTTTTGAAATCTGATTTTTGGGAACCCATGGCTTGCCCAAAACTATTGGGATATGATAGAGGCATCAGGTGTGGTAAGATTTGTTTCAGAACAATGTCTTGTAAATTTGATTGGTCAAGGTGTGGTTTTATACAATTTCTCAATAGCTAATTGGTTTAGATAGGCCATCTATGTTCTTGAACAAAATTTAACGAGTTTGAAGAGATTTTCATTATTTAATCTTGTTTCTCTTTGTCAAAATTTTCCAAAATAAAAATAAACTCACACTTCAACTTATCAATAAGTATCAAAACCTTTTTTACCTCAAGTGGTAGAATGAAAGATATTAGTTATAGAATTAAGAATTTAATATAAGGGAATAAAATTGTTACATATAAACAAAATATATTGCATACTATTTATTATTTAATTGAAAAAACATTACATATAGATATGAATATTTTACAACTCATGATTTTATTGGGAGAAATATAATACATATGAATTAATATATTATGCATTAATTAAAAATATTCTACATTTGATTTTTCCTATGGTAAAACCCTAACGCATAAAGTAACATACAATTTTTAGATTTTTTCCTATGTGAAAAATCTAATGCATTACCAAATATATTACGTATGAAATTTTTTTATAATGTAAAAACCTTACAAATGAGAAAAAATATTACACATAAAGGAAAATGTTACATATTGTGTTTTTTTCTAAGGAAAAAATCTTATGCACTAGGAAAATTTTATGTGTGAGTATAAAAAATTAAATATAGGTTTTTAACAAATAGCAAAAACATATTGTATTCAAAGAGTATGTTACATATCGGAAAAATATGTTATATATTAAAATTAACCTAAGGATGAAACCATATATACTTGAATTTTATTGCATATGGGATTATACATTTAAAAAATATATCACAGGTGACTTGAAATATTATGTATGTTTTTATTTCATGAAGTAAAAAACTTACACATTGTTTTATATATTATCCATAAATGGGTTGTTTGGAAAAATTTTAAAACTCCTATAATATTCAATATGTGTGTGTAATGTGTAAATTTTTATATCTCTTAACTGTAAGATCCTAAATCAAGATACTTAATGTTTATAAAAATTCCATCATTTTAAGATTTTTGAGAATGCAATTTGTTTCAAGATTTTTATAAAATGTCAATTAAAATTTATAATGAAGTAATAATAGAAAAATAACGTGTTTATGACTAGAAAATGAATAATAAATACAAAAGTGTCTTCCCAACCATCTCTTCGACGGGATGTTTGATTCCCTTTAATACATAATACATTTAAGTGTTTTTTTATCTTAGAGGTAGATTCAGATAAATATGATGTTGTATTTCTATTCTGTCTTCTTTTCATCCCCTTTTCTTCATTATTACTTTTTTGTAAATGTGAAATCGATTTTTTTAAAGATTATTCCAGATCACGGTGTTATAATATCGATATAGTTGGGTATTTATTTATCGTAGCTGATTTGGATTTTATGAGGATTATCACACTAGATTTTTTGTGGATTTACTAAGTTATGTAGTTTCCTTGATTTATTTTGAATTTTTTGTTGGTTTTAGGGAAATGGTTGAATGTATTGAAATAAAGGGATTGGGTTTGTGTAATAAAGGTATGGGTGTTTTCCAAATGTTTTTGACCCCCATTTTCTTGAAGATCTAGTGGTGAAAGATCACTTTATGAGTAATTTCTTGAATATTTCAGTGATTTTAATTATAGAATAAATCATGAGTATGATTATACATATTTTTTAATTTCTTATATGTCTATTTATAGAGTTAGTAATCTTGTTGATATACGATGGTTTTTCTGACTTATACAATCTTAATCATGGTTGGTTGAGCTTATTAAAAGGAAATAACTCTAAATGAGTTTGGTGGTCCCTAAAAATCTCCCTAATGATTATAAAATTTATATATATAATTTGATAAGTGATCTATCCATTCATGTGTTATTTTACATAAATTAAAATTAGATAGTTTCATTTTAATTTCCATGAGTTTAATGTTGTTTCTTGGATTAAAATGGACCCTAGGACATTATTTTGAAACTATGGCCAATGAAAACTATGTTTTAAACAATAAATAGATTTTATGGAACTTGATGGCACTATTGGGTTTGCAATGAAATTAATATACATGTTTTACCTTCATAAAGCTACCATTAATCCCTTCCAAGTACAAGATGGTGATGGATTGGGAATATTTAACTGAGGTGTTGGTCATATGGAAATATCAAGGAACCTTGTATCTTATTTGATAGTTATTTATAGAGTGGGGTGGAAATTTATCCCCTTCAATCATATGTGTACATAGAAGGGTTGAAAAACAGAAAGATTTAAGTGTAGGCTTGGTGACATGAACAACCTAGTTGGACTTTGGAATTGATATAGTCTTTAAACCACAACTTCTATGTGTGACTCTATAATAATTATACAATGTCTGATTATTACAATATAGTATCATGGTTGGTTTGCGGGGTTGTATTCCCTTTAAATGATGGGTCATGACCCTAAAATATGGAATAGTTGAAAGGCACCCATGTGGGGAACCCAAATAATGATGATACATTGGGGACCATTATGGGTGATTCAATCTTATATATCCCTAGAGATGATTTGTGTTGATTGGCTAGTGTAGTTATAACCCAGTAAATATGTGGTAATACATATATGTATTATGATACCAGTGTGGGTTGATAATTCATCAATGTGATTTGTGATTCTCCGTTAGGAAGTTATTCCCATTGATATTGTTAATAGTTTTAAATTATTCCCCCCAATATGTATGATGATACCATCATTTGGTTATAATTCCCTAGTGTGATATTTCCTTCTATGGTGGGGAAAAATTCCCCTCATGTGGTAATATGGGTGTAGAGCCATCCTCCCGTGATTTGTATTATGATTCCAGCAGATTTCATGAATTCTTGGACATAATATCTGATTCTAGGGTGGGGATTAATTCACCCTAAGGTTATTATAGGTGGGGTAACAATCCTGAAGATATATATTAGGATTCCAACATCAGTAACTAAACCCCCGAAGTGATATATAATTACAGATTGGGGTTCATTCCACCAGATGGTGATGTGATGAGTTTTTTTAGATGGCATGTCGTCCCCTTCGATAGAAATGATTTATGTTTAGAGAAATTTATCATAGGTTGAAGTAGGTAGGTTTGACTTCAAGTGTCACTTTAGAACCTGAGGATTGATGATAAAAAATTTATTACACTTTTTAAATTTTTTATTTATTTTGAGCATAACACATTATGAATACACTATATATTCTAGTTATATTAGATTTATTATTAGTTGTGTAATAATGACTTATAATCACATCCTTCTTGAGTGGCCCCAAAGAAATTAACTAATAATAAATAATGATCACAGATATAGGTTCGGTAGAGTCCCATTATTGATTGGTTGAATTGGATAGTTTGCATGAAGTCGTGATATAAAATTTGACTAATAAGATGGACCAGTTTGGGATTTCATCTTATTGTTTTGTATTTAGTTGTATATAATCATCCCATAGGATATATTTTATATTCCTTACTAATTTATTTGATATAAAGTAAGAACATTTATTATATCATATGTTGTGTTATTTTTTTATTGAATTTGGTTGTAATATGATTTATTCTATTTATAATCTTCCCATATGATATATTTACTATTATAAGAGGTTATAGTCTACCCATGGTAACACATTAGAAACTCACAACTAGTTGGAAGACTATAACGTATAGGAATTCATGCCTAACGTCATGTAATGGCCTTGTCCTATTACTGTAGAGGAAATGGGTCAATCAAGTTACCATGAAGATATTTGAATATGGTAAACTATTGGGAAATAATTTAATATATCATGGATTATACCATCCCTAATGTATTCACATTAATATATTAAAGTAAAATTGTGTATCGTATTTCACTAAATATAGAAAACTAAAAATCAGATAACAATGATGATATATTGTATTGATTGTCAATAGTTTTAAGTAAAATTCAATGAGTAAGTTAATGGTGAAGTTTCATATAGAGTTCACTGAAGTCAATCCAATGTATTTTTATATAATAGATGAAGGAACTGAAAAAATAAATGACACCATAAATGAAAGTTCAACTCTCAGAAGATTTAAGTCCCATGTCATCGAAGGTAATGTAGAATTTAGGGAATTAAAAATTATTAATTGTTGGAGATACATTTACTAATATTACCAAAAGTTTTATATATTCATTTTATAATTTTTTGTTTTCAGAGTAAAAATATTAATGGCATGTAAAATTTGTTGAATAATTCCTATAAACATTGGTTATAATGAAATCGATGGGTAAGATTGATGAGATACCATGTAATGAAGATTCTACAAAAAATGGGATACTATAGACCCTAAATAAGATTTATGATCTCAGATTTGTTAATGTCAAATATAAGTTCACTGAAATAATATTTATGGTTTTATTAGAGGATGTTTTCTAAATAAATTGGATGAAGATTTGAACTAATATAACTAGAAGACTGGGAAAGTGGAAGATGATAACACATGACATTATGATAATTTAAAGATGAAGGATGAAGGAAATACAAGTAGAAGATTGAATTTAACATAAGATTGGATCCATTAGAATATCAGAAGAAATAATTTCAAGGACATAAGAAGTGGAGATGAAATATGAATCCATCAAAAAGTGATATAGTGTGTCACGACCCGCCTTCACCAAAAGGAGGGAAGGGTCAGCAGATTGCCAGGCCCTTCCTTCTTTAAGTTGAAGGAGAGATAATGACCCCCGAAACCCGCCTTCAATAGGTCCCGGAGTGGCGACTAGCACCAAGGGTATACGAAATTTTCGCAAATGGAAGGCATTACCCTTTTTATTTTATAGGATCGAAAGATAAGGAGGAGAAAACCCAACAACACCAAGGTAGAAAGAAAAGTAAAGCCAAAAGTAAACCATTCCCACATGCATGTTTCAAAAGTGAAAGCCACAAAGTGCAAAAAGATGACTACAAGGTAAGTACCAAAAAGAAAATAGAAACAACTGCAACTGCTCCAAAAGTCCGAGCTAGTAAGGTCCTGCGTGATCCCCGAAGTCCTCCCGGAAACCTGAAAGCAGTTTATGTAGGTAGGGTGAGCATACAAGTACACTCAGTAGGGAAAAACCAAGACTCTCATGCACAAGTGGGGGAACGTACTAAAGTCCCGTGAGAAAAGAGTAAACCAAACACTTAACAAGGCAAACTATCCATCCCAGGCCTCACCAAGGCTCGCTCCCCAAATAACGCAAGTCAAGTAATATATATATATATAAGAGCACATCGATGTTTGGGTACCCCGCGCCACTTTCCCACTGGTTATTGACACATCCTACGCATCGGACCAATCCCGCCATTCTCACCGCATTCCCACTGCCACACCCGCCCGCACAAACCTGGGCCACAACCACACGCAGTCCCACTGCCGAATCCCGCCCGCACACACCTGGGCCACAACCATACGCAGTCCCACTGCCGAATCCCGCCCGCACACACCTGGGCCACAACTGTCACATGTAACCATGCCTGCAAACACCTAGGCCAGAACAACCACCGCTACGCCCGAAGACACCTGGGCTAAAGGATCCACTGCCATGCCCGAAAACACCTGGGCCTCATCCCGAAGACACTTGGGAAACCACTTGCCGCACACACCTGGCCAACCACCACAACACCCCGCCCGGAGGTTCTTGGGATAATAATGGACTTCAGGCCGTCACAGCCTGCCCGAAGATACTTGGGCTATCCGGGAAAGGGAGCAGAAAAGGAGCTAATAACCAGCCACTAAGAATAGTGTTGGAAAAAACACCCTTCCCCCATAAATGGGGGTGTTCGGCACTAAGTGCTCAACTTGGGTGGGGCGCGAATAAGAAACACAAAGCTACAAGTATAGATATAGGTAACAACACTCACCCAAAACTTAGGTCTTCCTAGCCAACCTACAGAACACAATACCACAGCGTCCAAGTCACAATTCACGACCCTTTCCCACAAAACCATTTTTCCCATTCTTGTTTCACATTCAGTCAAAATGTTCAATTAATTTCAAGCACTACTGGGCAACTACCATAAGCATAACCAAGGAAAACGTCAAAATCAAGGATCAACCAAAGCACTCACACCCGGTTCTGTTAACAGAGGATCTCTCCCCAATTTGTGATAAAAACTCACAACCACTGAAACTATCCCAACAGGAGATCCCATCCCCCAAATTCACACAGCCACCGAGAGTATAAAAAGAACGGGGGATCCCATCCCCTCCCACATTTCCAGCAAACAGCCTGAAGGGAAAACAACCAACCACCACTACCAACACAGTCAGGGATTTTCAGATTTAAACGACTTAACACACTCCATGATTTCCAAAACTGTGTGTTCTAACCGGAAGTTATCACAGAAGGGTTGATCCTGGTGCTTTCAATTATTCAGCCGGATATACGTGATTAACCAATTTCACAGCAGGAGTTCACAATTTCAGCAACCCATTTAAAACTTTACGAGGGGATTCAAGTGCACACACACGACCACCAACGGCCTCAATTTTCAGAAAACATAAACCAGTACAACAAAAGGGATGATCACAAGATAAAGCATAACAACGATCACACCCCTTCCCCTTCTTCCTTTAGAACTTCGTTTATTATCTTCATTAGGGTTTGGTTCAACCAATTCCATAGGAACAAAAGTAACGCCCACCCCGCATGATACACAAAAGTGAGAGACGAGAGAAATTCCCTACCTAATAGATGATCGACGTTTAGGACGGGGACGCGGAACTTTACGGATAAGGACGCGGCGGTCCCGATGCACCAGAAGAGCCACGATCGAAGAAGGGGGGAAGCCACAGCGGAACCCTTAATTTATAAGAGCTGGGGACGGTTGAGATGAAAACAAAAAACCACGGAAGATGAGGGAGTCGTGGGTTGACCACGTGGCTTGACTCATCATTAATGGCACTGGGTGGTTTTAACCGACCCATGAATTAATGAAGCATTTAATTAAAACCTTTGTGCGCGTTTCGGATTTCCAAGATATTTTTAACAAGGCAGAATAGGGTTTAAAACCCTATTTGCGAAAAAGGAACGTTACTGGAACAACTTGGCAGGGCCGAGCGACGTCAGCTGGTCTCACCGATCGGTCTCAGCGATCGGTCTCACCGATCGGCCTCACCGGTCGGTCTCACCGGTCGGTCTCGCCGATCGGTGTCACCGGTCGGTCTCGCCGATCGGTGTCACCGGTCGGTCTCGCCGATCGGTGTCACCGGCACCGATCGGTCTCACCGGTCGGTCTCACCGATCGGTCTCACCGGTCGGTCTCACCGGTCGGTCTCACCGATCGGTCTCACCGGTCGGTCTCACCGGTCGGTCTCACCGGTCGGTCTCACCGCTCGGTCTCACCGGTCGGTCTCACCGATCGGTCTCACCGGTCGGTCTCACCGATCGGTCTCACCGGTCGGTCTCACCGATCGGTCTCACCGATCGGTGTCCCGCAAGGAAACCGGATTTTTGGCAAAGGAAGGGACCAAGGGGGTCTGGGTCATCACATCAGATACCTCTTAAACGATTCTCGTCCCCGAGAATCAAAACAAACCAGAAGGAAAGAGGGGATTCCGAACAACCATCTTCCAAGATACCTCTTAGGAGTGCACCCCCGCTAATTGAAAACATTCCCCTGTCAAGAACCAAGCAACATACCACGCCAAACTGCCCGGTCATGTGGGTTTGGGGAGTTCCCCTCCCCCATGTCAAGATATTATCCGCTTTGGGCGGCACTGACTCGCCCGCACGGGTTTAATCGCATCCACCTTAATGCGTCCTGATTAGGGGTCGGGTTTCCCCTTCCCTTTAGCCGGGGCTTTCCACACATAACAGAGGAATAGAACTAGCACATTTCATAGCCAAAAAGGTCAAACGTTCTGTCACAACAGGAACCAAAGGTTCAAAGCTCAGAACAACTCGGGGTATTGGGCACGCATCTGTGCTTCCCTCTCCCACGTACTCTCTTCAAGGCCGCCATGTCTCCACAACACACGAACCAAGCCGATGGTTCGTCCACGGAGCACTTTCTCCTTGCGATCCTCGATCCTGACTGGCCGTTCCTCGAAGGTCGCGTCTTCTCCCACATCTAGCTCTCCCCAGTTGATGATATGAGAGTCATCATGTAAGTACTGACGAAGCTGGGAGACATGGAAGACGTCATGGACCCTCTCCAACTGAGGTGGTAGGGCCAGCTGATATGCTACCTCGCCAACTCGCCTCACCACCTCGAAAGGTCCGATGAACCTAGGGGAGAGCTTACTCCCCTTTCCGAACCTCCGCTGCCCCCGTCGAGGGGAAACCTTAAAAAACACATGATCTCCCACCTCGAACTTCAGGGGCCTCCTCCGACGATCAGCATAAGATTTATGCCGATCCTGAGCTGCTTTCATCCTCTCCCGCACTAGCTGGACTTTCTCCGTGGTGCTCTGCACTACTTCTGGTCCAAGAGTACCAGTCTCACCAACCTCTGCCCAGCATAAGGGTGAACGACATGGTCTTCCATACAAAGCCTCAAAAGGAGCCATGCCGATAGTAGAGTGAAAACTGTTGTTGTAGGAAAACTCTACTAAAGGCAAGTGTCGTACCCATGATCCTCCGAAATCCAGAGCACATGCTCGCAGCATGTCCTCCAAGGTCTGGATAGTCCGCTCTGTCTGTCCATCAGTCTGAGGGTGAAAAGCGGTGCTAAGGCGTAGCTGGGTGCCACAAGCATGCTGTAACCCCTTCCAGACTCGTGAGGTGAACCGAGTGTCCCGATCTGAGACGATAGTCTTCAGAACTCCATGCAAACGCACCACCTCATCCACGTACCTCTGTGCTAAGGTACTCACGGGTCCTGACTCCTTGATAGCCAAGAAGTGAGCAGATTTTGTCAATCGATCCACCACTACCCAGATAGCATCATGCCTGCCCTGAGCTCTGGGTAGTCCCGTGACGAAGTCCATCGAGACATCGTCCCACTTCCACTCGGGAACATCTAGAGGATGCAACAGACCACCAGGAACACGGTGTTCATCCTTCACCTGCTGACACACTAGGCATTTAGCCACGAACTCTGCCACTGCCCGTTTCACCCCGGGCCACCAAAACTGTCCCCTCAGGCCTTGGTACATTTTCGAAACACCCGGATGTACTGCCAAGGCTGAGCTATGGAACTCACGAAGGACTTCATCACGCATCACCTCTGGAACAAACAACCTCCGATGAAAGAGAATCTGACGTCGGCTGTCCTCCGACCATCCTTCCAGGGCGTTCCCCTGATCGACACGATCCCGCAACACTTCCACCTCAGGATCTCCCCACTGAGACTCTTCAACTTGCTGCAACAAAGAGGACTGTACCGTCATCTGAAACAAACAGCCTCTAGTACCTTCCACCCTTGTATCCAAGTGCAAGGAAGCCAACTCCCCCATCGCCTTCCAAGCATCAGTAGATTCCCGAACCACCTCCTGATGCGTCTTACTGCTCAGGGCATCAGCCACAACGTTTCCCTTACCTTCAGTGTATGAGATCTCAAAGTCGTAGTCCTGGAGAAACTCGACCCACCTCCGCTGTCGCAAGTTCAAGTCACGCTGGGAGAAGATATAGCGCAAGCTCTTGTGATCGGTGAAGACCACAAAGCGCTCCCCAAAGAGGTAATGTCGCCACAGCTTCAATGCGAACACTACCGCTGCAAGCTCCAAGTCATGGGTGGCATAGTTCCGCTCATGGGGGCGTAGCTGCCTGGACCCGTAAGAGATCACCCCTTGTCGCTGCATCAACACGCACCCCAGGCCCTGTCCTGAAGCATCACAGAATACCTCATAGGCCATCCCTTCTTCTGGTAATCTCAACACTGGGGCACTAACCAACTTTTCTTTTAGGTAGCTGAAGGACGACTCACATTGCTCGCTCCACACGAAAACCTGGTCCTTCTAGGTCAAAGCCGTCAAAGGGGCTGCTACTCGGGAGAAGTTGGGTACGAATCTCCGGTAGTAGCCTGCCAGTCCGAGGAAACTACGAACTTCTGCCACATTCTTGGGTGTTGCCCAAGAAACAACTGCCTCAACCTTTGATGGGTCGACTGCTACTCCCTGCTCAGATACTACATGTCCGAGGAAGTGCACTTCTCGTGCCCAGAACTTGCACTTTGACAACTTCCCATAGAGCTGGTGCTGTCGGAGGACCTCCAAAACTGTCCTCAGGTGTTCTGCATGGTCCCCTTCTTACTTTGAATAGATCAGGATATCGTCGATGAACACCACCACAAACCGATCCAGGTACTCCTGAAAGATGGAGTTCATAAGCCCCATGAACACGGCCGGGGCGTTCGTAACACCAAAGGGCATGACCACGAACTCGAAGTGCCCATACCTGCACCTGAACGCCGTCTTCGGGACGTCGTTATCCTTCACCCTCAGCTGGTGGTACCCGGATCGCAGGTCGATCTTCGAGAACCAACCTGCCCCTTTCAGCTGGTCGAAAAGATCATCTATCCTCGGAAGAGGGTAGCGGTTCTTGATTGTTACCTGATTCAGCCTCCTGTAATCGATGCACAACCTGAGGCCACCATCTGCCTTCTTTGCGAACAAGACTGGGGCACCCCACGGTGATGCACTTGGACGAACATAACCCCTCTTCATCAGATCGTCAATCTGTATCCGCAACTCCCGTAGCTCCGAAGGTGCCATCCGATAAGGAGCCATCGAGATTGGTCGAGAGCCGGGCTGCAGGTCTATCCCGAACTCGATATCACGTCGAGGGGGTAGATTCGTCACCTCCTCAGGAAAGACGTCCATAATTCACGAACGATCCCTGGTACTTCCACCACTTCCGCATCTGTTGATTCTATCGTCAGTTCGGTCAACAAGGAGAGGAGAGGTTCCTCCCTCCTGTTTCCCTTCGGACAGCTCCGCTCGCCGGTGAAGGTAACACGCTGGCCGTCCAAACCGGAGAACACCACCCTCCTTTGGAAACAGTCGATGACGGCGCACACAGAAAATAGCCAGTCGATGCCTAGGATGACATCGTACGGCCGAATCTGTAGCAGAAGGAGATCCTTAACCGACTGATGTGGCCCCAACATTAGTCTACATCCCCGACAAACGAACAGCAAGTCGGTCTAACCTCCAACTGGTGTGCTCAACACCAGGGGCACTGTAAGTCTCTCGGCATCTAGACCCAAGGCGCGGGCTAGACTGGGTGCAACAAAGGAGTGCGAAGCTCCGGTATCGAACAAAGCATAAGCAAGAGTGCAAAACACACTGATCGTACCTCGAACAACCTCTGGCCCTGCTGGAACTGTTGCTTCTGCGGCGTGTAACTGTCCATGCCCAGCTCCCCTGCCCATCGGCTGTCGGCCACCTCCCCGACCACGCCCTGGTCGAGGTCCCTGGGGAGCGCCCTGAGGTCGGCCTCCTCCTCCAACGCCTGCCTGCGGAGAAGCGGGAGCTTGCTGTCCCTACTGCTGCTGCTGGAAGGGTTTGGCTGGAAACTGCTGCTGCGACGGATGCTGGGGATGACTGCCACTGCTGTACTGCACCCGATCGGGGCACTGACTCCGAAGATGTCCAGGGCTCCCGCAGATGAAGCACCGTGGTCCCGAGCCTGAAGGAAAAGAACGTGGGCCAGGGGATCGAAACTGAAACTGCTGCGGCCTGCTCCCTGCGGGTCGGAACCTGGAGGGTCCCGATGCTGGAGGCCTGGTGCTGACGGCCTTCCCCTTCGACGGTCCCAGCTGGATCCCTTCTCGTGACAGTCCGCCCAGAACTTGCATTCTTTCCACCACTTCGGCCTTCTTCTGGACCTCTAAGTATGTCGGAAGGGTAAAGGGGGTAACAGCATACTGGAGGGAGGGTCGGAGCGCCTCCTCCAAACGTCTTGCCCGAGACTCCTCATCGGGAAAGAGGTCCGGAGCAAAACACAGGAGGTCCTTGAACTTGATTCCAAGTTCCCTCACGGACATGCCCCCCTGCTGGAGGGAGAGTAGCTCCTACCTCTTCTCCGCCTTCATTGTCGAGGAGAGAAACTCCGCCCGGAACTCCTTCTCGAAGTCCGCCCAAGCAACCTCAGACTCTTTCCTACTCCCCAGGTGAAGCATCCACCACTGACGTGCCGCTCCTCGCATCTGGATAACAGCCAGAGGAACCCAGTATTCAGTCGGGGCCCGAATCAAGCCGAAGGCTATAACTAACTCCTCTAGCCAGCCTTCCGTCTTCATATCGGAGGTGCTGCCCTCATACTTCTCGAGGGCCTGTCGCTGGAAGGCTCGAAGAGTCTTCTGCCATTGGTCGTCCTCTTCCTCCCGATCAGCTCTCTGCCGATTGGCCAAAGTAGTCTCAGGAGTCTCGATCGACTGTACCACACGTGGTCGCCTTCCAGGTGCCATAGCTACAAGGTACACATAGAATGCCTAAGCCCAGTAGTGCAAAGAAAATCGTTCTTAAAACTTATTAAGATTTAATTTATTCTTAATTTCCCAAGACATCCCAGAAACATAAGAACACAAGTCATTTATGATGCATGTACCTTTCCTAGGGTCTCTACCCTGCAATCAGTGTGGCCTCACTTGGTCGTTCGGTAGGTCCAGAGTCCTTGCATCGGATCACGGGGGGCCCTAAAATCCCGTGTCCTAGCCGGTCCTCCCTGGCCTAATTCACGCACCAAGGTCACCCAACGTTGTTCCCTTACCATCCCATGCAATCCTTACTGTGCCTAACTCCAGACTCCGTCCTATCTCTCAACCTCGCCTCTGATACCATTCTGTCACGACCCGCCTTCACCAAAAGGAGGGAAGGGTCAGCAGATTGCCAGGCCCTTCCTTCTTTAAGTTGAAGGAGAGATAATGACCCCCGAAACCCGCCTTCAATAGGTCCCGGAGTGGCGACTAGCACCAAGGGTATAGGAAATTTTCGCAAATGGAAGGCATTACCCTTTTTATTTTATAGGATCGAAAGATAAGGAGGAGAAAACCCAACAACACCAAGGTATAAAGAAAAGTAAAGACAAAAGTAAACCATTCCCACATGCATGTTTCAAAAGTGAAAGCCACAAAGTGCAAAAAGATGACTACAAGGTAAGTACCAAAAAGAAAAGAGAAACAACTGCAACTGCTCCAAAAGTCCGAGCTAGTAAGGTCCTGCGTGATCCCCGAAGTCCTCCCGGAAACCTGAAAGCAGTTTATGTAGGTAGGGTGAGCATACAAGTACACTCAGTAGGGAAAAACCAAGACTCTCGTGCACAAGTGGGGGAACGTACTAAAGTCTCGTGAGAAAAGAGTAAACCAAACACTTAACAAGGCAAACTATCCATCCCAGGCCTCACCAAGGCTCGCTCCCCAAATAACGCAAGTCAAGTAATATATATATATAAGAGCACATCGATGTTTGGGTACCCTGCGCCACTTTCCCACTGGTTATTGAGACATCCTACGCATCGGACCAATCCCGCCATTCTCACCGCAGTCCCACTGCCACACCCGCCCACACACACCTGGGCCACAACCACACGCAGTCCCACTGCCGAATCCCGCCCGCACACACCTGGGCCACAACCACACGCAGTCCCACTGCCGAATCCCGCCCGCACACACCTAGGCCACAACTGTCACATGTAACCATGCCTGCAAACACCTAGGCCAGAACAACCACCGCTACGCCCGAAGACACCTGGGCTAAAGGATCCACTGCCACGCCCGAAAACACCTGGGCCTCATCCCGAAGACACTTCGGAAACCACTTGCCGCACACACCTGGCCAACCACCACAACACCCCGCCCGGAGGTTCTTGGGCTAATAATGGACTTCAGGCCGTCACAGCTTGCCCGAAGATACTTGGGCTATCCGGGAAAGGGAGCAGAAAAGGAGATAATAACCAGCCACTAAGAATAGTGTTGGGAAAAACACCCTTCCCCCATAAATGGGTGTGTTCGGCACTAAGTGCTCAACTTGGGTGGGGCGCGAATAAGAAACACAAAGCTACAAGTATAGATATAGGTAACAACACTCACCCAAAACTTAGGTTTTCCTAGCCAACCTACATAACACAATACCACAGCGTCCAAGTCACAATTCACGACCCTTGCCCACAAAACCATTTGTCTCATTCTTGTTTCACGTTCAGTCAAAATGTTCAATTAATTTCAAGCACTACTGGGCAACTACCATAAGCATAACCAAGGAAAACGTCAAAAGCAAGGATCAACCAAAGCACTCACACCCGGTTCTGTTAACAGAGGATCTCTCCCCAATTTGTGATAAAAACTCACAACCACTGAAACTATCCCAACAGGAGATCCCATCCCCCAAGTTCACACAGCCACCGAGAGTATAAAAAGAACGGGGGATCCCATCCCCTCCCACATTTCCAGCAAACAGCCCGAAGGGAAAACAACCAACCACCACTACCAACACAGTCAGGGATTTTCAGATTTAAACGACTTAACACACTCCATGATTTCCAAAACTGTGTGTTCTAACCGGAAGTTATCACAGAAGGGTTGATCCTGGTGCTTTCAATTATTCAGCTGGATATACGTGATTAACCAATTTCACAGCAGGAGTTCACAATTTCAGCAACCCATTTAAAACATCACGAGGGGATTCAAGTGCACACACACGACCACCAACGGCCTCGATTTTCAGAAAACATAAACCAGTATAACAAAAGGGATGATCATAAGATAAAGCATAACAACGATCACACCCCTTCCCCTTCTTCCTTTAGAACTTCGTTTATTATCTTCATTAGGGTTTGGTTCAACCAATTCCATAGGAACAAAAGTAACGCCCACCCCGCATGATACACAAAAGTGAGAGACGAGAGAAATTCCCTACCTGATAGATGATCGACGTTTAGGCCGGGGGCGCGGAACTTTACGGATAAGGACGCGGCGGTCCCGATGCACTAGAAGAGCCACGATCGAAGAAGGGGGGAAGCCACAGCGGAACCCTTAATTTATAAGAGCTGGGGACGGTTGAGATGAAAACACAAAACCAAGGAAGACGAGGGAGTCGTGGGTTGACCACGTGGATTGACTAATCATTAATGGCACTGGGTGGTTTTAACCGACCCATGAATTAATGAAGCATTTAATTAAAACCTTTGTGCGCGTTTCGGATTTCCAAGATATTTTTAACAAGGCAGAATAGGGTTTAAAACCCTATTTGCGAAAAAGGAACGTTACTGGAACAACTTGGCAGGGTCGAGCGACGTCGGCCGGTCTCACCGATCGGTCGCACCGATCGGTCTCACCGATCGGTCTCAGCGATCGGTCTCACCGATCGGTCTCACGGATCGGTGTCAGCGGTCGGTCTCACCGATCGGTGTCACCGGTCGGTCTCACCGATCGGTGTCACCGATCAGTGTCACCGATCGGTCTCACCGGTCGGTCTCCCCGATCGGTCTCACCGGTCGGTCTCACCGGTCGGTCTCACCGGTCGGTCTCACCGGTCGGTCTCACCGGTCGGTCTCACCGATCGGTGTCACCGGTCGGTCTCACCGATCGGTGTCCCGCAAGGAAACCGGATTTTTGGCAAAGGAAGGGACCAAGTGGGGTCCGGGTCATCACATAGTGACTCATTATGGATATAAAGATACTGTAATAATAACTGAGAAGATTTGAGTAACCGAAAGCATATACAATTCCATAATTTATATAACAACAAAAAATACAAGATGAGTAAGTTCATAAGAAGATCTAAGAAAAATGGATCGTATGATTAGTCCTGAGAAAATTTATAATTAATATTTATCAAAATATGATATACTATAAGGAGGATTCATAGCCTAGAGGTAGAAGGTATGTAAAATTGAATAAAGGTAGAACCAAATGTTTATACTTCGGAAGTACAATCATTGAGAGTTAGTATGAGACTTCACATGAATATTTTGAAGTCACTTCCACTATGATAATGTTGAGTTGTACATTCATCATTCCAATATACATTAAAGTATATACCGGATTCAAGTCACTATATATGGATGATGTGAATGAATGTTGATATAAATATTTTTAGAGGATTTGATAATGTTGTACTCTGATGTCTTCCGAAACTATTCATGTTTTTCAACCAAATGTTTAAAGATTTAGGTATTTTCCTATTATATCCCATTAATCCTCCATATCTATTAGGGGAATATTTGACATATAAAGGGGAAAATAATTTGAATAAGAGGGATATTGTGAGAAAGTATTGAGAGAGAAAATGATATTATAGAAAAATAATATTTTGAGGAAGTATCTAATCATATATTTCACAAAGGATTAAGTTATGTTGATGGTGTGAGAAGATTGAAACATGAAGTTTGGATGAATTGAGTGATTCCACTAGATTTAGAAGTCTACAAAGAGGGAATCTATACTGACATCAAGTGATAACATGCATAATTTATAGAAGTATTAGTCCATGAAAGTGACGGTGATAAAAGATAAGTATACTATAAAAACATGATAGGTTTCTATTCATACTAGGTATATTGGATTTCCACTCACCAAAAAAAGTTCCACCCATTAAAAAGTTATAGTATAACACTTTAAGATAAGTGGTTCCAATATATATACCACCATTATACCTACTAGGAGGTAGAATGATCTTTTCAATAGATAGATCCACCACATGTGTAATATTATGTTTTGGTTTTTAGGTGGAATCTTACTCTTTTGTTAGAGGAAAATGTTTTCTCCAATTGTTAAAAATAAAAGAAAGTGAAAAATATTTTACTGAGACAGCCTAAGACTAGTGAGGAGTGGGTTCTCACATTGAGGGAGAACCTTTTAAAAATTCTTATGCATTATTTCCTTTAAATTATCTATATTAAATAAGTACGTTTTGAGGGTGTTTATAAAAATCATATATCCTAACTGATGAAAATTTTTAGTTAAACATAATGGAATAAATATTATATGTTGATCTTAATTAGTAAATTTTTTTCACTCTGGATTTAACCACCACCCAGGGTAACTACAAAAACATATGGGACACTAAATTAGTATCCGAGTGGGTTCCCTCAGTTTGAATCTATAATTTTTCTTCCGATTCTTTTTCACTAGTTTACATGAAGTGTGGAGTTTAAGAAATTTAATTAATTTTTTCTCTTGAAAATATGGATGTTATACATGATTTGATGAAATGGAAGTTATTTTAGAAAGTGAAAATTGGAATGTTTTATCCAAAACATTGATGAACCAGAAGAAAAAAGGAGCTCAGAAATAGTAGAAGTTAATATCTCAAAATTATGGAATGGAGAATCCACTACAACCAAAAATTAAAGTGTATATTAAGATTATTGAAAAATATATTAGAATTAATTCTCTAGTAAAATAAACTTTCTCAATCAGTAAATATTATCAATCTATTTATATCATTGATGATATCTTTGGTGAAATAAGTCATTTTAGGAAAAATGTTCTCATTGAAGTTGTTGGATATAAAATTTTATACTTCAAGGGTATATTGAATGAAAATAATAGCTGAAATAAAATGTGATGAAACAAAAGATACAATGGACAATATTTTAAGAAAATGAAAAATTATCGTAGAACTTGTAAATGAAAAGAAATGTTCTATCTAATATTACAATGAATGATTATCCACAGTAGAAGAATAATTTAAATTAATCATATGTGATATGATTATATGTTCGGAAGTTTTTTCAAAAGTTTCCCAAGCATTAAAAGGTATTGTTGATGTTGATAAATATTAGTTTGAGGTCTAATCCTAGAGAATAAAAGAGATTTTAAAATATAGGTTAAATGAAAGGAAAATACATGATGAAAATATTTAAAAGTCAGAAGATGCATAGGAAGATAAATTTAAATTTTCTAAAGATGAAAAAACACTTCAATTCTAAAATAACTTTAGTTGGAAATAAATTTGATAAATTTAGAAGCTAATCAAATTGAATCATAATATAAATTCAAAATAAAGGACATTTTTTAAATTAAAAATGATATTCTTTCATATAATAAAACTAAATCAAGTGGAAGGAATAATGAAAAAACATCATATTATCCATCTTCTTATTAGTTGAAGAAAAATATTCAACCAGATTTTAGTGAATCTATATGCTCTAATTCCTCTACATTGATTAGTGGAGTTTGAAGTTCCAAATTAAAATCTGTGAAGAAGGATATTGAGAAAACCACCAATTCATTGAAGGTGGAAAAATAAAAAATGAAGAAGTATCTCTTAAGGAGTTTGTAATAAATACGTTTTGAAAGAAACCTCCACCAAACAAAAATTACACTCAATGAATGAAGTGAAGATTTCTTCACAACTACTATCATTTTGGAAATTTTGGACACCTGATTATTGACTATTGTAATATTATTCCAAAGTATGGAAACAATATAAGGTATTCACTAAAGGGGTCAAATTAAATTTAATAGATATTTAGATAATTTAAACAAGATCATAGAGAAAAAAGAAACATTTATTGACAACCAACAGAAATTAATATCTAAAAATATTTGTGTTGAAAATATATTTTAAAAGGACATTATGATAATGAGTTTGGGTTACCAACTACCAATAACTACTCATTTATATATAATATTAATAGACCATAATAGATGAAGAAAAAATAAAGAAAGATATATAATATGGCTACCCTAGGGAATAAATAAAAGGGAGTTACAAATAATATTTCACCTAAAAATAAGTCTGTACAGCCCATGAAAATTAATAGATTTAAAAATTAAGATACATACATGATAAGATAGTGATCTAAAATGAAGGGAGTTTCTATTTTTAAAAACAATTATCAACCATGTTCCTCTAACTAATAAGTAATGGTATACACCATATTTTTACTTGAACCAAATTATTTATGGAAAAAATGAATTGAATGTCATGAAATTCAAGGAGAGAGTTGTAATGGATTTTTATAGAGTTCACCCTAAAAGGGGGAGTGAAACTGAAGCTGTTGATTTTATAGATCAAATGAACTTTAAATAAAGAGACAAAATATGGAAAATTAAATTTTAAGAAATTTTGATTCAACAGTTTAGGTAAAGTGAATATTGATGTACCTAGAGGATGAAACAATGTATGATAATGAATAAGTTCTACATACATAAAATCAAAAGAATTAGACTTTCTATAATCTATGAGTAACATTTTTCTTACTCATATATTAAATAAAAAATTTATTTTAATCTATATTAGGTCCACAAGGTCAAATACTCAGGGAGGGGGGTAAATAAAGGTATGAAGAAATTAAAACTAATGCCCCTTTAGATCTTGTTTCATTGTTAAAAACATAGTTCTCTTTTTATACTATTGAAATATATAAATGGAAATGAAATCATGCATGGGAAATAGTGATTTTACATGGTTCACCTTCCCTTGGCTACACCCAAGTAGCATACAATGGTGATGTGCCGATGTAACAAATCCACTAAATCTCACTTCCAATTACAAGGTTTGGTCTAGATCACCTCAATTCATAGTCTTACTATCTTTACAAGATTCAGGGTCTACTCGCTACATTCACAAGGGTCACTCCAAATGTCTCTTTATCTGGCTTATTTCCAGTGTAAAGGATTGTTGTTTTCCTTTTCCTATGATCACTAATCTTGGAGGGAATCCACTCATATATTATAGACATGCATGTCCCTTAATTTTTATGAAATGGTGCGTCCTTGATTATATATGGATGCTCTATTGAAGTTTCTTTTTTCATCTGTAGACTAAATTCAATTTTCTGCGTACTGTTAGTTAGCGGAAATTAATTTCATGAACTGTTTAAGTCCCCTCACAAACCACCTTCTTCTTCTGTAAACTACGTGTCATAGATTCTACGTAGACCACATATTCCATTAACCGACTCTACTTCTACTGCCATGTACTACCACTGTGTACTACCTTTGCAAACAGCTCCCATGTACCACTTCTATGCACCGCTTCTGCATACCACTTTCATGTACCACCTCCTTGTAACAATTCCATTTTTCTATAATTCCTTCTTTAATGGACTAATTCTTCCATAAACCACCATATTCATTTGTATACAATATTTATCTACAAATACCCTTTCAAAAAATCACTTTTTTAATCTACATCAGTCTTCATAGAATCATTCCTCGTGAACCACCTTTAGACATATCCAAAGTCCAGAAGCAAATATGTTTTCTTATGAAAATTTCCCTAACATAAGGAGGGTATAAGACTTCGTTATATAGGTAATTAGATTCACCAGAACCGATAATATGATATTACCAAAATCTTCAATGTGGAACATTATTCACCAAGAATCGCTTCTCTTATGAACCGTTCTTCCCTACGCAGTCCGCATACTTCCTTTACTCCTTCATAATGGACCATATCACTATCTTATTTTCACAAATGCCTTCCTTCACGGTTTCTCAATTCACCTTCTCTTTTCCTTGAAAGAAAATACAATCTATGTACCCTAATCCTTATATGTTCCACATTCATTTTTCATCAACCGCTTTCTCTTTGTGAACAATTCCCATACACGGTCTTCATCTCGTGCTTTGTGGTTCCCTTCCTTTACTGACTTCCTTCAATGTTCCACATACCACCATTCACAGTTTGGGAAATTTCATTCATTTTCTATGTTCTATTCACTCCAATTCGGAAATATTCCCTTCTCAAAAATCTAAAATCCCTATTTTGAGGCCCAAATTTTTTGAAAACACTAGGAATCTATACCAACTCAAACAACTACTTCAGAAAACACAAACCATACTAATTCATAGTCATCTACATTTTTCAACAAACATAATCTCACCCAAAACATGCCAAGAGGACACCATGAGGTATTTTTTCCCAACGACTTATCAGAAGATATCTCAACCCTAAGTATAATATTCAGGTTTTAGTGTTTATGATGAATCATAATATTAGGTTAAATAATTATATATTTCTCTATTATAAAAATTATGGTAAATTGAAAAATCTTGAACTCAGTCATACCAATCATAGAAAGTAGTATGTTCTAACACTATGTTTGATCTTTGTTAAAATTGATGTGTGTCGTTTCCATTACATTATCTTAATTTCATAAGGGTGTAAGTGTAATGGCTTAATATCAAATATCCCTTCATCCTATCCAATAAAATAGATTTGATCAACATAAAGGAATTAAATATTTAAGTTGAACATAATTGGAAAAAGGTTTTCACCATTGATCCCCCCATCCCATTTTAAATTTACTACATGATCCTCTTGGAATCTCAGAGACTAAGGATTCAGTCACTCGTATTAAGGGATAAACTTGGAAAAGAATTATGAGATGTGTCTATTTATTATTTGGTTTCTTGTAGTGAGGTTTTGATTTTTATTACTAATCCTTTTGTTCATATAAATAGGTGTATAGGTTCGAATAATTAATTAAGAATTGATTCACAAAAAACCCATACACCAATTAACCCCTTGAAATTATGTCTACAAAATTCCACTAAGAATCATAATTTGTATCACAGCTAAAGTATTACTTTGGATTTTTTTGTTTCAATTTGTTTTTATATATCATATATGATGAGAAAATTTTAAAAAAAATTGGATGTACCTAATAATAAAGATAAATATCTTGTTACATCCCAATCAACTACATGGGTTGTTTCTTTTAAAACTATAAAGAACATGAAGATGAAAGATTCTAATGAGTACATGAATATTTAATCTATAAAAACATAATAAGTTGATTGACAATTAATTTAAGGTAATAAAAGTGGACTAATTTCTAATATATTGGCTGATAATAATCCCCTTATTGTATATAGTTATAGATGTGATGATTCTGTGCTTATTAAACCCCATTGTGAGTTTACCTCTAAAATAAATAATTACATCAATAATATCTTTATAGAATTATTAACATTAATATTTTAGTTTAATGAGGATCTAGAGAATTAAAATACATAGATTCATATGATTACAAATGAGTTAGAGAATGAATTACATGAGAAAGTTCTCAAGTATAAAAAACTCATCAAGAAAATTAAGTACTCACATTATTTATTATATTACTCTTGATAAAAAATTTAGTAAAAATATCATAGATAAATGGGAATAATTGAATCATTAAAACCCTAGTTTTATTTTTTAGTACATTTAGAATTTCTACAAAAATCAACTCATATAGGAATACTTTTTATTCAAGAGTTTTAATTGATTCCAGTTTGACATACCTAATAGTGATCACTTTCAATATCTTACTTAAATAAGCATTTAAAACCATAACACTCTCCGGTAAAAATTTGAATTTTTTTCCAAATATTTCATTGATTAAAAAAGATAGTGAAAATTTCATTGATTTAGACTAATTAACTTATGATGAAGTCTATATTTTATACAAATAAAATATGAACATAAATCAACTTTTATTTTTCCCTTGGAATTTATAATAATTTAAAGTAACAGTTTACACATTTTTTTCCAAAATAAATATATTAGCTAAAATTTTCACAAAAAATGATGAATAATACAATAATTTAAAGAATATAATAATATTTATCTAATTACTATCAGAATTTGTAAAACATTCCATCACAATATAGAATTTAGTCTATTTTTTAGGACAAAATTTAAACCTTCATTTTTTTAAAGATATCATCCATTGAAACAAATATAGGTGGTTCATTTAACCTAGAAAAAATATAAAATTGGTGACCATTTTTACTATATATATGTTCTGTTGATAGGAATCAATGATAATATAGGAAGTTTCAAGATTGATGAAATTTTTATCGTCCTTAATGTACAATTTTCAAAAAAAAATAGAATGGGATAATTTTCCCACAAAAACGCATCCTGACATCTTTCCATAATAATATCATGCACTACAATGTTGTACATAGCAGAAAAATATCATTTCTATATACATCATAAACATACACACAAATATTCCAAAACTCAATAAAATTGTGAATTAATGATTTAAAGTATATTATTAAATAATTTTCATGTTTAATAGGACCATATATCCATACAATAAATAAAAAAATTATATTATCTTACACATCCATCATTTAAGGTTATGAAAGTTAAGAAAAATAGGACACATACAGTGTAAAGTATATATCTATTAAGATATATTTAATCCATCACAATATTATCATAATATAACATTATGGGGTTCAACAATAAAAATAGGATGTTTCCTATAAAATTACTTCAAAAATAATATATCTTAGAAATATAGTAATGTATTAGCTTCTTTATTTTCATATATTTATTCAAAGGAGTATTTATTTTTATTTATTGAGAAATAAATTTTTCCTTGACACTTAAAATCAAAGGAAAGTTCAAAAATAATTTTTTATTTTACAAGAAACTAAATCCCATATTTTTTAGGATTCAATATTAATGTACCACACAGTTTATATTCATTCAATCTAGCATTTTCCTTTCAAAAAAATTGTATTATTTTGGGTATGCAGGAATCTCAGTAGTACAAAATCTAAACTTGTCAATCAATATCAATTCCATTCAATAATGTTATAGAATTATGGAATCATTAATATGAAATACCATAAAAATAGATGGATGTAATCAATCCCAGTATAAGCAAATACATAAATAGATTTCCCAGATATAATCACATTTAAAACTCTTTTTTTACATTTTATTGTATGCCCACCATTCTAGGGCTCTTGTGTCTTTCAGAAACTCTCTAACTTTACAAATATCATCATTTTGAAATGTATATGTAAACTATAAAATCTGATCCATGTTAAATTATATTTAACAACATGCATTATCATGTTGGGAAATAAATGAAAACCAGCCATATACCAAATTATTTATACTAATCCTTTCAGTTTTATTATCATTCGTTTCTATATGAACCTTTAATCCCTTATGATTTCACTGATGATAGATAATTTGTAAACTATATTTTTTATCATGGTAGATAACCTCATGACATGTTAACCATGATATTTCTTTACATTCACAAATGGTTATTAAATAATTCCTCTAATAAAATAATTATTAAAATGAAAAATAAAATTTCATTTCATTATATCAATACAGTTTTATTATTTCCAAAATAATTTTGTATATTATTTCAATACAATTTCAATTGTTATATGAATATAATTTTATAGTTTCAATCAAGTTTTTATTATTATTTATATTCAATTTTGATAATTATTTCAATATAATTATATTGATATTTCAATACGTTCGTGATTATTATATCAAATTAGATTATTATTTAAATATAATATATATTATTATCCTCACAACAACACAATTCTTTTTACTATCTTATATTATAGTATCCTCACTGTAATATAATTGTAGAAATGTTTGTGTTTCATTAATAAAATTTTGATTATAAAAATTAAATTTGAAGCTTATAGGAAAAATAAAATTTCATTTCTTTTTCTATTCATGTTAATGATATTTTTATTATCTAGAACATGATTGGATTTAAAATAAATATAATTAATTAAAATTATTTTTTGACGAAAATATAGGATTTTAAAATGATTTTGGGAGGTTGGAAGCATTATGTAGGGATGTAAAGTGTACATCCATGATTTTCTCAGTTCCTAGGATGGTTTTAAAAAATTAAATTTATTTACTTCATAAAACATTTGGTCCCAATATATTTATGATTTAACTCAAATGTTTACGCTATAAGGGGTGTGACTTTGGTATTATGTCATAAGATGGTTGTTTATCTAGTAATAGGTTTGGCGGTAGGGATGGTTCATGGAGTTACATTGAAACAATATAAGAACTTTTGGCATTAGCTGTCATTACATGGTCTTTAGATCATAATAGGACAATAAAAATTCATTACCATGGGGTTCATGAGGTGCTCGATCTTCAATATTTAATAGAGTACTTACATGAGGTTGGGAACAAAGATCCCTATAAATACCCTATTTCACTCTCTTATTTTGTTAAAAGTTCTAAATGTTATGAAGACCATGGAAAAAACCTCCCTAACTCTTCTTAGTTATTCCAACCTGCTACACATGTAATCCACACCCCTATACTTTTGTGTATGACCATGTACCGTAGAGGCCACAGTAAATGGTTTTTACAACACAAGAATTTCTTTTACATCATCAGACATTAATTTACTCTATAGGAACTGTATCTCAGATTCTACACCATAAGTCCTCTATTTATATCATAAGTAGAGTGTGTCTCTATTTTCTAGAAATTTGATGTGATTTAAAATGATGTGACCTCAGGATTTGTTTTCATATGAGCATATTCAGGTTGTGTACGGACTTGGTATGGTGATGATCCCTCTAAAAAAACATGATGTGGACATCAATGAATTGAGGTAGAATGTTCTTTACCTTAATGGGAACATGTTTACACTTGTTTCTATTATATGATTATATTAGTTTTCATTTCATATCAATATTGACTTTGATTTCATGTGGGTGTGTGTGTGGTCCTTGAGATATATTGTGATATCAACTTCATGGGAGACATTAGTGTATCTTATATCCATATTTGATTGGGATCACATGATGTTATGTGTGCTACTATATATGCATGATTATATAATATGTATACTTGTGTGCTCACCCAATATGTGTGTTACCATTTTTTCTATTTTCCATTCGTACTTGAGATTGGTGGATCATCATGGCATGTTTATCCCTTAGAGACAGAGTTAACATAATTTATAACTATGGAGATGTAAGACCTGAGCATAGAGTATAGGTACGTATGAGGTATCCATGGTGTCATATTGAGGGTGTTCTCAGGGAAACCATGATTTTCCATGTTCTGCTCACCATGTGAGAGCTTCATTTATGTGTGTACATGATATTATCATCCATGGGTTCCAAAGTGACATGGACCTATTTAAGGATAGATGACATTTGGTTTTATCTCCATGAAATCATGAGGACACCGTTGAAGTGCAAGTTAGGTTACTATAATCTTTTTTGAGAGATGTATCCAAATATGTGCTTTGTCTGTGCTTTTTGAGGCACAAAGTGGAGGTAATCTGGGCATAATTCTGGTCTATGCTCTTATGGACGTCATTGGGTATCTTTATATTATAGAGTGAAGAAGATATGGTCATGGGTTTTCAAAAAATTTGTAATCCATCACTACTTAGGTTTCATTGTGTGTTTATTAATAAGTTATAATCATTAAGGGACAAAAATTGATATACTATAGCACATCTAGTAAGGAGGCTTTGGTGGTGTCCTACTGAGTATTATAATTTCACCCTACTAGGGAATTTCAGTGTTCTTTTAGATTTTATAAGTGATCCAGGGAAGGGAAGGGGACATATGGGGGATTAATGAGAAGGTCAAGGATAGATTTAGAGATGATCAAAATGGACTCCAGAGGGACCTCTAGTTTTTACCTATTTTTATTAACATATACAGGCATGACACATTGGGATATGGTTTTTCTTATTATATAATTTATGCAATCTATTAGATTTATTGATATTACCCTGATTATTTATCTGTTTATTTATTACATTATTTCTATTCATTATCTATCCTTTGAAAAGACATATAGGGTAAGTCTCAACACTATCAGACTAATACCCTCACAAAAATTTAGTGGCCTCTTACATATTGGGGGCATGAATGAGGTCATGTGGCATTCCAGCTCGTACCGGTTGGTTCGGGTTAGGATTTTACCAAATGGTATCAGAGGAATGGGATATTTAGTAATTTGTATTTTCTCCTTCCCTAATTTGGGATAGATTGGACTAAATTAAGGATCATTGGGACTCAAAGAGGGTAACTATGTTAGTTTATGGATATCACTTTATAGTGGACTTTCAGATTTCCCTATTTAGTTGATAAAATCTTTCTATAATGGTTGATTAAGTTCCCCTCGAGTGATGTATATGATGTATATATGTGATTTTTAATATTTATAGAATGTCCGTGCATCATGGATAGGAACATGGATTAACTCTCTATATATATGCCTCTTATTATGATACATAGTTGTTCATTAATAAATAACATGATTTGGGTTATCTATTTGGAATATTTTATTTTATTGTGTGATATACAAATGATTTTCATGTTATGTTATATATCATTATTGGAATTTATTTGTTGAACTAAAAATATATTTTTTTAGTATATATATAATGATTGTGACTAATGTATAGGGGTGAAAACCATGGTTATTGATAGGAAGGGTATACCGTGTGATGAGGGTGGACCCCTAGGACAAAACATGTTTGATCCCACCGATAGGTTAGGAATTGTCATTAATAATGATCCTTTTATTATATATTACTCCACCAGGTAGACATTTGTATGGATACCAACCAAACAATCTATTTTGGAGAACCTTCGTTAAATTACCCCAGTGGTGTAGATAGTGTTTCCTTACCAGTTGGAACTGAAATCCATGGTAGACTACACAAAATATTTCTAGCCCTAGCATCCACCATCCTTTCAGGGAACCGGTGGTCCACAAGATGTTGAGAATTGGTTGCACACCATAGAGATCATCTTTACCTCATTAGGATACCAAAAGATATGAAAGTTAAGTGGGAGTTGTATATGCTGTAAGTAATCACTGTGCATTTGTGGGTTTTTGTGTGTCAGGATGGGTAATGTAAGGGTGTCAATTAAAATTCTTTTAATGACTTGTTTCTAGAGAGTTCTTACTTGAAACGCAGAAGATCAACTAAGAATAGAAGTTCATATAATTACACTAAGGATCCATGATAGTGTCAGTACACTTTACAAATTTTAGGGAACTTATCCATTTTTCACCAATTATGGTCAGTAATGAGACCAATAAGTTGAGGAAGATCAAGATCAGGCTTCAATATGGGGTTAGAAAGAAGATCTAGAGTTTCAGTATTGATTGTTACTCAAAGGTAATATGTATAGATAGAAATGTGTAGAATATCACCAAGAAAGGATGGGTGGTTGGTATTCAACTACCCTTCAGCAATCAATCAATTTTTCATCCCACTACAACAATGAGTACCTATTCTGATGGAAGTAAAAGTAAGAATAGGGATGTCTCATATAGAAGTGATATACTATTAGAGCTTAATCTATCACTTCACTCCATCAAGATCTGACCCTCAGTGCTTCGACTATGGGAAGATCAGACATTATAGTCATATGTGAATAATTCCCATCATTTAATGTTACTGTTATGGAATGATATAATATCTCTAGTGTTTTTGTGTGTGAGCTTTGGAAACGAGGGTGGAATCCATGACCACAGAACCAGAGGTCATGCTTGCTATCTCAATATTAGACCAATACTATCCATGCACCTCAGGTAAAATATCATTATACTATGACTGATCACTTTAATGATGTAGATCATATGTAAGCAGATAATAGAGAGGTACCATCTAAATTTTGATGTATAGTATTGATTACGTCTAATATATCTATTTATCTATCCAATATTGTTGTATCAAATCCCATTATAGATGCAAAAGCAGTTGTTGGACTTGACCTACCATTTAAGTTATCTTCTATTTTAGTATCCCTAGACACACCCTTGGGAAAAAAGTGTGGTTTCTCCAATGATTCCACAATTTTTCCATAGTTTTATCTAGCTATGGACATCTATTGGAATTCATGATTTTGGAGATTATGACCTTTTATGGAATTCTCAACATTTATTGGATGACTAGCTTCAATACTCACGTAGACTATTGTCGAAGGTGTACGTTGATCACTTCATCAAAGGCAGAGTGTTTTTTGATTCCTAAAGAGAGGGAAAATGGATAAGGAAGAGGTGGACTAGACTTGATTCAGTTTTGGGTAATCATAAGACATATAGAGGGCTTGGATCCTTCAATAGGATCTATAGAAGCGCCTTCATCTTATCCTCCAGTCATGGATTATTTTTAGGACATACTTCCAAATGACTTACCAAAAATTCCCCCAAATATAAGAGTTTACTTTCAGTTAGATCTTGTAATGGGTGTAAAAACCATTTTCATTACCACACATCATACAATTCAAACCAAGCTAAATGATCTCATGGTATATTTTGAGGACATGGAATGAAGGCATTTATCAGGCCGAGTACATCACCATGTGGTTCACTCATGTTATTCTCCCCAAAGGTGGATTGTAATATTTTTATATTCATTGATTACAAAATCATGAACCAAGTTATATCGAAGAACTGATATCCCTTTCCCTAGATCAATTATCTCTTTGATTAGTTATAGAGAGTGTGGTGGTTCTATAAAATTAAACTTCAATTGGGATATCATTAGCAATTAGTCAGATTGGAGGTCTTACCAAAAATAGTGATTTAGAGAATGTATGGGTTATATGAGTACATAGTAATATCATTCAAGCTGATGAATATACCTTATGTGACAATGGAATTAATGAAAAAGATATTTTATCTATACAAACACTTGTTCATCATAATGTTAGTTGATGAAACTTACATCTACTTTCTGACACTGAAGAAACATGCAATACACATAGAGATAGGATTGAGTACGCTTCGAGCACACTCGATTTATTGTAAGCTATATAAGTTCAATGTTTGTATTAGAGAGGTTAATTTACTAGGACATGTGGTATCTTAAATGGGAATATCCATAAGACTAGAAAAGGTTGAGATAATAATTAACTAGACACATCCTCAGAAAAAGTTATATATCAGGATCTTTACGGTCTTGGTATGATATTACAAATGATTTATCTAAGAATTCAAGCAATTATTCGCACCTAGACAGCATTGAAAACTCATGTAGTATAAATATAGTGGTAAACTCAATGTGAAGATGTTTTCTTTGAGGTAAAGTGAATATTGAAAATAGCACTAGTACTGAAACTCCCTAGTCCAAGGAATGATTGTGTAGCATATTATGATGCATCAGGTGTTGGATTGGGATAAATGATGTTGCAGATAGATTAGGTAGTCACCTATGGGTCTCATCAATTATGGAACCATGACTAAAACCACACCACACATGACTTGGAGATGGAGGTTTTGGTGTATATGGTGAAGTATTCAAGACACTATCTCTTTAGTGAGAGATTTATTATATACACAAACCAATAAAATCCATTCTTATATATACAGATAGAGGGACCTAAACCTCAGATAGAGTTATAAGTTTAAGTATCATTAGACATAAAATTTTGATATTGATTATACATCTGGAAAGGGTAATGTTTTTTAATTATCTTAGTCATAAGATGTAAGCTGAGCTAGATATTGGTGAGAATACTTCTAGTGAGCAGTTGTTCTTGAAGAGCCAATTGGTTCATTGGAGGATATATTATTTAGATGATTTGGGATCTATGACTTGTTCCCATTTAGTTATCACAGCAACACTTAAGGATCGGGTCAATACTAGAAAGGAGTTAGTCTGAGAGTGTGTTAGGATGAGGGACCAACTGGCGAGAAGTGATTTGATGTCCAGATGGTCAATGGATGATGATGGTGTGATTTGGGTACATGAGATAGTAGTAGTCCCTTATTATATTAAATAGGATCTTATGAGATACTATCATAACTCTAGATAGGCAGTATATCATGATGTGACAAATATGTATCCTGAGTTAAGATTCCAGTTTTGCTGGTCGTGGATAAAGATAGATATTGCAGTATTTGTCTCTCTATGCCTTACATATCATAGGGTGAAGGATGAGCACAATTGATCGGTTGGTCTTCTACATCCACTTCCAATAGCCATTTGTAAGTGGTGGATTTCATGATGTAATTTTTGATGGGGTTGCCCAGGATTCTAAGGACTCATGATATAGTGTGGGTGATTGTTAATTGGCAAATGAATATAGTTGAATTCTTACCAATCATAGAGATTTTCTATGTGGATTTAACTTGATAATTATATAAAATAGTGAATTTTTTTAACATCATAATTTTGGAAATAATTATAGGAATACCTATGGACCCAATTGAGATTGAGCTTAGTGTACTATCACCAGACGGACAGACAGTGTGAGCAGACTGTATGCATATTGGAGGATATTTTTAAAGTCTGTGTTTTGGACATAAGTGGATCTTAGGATAATCAAATGGCATTGGTTATGTTCACATACCACAAAATATTTTAGAATTTGGTTTATATGGAACCTTGTGGTTCTCTTAATTGTAGGTTGTTTCATTCACTGCCATGTTGACATGAGGTAGGGGCCCAGTGGCGATAGGCCCCAGCATGATTTAGGAGACCTCTTTGTAAGTTCAACTCATTCCAAAGCGGTTGATTTCTACCCATTGTAGAAAGATATTTTATGAATACATTAGAGGAGAATATTTTAGTTTTCTAGGGGTGATCAATGTTTCTTGATAGTGACCCCACGGTTAGATAATCAGTGTTTGAGGAAGTTGGGCATGAAAACCCCAGATTTTTTGGGACCCTTTGAGATCACTAAGAGACGGGGGACAATGGTGTACATTCTTGAAATTCTATCAGGATATCGATCCATGTAAGATTTTTTCAACGTTTTCATATCTTTGGAGGTATATGGTAGAAACTTCACATGTTATCTACTATGATTACGTTTATTTGTAGCCTAATAATTTTTTTGAAATGTTACCAATGAAATTTTGCGGACCTGTGAGACAAATTCCATCGAAGGAAGAAGGTACCACTTGTCTACATTTAGTGGAAGCATGCACAATTCTAGGAGGAAGCTTGGGATCAAGAGGATAGTTTACAAGAACATTGGAAACATATTTTTATGCATGAAACCTAGAAATTATTCTCAAGGATGGTAAGTATTTTATAGGGGGGATTATGAAGACCTGCTTTTCTCAATAGAAATATTGGTTTTATGGAATAAAATATGTTTTATTCGTAAAACATTAGGTCATTATATATTTCTGTTTTAATTCATATTTTTACACCATATAGGATGTGACATTGGTATTAAAATGTATGATGGATTATTAAACCGTAATATGTCTTTCTATGAGGTTGGTTCGAGGAGTTACATCGAAGTCATCCATGAATGTTTTTTACATTGTTATAATCGTCGCTCACTGGTATTTAAATCATCATAGTCCTCAAAATGAATATTACTATGGTCATTATAAGTTCTATGGTCTTCATAATTTAAGAGAGGAGTTGTGAGGGGATGGGCTCAATAATCACTATAAATACACTCCATCCCTCTCTTCTCTTGACAGAAGTCTTAAAAGTTTGGAAGAGACATAAATAATTCCTCCCTCACCCTACATAGTAGTTTCAATCTCTTGCACAAGGAAGCCACCCCCCTAAACCATAGTTCTTAACCTAGTACCTGGGATGTCGCACTGAATTATTTTTACACCACACACATTAATTTTATTCCATAAAAATGTTATGTCTGGTCTTACACAATAGTATTCCAATTTATTCTATAATAATTGTGACCCAGATCAATTGCCATAATCCCTTAATTTATGATTTAAGAAGAGAATTAATTGGTTTTCTCAAACCTTGAGGTTCTTTATACATAGTTGACCTCACAATTCATTGGTGTGTTATCATGTTCTGGTTGTGTGTGGTCCAGTTACGGTGATGATACCTCTAATAGACCTTATTATTGATGTCAAGGACTTGAGTTTTTATGTTCCTTTCCTTATGGGGCTCACAATTACACAAGTTTTGTGACGACCCGGCCCTACCCGACCTCGAGCTGCAACTACCCCAAGCCTGCCTCCATAGCCAAGGAGATGGAGACCAATTCCGAAGGCACAATAACTCGGGGAGGCCTTTTCCTAAGTACCTATACACACACACATGCAGCACACTCAATGAAAAAGTGCAGAGTAAAAAAGAAAAGCAAAGTACCAACTGCTATAAATAAACTACAATGTGCATCAACCTCTACAGTACAAAGTAAAAGATAGAGGTAATCTGAAAAGAAAAGGGCAAAACATGCTCCCAACCATAAAAGTGCCACAACCCGGAAACAGGTAAAACAACAGTAAACAGATGGGAGGGTCCCACACCTGGAACCCAACAACGACCACCGCGTGTGGTCCAAGCTCAAGGATCTTAAACTCCTCGGACATCACGACCAACCTATCTCTCATCTTTAAGGGCACATCAAGTGCGGGCAAATCCCAAGTAGGGGTGAGTATAAAAATACTCAGTAGGATTCCCCAAAGGCTCGAGGGAGCGACAAAGGAGGTACCGAAGGGTGAGCAGTAGAGTGAACAGGAAAAGTAAAGGAGTACAACAGAGAATTCAGTAGAATACCAGTATAGAGTCCAACTCAACCCAACAAAAGAAAAGAGGTAGACTCGTCCAGACACAAGGAGCTAGAAACGGTGAGAAGATTAACATCTCGTCGAGTCTTCGCTACCTATAGCATGAGAGTAGACTCTTCCCACCATGAGAATCTAGAAACGGAAAGCACGTGGCATACCTTGCGCATCTTCACCTCTCCTGGAGGGAGAGTAACCAATCCCAAGAAGTGGGTACTGAAACAAGGTATATTCATTTTTATATGCTCTATCAAGAAGCCCGAACAGGATTGTAAGGGAATCCCCATCCCGTAGCTTAGCCCAAGAAAGTGAGTAGCCAACAGTCCCAGAAGTAACACTATTGATGCCCAGTATCCTGCACTTCTGCCCCGAACTGCAAGTCAAGGGCTCAAATCACCGCACCTCGAAACTATCCACTTTGGGCTGCACTGACTCGCCCGCACGGTAATAGGTCGCATCACAAGGATGTGACTCAGTGGGGAAAGTGCTCCTCATACTTGAGAGTTCCAGGTCAAGTCAAACCACACCTCGTCACTACCCCGTAGTGGAGGGGTCTCCTAAAAGTTAATGTTTTCACATCATTGACCAATACAAACAAGGGTCCCGCTCTGGTAGTCACGGAGTAAAGCCACAGACTAGCCTAGCATAAAGGGATGAGTCTGGAATACCAATGGGTGACCCACTTCCCAACCCTACTAGAGGGTAATTTATAATATGATATCGGGTGACCCACTACCCAGCCCTGCTGGAGGGTAAACCATAATACATCATCAGGCGACCCACAACTCATCCCTGGTGGAGGGTAAACCTGGAATAAGTCATCAGGAGACCCACTGTCCAGCCTTGCCGGAGGGTAGACCTGGAATAAGTCGACGAGGGACCCACTGCCCAGCCCTGCTGGAGGGTAAACCCGGAACAAGACGACGGGTGGCCCACTGCCCAGCCCTACTGGAAGGTAGACCCTCAAGAGTCATCGGGTGACCCACTGCATAGTCTCTACTCGAGGGTAAACCCTGAACAAGTTGACAGGCGACCCACTGCCCAGCCCTGCTGGAGGGTAGACCTGAAACAAGATGACGAGCAACCCACTGCCCAGCCCTGATGGAGGGTAGACCCTCAAGAGTCGTCAGGTGACCCACTATCTAGTCTCTGCTAGAGGTTAAACCCTGAGAAGTCGATGAGTAACCCACTGCCTAGCCCCACTAGAGGGTAAACCCAGAACTGCTCTGGCCATCTCTACTGGATGGTACAACACTGGCCAACCGAACACAGAGTGGGTATCACGCATCTATCTGACTCCAAAACAAGACCAGGGGAAACCACTCAACCCTGCTGATCTAAACCATCGAGCACAGAGCCGGGGGAAAAAACTCAACCCCACTGGTCAACAAACGAGAACCGAGGGACACTCTACGTCGCGAGAGGTCAAAGGTACACAAATCAGAACATGGTATGCACATGGGGCCCACACGACGTGCGACCCCTATTCAACCCCAACCAAGAGCAGAAAAGTTCTCTGGTACCAACATCCACATGTACCTCCCAGCATTCCCGTATACTCCCAGATTATACCACATTCCAACCCAAAGGCCATCGTGCACACGGCAGCCAACATCCACACGAAGGCGTAACGTAACAACTCCAACATGCCACCTCAACGGTTGAGGCATAGTCAACCACACCTCTTTACTCACCAACCTCACTCTCCCAGGAGTTCATGCAATCACACGCCAAAGGTCTGATACAAACAATGTAGAAGGATTGCCACTGGGGCACCTTTCATACTTCCACATTTAATAAGATCGTGAAAGAGGCTTCGCACAGCCAAACAGATCATACCGTTGTAATCCTCGTGGAAAAACACGCAAGTTAGACTACATACTCGCCTCAAACGGATATCCGACGGAAAAGTCACCAACACCGCCTCACTCCCGGACGGCATCCCGTGATCCTGAGCCTCGGCCCCGAAAACAGTCGGGTGCATCACACGATTGCGATCCCCATAGAAAAACATGTCAAAAGGACTACTCACTTGAGTGGAATGGGTATCCGGAGAAAAAGATGCATTCCGGCGCACCGCGCGCGAGCGGTGCTACGTGGGACCCGTATTCCGGTCCCGAAACAGAACGAACGGATCGTACCATTGCGATCCTCTCGAAAAAGTACACAAGTTCGACTAATCACTTGTCCAAAACGGACACCCGATGATAAAGCTAGAAATCACCATCAACTCTAGAAATGGCCCTCGCGGGGCCGGCATTAGCATGCGGAATTAAAGCGGGTAGACTACGCCAATGCAATCCCCTCGAAAAAACATCCAGAACTGACTGCTCGCACGCCCAGAACGGACGTTCGATGAAAAAGTCATGAAACGCTGCACGCAACTCAAAAGACGAGTCGGGGGGCAGTGCCTCAACTTTGGCCTCAATGCCAAAAACCACCATGGAAAGCTCCACCTCAGTGCCAGGGTCCCAATGCAACTAACGACACTTAAATCGGACATCGGACCCATCCGCGCTGTCCAAAACAAGATCCCTCGAAGAAAATGTCAATTCACTTAAAGACAGGTCATGCCTCTGAGCCCCTCGTTTCAAGAATTTAAAATTCTCTGAATCCATCTAAAAATATTCTCTTCATCCTAAGGAATGTTTTGCCACTAACGGCGCGCGAATCCGACACCCGGGCTGACTTTTAAAGCCGTTTTAATTTTTTTTAAACGAACTCTAGTGGGCTAAGCCGGTTCGGCCGGCCCACTTTCTTGAACCGGCCAGCAGTCGCGGGCCGCCCATTCCATGCCCGGACCGGCAGCAAGCCATTCTGGGTTTCCTTTTTCCACAAAGACCCACCAAGGGCAGTTTTTGCCTACTGCGGGGTCTCGAGGACCCCCCCCCCCAACTGTCGTCGCCGCGTCAACCCGGCCAGGAGGGTCGGCACCTCGTCGCCCGTGTGCCGCGCTTTGTCGGCGCCCGATGGACACCCCCTGGCCTCAGCACCTGCCCCCGCCATGTTCCACCACGGGTGCTCCCCTTCTACTCACTCCCACTGGTCACAACCCGACCGAACCGCCTCGACCGAGTCGCGCTGCCGCCTCCGCTAAGCCGGGCCGCCCCAAAACCGCCGGAAACCACATTCGACACCCGATCTTCAACGATCGATTGTGGTTCGCTCGTAACTCGGATTTCAAATCCGTAAAATGAAAAGGAAATATCAAAATACGAACTATTAGGGTATGGGATTTTCATGAAATTAAATCAGCATTTATACAATAAAAAATTTGGGCGAAAGGGTGCGGGAAAACAAAAACGAACAAGATCCTACCTCGCAGGGCTTCGCCCGAAGCATCGCGACGATCCGCTGGCCGGCACACCTTGGAGAGGATGGAGATGGAAGGAAAATATTGAGTTTCCTTGGTGTGTTCCTTCCGCCAGGGATTTGGGTAAAGGGGGTGGAGTGGGGGTGTTATAGGTTTAAAAAGAAAATAAATTAACTTTTTTTTATTTATTAAAAACCCCCAAATTTAACCCGCGTCTGAAACATCCGACGGGGTTAAGGTTAACCCTCCCCTAGGGTAAACACCACGCTTTGAGTACAACGTAGGTCTCTAAATTTGTTTCTGAGCTTCCGTTCAAAAGTTATTAAACTCAACGCCCGAGGCCTCAAAATTACGAAAACGCCCCTGGAGCCATTTTTCACTGACGGCCCACGCCCGCAAAACATACACCCCTCCTCAGGTAAACCGCACGTTCCAGACTCAACGGTGCCCTCGGTTTTATAATCTGAGCAACTGTTTAATAGATACTTGAGTTACACCATTAAATGAATAAATTAATTAATTTAATTATCCATATAACATTCCAAAAGCGGGCAAGGGGTCCAAACGTCCCGCGCCGACATGTTTTATGTAGTTCCTAGGGTAAACACCCCATTACGGACCCATCCATAAACTCGGATCTCTGATCTGAAACACAATTTAGGAGTTATCCCATTTATTTGGTGGTTCCAGTGTGAACGCACTGAAAATTTAATTCCGGCCACATCGGGGCTCGGAATCGCATGCCATCTGAAGGCACTGCTCTAGGATATCATCAAGAATATTCCAAAGTCTTACACAGAAAAAACTGGGTTCTTACATCATTTCCTCCTTCAAGATTTTCGTCCCCGAAAAGAAAAACCAGGGAACAACTCAGGGTACTAAGCCCACACCTGGCTCTCTCGTACCCAGAAGAACCCTCGTATAGCTCTACGCCACCACAGAAAAACCAAAGAATTTGATCTGTTCACGCAAGGTCTGCCCTCGTCGAGGACGTTCATAAGAGCACGTACACATCTCTTCAGGTAAACCACACGAGAGACATTGTGTACCCACTCCAGACTTTGGGGTTAGGGTAAGGCGGTAGGGAACCTCGCTATCCCTCTACACGGTCTCAAAAGGTCCGAAGGACCTTGGGGGTAGCTCATGTCCCCGAACAAACCTCTACGTCGCACACTGCGACTAGAATCACCGCCCGCACCTGGAACAAGGGCCGGTGATTCTCTCCTTCAGAATATCCATACGGTGAAACACCCAAGGATATCTGGTCATGCAAGATTTCACAGTTGATGTCTCTCAACCAAGACTCTCTTACATGCTCGGAAAGCGATGGAGTCAACACCATCGACTAAAGAAAAAGGTCTCATGCCTTTTATCATGCCAACACAGGGTTACACCCGACGCCCTGCGTCACCATGGTAACACCTCAATCAAGGAGCAGGGAGAAAATCATTTCACAAGAAGAGTCTATCAATTCTACTATAGAAAGTAGAAGAGTTGTAGAGTGTACCACTTATCACCTCATGCTCTACTGGATCGTAGACATTCAAGGATTGCGGCTGTCTGCGGTCCCAACTGTCAGCTCCCGGAGCCTGATGTGGACCACCTAGAGGTGATGGGGAGACCTCGTAAGGTCGTCCTCCACTTCCAGCTCCCCTCACTCCACTGCTAGCACCACCTCTTTGGGCGCTACTAAGATCACAACGCTGCCTCTATCGTAGTGGTGCACCTTCTCCCTGCCCGAAGCTCTCTGCATGCTTGGTCGGGCAGTCCCGTGCTAGGTGACCTCACCCATCGCAAATATACCACCAACTCTCACTATGCTGCACTGGTGCCCTCCGGCACGACTATGGTGTACAACCACGCCCCTGAGTCCAGTTGTCAGAAAGCCACATGCATCGAGGTTCTGCTTGCCGACACCCGCTAGCCGCGGTAGACATCTCAACTCTAACGTGCCTCCTGCCACCACCAACTCTAGAACGTGAAAGGGAGATCTCTGTCACCAGTGCATGTTCTAGCACCCCGGCATATGTTGAAATTCCCAAGGGTACTATGAAAACCCGAATTTCTCAAAATATTCCCTGCTCAAACTTCCACGTTCGGATGTTGTCGTCATGGAAAAAGTTCGGGTAAAAGTGTGCACGGTCTGAAAAACTAGTCGCGTACTCTGCCACCGTCATCCCTCTCTACTGAAACTGCAGGAGCTCCTGAATCCAAACGGAGCGCAAGTAGGAGGGGAAAAACTCCTCACATAACAATAACTAAAATTCACCCCACGAAAGTGATGACTCGTCAAGAAACTGATTCACCAGACTCCACCAACGCCGAGATACACCGTGGAAAATGTTGGCTTCCAAGGCCACGCTCTGATCGGTCGGCATCTACACAAGCATGAAAAGGTGAACCACTACCTCTAGACAAACCTCTGCTGCCTGAGGGTCTGGTTCACCACTGAACCTCAACGATCTCTGCCGCTAGAAATCACGGAGCACGCCAAACCTGCGCTCGAGCTCATCCTGCAATGCTGAAACTGTCTACTACTCAACATGTGGGGGTGCCGCTACCATCCCACCCGGAGAAAGGGGCTCGCATGATGGGTCCTGGACTATGGCCACGTAGCTCACAGGGTCGTCGTCATAAACCAAAGCTGGAATCCTGGCTGGCTGTCTTCGCAGAGACATCCTGAATATTATCAAGGAGTGCCACAATCAAATGAGGAGATATGTATATACCAATAACAACAATGGGGAGATGACTCAAGAAGGACAGTCAAGCCTCATTCCTATGTGATTCACAAACAAATCTTCCCTAAAACAAGTTTCTTAGCATGCTGAGTCGACAAGCGGGTTATCAGGGTCCTGGTGAATGCATACGTCGGCCGCCGCACCATCACTGGACTATGTGGCCTAAGAGCCTCTCTCGAGACACGTTAACACTGTTGCCCTAAATCCCAACCAATTCCTTTTTAGGGACGTCCGCACAGTGCCCCAAGGAATGAACCACCTCTGGTACCACTTTTTCACGACCCGACCCTACTCGGACTCGAGCCGCAACTACACTATGCCCACCTCCATAGGCCAGGGGCTGGAGACCAGCGCCGAAGGCACAATAACTCAGGGAGGCCTTTTACTAAGTACTTGTACACACACACACACATCACACTCAATGAAAAAGTGCAGAGTAAAAAAAGAAATTCAAAGTACCAACTGCTATAAATAAACCACAATGTGCATCTACCTCTACATTACAAAGTAAAAGCTGGAGGTAAACTGAAAAGAAAAGGGAAAAACACGCACCCAACTAGAAAAGTGCAACAACCCGGTATCAGGTAAAACAACAATAAATAGTTGGGAGTGTCCCACACCTGGAACCCCACAACGACCAACGCACGTAGTCTAAGCTCCTGGCTCCTAAGCTCCACTGACATCACGACCAACATGTCCGTCGTCTGCAAGGGCACACCAAGTGCGAGAAAATCCCAAGCAGGGGTGAGTATAAAAATACTCAGTAGGATACCCTAAAGGATCGAGGGAGAAAAAAAAGAGGTACCGAAGGGTGGGCAGTAGAGCGAACAGGAAAAGTAAAGGAGTACAACAGAGAGTGTAGTAGAATACCAGTAGAGAGTCCAGCTCAACCCAACAAAAGATAGGAGGTAGACTCGTTCAGAGACATGGAGCTAGAAACGGTGAGAAGATGAACTTCTCGTCGAGTCTTCGCTACCTATAGTATGAGAGTAGACTCATCCCACCACGAGAAGCTAGACTCGGAAGGCACGTGACATACCCCGCGCGTCTTCGCCTCTCTTGGAGGGAGAAAAACCAAGCCCAAGAAGTGGGTACCGAAACAAGGTATATACATATTCATATGCTCTGTCAAGAAGCCCGAACAAGACCATAAGTGGGATCTCCATCCTGTAGCTCAGCCCAAGAAAGTGAGTAGCCAATAGTCCCAAAAGTAACACCATCGATGCCCAGTATCCTACATGTCTGCACCGAACTGCAAGTCAAGGGAAAAAATCACTGCACCTCGAAACTATCCGCATTGGGCAGCACTGACTCACTCGCACAATTTTAGGTCACGTCAGAATGACACGTCTTGGTGGGAAAAGTGCCCCTCGTACATGACAATTCCAGGTTAATTCAAACCACACCTCTTCACTACCGCGTAGTCGAGGGGTCTCCTCAAAGTCAATGCTATCACATCACTGACCCGTAAAGACAAGTGTCCTACTCTGGTAGTCATGGAGTAAAGCCACAAACTAGCCTAGCATAAATGACTGAGTCTGGAATACCAACGGGTGACCCACTGCCCAGCCCCGCAGGAGGGTAATTTTTAATATGATATCGGGTGACCCACTGCCCAGCCCTGCTAGAGGGTAAACCTGGAATAAGTCGTTAGGCGACCCACTATCGAGCCTTGTTGGAGGGTAGACTGGGAATAAGTCGACGGGTGATCCACTACCCAGCCCTGCTGGACGGTAAACCCGGAACAAGATGACAGGTGACCCACTGCCCAGTCCTGCTGGAGGGTAGACCCTCAAGAGTCATCGGGTGACACACTACCTAGTCTCTACTAGAGGGTAAACCCTAAACAAGTCAACAGGCGACCCACTTACCAGCACTGTTGAAGGGTAGACCTAAAACAAGAAGACGAGCAACCCACTGCCCAGCCCTGCTGGAGGGTAGACCCTCAAGAGTCGTCAGGTGACCCAATGCCGAGTCTCTACTAGAGGGTAAACCCTGAGAAGTATATGAGTAACCCACTACCCAGTCCCGCTAGAGGGTAAACCCAAAACTGCTCTGGCCATCTCTACTGGATTGTACAACACTGGCCAACCGAACACGGAGTGGGTATCACGCAACCATCTGACTCCGGAACAAGACTAGGAGAAACCACTCAACCCTGCTGATCTAAACCATCGAGAATAGAGCCAGGGGAAAAACTCAACCCCACTAGTCAGTAAACGAGAACCGAGGGACCCTCTAAGTCGTGAGAGGTCAAAGGTACGCAAATCAGAACATAGTACGCACATGGGGCCCACACGACATGTGGCGCCAAGTCAACCCCAACCAAGAGCACAAATGTTCTCAGGTACCAGCATACACATGTACCACCCTGTGTTCCCGTATACTCCCAGAGTATACCACGATCCAGCTCAGAGGCTATCGTGCACACGGCACCCAACATCAATGTGAAGGCGTAATGTAACAACTCTAACCTGCCACCTCAATGACTGAGGCACAGTCAACCACATCTCTTTAAACACCAACCTTACTCTCCCATGAGTGCACGCGATCACACGCCAATGGTCCATGACAAAAACAGTAGAAGGACCACCACCGAGGCACCTTTCATATTTCCACATTTAACAAGATCGGGCAAGAGGCTCTACACCGCCAAACGGATCGTACCGTTGTATTCCTCATGAAAAAACATGCGAGTTAGACTACTTACTCGCTTCAAATGGATATCCGAATGAAAATTCACCAACACTGCCTCATGCCCGAACGACGTCTCGTGATCCCGAGCCTTGACACTGAAAATAGTCGGGTGCATCACACCATTGCGATCCCCTTGGAAAAACACATCAAAAGGAAAAATCATTTGAGTGGCATAGATATCTGGAGAAAAAGATGCATTCAGGCGCACCGTGCACGAGCGATGCTACGTGGGACCCGCATCCCCATCCCGAAACACAAAAAATGGATCGTACCGTTGCGATCCTCTCCAAAAAGTACACAAGTTCGACTAATCACTTGTCCAAAACGGACACCCAGTGATATAGCTGGAAATCACCGTCAACTCCCGAAACGGCCCTCACGGGGCCCGCATTTTCATGAGGAATTAAAGCGGGTAGACTACTCCAATGAAATCCTCTCGAAAAACATCCAAAATCGACTACTCCCACGCCCCGAATGGACGTCTGATTAAAAAGTCATGAAACGCTACACGCAGCTCAAAAGATGGGTCGTGGGTCCTGCGCCTCAACTTCGGCCATAATGCCTGAAACCACCCTGGAAATATCCTCCTCGGTTCTAGGGTTCCAACAGCACTGATGGCGCATAAATCGGACGTCGGATGCATCTGCGCTGTCCAAAACAAGATCCCCCGAAGAAAACGTCAATTCACTTAAAGACGTGTCGTGCCTTCGAGCCCCTCTTTTTGGGAATTTAAAATTTCCCGAACCATCCCAATATATTCTCTTCGCCCAAGAAACGCTTCACTACTGACGGCGCGTGAATCTGACACCCGGGCTGACTTTTACAGCCGGTTAAATTTTTTTTTAAAAAAACGAACTCTAGTGGGCCAGGCCGGTTCGGCCGGCCCACTTTCCTGAACCGGCCCGCAGTCGCGGTCCTTCCATTCCATACCCGGACCAGAAGCAAGATGGTATGGTATGCCTTTTTCCACAAAGACCTGTCGAGGGTGGGTCTTGCCAGCCACAGGGTCTCGAGGACCCCCCCCCCCCCCTGTCGTCGCCGCGTCAACCCGGCCAGGTGGATCGGCGCCTCGTCGCCCGCGTGCCGCGCTTCGCCGGCATCCACTGGACACCCCCCGACCTCAGCACCTGCCCCCGCCACACACCCCCGCGGGTGCTCCCTTACTGCTCGCTCCCACCGGCCGACACCCGACCAAACCGCCACGACCGAGCCGCATCGCCGCCTCGCCAAGCTGGGCCGCCCCAAACCGCCGGAAACCCCCTTCGACACCCGATCTTCGACGATTGATTGTGGTTGGCTCGTAACTCAGATTTCAAATTCGTAAAGTGCGAAGAACAGCTCAAGATACGAACTTCTACGGTATGGGATTTTCTCGAAATTAAATCATCATTTAGACAATAAAAACTTTGGGAGAAAGGCTGGAGGAAAAAATGAACAAGATCCTACGTCGTGGGGCTTCGCCCGAAGCTTCGCGATGATCCGACGACCGACATACCTTGGACAGGATGGATATGGGAGGAGGAGCTTGAGTTACCTTGGTGTGTTCCTTCTTCCATGGAATTGGGAATGTGGGGTGGTGTGGGGGTGGTTTAGGTTTAAAAAGAAAATTAATTAAATTTTTTTATTTAATTAAAAACCCCCAAATTTAACCCACGTCAGAAACATCCAACGGGGTCAAGGTTAATCCTCCCCTAGGGTAAACACCACGCTTTGAGTGCAATGGTAGTCTCGGATTTTGATTCTAAGATTCCATTCAAAAGTTATAAAACTCAACGCCTGAGGCCGCAAAATTCCGAAAACGCCCCTCAGGCCATTTTTCACTGACGACCCAGGCCCGCAAAACTTACACCCCTCCTAGGGTAAACGGCATGTTCCACTCTCAATGGTTCCCTCAGTTTTCTAATTGGATCCCACCATTAAAGAGATACTTGAGTTCCACCATTAAACCAATAAATTAATTAATTCAATTATCCGTTTAACGTTCTAAAAGAGAGCGAGGGGTCCAAACGTCCCGTGCCGACATGTTTTATGTAGTTCCTCGGGTAAAAACCCCATTCCGGACTCATCCGTACAATCGGATCTCTGATCTGAAACACCATTTAGGAGTTATCCCATTTATTTGGCGTTTCCAGTGTGAACGCACTGAAAATTTAATTCCGGTCACACCGGGGCTCGAAATCACACGCCTTCTGAAGGTGCTTCTCTGAGATATCATCAAGAATATTCCAAAGTCTTTCACATAAAAAACTGGGTTCTTACATGTTTTCATTATATTATTATATTTTTTTGACATTTATATCGTTCTTTACTTTTATCACATTTGGGTGTGTGTATAGCACAAGAGGACTATTGTGATATTTATTTCATTATGGATATTAGTGTATCTTATTCAATTTTTTAATTATGATCACATGGTGTTAATTATTTTGATATATACTCATGATGAAATTATTTTCCTATTTATTTTCTCACCATGTATGTGTCTTACCATTTCCTTCTTGGTTGTGATTGGTAATTGATATAGGTGGACCATCGTGACATGTTTATTCCTTAGACAGGGAGTGTGCTTGATTTGTGACTACTGTAATGTTGGAACTAAGAATAGGGTGGACATATGAGGAATCCATGGTGTCTAGTCGAGGATGCACTCTAGGAAGCCTTGATTTTCGAGGTTCCCATCACCATGTGATATATTGGTCAATGTGAATACTAAATATTCTGGTCCAAGCAGTACAGGGTGACATGGTCCTCTTTATGGATAAATGATGTTGGGTTTCATCCCCCAAGAATCTATGAGTACACCATAGAGGGGAATTATTTCTCACTACTGATTTTATGAGATATGGATTTTTAGATGAGTTTTTTTCATGCTTCTTGTGGCGTAATAGAGAGAAATTTGGAGATTATTGTCGGTCCTTACTCTTATGACAATCCTTTATTATCTTTCCATCACAGAAATGATGTAGGTAAGGTTGGGGTTTTTGGAGACATGATTAGTCACTACTAATCAATTGTAATTCTATGTTTATTATGAATTTTTTATCATTGTTGGCATAAACCTTTTATACTTGAGAACAGTAGGTAAGGACACATTGATTTTTTCCTAACGAGTCATTTACTCACACCAGGCTTAAGAATTTAGGTGTCCTTTTATATTTTATGAGATATACATCCAAGGAAAAGGGGATTATAGTGGAATCTTAAGTAGATAGTGTATTAATTTAGAGCAGAACTAAATAGACTTTAGAGGTCCCTATAGTTTCTTTTATTTATTTAACTATTTTTATTACACTAGATTTGATTTCCACATAGGGAGTTTCTTTTTCTTATTATGAAAGTTATGAAATCTATTTATTTTATTCATATTACTATGATCATTTACCTTTCTATTTATTACATTATTATTTTTCATTATAAATCCAATGACATGATACAATGGGCATAGTTTCACTACATTAAGAATTTGACCCTCACTGGAATTTGGAACTCACTTGTGTATGGGGAGTAATATATGTGGTCTTGTAGCATTCCAGCTCAGACTCGATGGTTTGGTTTTGGATGTTTCATCAAGGAAGAGTTTTATTCATATTGGGATTTGTACAATAATTTTAAAAGAGGAACATCATGGGACAATTACTATTAAATATTTATCCTTCGAAGAGGGTATAAATCTGTATTCGGGAGTATTAGAGAAGGTCTTATAGAGGATTAATGGGTTTATAAAGTTAGAATGTAGAATTTAGGAATTTGAAATATGGAAGGGGGGGTATTTGAGCCTTCAAAACATTGGGGTAACTTAAATACAACGATGTAGAGTACCCTATATGTATATAGGCCACTTGTACCTAAACAAAATCCTATATTTAAGGTTTAACTATATCATGGATATAAGATATTATAATAAGTTATATTTCCATTATCCACAAAGATCATTAAAATATGTTTACCCTATATCTACGGTGATCCTCAACTATGGTGTTAGTCCCATAGAAGTATCCATTTATTTGTTGCCAAATAAAATAATTATTTCATTTATTTGAGAATTTGCACCACAAAAAAATTATATGAGTACTAACCACCATCAAACATTATTCACCATTTGTAGAAAAAAATATTTTATGAATGCAAATAATAATAATGGGTAATTTATTTTTGGAATACAATATATAAATGTTTCTCAGTTCATTATTTATTAAATAATAATAACTTTAAACTTATATCTAAATTTAAAAATCATTCATTAGTGGTTTTATTAAATCCATACAAAGACATATTAAATTTGAATAAATATATAGAATTACCTCCAGGTAAAATAATTATATAGTTTCTCAATGTAATACTCATTATTAGGATAAGAAATTAGAAATTATGATATGATAACCATTTGAAATATATTTTAAAAATTTTGAACATAAATAAAAATAATTATTTTTATGGTATTAAGTATATATATAGAAGAATATTTCTCAAAAAATTTAATTTTTTCAACTTCACAGTATCCCTAGAAAACTATTCTATTTTTATTTCTTCTTATCCTATTTCACTAAATTTATTTTTAAACAACCATTATATTTCAATAATGTCAATATATCCTAAAATTAGAACCAACAACCAAAATTTATTCTTCTCAACCTAATATAAATATTTATTCATTCATCAATCTAGCTATTATTATCTAAAGCATCATTTAAATCACATAGTTCACTATTAAAAATCAAGGGCATATGATAATTTTCCCTTAAAGATCACTTCAATCAAACCAATGAAAACTAATATCAATTAATTTTCTAAGTATTCATTAGATTTATTTATTTTTTATTAACTAATTTACACTACTCCTCATTACCTAAAGAATTAGAATCATTATTTTCACAATAACCTATACTAGAAAGTCAAATAATTTACATCTATATAGTATTTTTCTAACCATATCATCATCATTTTCTTTATATTCCTCTGGTTTCCCATACTTTCCACACTCATCAAAATATTTTCAAATCATAGTACATTATAAGTACTAATGATATTTAAAATTTATTTTCTTTAACATTGATAAAAATTTTCATTAGATTCAAATAAATAAAATTTAAATAGTACCACACTAATAAATTGTAATAATGTTTTTCATTTCACCAAAATTATATGAGGAAATATAAACACCTAAAATACATAAAACATGGGGAGTTATTATAATACTTTTCATCATGAAGCATGTTTTAATTTTTATCAAATAAATAATAATTTTATATATGAGTATTTTTTCTAATAACATTCCTCCAAAATTAATGAGCTATTTCATTTTCATCCAATATGGTCTGAGAAATCATTAACAAACTCTTGTTATTCATTTTATAAACACCATTTTTGTGGGGTATATTTTTAAATGCACTCCAGTAAAATTCCATGATTTTATATGTATACTTTATAAATAAAAAATATGTATTTAACTCCTTTATCATATTATAAATCATCACATGATACATAGTTTATTTTATTTAATATAGAAACTACTGAATATCCTGATATCATAATACTTGTGTCTCATGAACACAATACACATGAAACAATTAAATTTTTTAAAAACGAGACAAATTATTTACAAAAAAAATTTGTCTATGATTCTTCATTTTTCATACATTTTATTTTTCTTATATTCATACTTTAATCCATTTATAAAACCACTATTTGTGTATAATTAATTATATTAAACTTTTGAAAAGTAGAAAACATTAAATGTTTCCCTCTTATAAACATCGGATCATTATGAAAAACATTTTAATTGATTTAACTTATATATGTTCTTTTGATAAATGTGGATAAATATTTGATGGATAAATCATTCTCCAAATCCAAAATAATATAATATGTATTTTAGGTATCATTTACTTGAAATAAATTTCTTCTTATCCATTATAGATTACATATTAAAAAATTATTTCACTCACATCACATGTCATTTATTCTCTTTAAAAATAAATTCATTTCCGTTATAAAAAATAAATAAATACTAAATAATCTGTGTACCAAATCATCAAAAAAAAGTTTTCTTTAATTTAAGATTTCTATATCCCATACAAGATGAGACTAAAATTTTGGTCATGAGATTTCAATAATTATGAAATGTCAAGGAACCCTCAATTCACCTCTCAAATCCATTCAAAACATTCATATCACTTATGATGTGAGATGAAAAGATATAATCCAATATATGAGGTCATTTATTTTATAGATTATTGATTGAAATATATATAACATAATTCATTCTCTTTTCTTTATTTTTATTATAAAAAAATTTAAATTAATTCATCCTAATTAAATTATCTAAAAATATAGTAAGATAATACTCACTATAATGATTGTATCGGTAATACATACTAAAATATAAATTTAACTATATAAACTAATTTTAAAGATTCAATTTTAAACTTTCATATTTTTTTGAACTTGTTTTTTTTAATAAATTTTATCCCCCTAAAATATTACCTTCTTTATACTATATAATTTTTTAAACTTTATTCAATAAAACAATTCTTTTCCATATACCGAAAACCACCATAACACGAATATTGAATTTAAAATTAAAATTTTCGTTCAAAAACTAATATTTGTCTAGTATGAAATACATTCTATTTTTACTAATTTAGTACTATTTTAAATCTATTATTCAAGAATAAATTATGTTATATTCCAAAAGGGTTTTAATTGAACATATACTTCCTTCCCATAATTGTTTCTTCATCATTTGTATCAAATTTTGACATGAATGTTTTATTTATAGATAATATAGAATTATATAAATTTCTTTCTATGTAATAAAATTAAGTTATTTTTCTTTAAATATATTTCTAGGAAAAACTTTAATATATCTATGTACATTTTTACTTATTGACTAAGGAATTTATTATTTAAACATTTATATAGAATCATAAATTCTTTATAAGTGTGTTAATATCACTTCAAACTCAAAATAACTTATTGTAAATATTTTATATTGTTATAAATGGAATTATTTATTTGTTTTATAGCCTCAAAACATGTTTTTGACTAATTTGAAGCTCATTTTATTTCTTTATGGAAACCAGTTTTAGATATGTTTTCACTCTTTTCTCACTGGAAAACTAAAATTTTAAAATTTCAACATTATTAAACAATATTAACTCACTCTAACCTTAATCACAATAAACCTCATTTAATATTTGAGTTATAAAAGCTTAAAAATTCCTAGTCATGGAGTTTGTAAAATTCAATGGAAAATTTTATCAATTCATATAAAATTGAAAAATTGATAATTTTTACCATGTATTAACCTTGAAATAAATATATTTGTTTTCATTGATCTCAGTAACAATTATTTCCCACTATGAATAAGTTTGAAATGATTCAATGAATTTTTAATTTTAAATCTTTTAATTGCATTTAATTATTTAACTATTTAAATAATGTGTGAATATTTTTATTTTTGTAAGAAAAATGAGAAAAAGTTTAAAATATAGCCTTATAATAAAATCTAATTGTAGTATTATTGTTTTGGAAATTATTAGTAATTTTACATCAATATAAAATTATAGAAGGCTCTAGATTCATTTTATACACATATTCAATAAAAAAGTAATTAATCCCATCAATTTATTTTATTTTTAAAAATATTTAGGTAATTCTAGAGGATCAAGTGGGTAAGTCATTTTTCCCCTGTGTTAAGATCATGAATCCACTATCAATTGTATTAGTACATATTGATCTTTAATGTTCATTTATCATTTATAAGACAAAATTATGGTTTCTATAATTAATAAAGTAATTAATTATCTTTTATTCCTTCTAACTATTTATCACCCTAGAATAAACAGTGGATGACCTACCAAACATATAGTTTGGACCACCCAATTCCATGATAGTTATTTCCACAAATATATATAATAATCATAAAATTACTTTTTATGTTTTTATGACTAAATTAAGAGCCACCAGTGAACATAGTGTGTTATTCATTTCATGGAATACTGAAAAAGCTTTTACTAAAGAGGTAATGCTATGATATTTAAGTAAATATTTATTTTTTTATAATATATACAAGGAATTTATGATCTTCTTATTAATGAGTAATATATGGTTGGAGATAGGGTTGATCAATGATTAGAGATAGATCAGAGAATGGTATCTTAGTATGTGTTGTGTAAAAAAAATAAGTTATAATATATAGGGAATGAGAGGTGGGGGTGTACTGAGAAAATGATGGAAACAGGTGACCATGGACAATGAGAAACATTATATTGTTGTATAGCATATGTTGATCATTTGCCTATCAGGTCATGACTCCTTCAAGATCTTAATGGATGAGTTTAGCTGATTATGTTGAAGATGATGGAGATTATACATATATTATTCAATTAATCAGATGGATGTAGGGACATACACCTATGGATTATGTCATGATTCACATGAAGAATATTTCAACCCAAGAGGGTCAAAAACAACTATGAGGGGAACCATTATTTAAATCTATTATATGAGAAGGTGGTTCAAGCTGAAAACCCTAGCATATATAGAACCATAATTATCAGGATATTACCGGAGATACTAACCCCCTATGTTTTTTAATATATTTATATATATATCTCTTAATCACACACTTATTTTAATAAAATTATATTGTTTCCACGGTATCAATATTCAATATGTAAATTTTCAATTTTACTAACTTTACCCATGCCAATCATGATTGGAATATTTTATGGATAGTAGAGATTATTCAAAGGTAATTTTTGATATTTAATGTTTTTTACAATGCATTTTGTGTTGATAAAACCTAGTAATATTGCAAGGGTAATGTTTTGTTGTGAACCATCCCAGGTTGACGTAACAATTCACTCGATCTAGTATTCTGTAAGACCTCAAGCACACCTCCTTGTACACTAGAGGTTTCCGAGCAGCAGGGAGGGTATAAAAGATAAAGTGGATGGACAATACCCTATGGTAAGAGTAAAAAAATATAAGGAAACAAACAATACTATACACATATTTAATAATCATAGAACATATAATAAATAAATCAAAACATAAGATTGCTATAATAATTTGAATGTAGAATATAGTTATACAGACTCAAAGCATTAAAAAACAATAGATAGTATCCCTCTAGGTTGAACACATTTATAAATAAATCAAACTAAAAATAAGTACATCACTCTATACATTCAACACTAATACAAAACACGTTCTAAATATGCATGGCTCTAGAGCTGCACTACCTCTCTATTCAGTCACCACATGAGTATCTCCACTTGAACAAGAAACACATGGCCTCTTCCCATCCCACTAAAAAACCTTTTCTCCAACCTAAAATTAGAAAAAAAAATTATACATGAAAACTCATGTGCTAATATAGGGGGTGATAAAAAAATCTAAATCGGCTACCCCTAATGGGTAATATATAATGTTTTTTCTTGATAATTTAATACACACCTGACATGTCCATCCTAGCCAAAACTAATAAGAGTTGGCATAAAACCCAATTATATAAATAGTGGTCTCCAAAACATATACCAGAAAACCAATGGTTCTATCCTAAAACCAAAGGTAAATCATCCTCAACTCAATCCCACACCAAATGATTAACTACACATGGATCACCCTGACACTTGACATCATGTGTTTACAACAGATCTACATTGGAGCTCTAAGATTTATAAATTCAAAGGCATGAATTCCAAACTCTAAGAAGTAACCATTGGAATACACATGAAATTATCCAACTACTGGGATCTAAGACTCCCATGGAGTGATCATAAATGCGGTAAAACTCTCCTATACACATTTGAGAAGCGATCATATCTAGAATCTCTCAAAGAAAAAAGAAGGCTATAAACATGGACATAGTAGACAAACATCCCTATGGGATTCATCCACATTAAATCAATACATTTACTATGATATGGGAAACAACAATAAAACATCAGTGAAATAGTATCCAGGGCATTTAAACCCTTTAGTCCCAGCGCATACACACCTAGAGGGTTTGTACTCATCAAAATCACCCATTACATCCCTAATCACTTCTAAACATAGCCATCCAATAGAGAAGAAGACCATATCAAAAACCAATGCTGATTCCCAGTCCAATATATCATAAGTTCATCATCCTAAAACCAATTCCTAAGAATAAATTTCTTGTAACATCCCAACCAAATTAAAAATGGGCATAGTTCAGTCTGACTCTCTAACACACCATCAAAATAGCTAAACTAGGAGCATTGATCAGCTCTCAGAAAATAACTTCTTTGTACTAACATGACCCCCAGGGGTCTTATCATCCAAAAAAACATCAACTACATGCTCTCAATAACCCACCAAAGGTTTAAAAAAAATTTAATTATTCAAAGTCCCCTGGGTCTTAGCATAAAGTGATGTCACACTAGGGATTCCCCTACTACAACCATGATCCTGAGAAACACTTCTCAAAATATTGACAACCAAATTAGAGTTCACAACAAGATCAAAAAACCCTAAAATGTTATCCCCTATCTCATCCAAATCATGGGACAATCAAGATGTACGTCCCTAAAATAGCCCCAAATGACATCTAACTAATCATAGGTTTAATACATGCCCAAAGGGGCATCCCAAATTGTGAACATTTCTACAAAGGATCTCTAAATACTCTTTATGACAAAATCAAAAGAATGAAACCATACAAGGTCTCCATAGAACAAAATTAAATAAAATAAAATCCCTCTAAAAGAAAACGCATCCAGCCTTCCAGAAAAAATACCATCCTTGGGTACTACCTCATCCAAAAATCCATCCAAATAGGTTAATCAAACCCATATAAATGTCACAAAAACACCTGGACATAACCATCATCCTATTATTTTAACCTATCTCAAAATATCAAACTAATATGATCCTCAAATGCATGATCTAAACCTTAATTACACTAACCTCGTGAAACTGATCCCAACTCCCAGTGAAAAATCAAGATCTCTATAGAGAAACTACTTGATCCATCTTTCCAAGATCCATTCAAAATAATCATGAACAATGACAACCAACAATATATAATACAAGTCATCTAATGAGCTCACAACCCTCACAGAAGACTCAATCAAATAACCCAATCCACTGGAGGATTCCAAAACCAAACCATGAATAAATCCTCCCATCAAAATCTCTCTATACAAAACACTATCCAAACTGAATCTAAACATAGAAGGAATTCATCCATCATGATCTATGTCTAAAAACATTCAAAATAGAATTCTCACAAATCTAAATTTGGCTCTATGAAACAAAAAATCTGAAAACCCATTTTTGAAAAAACTAAATATAATTTAATTCTTAGTACAGTGTGTGCACTCTAAAATTTTAACCTAGACATGTACTTACATATTTCATGGAAAATCCATGTTTTGGTCCTTTACTATTACACTATAGGGGAATAGATAGGGTATGGAATTATACTACTAAAAGACCATATTCCCCTTTCATAGGGTGTCTTCCCAAGTACATTGCCATACAGCCTTATAGTACTACACGATGTGTACTATGAGTGCACAATATGTAGTCCCAAAACCTCTATTTTACCATGTAATTGGACATAGGTAGAAGTACTAATATAATGTGTATACTCCAGGTACATGGTGTGTAGTCCCCAAAAATCCACATTTCTATGTACCCAGCCTCACTGCCATGTACTACCACATAGCATGTACATAAAATATATGGAATGTAATTCTAAAATCCTAGTTTCTTCAAACATATGGAACATATGGAATTTTTTCTCTGAACTACATTCCAGGTATATAGGTTTTCCCCAAAACAAAACCCACCAAAATGGACTCGAACCCCTAATTCACAGTACAACATTACATGGGGGCTCTCACGCCACCCAAAGAAACACACAAAAAGCTTTAAATGACAAAAAATGAACAATATATTAGGGTTTTCATAAAATATGGGATAACCTCGAAGAGAAAACCACTGATGATTCACACTAGATCTATGCCACGAACCCGTCGATAGTTGAGCTACCCCAACATGGGAACCCTAAGTGGCGCCTCTTCCTATAAATCCCTCTCCACTCTCTCATCACATGTGTAAAAATCCCAAAGGGGTAGATTCCCATCAACATACATGATAATCCAAAAGGGATAATAGAAAAGTTAAATAAATTAAAAATAGGAAACATAAAATGAAAGAAATGAAAAGAAGGCTAGGCCTACTGCCTATAATGGGTTTATGCCTCACCTAGGAAAAAACCACACATTATAGACTCAACCACAAAAATAGAATATCGATCTGATGGTCCAAAACGAATATATCACTGAATGAACTTGTGAAAAAAAATATTAAATTAAATAAATATTAAATATTAAAAAATTTGTGAAAATTTAAATGGCTCGTATTTTCGACCACCTACAATACTATGGAAAATACCCAACTTCATGACCAATGGATTTGTCAGAAAATATATTTGACATCATCTTATAGGAGAAATTTCCACTTGACCTAGAAACACTTTCAAGGAAAAAAGTTCAAATTTCTTCTTCTATTCAAAATGCATGATGATGCGAGGTGTCAAAAAGTCTCCACCATGAATGTTTCTGACCCCGAAGAAGTCAGGTGGTTGACCAATATATGTACTCTCACCTAATAAATGGATCAACGGATACTAACTTGACAATTTAATGATTATCCTTATATTTTCTACAATTCCTTCCCAAAAGCAGAGACATTTAACTAAAAATGACATGATACTCCCCACCATAGGAATATCATTGTCATTGCCTGAATTACCTAAAAGTATACCACATGGCACACATTATGTCAATCACTAAACACAAATAATATACATGATCAAACTACTCACACTTGAGCACCATCATGAAAACTACAACAACCAATGTCCATCACTAGCTCGTGAGGAAAAGAAACTTTCATGCTCAACAAAACATTTAAAACTGGGGTTATGACCTCTAAAGTATTATTGTGAAATTCACCATATACGTTTTTGATTAAAAAAATCTAAACTAAGAAATTGAACTCAATCCCACATTGTCCAAGATTTAAAAGTGATAGGATAACATGCCTAAAACCACTAACCATGCACCTCATACAGGCCAGTTCCAATAAAAAATATCTATAGTGACCTAATATTAACAAACATGGATATTACATTATTTTTTATGAATATTCATAACATTAGAAAAGTATATTCCAGTGGAAAATAACAGTTTAGTTTGTTTAGAAATATAGAATCATAATCATCTATCTTAGTGAACTATATTAAACTTATCCCTTATATATCTTCCCCATTAGTACTACCACTTAAAACCCTTATACATAACACGGGGAAAGGAAACAAAGGAATGGGTGATCTTATATGCTCATTGAGGGTAAATAAAGGAGATATGTAAGCATAAAATGATCATAATGGTATGAGAAAATGATAATAACATTTTAATATCATATATTTCATACCAAATATCATATAAATAAGTTATTGTACAAATATTGGTAGTTCATAAGATATGAATCATATGGGAATCAAGAGCATAAGATATGAGAGAATGACATAAGAATAAGAAATAGTATTTTTCTCACACACATAAGAATATAGAATCATTCTCTATAAGTCATGGATTATTTCCACAACCTTTTAGGGAACTTCATGGGGGCTACACCTGCTTGGTGGGACACACCACCATCCCCATTCGTGGCCCTTTCCTTATAGTGGATCTTGTTACACCTTCTTCCCATGGTGGATAAATCTCGTACACTTGTTCTCATAATTATCTTCTAATATATAAACCTTTACTCAATGCATTAGAGGGAGATATAGGTCTCACCCTCCATGTAAGATATAAAGGGATAACCTGGTTCTATTTGGTCCACCCCATCATATAATCTATAATGGTTTTACACGATGCTATTTTTCCACCCCATAATATAATCTTTAATGGGCTTATGCTTCGCTGATTAGACCACCACATTGTATAATATTTAATGGGATTACCTGAAACTATTTTGGCCTCCCCATCATATAAGCTATAATGGGATTACATGGAGCTATATGGGCCACCCCCATTGAAGAAGTTTTAACAGGATTACCCAACGATATATGTCCCACCCCACCATACAAGTTATAATGGTATTACCTAGTTTTATCGTAGACAACCTATAATATAATCTCTAATATGATTACACAATGAAATCAGGGATACCTCATAATATAATCTATAAGGGGATTACCATGCACTATCTTGGCCACGCTGTCATGTAATCTATAACAGGATTACCCAATGCTATCTAGGCTAATCCCATCATATAAGTCATTTTCATGGACCACAACATGAATAAATCACACAGATATTTCATATCATCATAGAAACATTAAAATATATATTATTTAATAATGTGATTAGCCCAAGGAGAAGATATGGGATTAATTTCAATGTTATGGAAATGTGATTCGCCCATAGAAAAGACACAGGTTTCATAACATTCTCTTGGAAACAAGTTTTACTTATGGAAAAGAAATGAGTCCCATAAATTTAATTCCATAAAAACATAAATAATTCATAATAAAATATTATTATAATATTTGAATTATACCTCTAGTAAATCATTAACTATATCAAGGGATGTTATCTTAGATGTAGAATTATTTTTGAAGTTCACTTGGAATATAAATTTTCCTAGGAAATCTCTTTTTAAAATATATAAAATTTCCAATAAAATCATTTGAAAAAACAATTTTAAGGAATAGAATGTAATAATTGAAAATAATTTATAAATTTTCTTGATGAAAATATTCTTTCTTATTTTAAAAACCCTTTTTAAAACATAAAAAATTTTTAAAACATTTTCCCATTGAAATTAACGTTGAAAAAATATAAAATTATCTTTGAAAACCATTCTATAAACTTTTAAAAAAATAAAAAAAAAAATCCTTTTTCATTGAAAATATATTAGAATATCATTTAAAAAAATTCAAACCAATTTTGAAAACATGGTTTTGGAATAAAATTGTTTCTTGACCGAAGATAAAAATATGGTCGGATTTTCTAAAAAACATTCTCTTGGTGATATTATATATCAAATAGTGGGAAAAAATGTACTTTTATATGATGATTTCATGAATAACTATAGGATAAAAAAATTCATGAGAGTTCATGAGATATGAATAATAATATTTCATCAATTGGGGAATAATCATAAATAATCCTGAAAAATAATGAGATTGTAGTAATAACTGATTACCATTTTGGTAACATTGGATCATAATACCCATGAAAAAAATGACACTAAATGTAGCTTAAAATATCATAAAAATAAATATATTCCTTATAATATATATTAATTTACAGTATATACAACTTGTAAAATAATATAGGTGCATAACATAACATGTGTCTCAAATAAGGAAAATTAAGGCAAAATTTCTTTACTGATTTTGTAACTTTTGAGCCGTAAAATACATGAAAGAGATAAAATAAAATGTATATTTTAATACCAATAAATTGAAGAATAATAATATATTGAATTCATATTATGAATATACACCACACAAAAGAAACCATTGGTTAATATGGAATAATTCTCATAGAAATAAAAGTTTCACTAGAAGTCCCCTTACTAATTGATTAACTTTCGAGTCATGATATCTGTAAAATTATGACATATATTGAAACATTTAATGTCATTAAATAAATTTAATATATGAAAAAATATTTAATAGGTAATAATATAAACCACATAATAAGGATAAATGTTGAATATGTCATAAATCTCACAGAAATGCCACTAAAATGATAATACCCTTACCTTAAATTTTGAATTTCAATGTAATTTTCAAATATCATGTATAATAAATACAAGTTTAAAATAAATCTACCAAATTACCATATTCTTATATATCATACCATATATGATTTTATTATGAATTTATATAACCATTTTTTAATAATTTTAAGTTAGTGGTATGTTTCTCATAATAACCTATTTTTTTCTTATAAGTTTTGACTTGTTATTCTTGACACACTTACTTAGATCATGATTTAATTATTTCCATAATGTAAAACATGGTATAGATATCATATATATTAATTATATATGTATTTATAATAATATATAAAATACATAAATATGAAATAAAATACATTGTTCATGGATATGGTCGGTCATACGTATGCATGAACGTTGTTTTTGTTGTATTGTTTTTTTGAAAGAAAGAAAGTAAATTACATGTATGAATATATATTATAATCAAAGAATAATAATTATTTATTAAATATCATATATATTTACTATAATATTTCTTAAAACATTCCATGCAAATTTTTAATGAATCACATCTCTATGAGGAGGCAGTAGTCCACACGTCGACAAACAACGTTATCATATTTACACATAATGGAAAGCATGATGCTATATTTTATATAAATATTATTGAAAAAAAATTACATCATAATTACCATATATATCATATAAAAATAGTATTTACTTCATAATTCCCAACCATGAGAGGTGGTAAATAAAAAACAAACAACATCATTTTGTGAGGTTGTAGTCCACCGTACACACAAATGGTATGTTTTTTACACAATTGATGAAAGTGTTTCTATGTGTAGGTAAAACCCTTAGAATAAAAAATTATATAATTATAATGAAGATACTTATGTAATTATATAAAAAGGTAATAATAATATTTTAATGGGTGGAGAAAGAAATAAAATAGAAATGCGCATTGAAGAGCGTTACCTTTTGTTTTGGGTAACTTTTTTTGGTTTGAACCAAATGGCTTATTTGGTTGGATTTATGTCGTATTTGATTATTATAGGTTCATAAGATGGAATATATGAGCTTATATTGGGGGTTTCTTGTGATCCTAAGTAGAATAATAAGTGTGAGGAAATGAGGGGGTGAGTTCCCTTATATAGTGGAGGAGGACTGGCATTTTTGTAAATATAAAAAGGTAAACGCTATTGAGAGGTGTCCCATACATCATGTGCCATATATAATGGTAAATTTTCAATAAAATCAAGTATATGGTAGAAATATTTCCATAAAATGGGTTTTGGACATGTTTCTAGGTTATTTTTCCACATAAGTTAATGTTTAACCACTATATACATTTATTTTTACCATAATCATTGTAACTAATTTTGATTTCTTTCAAAAAAAATTTTGTTAAAAAACTAATTTTACATTATTATAAATTATAAATTATTATAATCAAAATTAGGGAATCCATTTTTAGAAATTTCAATTATTGATGATTCCGAAATTAATTTAAAATTTGTGGTGCTGAGGTAATGGGAATGCAGGTTTTTAAAGTAAAAATTTTCAAAAATTTGAAGTGTATTTATATATAATTTCAATGTGAAATTAGTTTCAATGATGTAGATTGGATTAATTGATGTATAATTTTTTTAAATATCCTTTAAATCCAATTTAAAATTTAATTTAACTATATAAATAAATTATATGAAAAAATAGTTTTAAATTAAAAATCGAAGTTTTTCACTATTAATCAAAATATGAATCTTCTCTACAAATACCAAAAATTCACGAAAATAAGATTTTCATATTCCAATTTCAAAATTTATGTTTATTTTTTATAACAAAAAATTTTAAATTTTAAAAAATTAGATTAAAAATTGGCTCTCCATTAAAAGACGACAAAATTACCTTTTAAAGAATTACTTCTTTTTATTCATATAATTGAATTTATTCTTATATTATGCCTAAACAATATATTATAATATTTTCAAGACTATTTATTGAATAATATATATATATATTATTTTAAATATTTATGAAAAGTGGTTTTTTTAATTTTTTCAGATAAAATTTTGTTTATACATTGAAAAATAGTTTTCATGGAAAATGACTTTCTTTATTTCCAAAATATTTCTTATATTCAGTTGTGACTAATTTATAACCAAAGGATTATTTTTGTATACTTTTTATATATTATTTTCACAATTTTGGTAATATTATTCACTATTTAAATTCCAATGGTAAGGTGGTAACTATACTAATATTTTAATAACTATATTAATAATATATTTTAGTTCTGTAAAACTCAGTCTTATATGTAACACAAGTTCTTGAAGAAACCCAGAATTGTTTGTAACATGAGATAAACATAATGCTTCACTTACCTAAAGTTAGTATATGTGTTCCATGTAGTGCAATAATAACTTCTTTTTGTGAAACGTAATCCAAACATAGTGCTTTCATGTAAGACAAGATAAATTCAATGTTGTGTGAAATGAAAATTTTCACAAAAATTAAATTAATTCAAAAAAATCACAAAATCATAGGGTGTCTTATTATAACAACCTTATACTAAATTTATCTCCCAAAATTTGTTCGGGTTATTAATGGTTAAATACATGAATTTTCTTTTAATAGAAACCCATGTTATAAAAATGAATAATAAAACTTACTTTAAAATGGAGTTTTTGATAAATAATGGTTTTCCAAAGAAAATCATAACTAGGTTTAAACATATGATAACATAGTTAAAAGCTAAAACATGAAAATATAGTTTAAAAAAACTATCATGCTTTTAGGAATAGTGAAAGAGAACATTGTTAGGAGAAAGTTAAGGATCATAAAGGCATAACCTGGTGAATCTTCAAAAAGGATCATTGATATCAACAAAAATGATGATAATATGGAAAATTATAATTTAAAGGACATTTTCTCTAAATTTGATGAATTTTCATGATAATATATACTTACATGATTTCATAAAAACCTCACCTTTTGTCATTCCGTAATCAATTTCCTCTTAATATCTTATTCTAAGAAATGAAGTTAAAATTTTCATTAAAAAAGAAATAGTAGATCATGAGATCTATAAATAAAATTATATATCATTATTTATATATTCACCCCAAAATATTGTTACCAAAAGTTATCTAATATGCATAAATCTTCATATTGTGAGATAATAAATTAATCTCTAAAACCTCATCTTAAGTTAAACATAAACCATTTTATTTATAGTTAACCTTATAACCCTTCTAAAAAATGAAATTCCAAAACTTTTGAAATAATATCACTAATGGATGGAGTTTACATATTTTTTTATTTCAAGAATATATCTTATAAACTTTGGAATAAGGTAACATGAATGTTTTCAATATGGAAACATTCATGTTTTCAAAAATTATCTTTTTTTTTCACATACCAAACATTTAAATACCTTCATCCTGTTTTATCTTGAAACAAGGTTTTTATAATAAATTATTATTGAAAACATGAATGTTTCCTTATTCCAAAGTTTATTATATATATTCCTTAAAAGAAGAAGTTCTGTAAACTCCACACATTATATCATAAACTACTTTTTCAGGAAATACTTTATCATTTCTAAGGTAATCGGTACAATCAAATATACTTATTCATATCCTATATTTCTTTATCCATGCATCATTATCTCGACATTAGGAAAATATTAATTGTTTCCTTCCCTTAACCAAAATGGCATTATTCCGTAAAATATCTTTTCTAAGTCTTCATCACTATTCAAATTATATTTTTCAATCCTTAATGAAAAATTATACTAAAAACAAATATATATTTAATGATTTTTATAACGTAGTCTTCAAATTCCAAAACATATACACTTCAATAATCCAACTTTATTATTAAATCATTACTCGGGCTTCATTATCATATATCTTAATAACCATTTCCTAGAATATGAAATATGAATAATGTCTTGAGGTTCTTCAACCTCAATCTAATCATGCTTCTTATATTTAATTTAAACACTACTATTATAACAACCTATAACATTCACATTTCATTTTTTGGTTGATTTAACTTATGGAGGATAACAAATACCCATACTAATATCTTGATTATCTTTATGATATTTCCACTTAGAAAATGGATTTGTGTAATTCATATAATTTCCACAAATGAATCATTCAATGTAAACAAAGTTCCTACTAGTTCCCTCCTTTAACTAAAACTATAAATCATTGGGTAAGGAAAACATATCATAGCAGAAAACCCCATAATCATGAAAAGTAAGTAATAATATTCCCAAATCATGACACATACATTTAAATCTATGAATCCTTAGTCATATCCATATATACATCTTTATATATATATTTATAAATATCTCTAGGGATCTCAATAATGTTTTCTCATCCTAATTTCCAATGGTTGGCATAACCATTCCTTTGATACCAAGCGTAGAGACCGAGGATTAACATGCATGGATATTACATAATTTTTTATGAAAATTCGTCACATTAAAAAAGTGCTTAAAGATTTGTACTTCATAAGACCTGAATCATAAGGGAATAAATGATATAATCCTTGATATCATAACATAGGAATAAGAAAATAATTAGTTTCATACACTAAACCATATAAAATAATTCCCTATAAGTCAAGTATTATTTCCAAATCTTATCAAGGTAGGTTATGGGGGCTACACCTACTGTACGGGACACAACACTATATCCAGTTATAGCCCTTTCCTCATAGTGTGTCATGTTACACCTTATTCCAATAGTAGATCAATCTTGTTTACTCTTTCCTATCATTATCATGTGATATATAAATATTTATCCAATGAATTAAAGAGAGATATAAGTCTCACCCATCATGTAAGCTATAATGGTCTCACCCTGCACTATCTAGGCCACCCCATCATATAAGTTGTAATTAGATTACCTAGAGTTTTCTAGGACGTCCCATCATATAAAATATAATAGGCTTAACCAGTACTACCTGGGACACCCCACCATTTAATATATAATGAGCTTACCTAGTGATATCAAGGCCACCCCATTATATAAGCTATAATGGGATTACCTAAAACTATTTGGGCCACCCCATCATAAAAGTTTTAATGGTCTTACCTGATGCTATTTAGGTCAGCCCATCATATAATATATAATTGTAAAACATATCATTATCTAGTCTACCCCATCATATAAGCTATAATTGGCTTACACGGTCCTATCAGGGCCACCCATCATATAAGCTATAATATTCTTAGCTGGCAATATATGGGTAAACCCATTGTATATTCTATAACAGGCTTATCCAATGATATCTAGGCCACCCCATCATATAATCATTGTCTATGAACCACAACATGAATTAAGAAAAAAGATACTACATATCATTATAGAAACATTAAAAATGTATTCATTCATAATTTTATTAATACATGGAAAATAAATGGGTTTTATGTCAATCTCTTTGGAATGTGAATAGAACGTGAAAAAGGTACTGGTTTCATAACAATCTCTCTCAAAAAAGTTTTACCCATGTAAAAGAAAAGGCTTCCATTAAAATTATTCCATCAAACCATAGATCATTAATAGAAATAATATGAATGGAATCCTTGGATCGTATCCCCAATAAAGGATAAACTATATCAAAGGATTTTATCTTATATGGATCAAGATTTTGAAAGGTCACAAGAAACATCACTTTTCTTATAAAATCACTTTCTAAAATATAAAATATTTATCAAATCTATTTCTTTGAAACCCACTTTGAAACAATATAAATGAATCATTAAAAATAATTTAAAACATTACTTGAGGATAATATTCTTTCCACTTTGAAAAAATATTTTTTAAACATAAAACATTTTGAAAACATTTTTCCATTCAAAACAACCTTGAAAGCATATAAAGGATGATTTTAAATCCATTTTGAACACTTTTTAAAACATAAAATATTTTTAAAATCCTTTTTACTTGAAAATTATCTTAAAATATCAATAAAACACATTTTTAAAACATTTTTTAATCAATAGTTTTTGAATAAAATGGATTCCCAACTGAATAGAAAAATATTGTTAGATTTTCATAAAAACATTTTCATAGTAATCTTATATACCAAATAGTGGAAAAATGGTACCATTTTATGATGATATCAATAATAAAAATAAGTTAAAAAATCGTTAGTGTTCTTGAGAGATGGATTATAATTTTTCATCAATGGGAGCATAATCATAAAAAATCCCAATAAACAATGAGATTATATATATTAACACTTACCACATTGGTAACATTTGATCATAATCCACATGAAATAATAAAATTAAATGTATCATAAAATATCATGAGAATAAATATATTCATGCTAAAACATTTCAATTTGCAGTATTTAAACCTCCTAAATGAATATAGGTGCATAAGATAACATATACCTCAAAGAAAGAAAATTAAAACAAAATTACTTTACTGATTTGGTAAATTTTGTACCATAAACCCCATGATAGATAGATCATCAAATGGATATGTGAATACCCATAAATTGAAGGATAATAATCCTAGAATACATTCCTGGGAGGTATATACACCACACAAAAGAAATGAGTTGTGAATATGGAATAAGTCTCATATTAAAAAAAGTGAGTCTATAAATCCCCTTAATACTTGAGTAAATTTTGAATCATGAGATCCTTGAAATAATAACATCAATTGAAAATTTTAATATTATGAAATATATTAAATTAATGATCTAATATTTTTGACACCCACCAAATGAGCACAGTCAAATTTACAATGGAAGAAATATCTAAATATAGGTATTATTTTCCCTACAAATTAAAGGAAGAAGAATATGGGCATGATCATGTGGATCAGGTAAACCCCCAAGAGACATGTGATCACATGACTAATACATGGTCATTTAGATGGTAATGAATATCACATAACCTATAAAAGGCCCCACAAACTCCCTTTCAACAAGACCTTATATTGTGAAGGAAAACTAGACAATCATGGATCACGTGGTGGTATCCAAACGAGCTCCCCAATGTCACACGGCTTCTCAACCGATGTTCACCTAACAACCCAACAAAAGTCCTTGAAAAAAGGATGAAATAACCAAAATATGTGAGCATCTTATGGTCACAATATTTACACGATGCATAACCAATTGAGAGAAGGATTGTCCTTAAAAAAATCAAAATTACTCTTTAGATTTACAAACATTTTAAAATAAATAAATAAAATTAAAACAGAATGGGTAGGATACTATTATGTTCGTAAAAGTCAAGCGGCATTCCCATGGTGATCCATTAGACACCGTAAGAAAGAAGCAACATGTCTGTATCATCTCATGAAATCTCATTGGCAGATCATCCTCATCACATGAAGGGACTCTGGTATGTCTCGGAGATCATTCTATCCCCCTTTTACTAGAAAATGCTAGTGTATTTCCATAGAACCTTTTTTGGTCAAGAGACGCATAACCAAGAGGAAGACTTGTTGTCTTTGACTACAAAAATGGAACCCTTTAAGATCCCCACCCTTTGCAAGATAAATTAAAGGAAATAAAAGAGGAAAAGGTGGTAACAATTCATGTCAGTAGAGTCTCACAGTAGCACACAGTCATGTGATTTGTCTCCTGCGATATCCCTCGAACATTCCATTTTGGTCTCACAATGACCTACAGACAATTCATCCAGTACATGTGGCACCCTCCAAGACATTTCACATTGACACTGGTGGTTCCCTCAAATAATGTCATCTAGATCTTATGATGATGTTAGTGCATTTTATCCAAATCATGAAATTCCCTCCAGGAATGTCAGACAGGATCAAGTGATGTCTTCTAGGATCCACCGACCCAATCTTGCAATGTCCTTTAGACAAGTCATCCTAGATCATGAGACAACATTCAAACATGCCATCCAAGTTATGTGAAATCCCTTAAATAATACAATCAGATCGTGTAATTGCCCTTGGAAATGTCAGCAATACACCCTCTGATGTGTATAGTATGCAATCAAGGCATACGGATCAGACAATCAATGCATTTCAGGAAAACAAGAAGGCCAAGTTATATGGCAACAAAGAGCTTGAAATTTTTTTCCATCCTCAGCATGTGTGCCCCAATCAAAAGGGAAAACACACTATATAAGACCCAATTAAGGGAACTATAATGAATTGGATTCCTTATATATCTTCTATATGAATGAAACCTCCCTGAGGCCTAAGATCTATATTAAGCATCTAAATGTTAGTCCCGGTACATATGAACTACATCCATAAGCAGTGAGACTAATCATTTCTCATTATTTGTTTCTCACATCGATCATAGATCACATCGGCTTATGGAGTTTCAATAGTCATATTATTTTAACTATAAGCCTATATCAATACAAGAGAGATTCTAGTGTGTAAGACATAACCATCAGTATAAAATGATGTATCCTTCATAAAATGGAAAATTCTGTATGTATCCTCTGACTAGTTGAACTATGTGGACTCGTATTCTTTCCATAACTAGGATAAATTGGATGAATTCCTATGTCATAAACCTAAAATAAAATGGGAATATACCACAGGGTATGTCTCTCCATATCTCCGACATTTGAACCATCAGAACCCAATCCTTTCCAATGTATGATAATTCTACCTCATTCCTCAGTGGGATGAGAAATCAACTTTAACTATGAGGACTCTAATTCATGCCATAACTGGAATACATTGGAGGCCTTCCAAAGTACTGATCCTGAAATCAAATCGGCATACACATTAGTGTATATCCCACCATGTCTCCAATATTTCAACCATCATGACCCAATCTATCCCATGGGTTGATCATTCTACCACATCCCTTAGTGGACTGAGAAATCAAACTGAAATATAAAGACTCTAATTCTTGCCTTAAAAGGGGTATGTAGGATGCCTCCTTGATGTCTGATATACATATTAAAACATTCATAGGTTTTTTCCATACATAATTCCCACATCCATTTGCAATGAGTCTGATTACTTGTTATCCCTTGTTTCTCACACCGAGCATGCCTTATGCGGGCTTAGGGAGCTGCAATGAACAAATCATTGGTGTCATGAATCTCCACCAACCAGGTGAATATTAGTATGTAATTCTGAATGGGTGTCATGATACCAATATCCCTTATATAAAGGAATCTACCTTAGGGCCAATCCTAAGGGTGTGATTAAGTTACGATAACACTTATTCCAGCCATAACCAGGATATATCGGATGTCTCCTCAAGACTCGATCAAATATCTAGTTCCTTAGTGCCCACACATATTTCCTCATCAAATTAATTTTAACTAAATGGGTTTCCATTTTGAATCCATCAATAAATATGATATGTAGGATGTCTTAGAATGGCTGAATCTTATCCTAGTAATATTATCCACCTCCCTGCAAGGATGAAAATTCTGAAATTATCGGTTATAAGAATTTAGCATATAAGAAGTGATTAATTATTTATAAATGAATGGAGAACCACATATTCATAGAGATGGAATAATTAATAAGATTCCATATTATTTTTTATATAAAAGTGGCTTAACCCATAATCATTTTTTTAGGGTAATGGTTCTTGTATCAGAATTATGACGTGATTCTCAAACATATATTAAATCTATAAGAGAGTCCTAGAGTAGGATACATTTCCTCCAAAAAAGGGTGTGATGATCCCAACATACCATCCTATCGACCAATGTGAGTCCCTAAGCGTCATTGGGTCTAAACCCCTAGCTGACCTCCTTCCTTTTTAAATTAAGTCTGTACCAAGTTTTCTATGAGGAACCTGTTGGGATTTTCTATAAATAATGACAATGGTGACCCAATGTTATTAATTATTCATTAAATAAACCCCCCACAATTAGAAATAAGGCCAAACTGAATCCACCTCGACATGACTTCCTGGTCATCTTTTCTCTAATGAAATAAAAATGGTGACACTGACATGAATGTATTAATAAAAAAATTAATGGATTATTATCCATCAAAAAAAATTTGTTTTCATAATATATATAGTCAAACAGAAATGGTGAACCCAATGTGATTCTCTCAAATATAATAATGATATGTCAATCATGTGTGATACCACATTGTTGGAACATCATAAAAGGATGATAATTGTACCATGAATCATATTTCTATTCCTCTATAACTGGTATTCACATGAAATAAGTCCATCCTCAAGTTGATAATTCTATGCAAGTAGAATGGTTGAATCGGGGAAAAATATGATTGGGTTAACCATTCATATCTGATTGAGAAAAAATAATGCTTATGATATTTCACTAATTAATGATCTTGTTCATTTTTTTTACCTGAATATAGACACTATTCTCTTCAACAACATCTGAATATGATATGATTTCATCATCCACCAACTCCTCTGAAAAATTAGTTCTGGATGCAACCCCTGCAGGTCACAAAATGATCTCACCTACCTGAAAACTTCAACATAAGGTGGAGAACATGAGAGTATAGGGATACCATTGATGTGTTACAATCATGGCCATTGAAACTACTTGTAAGGGTATCTAAGTATGAAATATAGTGATTCCTCATCATCCAGGGAAACCAGTAGATTAGATAGTGCCCTTCGTTGCCACAGCCAACTGCTTTGGGATCTTATCCCCATATCTCAACAATCACCAACTACAAAATCTGATGAAGGCGGTCTAGGGATTCAAATATAGATCATTTATGGTACACCTACCACTAAATAGGTCCCCTATAAACCACCATCACCAGCACCATCCCAATGATACCCACTAGTCACCTGCTGAGGCTACCACTTGACAAACTCCCACCTCTAATGCCCATGTATGGGAAACAAGGAAGACACATCTGGCTAGGAATACACTAGATCTCTAGAATATGAATTATATCCATATTCCTTTTGATGATTTATTACCGAACAATTTAGTACTAACCAGTGAGAACGCTCATATCCCAACTCACACAGAACACGTTTTTGGGTATATCCCGAAATCAAGCATGGGGGAGGCGCATATCCCTACCCCGATGCATGATGCCCATTTACATATTTTAGTTTCTTAAAGAGGATTGAATTGGGAACATATCCCCACTTCAATAGAATATATATTCAAATATATAGTAGATACTTAAAATGGGAAGTCTTATATCCCAGAACACACATTGCTAAATTTCTAATACAACTTAGCAACTACTAATACAATCTGTTGGAATATTACAATAGTTGAACCTATGTAGGGATTCGGGCATATTCATATCCCTACAACCAGGGAATCCCATAACTCTAGTCATTATAAACATGTTTTTTCACTGGACTAAGAACACATTCTTGATCCTATCATGGAGGATTATCAGTATATTTGGATAAAGGATTAGGCGTCGAACATGGCTCAAATTCCTATTCCAACTAAGGATCACCAGTTGATAGAAACACATGCCTCGAGACTAGGGAACATGTCTGTAAAAAAATTCTAGAATTATATTCCAAATACCCAGTATCAGGCTCATATTCTCGTTCTGGTTGGGCCTCACCAAGTGAGAGGGAAATAGGCCCCGGGATAGCTTCATATTCATGTTGAAAAATTCCAACGGCATACTCCAATTGCCAAAGATCGGGATCATATCTCCATTAAGACTGAGGATAACAAAGTGATAATTTCATATGCCTAAGTAATGACTTGTATTCCAATATGTGAACCTTCCTATAATATTTTAGTATATCACAAGATCCGAGATCATATTCATACTTCTTTAGATGAATAACTACACCAACATCATTTTATGGCAATATAAGAGGAGGATCATATCCCTTCTCTCATATTGGATGCCCTTCAACATATTCTATCGGGGATTTATTATACGGACAAGGATAATATTCATCCTCCAACTGAGTCTCACTAATTGAGTGTGACACATGCTTCAGGGCAGGCTCATACTTCTACCAAGAAATACCTATGGAATGTTCCAAATAATTGGGATTAGGATCATATTACTATTCAAACTGAAGATAACTAGGTGAGAATTGAACATGCCTTCAGAAAGTCTTATATTTCTATCAATAATGAAAAATATAATTGGAATACTCCAGAATCTTCTCAATTGTGGGATAATAATACAATAATATCAAATGGTTATAATCATTTTCCTACAACCATCATGTGGTAGGCTGATATGCAAACCCAATTCAAAAAGGCTTATTGGTATATAATTTCCACAATGTAGAACAGATCCCATATTTCCAATCGGCTGAATTCCAGTGTCCTTGAGGTCATCATGGACACATTCTCAACACCACAGGGGTTCTTAAACTCTTTAACCAAAGTAGAATATGATCAGTACTACAATTGTCCTCTTTATGGTAGTGTGGAGATGGATCTGATGGACGCTACTCCTCACATACACCGTGTTCAACATCCCCATGGAGATATATCCCATGGAAAAGGAAATCATTCCAATTCCCATACACCATCATATAGAGAGGTTTTCAAAACTCATATGCCTTTGTATATTGAGGTGCTCGAAACATCGGGGTCAACCATATATAGTTCCTATCAACTTCCGTTGGCACTCCACTCTAGTCGTAGGCTACTCTTAAGATAATATTATTTTTTCTAACCAGATTGAGGCATGTAAGCCTAATGAAGAGGAGGCTAACATTGATATATGAAGAAAGGTATCCCGAAAAATATCCCTATCATGTTTTGGACCCTTTCTACTATTTCCAATGAAGTCCCAGCAGAGCTAGAAAAGGATTGTATGCCTTATCTATGCCAAAATCTGTGGGCTACTCATCATTGAATGAATACAGGAAAATCCCTTATCTAAGATAAGAGGATCACCTTCAAACAATCATGATACTCTATTTTCAACTGGACCTACCCATTATCTTCATGGCTCGGGATCCAAACCTAGAAAAACACACTAAAAATCTTCATCACTCATGACACAATTTCATCAGAACACTTCAACAGATGATCTCTGAAGCTAAAACATGTATCTGAATATTAGGATGGGAAAATTATGGAGCATTAAACTTTTACTCACCACTATAATAGAAAACCCCTTTAGATACGGTGGCATTCAATGTAATAGACTCCAGTTAATTCAGGGGACCAGGTAATGCTCGTGCTAGTTGGTCACTACAATAGAATTCCCCCACTTCAATGGTTCCTAGGCATTTAGAATCGGGAGAGGATAGATGTCATGACATCAAAAGAGGCTCCAAAAATTATTCTGAATTAATTTCAGATATGTAATCCAAATATTCAATAAACCGGATAACTTCCAGTAAATAATGATTCCCACCATGGGAGTCCATCACACCCAACTCCCACACAAGAAAAAATGTTTCCTATCAAAAAGGTTGTAGTAGAAGCTTCCATGGCAGTGTTTTAGAAGAATACCAAGATCCTAGGGATAGTTTGATATCTATTAATAAATCCAACTCTATTATCATCATTTTCTAAGAGGATTCAGGACATATCCTTAGCTGCTACAGAAAAATCCCATCCCACTTGTAGGGGGAATTTATATGACAATCACCATCACCATGTCCATCATCCCCTAGTAGGGTCCAATAGAAATCATTGGTGATTCTAGATCAACCTAATAATAATGGGATGAGGGAATTTATATCTTAATTTTAGTCTAGAGAGTCATAAATTCCCCATCTAGAATCATTGGATCTTTAAAAAAAGGATCATTTGATGCCAATTGTTTCCCTAAATAACCCATAGTCCATAGCGATGGGTGTATATTCATCATCATCATCACCACAAATAGAATAAATCTTCTCCATGTTAGGATGTCAAAATCAATGGTCAGCATCCCATCAATTACTCCCACCATAAAACAAACCTCTATTATTCAGGGCCAATCAAGGAATCATGACCTAAAGGTCCCTCAAAGTTTTTACTCATAAAATAAGATGGTAGGGGAGTACAGAAGAGGTGATTGTATCCCATTGGGGTCGCAATCCAAAATGGCTTAATATGTCCAAAGGTTCATAGAACCTTTCTAATGATGGTAATGTAAAATTGTCTTATTGCGTTGAGAGTAATTTAAAAACAACCATAACCCGATATGCCATGTTGTATATTTTTACTATAAATATAAAATATGTAGTGGATCAAGATTCAAATGAAGAGGGCCACAACAAGGAAAATATACCCTTAGTATCGGGTGATATGGATGCACCAACTGAGGTTGTAGGCACCCAAAACAAAAGAAGGCTCTAAAATATGGAACCTATGAACAATGTGTTATCACCTATATGGTGAAACACTATAAATAATAAAGAAAAAGGTGTGGATACATCCTAATCCCCACCCAGAAAGGTTCAGGTTTTTTTAATGGAGGAGGAATTTTAAAAATATGAGAGTGAGATACAAATTCTCATACAAATTAATTAGAGTCTACTCAGTGGTAATATTCAAAAAAGGTGTGAACTTCAGGATGAGGTGAATATTCTCTCTCCCATAGCCAATCCTCCCACAAGAGTGGTATCTAAGCATCATATATGTTATGTATCTAGACATATGGTCTACATAAATGAGGAATTCAAAAATTATTTGGACTTTAAACCATTATTGTTGTAGCCTCTCCCCCACTAGGGAAATCAATCAGCCTTAAGATAAATTGAGAGGTAGTATGAGACAAAGGAGGGCCCCCTCATCAACCCCCACCCACTCCTTGTAGATGGTACATTGCTCAAACATTAGTTTCACTATATATTTTTAATTTCTTGGAGTCCCTTTATACTCAAATAGAATCCATGGAAGGGTGACATGCACCTCTGAAACCTGAGAGGAAACTCTATCCTGAATTGGTGGATGACACTTTACCTCCACCCAATTTAATAAATCATACCTTCTTTACCTTTGATGGAATAGGATATGATGAACAATATCTCAAAGACTTCGTATCTCGATGTGGATCGATGATGGCCCCTTGAGATCAATGGGAGGAAATAATGTTGAGTTTTTTTTACAGACTCTCATAGGGATATCCTTTTTCTGGTACAACAGTCTTCCATTAAATTCTATTTTAGTAAAGGAGGTCCATTTTCCTAAATTCCATTATCATTTTAGGTCCTTATTGAAGAAAACGACAATTTTCAACCTAAAAACAGTAAATAAAGTGAATATGATAGGGTTCTTAACATCATATCCAGATAGAAAGGTTTATCATATTAAATCAGCATCCCTCTCTAACATGAGAAACTATTGGAAGTATATGCTGAATATATTTGGCATGAGTTGCAGACACCTCTGATTCCAATGAAGTATCTAGGTGGGTTCTGTGATTTCACAAAAATAGCATAATGTCTCAAATATTCCATTCATGGAACATGATATAAGTCTTAACTCAGGCGCTTAGTACAGGGAAAGGATCTCAGAAATGAAGAAGTTATAGAATTCACTCTCATGTAGTTGTAGTGCACATCTAAGAACCTCAGAAGGTCTCGAATAGCACAACATCGCCTATCGAGTGGTGAGAACCACAAAATCACCCTCATTCATATGCATAGATAAATCTGGGTCACCTAGGATTTGAGGAACTGATGAATAAGGTATACACCTTCTGAAATGAAAAAGCCACTAGTTATTTCTTGGAATCCATGAACAATAACCTGCTCACGCTACCACAAATCCAGGATTCATGATGAAGATAACCTCAGTGATAGTCCCAAATACTTCCCTTTCCATAAAAGGATGGGTCATAATAAATAAGACTAATTATTCTTCAAATACACCCTTCAAGTCATGGTCAATTTAGTATATGAGTATTTAGATAAATCCATAGAGTATGTGGCCCGCATAACCATTTTCTAGACATAAGAAGAGGGTGATTAGTTGAGTGTTTATTCCGGGTGTGAGTGGAGGTTCAATAATTGGATGACTCATAAGAAAGTTGACTGACCTTATGCCACCCTACGAACATTGCGATGCAAAATCACAATAGATCCATCTCCCAATGAGGTGAAATAAAATATGCCTCCCAAAATTGGGTATGACCATCAAAAGCAGGAAGAAACATAAGATGGGAAGTCATATTCCACTCCAATGCAAGCTCTCACTCTTTAAAACTTCTTCCCTATAACATCCAAAACATAGGAACTACCCCACTAAATGAAACCCTAATTATATGAAGAGAACATGTTTGGTTCTTTCAACATGATTCGCTTTTAATAACCCTTCTCTAATGATGAATATTCCACAGAATATGAGTTTCACATATATAGTCAGTGAATGGGAGGCTGCATGCACAAAAATCGGAGATACATGGGATAGTGTGGACATCATCAAACCCAATATTTTTATAATGTCCCAAAAAAGGAAACATATGCAGTGGATAATTATGGGGAATTTCTCCGATATGCTCAATAATGGTATAGAGGAATCACAGAACCATCCATCAGTTATTCACACCTAGTTTTCTGGCTTGACGGCCACGTGGGGGTTTGATTATCTCCCAACCCAGACCATGGGTACGACTAGAACGACCTACTCCACTGAAAGAATATGCCCACTCAACCACTACACAAGCACCAGGACCATACACCACAAATGGCTTGGATCCTAATCTATATGTTACAGAGAAGCCCCTCATCGAGAAGAGTCGTCCCCTGGCACAAATGTAAGACATTCGGAAATAGCAGGTGATTTCCCCATCTAATCTCTCAATCTTGGATTGGATCCATATTTCAAAAGAACTATAGTGACCCTCTCTTTTAAAAACATTTACATCATATTACTTTTGTGGAATACTTAAACATTATACAAATAGACTAACAAAGACGTAATTAGCCTAGTACCTTTGGAAATAAGGAAACATAAAAATGGTATATAAATGAACTACATAATCTCCCTCTAGTATTTTTATGGAAAGAACCCTTCTTAGATACATCAAACATAGTATATATCATCATAACCTGGGGGAAATAATCACAAAATGGGGGATCTCATATGATCGTTAAAGGTAAACAAGGGACATATATAAGCATAAACATGAGTATAAGGGTATGAGAATGTGATCCTGAAAAATAGAAGATCATACCCTTAATATCAAATATTATAAAAGAAATCGTGGAATAAAGGTTGGAAGTTCATAGGACATAATTCATAATTAAATAAAGATCATACATCATGAAATAATAACATTAGAATAAGACATGGATGTGTGGAAGACACATAAGCATATAATAATTTCCATTGTAGCCACGACATCGCTACCAAAACTATCTTAGTAGTATGGGTTCACTCCCCACACCATATTAGTAGAAATATTTCACTCCTCATAACATCTTAGTAGTCAAGGATCACTCTCATGGCCATCTTAGTAGTTAAAGTTCACTCCCAAGACCATCTTAGATTATCTCATGAGAAATAAATATTTACCCAATTGATGAACTATTGTGCATAGGGAATTTTCATTCAGTTTACTATCTTGAAAATGGTTTTTTGGATGGTTTTGCATTATTTTCACAAGTTTAATATGCCATGATATGTATTTTAGTTACCAAGGGATGAAGCGGAAAGGCCATGAATTATTTGGATATTCAGAGGGTAATTGGAGGCTTTTGGACCCTTTTCCCCCTATTTTTACTGAATTAGAGTCACCCAAGCAGAGCACTGTCAAATGGAGGCTGGGATATCTAGAAATATCATGATAGAAGCACCCCACATGGCCTTCACATGGTTATCCAAACTGTGTATATTCCCCAAAAGAATCATGCGGAGGAGTGTACCTTAGAGGTAGAGAGCCCCGCACTGCCTCCTCACGGCCTACCAAATCGTGAGGGGTTGATGTTTTTAAAGACAGAGGGTTCCTTATGGTCATCACATGGTTACCTGGACTGTGCGGCCCAGTAACCAAACCATGCAGGGTGACACATTTTTAGACAGAGAGTCTCATATGGCCTCTACATGGTTACCCAAAATGTACGGTCCAACAACCAGGTCATGCTCAGCAAGGGGATTTGGGGACAGAGGCCTTCTGCATGGAATCCTCATGGTTACCCAAACCATGCGGCCCAGCCAGGGAAGTTGTACGCTCCAAACTTTGAAGAACAGAACCGTGTACATTGTTGGCGCATGTTTTATCAAATTGTGCGGGTCACTTCACCCCTTTTTCTTTTCCTTTAGGAAAGGAAATTATACCTGCCACTGGAAAAATGGAGAAAGCCCCTTTTGGATAGTGGAGACCCTGGGGGGAACCCAATGGGAGGGGAGAGGATTGATGCTAGTGTGGCTGGAGAGCTTGGAACGAATTTTGGAAGATGTTTTTAGCACTTTTTCTTGTAATTGTTTTATTTTTTGTTCTTATATTTCCACTATAATGAAATATTCAATTAATTTTAGTAAGTATTTTATCTTTTTCTTCATGATTATCTAAACCCCCCTTGTTTGGGGTTGTAAAGGAATGTGGGTTCGTTGAAGATCATATTTTTGTTTTCTTGTGTTACTCATTTTTCCTCACATAATTCACCCAACATCCTTCTTTAATTTCACTGGAAACCCCATATCAGACCAATAATGGAGTTTCTATGGATTCTTGGGTTAATTATAACAAGTATATCCATGATAATTGGGTATAATTGTCATTTAGAAAGCATTGTTTTTAATAAAGAGTTAGTAGAAATAAATTTCCAGGCCAAGGAATTGATTTCTACCAACTTAGTTGGAACTCCCCGGACCAAGGGTGTTCTGACATAAATGAAACCCAGAAATGTGGGTTATTATAAAAAAATGGAAAGGAAAATATATATTTAAAGACCCACACAAATTCATATCCCCGACACATTTTTACCATTAATCACCAAAAATCAAAATTGAGTGTCATTTATGTTTTTAAGCGTAAATATCATTGATTTGAAAGAGTCCAAGCAATTAGATTTTGAAATCAATCACCATGAAAACAAACAATCATATTAAAGTTATGTACCTTCACTTAAGTAATTACAAATCAAGAGACAAAAACCCATTAATGTTTCCCAATGGATCGACCCCATACATGAACTATACTAGGTACAAGTTAGGGAACATCAATTTGGGTTGCCAAATATAACACTTCGGCTTGAACGAGACCAAGTTACGGTGTCATTTCTAGGGTGCATTTTAGGGTGTTTTTTTAATTGAATTGCATTCACTAAGTGAAAAAATTTTAAAAATTATAAAAAATCTTTTCTTAACCTCATTTATTTTTTTCATTGGTTTTTCCTTTTTACGCTGGATGTTTTAATCATGTTGTACAGGACCTTAGGTGCATGAGTGGCTAGGTCAATAATTCTATGAGTGTCGAGTCATTGGTGATACATTGCATTGATCCGGAAATTGAAATAATGTTTTCCAGGTCATCTCATTCACTTATGGGTGATCACAACCTGAATGATACCATGGAAAATTGAACGGAAGAATTGGTGATTGTCCAACGATTTGGACAGTCGTTCTTTATTTATGGAAACCCACCATTAGGTGTTGAGGAGGATCCTCATCCAATTCAACTAGAAGCTTTCATGAAGTACATTATAAGGAACCAATAAAGACTTACAGATCAGTTTATGCTGGGGTTTGGGCCACCACAACTGCGAAAATACATTCCTCAAGATAATCCTTAATACTTGCCTCAGAATCCATAGGTGTATTACCCTATGGAGTAGTTTTATTACATATCGCAAGCACCTTAGTAACATATGCCTCTGCGTCATACTCTTATGGAGTATGGATTAACCTCCATTCAGGGAGCGGATACTGGTATAGTAAGACCCCCAGTGTAGGCCCAACATTTTGAAATCAAGTCGGAGATCATGAAATTAATTCAGAATACAGTTCAGTTCATCAGCATTCTAAGTGAATATCCAAAATCTCACCTTTTAACCTTTTGGATATATGTGACATGTTTTGGTACCACCAAGTGTTAGAGGGTGTTATCTGCCTTCGGTTTTTTCCCTTTTATTTAAGGGACAAGGAAAAAGATTGGATCAAAGGACTTCCACAAAGGTCCATTCTCACTTGGGAGGCGTTGGCCTAAGCTCTCTTATCAAAGGATTTTTTTCCTTCCAAGATAGTCAACTTGAAGAATGAGATCCATAATTTCTAGAAACATAATTCGGAATCACTATATGAGTCGTGTGAATGCTTTAAAAAGATTATTGGGAAATTCCCTCATCATGGATGCCATTGTAGATTCATGTTCAGAATTTCTATGGAAGCCTCACCACTAATACTAAGTTAGTGGTAGATGCAGCAGTTAGACGGACCATAATGAGGAAATCATCAGATGAACTTTTTGATCTCTTGGATGATATGTCAGTAAATAGTTTTTAGTGGAATTTCGAGCGGGGCACCCTGAAGAGGGGCATGCATAACATTGATGTCACCTCCATGCTTGTGGCTAATCTTGATGTTGTATAAAATAAAATATATGCTTTGACACTAAAAGAAATATCTCGATTTCAATCTATCAATCATTTAGAATGTAGTGATTGTGGTGACAATCATGCTATAGTAGAGTGCTCAAGGGCTAGTGATGGACCATCTTCAAGTGATGTGAACTTTGTCACACAAAACTGAGGGCACAATAATTATCGTCAACAACAAAATAAGGGATATCAGGAGAATCAGAAGACTGGCTGGGGGTGGCAGCAGCAAAATCCTCATCCTTGACCAAAAAGACCACCCGGTTTTGGTGGACAACAACAATTTCGAAATCCATTTCCAAGGCAGAAATAAGGAAATCAATTTCATCAAGGAGCATTTCAGCGGAGAGTGTATCAAAACCCTCATCCTTCTCAACCACCAAGACAGACACCTCCTTAATAAATTTCTCCTTAACCTTAGTTGTAACCTCCCTCAAGGATGTAGGAAATGAAGTCAAAGTTTGTAACAGCTGTTGAGACAATGATTCAAAAACAAGTTGTATCTATTAGAAGCCTCAAAAATCATATGGGGAAGATGTAAAATTAGCTCTCTAAGTGGTAGCCCCGAACACTAGTAGTAAATACCGAAACAAATCCATGAGAGGAGGCTAATGGTGTTATTTTACGAAGTGGGAAGGAGTTTGACCCGAAAGTGACTACTAGTCAAGAAGAAAAACCACCAAAGAAATCCACAATTTCCTCAGGTGGACAAGTTGAAGCTGGGAAATATTCCAATGAACATGATCTAGAAAATGAACTATAATTCCCACAGAGTAAGGTAAAGGAGGTGGTTAATCAGTATGAACCCTCCTTCATATTTCCAGCTAGGATGAAGCAACAAATGTTGAACCTACAATTGGAAAAGCTCATGGAATTATTCTAGATGTTTCACATCAATATTCTCATTACAGAGGCATTAACAAAAATTCCCAAATATAATATGTTTGTGAAATAAATTATTTCAAATAAAAAAATGATTGAGGACTTGGGTACCATTCCCCTAACTAAGGAATGTTCTTAAGTAGTTCAACACACCCTTCCTTCTAAGCTCCATGATCTGGCCAGTTTCATGATCCCACGCACTATCAGACCTTGTGAGTTTGGAAAGGCCCTTCATGAATTTTCTGGCATGTGTAAATATGATTCCCTTTGGTGTTTTCAAGAAGCAGGAGCTGAATGATCTCAAGCCAACCCGAGTGTCATTATAACTGGCTGATCGTTCAATCAAATACCCTCAAGGGCTGTTGGAAGACATTTTGGTAAATGTGGGAAAAATAATATTGCAAGAATATTCCATTATACTAGACATTGAGGAAGGTCAAGAAGAACCTTTGATTCTGGGAAGACCCTTTCTAGCTACCAAGAAGGTTCTACTTGATGTACACCATGGTGAGCTGATCATCCGACTGGGTGATGAGAAAGTTTCATAAAACATCCTCAAGGCTTTGAAACATGTTTCACTAATAGAATAGGATAATTTTTTTGCATTGACAACACTGGATGATCATTTTTTCCTCACGAAAGATGAAATGACATGTTCCTCATTGAACAATGAATCCTTTTTTGGGGATGACTGTCTTGAAGAAGAACTAGAGGAGATAGAGATTATTGTCATTTTAGGTGGCCATTATTGGCAGTAGTAAGTGGTTATATATTTACTAGAGTGGGCCATAGTCTAGAAAGTTGTACCTTCAATTCTCAAGACCCCACAGCTTGAGTTGAAACCTCTCCCTCCTTCATTGAAATAAGGCTACTTGGGAGAGGAAAACACACTACATGTGATCCTTAATGTCTCACTTACCGAAGACCAAGAAAAGGCCCTCCTAAAAGTCCTCTGAAAAAGGAAACAGGCCCTTGGTTGGACAGTCGCCAATCTCAAACGTTTAATCCCCACAATCTGCCCTGATAAAGAACTTCTATAGGAAGGGGAAAATCCTCTCGACAACCACAGTATAGGTTGAATCCCCACATGAAAGAGGTGTTCAAGAAATAGGTGATCAAAGTATTGCATGCTAGAAGTCTCTACCCCATCTCTGATAGTCTGTGGGTAAGTCCTCTCCAAGTGGTACCAAAGAAGGGAGGCATCAAGGCTATGACCAATGAGAAGAATGAGTCGACCCTGACCAAAACCATTATGGGATGGAGAGTAAGTGTCAACTATAGGAAGCTGAATAATGCTACGAGGAAAGACAATTTCCCCATTATGTTTATGGATCAAATGCTGGAAAGACTAGTGGGGAACGAATTCTATTGTTTCTTATATTTTTATTCGGGTTATAACCAAATCTCAATTACCACGGATGATCAAGAAAAGAGTACATTCACATGTCTTTATGAAACCTTTTCATACCGTTGAATTCCATTTGGGATGTGAAACACTCCAACCACTTTTAAAAGGATCATGTTATTGATATTTTATGATATGGCATATTAGATTTTTGAGTTTTTCATGGAATAATACTCGGTATATGGAAATTCATTCTCAACTTTCCTGAAGAATTTGGAGTTGGCCCTCGAATTAGGTGATCACAAAAAATTTGGTTCTTAATTGGGAGAAGTTCCATTTCATGGTAAAACACAAAATCATTTTGGTATATCGGATCTCTATGAAAGTGATTTAGGTGGATCTGGTGAAAATTGAAGTCATCTTGCAGCTTCCCATTCCCACATCTGTCTGAGCAATTCATAGTTTTCTAGGGAACAAAGGATTTTATTGAAGATTCTTCCATGATTTATCCATGATTTCTCATCCCTTAACCAATATCTTGTCGAAGGATTCTATTTTTGGGTTTGATGAACAGTTTATAGTATCCTTCCAGATTCTCAAAGAAATACAGGTCGAAGATCCCATAATGGTTTCCCTAAATTGGGAGGTGAAATTTGAGATGATGTGTGATGCAAGTGACTATGCAGTGGGGGTGGTGCTTGGACAATGGTAGGACCATATTTTCATACCAATTTATTATGCCAGCCATGAAATGATTGAGGCACAACTAAATTATACAACCATTGAGAAAGAAATTCTAGTCTTTGTTTTTTACTTTTGAAAAATACTATTCGTAGATAGTGATTTCCAAAGTTGTATTTTATACTTGTTGTACTGCACTTAAGTACTTGCTGAATAAGAAGGTATCCAAACCATGACTCATCCATTGGGTGCTCCTCCTTTGGGAATTTGATTTGGAGGTCAAGGATAAGAAAGGTAGAAAAAATGTGGTGACTGATCATCTCTCTCATCTAGAACTACCTCATTTAGAATGAGAAAAAGACCGGGAAATTAATAAGGATTTTCTGGATGAAGAAACTCTTCTCAATTAAAGAAACACCTCATCCATGGTTTGTCGACATTGCAAATTATTTGTCCACCAGAGTCCTCCATCTACACATGTCATTTCAGCAGAGGAAGTGATTCTTATCAGAGGTGAAGTGGTACTTTGGAAATACCCACTGCAATTCCACTCATGTGGGGATGGGGTGATCCACATTTTGGATGAATATATTCAAAGAATTATATAATTTTGTCACTATTCTCTAGCATGAGGGCATCATGGTCCAGATCGAAAAATAGAAACGATCCTACAATCTAGATTTTTTTTGGAAATACTTGTTTAAAGATTCTCATCATTTTGTTTCTTGCTGTGATTGATGTTAGAGATCAGGATACATGGGTCGTCGAGCCGAGATGTCACATCACCCTCTTCTTGAAGAGGAAGTTTTTGATGTGTGGGGAATTTACATTATGGGACCCCCTTCCCCATACTTTAGGTACACGTATATTTTAGTCTGTGTGGACTATGTCTCCAAGTGGGTGGAAGCCTTAGAAACTACTCACAACACGTCCAAGGCCATCGTGGCCTTGCTCAAGAAAAATATTTTCATTCAATTTGGAGTCCCGCGAGTGTTGATCAATGACCACGACCCACATTTTTACAATTCTTTGATGATAAATATTCTCTTAAAGTATGGGGTCAAGTATAACCAAGAGACATTGTACCATTTTGAATCGAGTGGTTAGGTGGAGGTGTCTAATCATGAGTTGAATCAGATATTAGAGAAGATAGTGGGAGCTTCACGAAGGGATTGGTCCCTAAAACTGGATGATTCATTGTGGGCCTACTAGGAAGCCTTCAAAACACCATTGGGTATGTCTACTTTCTGGATGATTTATGTAAAACCATACCACTTTCTGGTGGATATGGAACATAAGTCTTATTGGGTTGTGAAGGCCATAAATTATGATCTAAAAGATGAAAAAGACAAGATGAAATTTAATTTAATCGGGCATTATGAGATTTGGTAGGAGGCATACGAGAATACCAAACTATATAATGAGAAAACTAAGGTGGTGCATGGCTGCAAGATCACTTAGAATTCCTTCCATCCAGGTGACTAGGTATTACTTCTTAACTCTCGTCTAAATATTTTTCCAAGAAAGTTGAAATCCCAGTTGTCAGGAACCTAAAAGGTGATCAAGGGTTTCCCTCCATGGAGTGGTCGAAGTAGCTGGTGCAGATGTTCAAATGTTCGAAGTCAATGGGTAGTTCCTTAAACCTTATTTCAACATGGTAGAAATGGTAGGCACATTTTCCACAATGCATTTTGGGTAGCTCAAGGCCCAGGTAAGTTGAGCTCAAGACTCTAAATATAGCCCTGACTAGGAGTTAACCTGACATTCTGAAAATATTTTGTTAAAATTAAATGTTTTTTAGTGTTATTAAGAATGAATGTTAGTGTGATTTTCATTTCATGTGTGTTTTAGTTTAGAATTATCATGAAAAGTCCAGATATCTTATTGAGTTTTTGTAATGTAATCCTAGAATTTCTTATGGAAAATCTCAATTTCTATTTTTTAACTCAACAGGAGACAAGGATTTCAATCTTAAAGGGGTGTTTTAAATTCAAAATTGGAAAATTTTCAAAATTTCATCAACCAGAACATACCGCATGATTTGAAAAACTATGTGCTGATAGTTCGCCTTGGACTCTCCATTATAAAAGTAGTTGCATGGTTGAGGCACATTTTTCCAAAATGTGTGGCCATTTAAACCCCCCGTTTCATAACCCCCATCCCCCCCCCCCTCCCCGCTTCTTCTTCACCTCATGCAACCCTCCTATCTAGACCATGGGTCGCGTAACCCCTTTCCTCTCATCCTTCTTCTTCTTCAATCACTACTCATCCCTTCATTTGGATCTCCATCCAAGGTAATATCTTCCCCTCTTCTCCTTTTCTCATTCTCTCCACTTATTTGTTTTATCTTCCTCTCTTTATACTAAGGCTTTTTCCAAGCCCCATTCCCCCATTCGCATTTTACATTTTCTTTATAATTATTCTTCTTGGCCTCCCTTTCTTATTTCTTTTGTTTTGTTTTTCAATGGTTCATCATCGCACACTATGCCCCAACATTTCATAACCAAAAACCTAATTTTCCAACTGTAATTTATATATTTTGGTATTTTCATTAGGTTATGTTGATTCCTGAATTTTAGAAATTCCATTTTTTGTCTCTACTTGTTGTGATTGTGTGGAATATTATTGTGTGATATGTGCTACATGGGGGTGCTAAAACCCCAAACCCCCAACCCATTATGTCTTCATTTAAAAGAGCTCGTGGGTCTGGTTCTACTTCCTCACTTGGACCACATGTCAAATTCAGTAAAAATGAGGAGATTATCCAACATAGAGAAATCTCAAATCATGATATGAGTACCCATCATGAGTTTAATATCAAAAACCTTGAGTTGTTATGGATTACAGAAGAAGTGCATATGTATATTTCTCAAGGCAACTTGACCCATTCCCTCACTATCCACAAACCAACATACAAGGACTTGTTCTAGAGTTTGGGGATACCTTCTAGTGCAGAGACCAGTATAGTGAGGGTGATCAGGTATTCAAAAGTTAATCTGATGGTGATGTTCATTTCTGAAGAATGAACAAAAGGTTTAGTTTGTGGCTTAGTGAGTTTTCCACCTTCAATGTATTTTATGATAGTATCCATGTGTAAAGTGTTGCACATGCCGAGGTGCCACTGGAGTGGGACCCCACCACTGATCTAGCTTTTTTGGCTACCATTTCCCTATCTGGAGAATAATTAGTGCCTCATAAGGCCAAGGCCTCCACATTTATCAATCCGATCAATCGAGTGCTACATCGCACTATCACCACATGAATTTCCGCTTGATTAGACATTTAGGGGAACATGAGTACATGGTACTTCTTCTTCTTAAACTTGATGATCACTGGAATAGAGTTCAACCATGATTTTCTCTTCTCCCAGTACCTAAAGAAAATGTTTTTCAAGCCAAATGGAGATATTTTTGTCGGACCATATGTTACACTTCGGATGCACCAGCAGGATATTGAGTATGATGAGGCAGAGTTTTTTGATCAGATTGTGGCCTTTTTATTTGATATTACACATCTTAGGTGGATGAGGATGCTTTATCCTAATGGTATCGGTTCTCGAATTCTTGTTCTACCCAAGTTTGGCCCAGCTACACCCCCACGGTCCATCGCTGAAGACAAGGCATCTAATGTCGCGCCTAATGCCACTCACCAGTCCACACCCAAGGCTACACCTTCTTCCCCTGATGACCCCTCTTCCTACATGGGACCACCACACTACCCACCTTACCCTTCATACCCACATTTGTAGGGCACCCCTTATGCTTACACAAACCTATTCTGTAAGTGGTAATAAGATCTGTATAATATGTTCCATTGGCAGCTCGAGTGCACTAAATTGGAGATGTAGTGGCTCATATTGTCCAGTCTTTATCCTCCCACACTATACGAGGTTGTGCACCCTCATTCTACTCCAGAAATAGGTAAGGAGATACCCCATTCCAGTCTGATCCAGCTGGCAGTTCCACATCAATGGGAGATCACCCCACAACCTCTACTCTTGTAGACAAAATGCCTACCGCTCTGCCAACCGGTGATCCATCTTGGGATGAACCTTCTCACGAATTATTTTTCTATCCCTCTGATCCATATGCGGGGTGGAATTGATGTTGTTATATTTTTTTCCTTGTTCCTTTTTCTTGTGTGACTGGATTGTACTATATTTTTCTACTGTTGTTCTTGAATGTGATAGTGTGATTATGTGCTTAAATTGTATGCCCACCTGATTCTTACATTGATTTTCCTATATTCACTCATCTATTTTTCTTATCTAGTCATCAAGGTATTTACTCTTTTCAGATACATCCACTCTTTCTCTTGGCGAGCTCTCTCACACTACTTTTTATCCATTTTGTACCGATATTTAGGGGATTTTCTCAGTTCTTCAATGTTATTTTCTATTTTTTCTCCATCCCCATCCATGCTTACCCTACCCACCCTTCTCTACATTACTATATTCATGAGGGGACATTATCATTTTTAACTGTGGGTGTGGGCTTCCTAAATTGGCACCCCATATAGTTTATTAATTGAAAATGTACCTCATATGACATGTTTTCCTAGGAATTTCTAAAGGGATATTATAAGTGTCAAAGGATAATATCAACTAAATAAAATTGAATTTTGGAAATTATCTCTGAAAATGGCTCATGTTTCCGGATTGACATACCTCATTTGTGATATGAATGAACATTGTAATGCTTGAAAAGGAACCTTCAGTCATTCATTTAGAAAATAGTTTTTTTAAAAATAGTTTTTTTGATGGAGTAATTTGAATTAAGGAACCACTTAAAATGGTAGTTATTTTGTGAATAAAGAAAGGTGAGGATTGGGAATTATTGTCACCGCACTAGTGGCTATTAGGTAGTCTTAATTTCATATACTCTTGAATTGCTCCAATTTTTCATCATGTGTCAACATGACAAATAGTCCAAATTATATTCTAGTTTCTCACCCTAATAAAAAGAGAAAATTTCTAGATATGAAAACGCATGCCCAGTAATTTTTATGACCTTTCATCATGTTCCAAAAGAAAAAAGTCAATGAGGTTGTGTGACCTTTAAAAGTGGTAGCCCGCTAATTGGTGATGAAAAACCTTGGATTAACAAATATAAGTGTATAATGATATGTAAATGGAGGTTTGAAATTTTTTAATGAATAAGGGGAAATTTAGTTGTAAGAAGAATTGATATATTAATGCATGGTTGGATGTTTTGGATTAATTATACTTTGTTTGATAACTTCATAATATTGGGGAGCCATGAAGTATGAATGTTTTAATTTTTAACGATAATTTTTTCAATATTCATATTCAAGTGACTGATATAATTTGTGGTATTTCTACCATTTGTGTTGGTAATTCCTTTGGAATAATTTTATAGGTGTTTGTTTGAGGACAAACAATCAATAAAGTGTGGGGGAGTTTGCTGCACTACGGTGCATAGGGTATTTCCATTTGGTTTACTATCTCAAAAATGGTTTTGTGGATGGTTTTGCACGATTCTCACAAGTTTAATATTCCTTGTTAGTTATTTTAGTTACCAAGGGATTAAGCGAGAAGGCCATGCTTCATTTGGAGATTTATAGGGGAATTAGAGGTTTTTTGACCATTTTTCCCTGATTTTTGCTGAATTAGTGTCACCCGGGACCAGCACCATGAAATAGGGCTGAGATATCCATAAATATCAAGACAGAAGCACCTTAGACGGCCTCTGCATGATTATCCAAACTGTGTGGATTCCCCAGAAGAAATTTGTTGGGGAGTGTATCTTGGAGGCAGAGAGCCCCACACGGCTTCTGCAAGGCCTACCAAACCGTTCAGGGCTGATTATTCTGAAGACAGATGGTTCTGCACGAACATCGCATAGTTACCCAAATTGTGTGGCCGAGTAACCAAACCGTGTGGGGGTGACACATTTTGAGACAAAAATTCTTGCACGACCTCCGCATGGTTACCCAAATGTTGGTTTCCAACAACCAGGTCATGCGCGTCAAGGGGATTTGGGGGTAGAGGCCTTCCGCATGGTATTCGCAGGGTTACCCAAACCGTGTGGCCAAACTATGGAAGCTTTTTTCCCTAACCTTTGACCAAAAGAACCTTGCATAGGGTTGGTGGACAGTTTATCAAACTGTGTACCCAACCAGTGCAGGCCACTGCACCCATTTTCCTTTTCCTTTCCACTTTCTACTGAATCCTTGACCCGGGAATAGAAATTCTACCTACCTTTGGACCAATGGAAAAAGTCCCCTTTGGATAGAGTAGACCTTGGGGGAGCCAAGGGGAGGGGAGAGGATTGATGCTGGTGTGGCTGGAGAGCTTGGAACGTATTTTGGAAGGATTTTTAAGCACTTGCTATTGTAATTTTTGTATTTTTCATTCTTCAATTTCCACATTAATGAACACTTAAATTAATTTCTGTAAGTATTTAATACTTTTCTTCATGAGTAACTAAACCCCCTTGTGTTGTGTTTGTGAAGGAATGTGGGTTCGTTGATGATCGGGTTTTCCTATTCTTGTGTTACTCATTTTTTTCTCACATAATTATCCCAACATTCTTTTTTAATTTTTCTAGAAACCTCATATCGGAAAAAGAACAGAGTTTCTAGGGATTCTTGGGGGAATTACAAAAATTATATCCATGATCATTGGGTATAACTGTCATTTCTAAAGGTTTTATTTTAATTATGAGTTACTAGAAATCAATTTCTAGACTAAGGAATTGATTTCTACCGGCATAGACGAAACTCACCGGACCATGGGAGTTCTGAAATCAATGAAACCAAAAAATGTGGGTTATTATGAACAAAACAACGCAATAAGGAAATATATTTTTAATGACTCACAAAAATTCATGGCCCGACACATTTTTACCATTAATTGCTAAAAATAAGATTTAGTGTCTTTTCTATTTTTAGGCTTAAATATATTTGAATTGAACGAGTCTAAGCAATTATATTTTGAAATAAATCACCATGAAAACAAAAAATTATATTTAAATTATGTTCCTTCAATTAGGTAATTACAAATGAAGAGACAAAAACACCTTAATGACTTCTTGTGGATCTAACCCATGATTACACTATACTAGGTACAAGTTAGGGAACTTCAATTCGGGTTTTTGAAGATAAAAATTCATCTTGAAAGACACCTCTAATACACTAGGGGATATATAAGTTATACTTATCTCGTAATAAAATCATTCTTATATGTTCCACAACAACATAAAATGATTTTCATAAACTTAACCCATTGAATAAAATGTGTTTTTTAAATATCATTCCATAGAAACATAATCCATGTAAAATAAATTGATTTCATAAATAGAATTCGATTATAAACATAATAAACCATAATAATATTAGGCATAGTATACTTTAATCATATCCTTAATCTTAGATGGAAAATACTTTTGACAAAACACTCGAATTTAATTCATGAAGAAAAATATCATTTTTCTTAAAAATGATTTCTTTTCTTAAAATACCAAAAAAAATTAAAATAAAAGGATTTCATTGGGATATCCTTTAAAACATATAAGAGATGTTTCATGTAAATAAGGTATTGTGAAATCATATATATCCATTCATGTAGTATAAGTTAAAAATACATTCTTCCCACACTTTTTCCAGAAATAAAAAAAGTACCTCGTATGGAAAATGAAAGAATGATTCCTTCCAAACCATGTCGACAAAAGAAAAAATCGGTAAAATAGACATTAAACATCCATAATATAATATTAAACCATTTTATGAGATAATTTTTATAAAACATTTACTTGGATGATAATTAAACTCTAATAAATTATTATGTATAATCAATCTCGATTAATAATGAGTTTGTGAAATTTTCCCTCACCTGGTGTCTTGACTCTCTTCGTACACACAAATTATTTCTTTATAATAAATGTAAGGTTATTATAAATATTTTATGGAAAAATATTCTTATACATAATACTTTATATGTCTTGATTATGACCTCATATTACTCTCTTATTAAGGATCTTATGATAAGGTTTTACTTTGGTTAATATTCGCTTTGTTATGCGCTTGTGTCATAATTTGTTTTATCATTGGTCCTTATACTTATATCATGAATCCAAAATGTAGATTATGATATAAATAAAATTTCTATAAATTAAATTTATATTTTAATAATATATATCACAATTAAGTATGAAATGTAATATATCATTCATAGAGACGGTAACTCGTACATACGGATGAAAGTTATTTCAATTTTTAAATGTCATGTTGATATAAGTTGTGTAAATGCCATATGTATATATATATATGTATGTATTTATATATATATATATATATATCATTATCACAATATCCTTTTATATCATATAATTTAACTAAACACATCATTAAAACATTCCATGTGCTGGGAGAATCAATCACATCGCTTTGAGGGGGAGGTAATCAACACTTTCTCGAACGAGATTATCATATTAACACCAAAAGTAAAGTAAGATTGTATGGGTTTTAAAAAGTAATAAGGAATATTGAAGACATAATAAATATAATATATGATATATATATATATATAAATATATTGTTCATCGTAATTTCCACCATGATTGGTGTTAAAATAAAAATGAACAATTATTGTTTCTTGAGGCAGCAGTTCGCTGTATAGAGAAACTATATTCTCAATATCCATTAGATGGAGGTGAATGTTAGTGTAGTTTGAAACATGAGCCTATCAAAATCATATAATATTGATTATACTGGTGTTTTTTACCATAATTGAATAAATAGAGTTGAGGGGCAGTGAAGGAAAATAAAGGAAAAGATCTTGAGATAAGACATTAACTCTTAATCAGGTAACTCCTTTTGGATTGTTACAAAAGGATACATTGAGTTGCCTTATGCCCAAGGTATGTCCTATAAGGGTAAGTAAGGGAATTTTTGTGGGGAAGTGGTCAGGGTTTGGCCTAGAAAAAAAGGCTTTATATGTGTGAATAAAATAGAAAGAAAGGTTTCCTTTTATAAGATGTAGGAGGGGCACTTTAGGAAACTCTAGTACTATTAATTTATTATAAACTGATTTTCGATTTCAAATAGCACAAAAGTGATTTATTTCATTATTGAGATTATTATGGTTTGACAACCTCACAAAAAATAAAATTTTTACATGTTTAGGTCATAGAATTAACCTCGTCTTTTGTCTTTAACCTTTAGTTGAACAATTTAACTCTTATTGTGACAACTTCTCTTTTTATACTGTATAGTTAATATAATTAATATACAATTCCAAAAGAACCACAGTTGTATAATTTATGATATATATTACACGATAAAATTTATTTTTTAGAACCTTATATTTTTATGAATTTGATAACATTTAATAAACTATTATTTATTTTAAAGTATCATTTATGTCAATTTTGATACTATTAAATATTTGTATTTAAAAAAATAAACAACAAGATAACTTCAAACAAATAATTCCAATATGTAACTAACATGTCTATGTTATATATAAAATTCATGGATATCATTAATTAAGTAAAATTAATCTATTTTAAAAAAATTAATATCATTTATCTGATACCACAGTTAACTAAACAAACAATGCATCATTATTCTACAATACATTAATTAAGTCATTTCTTCTCTGAAAAATAAAACAAATAACATAATAAAGATAAATTTATTATATCTAAAACGAATATTTATAGTCTAATTTATCTTATGCATGACCCTATATAAAAAATAATTTAGTTATTATATTTCAAATATAACTCTTTTAACTCTTATTTAAATAAAATATAATAAATATCTTCATCTAACACAAGTGGCTCAAAGAAGATAATATTTTTTACCTAAGTTTAATTTGGTTCTAACACCACATATCCAAGGAAATTAGGACAAGGGTTAGGGTATTTTTATATTATTATAATATTATTTTTACCATTAATTACCCGAATTACATTTAACCATCGTAAATAAAATTTAAAAGTTACTATTCACCAAAAAATTATTTTGATCTTATTAGACCAACTTTTATATACTTATTAAGACCATATATGTCTGTTTTTAGAAATTCAATTCACAAAAGTGGTAAAATTTGATCTAATTCCAATCCTGCAAAAAGTCAGTTTTTAACTACAAAACAGAATTTATTACTATTCATCAAAAATCGAAACTTTTCAGAAAAATACAAATAATTATCCTTAAGCTAAAATTGATTTTTTGAATAAAAAATGATGTTTATTTCATCAAAACCTAATTCTATGAGTGTCTAAAATTAATTTTGTTATAAGGACATTAAAAGTGATTCATCAGAGAAAACGGTATTTTTAAGCTTGGAAGAACCTTACCAAGAATCACATATTTTATTATCAATATTTGAAAATTAGTTATTACTATTAATATAACTATGTTTAATGTATAGGTTATAATTTATTCATTTATATAATTATTATAATAAAAAATGTTTCGTAGAAACTCGGTGTTGCGTGTATCGTACACCAAGTCAGTGTTGCATACAACGTATGCCAAGTTGGTGTTGATGCAACGTATGCCCAGTTTTTTTCAATTAAAATGAATGTTTCACTTAGTGAAATGAAATATATAAATGAAAATTTTAATTTATTCAAAAAAAGGACAATAAAAACTCTGGGTGTTACAAGAACTCAGAGAGGCACTCATTGAAGCCCTCTGGACCCCATAAGAATATGAGAGAGAAGTAACTATAGTAGAGGCCTATAAAAGAGAGAATATTACATTATAATTACATGTCCTCATATCATTAACTAACCAAGATTAGGAATAGGTCATACAAGGGAACCTTTGGACCCTATATGTTTCAATCTGACTCAACAATGTCCATGTCCAAAGGGCTCTGATTGATAATAGTTTTGGGATTAATCTTATCCTAATCCAGACACTCTGAAGTTTTTGATATAGAAAAAGGTATTTTTCTCCCATGATGTTGAACTTTAAAGGGTATGATAAGTGTTATAAAATAACTTTTGGTAAAATCAAACTCAAAGCGTAGTTTGGGGATCTCACATATAATTCAATGTTTGTATTTTTCTAACAAGAAACCGCATAAAATGTCCTACTTGGAAGTCCCTGACTCTATATCCACTTGGTAGTTCCTTCGACATTACATCAATGTTTTAAGTGCCCCATTTATTAAAATATTTGTAAACATCATGGTGATAGTGCCCCTTCGAGACTTGGGAAGCCACATATACTAAAGAATGTTTCTACAAAAATGGAGGTGAACATCTAATGGTGGATGATATATATAGGTTACAACCCCGAAAGTCTTAGGGACCTCCCCTATAATTTCATGGAGTATTCTAAAAAACGACTATATACTCTTCAAAAATCTAGTTGAGGTGATAAACTTGACCATGTATATCTAATCCCCTTCTGTTCCTATTGATAGTGTATTGAAAATCAGCTTAGGAATCTATCTATAATGATTCATGAAGTAGGGGATGATAATATCTTTACTCACAGCCTCTCTCACCCTTGTGGCAACTGACAAGACCCAAAATTTCTATCTTCATCTAGGGATGTCTCCATAGACCCATATATGGTAGAAGATAAGGACGGCCTTAGAAACACACAGCCTGTATTTGTGTAAAGTTTCTTTAACACCATTGATTACGTCAAGCATAGAAATCTAGGAATATAATAAGACCCATGACCTACACTAATTAGTTTCTTCATTTTCCACAAAGATAAATAGATATATATTTCATTTTTGAAGAACCATTGATAAGTGTACACTTTAAACTATACAGAAATTATCAAACTAAATCCATATGTGGATACACACCATCTCATATTTCCAAATGAGAATCCAGGATTCAAGAAGGAATCTAGGATTATGCACCCCTATCATGGAACCAATGTAGAGGTGGAAGAGGAAAAAAAGATCCATTATATATTTTTATAAGAATTAAAATAACCAAGATGGATCTCTAATATTGTTCGCCTCAAGAAAAAGAATGGGAAATTTATGGTCTGCATGAATTTTAGATACCTCAATCCACACTACACAAAGGAAGACTTCCCATTATTGATCGTAGAAATCTTGATCAATGATACTTCAGGATTCCAGGCCCTTTCCTTCATGGATGGGTATTCATGTTAGAAAAATATAAATATACCCCCTAAAGATGAACAATCCAATGCCTTCAAAGCACCTTATGGGATCTTCTACTATCAAGTCATTCCCTTTGGGTTATAGAATGTTGGAGCTACATATTAATGCACTATGCACAATATCTTTACTATTCTTGGGAAGAATAGCCAATTGTTACGTCGAATACCTAGTTTTCAAATACCGACATTAATGATATGACATCATGGACATTCAAAAAATCTTTGATAATCTATGAAAGCACAATATAATGGTGAATCCACTGAAATATGCTTTTAGGGTAACATTAGGGATGTTCCTTATCATTATGGTACACCACCATGGCATTGAGGTTAGACAAGAGAATAATAGTGTTATATTTTCAATGTCAGCCCCAACAAATCTAAAATAGTTGAGGGGTTCCAAGGGATCACTTCCTACATTCAGGGTTTCATAGAATATCTGGCCGAAAATCTCTCCCCTTAACCCAGATAATGAAGAAGGGAATCACATATCAATGGTACTATGACTTCCGAGAAAACATTGAAAGTATCAAGCAGTATTTATTACACCCTATTATTCTGATGACTATGATGGAAAGGAGGCCACTCAATTTATATTTGGCCTCTATTGAATTCTCAAAAAGAACCCTCATCACATAAAAAAATGATTCAGGGAGTTAGAATAGCATCTAATTCCTCATTATGACAATTCTAGTTACTGACACATGGTACTATGATGTTGAGAATAACAGTCTTCAACTCTTTTTTGAAGTGAAAACGATGAGACCTTGTATGAAGCACAAAAAAATCCATTTTTTCTCTAGTATTGATATTCTCATGTCTATACTTGGATTCCCTATGATGACTAGGTGCTTATCCCAATGGGAGTTCATTCTGCAGCAATATGACATTCAGTTCATATCACATAAATTTGTGAAAGGGAAAGCCATGGATGATTTCTTCACAGCACATCGTGCCCTAGAAAATACATTACTGGAGATAATGATTCTAGATTAGGATTTATTCTATGCCCATGACACTCCCTCTACATTGGGAGATTTATTTTGATGGATCCTCCTAAATTCTTAATAGAAAAAGGATGAAAAAACCGAAGCTCAATCGGGTTGGCTTAAGGATTATATTTGTCTCTATACACAAAGAATTTCCTTAATCTTTCTCACTGTCTAATTGATGCATGAATAACAAGAAACAATACCAATCCCTCATCATTGGCCTAGATCATACCATAGAGTTGTATATAGCCTACCTAAATATCAAAAGTGATTCAGAACTTATGATAATGTATATCAATTGAAAATATTCCATCAAAAAGGAAGAACTATCCCATATCACTAGCTAAGTCAAGGTACTGATGTTAGAGTTTATTTTTATCCCACGTTCCATCATGTTCCTTGGTCACAATATTCTCTTAATGATGGGTTGAATAATACAACCGCTGTATTGGTCAACTCTGATCAGGAAGAAGAAATATTTTGGATCACGCATCAAAGAATGTTCTCATAAGTTGTCATTTGTGATATAGAATAAATCAATCATTTCAACAGTACCCTAGAGTGTGATGAACAAAAATCCACCCCTGGAAGGATGGTGACAATAATTTTTTTCTTTAAAAGGGACTCTCTTGATAAATAATTCCAATGGGGAACATATTCTGTGTCATGTAGCGAACTTTACCTTAAAGGATGGTCCAAATGAATTGAGGGCCCTCTGTAATTGTGTATTTGATGGAAGATTTATCTGATGCATAAAATAATGGGATATTCTTTCCTTCATTGAAGAGGTACTTGTAGGATACTATGGTACTCATCAGTCTGAGACCAGGATCTCCCACAAAATCTAGAGTCTTTGTTATTATTAGAATACTATGATACAACACTATGTTTAATTCACTAAGAAATGTGATTCATTATAGATATATGAAAACATCATCCATAAACCCATGGAATTTCTACATGAAGCTAAAACATTATTGTCCATTTTATGTTTGGGGAATGGATGTTTTGGGTCCATATCCCCCAGCCAAAGTTAAGTTTTTCAAGTACATCCTTAATGGTAGAAAATGTTTTCCAAATAGGCTAAGGAAATATCCCTCAAAGAAGTCAGGATGAAGAACATCACCAACTTTTTAAAGTCTCATATAAATACCATGTTCGAAGTCCCTCAAACAATATTGATAGAAAATTCCAAAAAATTATATTATACAGAATTGAAGATGTTGTAATATGATTACTATATCATGTCCAATCACTCATCTCGCTATCATGCAGTAGAAAATGGACAGATGGATTCCATCAATAAGACTCTATCAAATATACTCAAGAAGATGGTGAACAAGGATAATAAGTATTGTATGAACAATCTTCTCCATTCTTTATGGGACTATCACACCACCACACATACTGCTATATAAGTAAATCCATATTTAGTGGTGTATGGGACTGAGGTGGTGTTACCCATTGAATTCTAGCTATATTCACTCTGAATAGTCATTTTCTAATAGCTTTTAGATGATGACAAATAACAAAAGTGGCTAGATGAATTGGAATAACTCAATGATAATAGGTTATGTACATTGCAGAACCTCAATGCCCATCAAAATTAGATCACACAAGCTGTTAATAAATTGTTTCACCTTTATTCATACCTCCAAGGAGAACTAGTATTTTTTCTCAAAACCCCGATTATACTAAGAAACAATCCTCTAAATCTTGAACCCCAATAAGTGGAGTATGTCACCCTCTACTGCTAATGCGATATTTATCAAGAAAAAAATTCATTGCAATTGGAAAGCACACATTTTTTTGGTTACATGTCGTTAAGCTATATGATATTATCCTGATTACATGATGTCAATTTATATGATTTCATCCTGGTTACATAATTTTGAATTGTACAAGCTTATCTGGGTTACATGATGTTAAACTGTACAAGCATGTACTGATGGTGTGACATTAAACTACCCAAGTTTGTCATTCTTTGGTGATGTTAAACAACACAATGTATTCCTTGAAGAATTACTTTAAACTGAAAACCATCTCATTTCCTAACAACATTTAACTAAATTTTAGGGATATGGTCTCACTGTATGACATTTAAATGCACATAAAGAACTATCTCACAAATGAATCGCTACATATTAGAGATGTCTATGTAAAATAATTATGAAATTCCTCCATCCTTGTGTGAGATTTATCTACACATAGGGAATATCCTCAAATAATAAATCTGTGTGGCTTGATTCTTGACATCATAGTGTATGAATTGATACCCTTACCACTAGTCTTGGGCACAGCCACAACCGTCCTTTTCCATCACATTGGGTGACCCATATTTTCACCGCATGTTGTTAAACTGCATGGCGAGTGTCCTTACCCCACAACATTAAACTATATAGATTTAAATAACTATATATGTATTTATTCTTTATATCACAAGATATGTAGTGATGCCCAAACCTCTCTTTTTCGTCAAAGCCACAGGATTACATTATTTTCACATTGGGTTATCTATTTCCTTACTGGAAGACATTAAACTGCATAGATAAGGTACTTTCTACATGACATTGAATTGCATGGGTCTTATATAACTATGTATATCGTGATTATCATTTTCAATGAGATACGTAGGGATTCCTCTATAAGAATTAACCAAAAAAGTAACCCCAAATTTTATATGGGTAAATTCATACAAGCTCAATTTTTCTATATATGAGACATATCTATGTATAAATGTCTTATAAACACAATATATTGTGTATAATTTTTTTATTGGGCTCCCATATCCTTAATGCTTGACATGAAATTGTAAGGAAAGTTTCTTGGTCACAGGACATTAAAACCTCACAAAAAATGCCCTTACTCTATAACATTAAACATCAAGGCAAGAATCACTGTCACATGACATTAAAATTGGTACAAAAAAATGTCTTTACGATATTAAGATAAACATCACTAAAATTTCGATACCACATGTCGTTAAACTATAAAAAAGACAAAATAATCCCCATGGAATGACAATAAACTATGTTGGACATCATCCATTTTCATCCCTTATCAAAGGACCCAGAGTGCCTTACCCCGGTCAGCCAGAGAGTGGGGTGCTTCCATCATCTTTTAAGAACCTCATTCCATAAATCATACTTCATGTCTTCAGTGCCATGGGTTTTCAAGACCTTCCACGGCCCCTTGAAAAGATACTCAGCTACACGGAACCCTTTTCATGACTATGAACATATGCCTAGGCCTCTTTCATCTCCACCAATTCTCTTTAATCAAGTGATTCACTCTACAAAAAAATGATTTTTGATCCTTCTAAACCCTGACATCAATGTGGTATAACTCAACACCTCAGTGTGATCTGAACTACTCATGGTATTATTGTCCCATATCATTACTCATCACCTGAGAACCACGATCCATGGTTTACAAGATTTCCATCTTCCGATCAGAAGGATGTTGTGGTACTTCATACCCTAGTTATCCTAATTAAAATCTTATGTATCGTTATCTATATTATATCCATGTGTGCCACAACCTTAAATTTCATTCACTTTGATCAAAGTTATACAAAATTAAAATTCAATTCATATCTCTCTAAATTCTTCATCACGGAAATTTAGGGAAAAATTTGGTGCAAATAAATAATGCATAAATCTTATTGATCCCAATCTGTATCCCTAGTAAAAGACAAGAAATGATAACTGAACCATCTAGTATAGAAAAAAGTTAGTGTAATGAATTCTCACACCTATTTACTATGATAATATGTTTTGTATATAGTGAAACAAATTTTAGGGTGCTCAAACCCTTCTTGTATATTAAACTTTCCACAAATCACACATCATTACTTGAGATCCTCATATCACCACCATCTTCCAAGGCCCTTGGAGAGGATATCTGGCTTCATGTGACCCATTTCATTACTATACCTTTATTCTTATGGATTATGAATATGCTCCTAAGGTCCTCAACCAAATTTATCACTCTGTAAAAAGGTATTTTCGATCCTTGTAATCCCTAACATCCTTTTGAAAAACCAATCACCTCAGTGTGTTTTGGTTCATTCCTAGTACAATTGTCCCAGACCATCCACATGACCTAAGCACTTTGAACCATGATTTAAAATACTTGTAAAAAAATAATCACGTGGATTTTATATTCTCAAATTATTACACTATGTCTTTTACCTTTCATCCAGGCCGAAATGAAACACTCTATTCCTGATCCTTTAATGGCCCACACCTCGTGATCTGTTACCACGAGGAGTAGGGCTCAAGATTCAGAATTTAAGAGTTTAACTGTCAGAGGGATCCAGTACCCTTCTTGGATTTCATTCTTCCCATACCCAACCACATCTTATAGATTTTTTCATCTTCATAAATCATTCATGGACCTCATAAAGTAGTGGAATTCATCTTTGTGTGACCAATTATATCTAAGCATAAGGGCCCTGACCTGACAACTAAATGAATCTACTCTTTTCCAAAAATTATCTTCAATCCTTATGATACATGGGAACATCGTAGTGGAATATTGAACCTTGGGGGTGTTAATCTTCATCCTCAACATTCCTACTTCATTCCATATTCACAAACTCAAACTTTTGGGTTAAGAATTTTATCACCCATACTCTAACTGTACAAACGGAACTAGAATTCCAATCATTTTATCCTCAACCAATATTACACCTATAAACCTTCCATGACCCCTGGAAAAGAGTCAATATTCCCTTATTTAGAAATGGTACCGACACATATGGGATTCGAACTATCAACTAGAGGAACATCCTCCTAGTAGGAAAGGATCACTGATCCTCATGATCCTTGGAAACACCATGATAGAATTTAGTATCATAGTATGTTTTGGGTTGTTCCTGGATTGTCTGCACCATATTCCATGATCATCGATCAATTCCTAGTAGAAAGTATTTAAAATGAATGGAATCCAAAGGTCTAAGTTAAAATACTCTAAACTAAAGAAATAGAAGGACCATTCTGAAAGACACCAAACTACATAGGTAGAGGCATGATCTAAAATCTTGTTAAACTAAAAAAGTATAATATCTATGTTTAAGGACCTTAAACTACAATAACACAAATTCCGATAAAAAATACCCTCAACAATAGCAATAGAAGGTCCGAGCTAAAAGACCCTAAAATAAACTGATAGAAGTCTGAGCTAAAAGATCTTAAACTGATGTTATATAAGGTATAAGTTAAAAGACCCTAAACCAAAGTGATAGTAGGTGAAATCTAAAATACCCTAAACTACAGTTACAGAAGGTTCAAGATAAAAGACCCTAAACTACAGTGATAGAAGGTCTGAGAAAAAATACCATAAACTACGTAGACAGAAGGTCTGAGATAAAAGACCTTAAAATACAGTGATATAAGGTCTGAGCTAAAAGACCCTAAATTATAGTGATATCAGGTTTGAGTTAAAATAATATAAACTAAATTAAAATAGTGATTCAGTCTATAGAAATTATAAAACCTTATAAGGCCCATCATATGGCCTTGTAAAAAATAAATCTAAGTTCTCCAATCCTATCGAATTCAGAAAAATATAGATCACTCTCTATCTGGGACATATATCCTACCCAAATTTTATTTTTATGAATTAGGTGATCTCAAGATAACGGAAACAGATACATCAATAAAAAATCTCATGTTGATGGCCACTCACAAGAAATTCTTGAGGAGAATATGTTATGTTTGTATCCATACATTGACTCTCTGATCCTATTTACCCAGAGTCGGTGCACTATTAAATAACATTGGCATTCTCATAAGAGATCCTATCTCAAAATACCAATTAGTTTAGTAGCCTTGGAAGTACTAGATACATACATAATTTTTTACATTACATCATGAGATAAGAACAAAAACAACATTTTCCCCTTTGAACACACTTATATCCCTTATCCTATCCTTGCATGAAAACCATAAATACTTCTTCACATCTTAGGAAAATAAAACATATAAACGGGTGAGCTCAGATTCTCAATAAGGATTACAATATAGTAGAAACTTTCATAAATTATCATAAACCTTTAAGGAAATGTATAAGACCAAAATATAAGCCTTTTAAACATATACTTCATCATAATATGGAAAATATAAATCAAATAATTCCATTTAATTAATCACTTGGATATTCTAATTGTCGAAAAATCACACGCAATATCAAAATCCAATTTCATAAAAATGTAATGCATAATTTCAGACATCATAACCGCATAGTCAAGGCCTCGTTCCAAGACTAAAAATAAGATTTTGTCAAGGACTTGTTCCAAGAAACCGGTTTGTCTCATGGAAACTACCAATGCATCGAGGAGCTATAGAGGGATCCACCTGTAACTTACTACGTCCAATGCATTCCTCATATGAAAAGGTTTAAACATAACATAAACATTATTTTTAAAATTAGAATGCAAAATGTCAATACTTTATCCATAAACCATGAATGGTATAAAAATAACACATCCACACTCAAACATATCACAAAACAATCAATACAATATGGAAGATTTGTATCATAATAAATCAACCTCAAACAAGTTTAATATCCATCAAAACATGTTGACATAGATGAAAAGAAAAATATTTAAAAGAAATAACTATTTCTATTTTAAAATCATTTAAAAGTCAGATAATTATAAAAGAAAACATTTATTCTGAAAATGTTCTTATAATATTGTAAGAAAATATTTTAAGGTGTTATAAAGTTGTAAAATAGTCACACCTGCCATATAAGTTAAAAAACATTCTTTCGGTAATTTCGTCGAAAAGGTCGTAAAGGACCTTGTTTGGAAAATGACAGTAAGATTCCTTTATAAATATATTATTAAAATTAAAAAAGGGTATAAATTAATTTAACCCATATTCTAGGAAATAATAAAAATGTTCTGAAATACATTTTTAACAAACACAGATGTGGATTATAAAGAGGTCCAAGTAGATACTCACGTATAAACAGCCTCAGATATTGAAGAGATTGTTGAATTAACCCTTACCTTGTACTTTTACTTGGTCAAGGGTATGTTAACCTAATATATTATAGTTAAATATATTTTATTAAGTTATAAAAGAACCACATACATAAATATGATATCATATATGATCTTATAATATTTCTTTATTAATAATATTTCAATAGTATCATAATTTCTGGTGTTAAATAATTCATTTCCCTTTACGTGATTGGTTACATAAGCCATGTTTGTTTTGGATATGATGTATTTGATTCATATAAAGAGTAATATTGAGTTATTAAACATTTTTTTTAATCATAAAATTAAAATTATTCTTGAATGGTTATGATGGGGAATGAATTTCATCACGTTCGGGGAGACGGTGATACGTACGTACGCACGAGCAACAATATCATTCTATTGATGATGAAATCAAATGTAATTGGATGGTATATTTTATATATAGAATCCAAAACATTTTATATTTATTATTTACATTAGTTATACTCATTATTATACTCATCCAAATAATGAAGTGTTTGAATAACAAACCACACCACGACGTGGAGACGGTAAATCATACGTACGCACGTATGATGACTTTTCATTCATAGGATGGGAATAATAATGAATATGGTTGTAAAATATTTATAATAACATCTCAGTATGTATTAGGTACTGGATTTATTATTTTGGTATGGAAAAAACAAAGAAATAGGAAGTGGATGAAGAAAAGGACATTGAAAGAGGTGGTGATATTATTACATCTTCTTCAAGTGTTTCCTTTTGAGTTGATCAAAAGGGTTCCATAGGTTGTATTTCTGATCAAATAATGGCCTCTAGTTCTAAGTGAGGGTAGTGAGGAGGATATTTGAGAAGGGTTGGGCCTATAAAAATGGCTTTGGAGGTGTGAAATTAAGAGAAGGGGAAGTACCCTTTTATAAAAGAGGTGAGGGTCACTTTAGAAAAACCATGAAATATTATTTTATTATACAATATTATTCGGTTTATAATGGATAAAAATTTATTTATTTCAAGGATAAGGTGTGTATGGGTCTAAAACCTCTTAACCGATAGTTTTTAGATAGGTTTATGTCACCAAATTGAAATTATCTTTTAGATTTACTCTTTTCTAAATAGTTTAAAATTTACCTTGTCCCTTTGTATTTGTATATTATATGGTTAATAAACTAACTATAAAATTCTAAGAGAACCCCAAGTGGTTCCTCAAGGACATAGATATTATAATATAAGTTCTTTTGCAGAACCATATAATTTTAGGACTATTATATCATTTAATATTATATTTTTTTTTTAAAAACTCATTTATGTCAATTTTGACGCTATTTGGTATTTTGTTTTTGTGAAAGTCATAAAAACTTTATAACTTCAAAATACATTTATTTAATAACCCATAATATGTCATATTAACCAATAAAATTATTGTAATTTATCAAAAGTATCAATCTATATTTATTTAGATATTTCTAATATCAATTATTTTAATCATTCATTAATAAGGTAATTAGTGCATCGTCATTGTGTCATAAATAAATTTAATTTTTTAATATCTAAAAAATATAAATAAAATACCATTATCTAGGAAATAGTTTTATATCTATAATGAATTTTTATAGTCTAATTTTTCTTATGTTAAATCCTATATTAAAAATGTTTTAGTTATGAAACTTTGAATTTAACACTTTTAACTCTTCTTTAAATAAAATAACAATAAATGTCTTAATCTAATCCAAGTGGACCAAAAGGATCATATTTTATTCCTAATGTTGTTTTTTGTCGAAATACACTAATCTAGTAGAATTAGGACATGTGTTAGGGTAATAATAATATCATTTTTAACTTTAATTACCCTATTTACTTTTAATCGTGGTAAATAAAAGCGAAAAGTTACAATTCACCAAAAATTATTTTCATCTTATTGAACCAAATTTTACTTAATGATATCAACCGTGTGTCTTAAATTGTTTTAATTAAATTTAAAAAAGTGTTAAAATTACATTTTACGCAAATTTTCTAATGTTTCTTGAAGGTGGGTAGAGATGGTAAAAAGTTCAATAAAATATTATATATATAATTTTATTATAAAATTAATCCAATGAATTAAATTGAACTAATGTAGGTATTATGTATCTATTTTAAATTATAATAAATTTAAATAAAATAAATAATATTTTATATAAAAATTCGGTTTTAAACAATAATGTAGTGTTTTTCACTATTTATCAAAAAATGAATATTTTCAGAAAAATTCCAAAAATTATCCCTATGCTAATTTGGATATTCCAATACAAAAATGAAATACTTTATGAAAAGTAAAATTTATAAATTTTTTAAATGTGGGTATTACTATTCATAACGGCTAATTTGATTGCTCATGGTGTGTTATAACTCGAAGTTGCGTACATCACAAGCTATAGTATTACTCAAAGGGAAATGTACCGTGGGAGCTTGAGGTGTTACACATATATTTCGTTTTACTTGATATTATGCAAAGGATGAGTATTTTAGGTAATTCACATAACATAAGATCAGAGATATTTCATGCACATCATGAATAAAAGATAACTGTGAAACATCATATAATTTTTAGTGAGTTTACTCACTAATAGAATACAATAGGAAGAATCTACAAATGTCAAATTCTATCTCATGAATATATGACCTTAATAAATGTTTTAAAATTATGAAATCATTATATAATGTTTCCAAAATAATCCTTTAACTCTACAAGACTCTCCTCGAAGGATATAACGAATTGGTGTAACTGGTAAAGAGACTAAGTTTCAGCTTCCACAACTCACTACAACTCCTCCACCTTGGCAACGACTTCATGCCTGGATTTCTCTTCTAGGAAAAGAATTCTCTGTTATTCTAGCAAAGGCTTCTATGGTATCAGGAGTACATGTTGAAACTATGATAGATCCACTTGAATATGGATTATTTTTTGCTAAAGATAATCAGTTTCAAGCTTCCCAGAATTGATTACATCCTAGTGAGAAGCTTCCTCCACCAAAAACTAGGAAGCTTCGTTTATAGCCTCATCCCATTTCTTCTTCACTAGAGAGGAGGCATTAGCAACCACCACCTTCGATTTTAGGTCCCTCTTCTATTCCAATATTAATATAACCACCTTCATCTAGGCACAAATATAAGTATAATCAAAACCCTCATAAACAAGAATAGGGAAAATATTTTGAAGGTGTTCCAAATGATACTTCAACTCCTCTAGGTGGGCTCTGAAACTAGGGCCCAAATCTCCCTACACATGAGTGTCTGCATTGAATTAAAATTTTAAATAGACCAAGAGCCTTGATCCATTCCCAAATTGATAATGGGAACATATTTCAAGACTAGGTCGCTCATAGATAGATTCATTATAATAGTCCTGGATGATGAGTGAAGAGATCACATCTCCATATTAGTTGATCTAGTGGGAGGAACCACCAAGGGAGAAGAGACCAAAGCAACTGAATTTCCGAGTGAAGACACTACAACAAAGGGAATTGGGGTATTTTAGTCATAGGATAAATAATACAATATCATAAAGTAATCAAAAAATATGATTGATGTTAGAAACATATATTTTTCTGCCACCCCACTAGAGACATCTACTGCCCCAAACCCATCCTCGGGTGAAGAAGATAATCCTTGTGATGTGTTGCTTCGTGGATCTTTCGATTCTTGTCCCAAAGACATTCTTTTCTCACCACGCTTTTAAACTAAAAAAACAAAAGAAAATATCAAGAAATATGATACAAATAAAACAAATTTACAATCTTGGATAATTACTCACATTCTTTGAAACTTTATTCCATTATGGATAACATGGTAGTATAAGAGATAACAATGGAACTATCCTCCACAAGTGCTCCGGATCAGGTGGTTTGATCCGAGAGATACCTGCAACATGAAACTAGCATGATTGATTCAACACGTCATCCACCACTTCTTATTGATGGGCCAGGCCTGATTATGAAGGTTCTAACAAAGAAAATGGATGCCCTTAAATATCTTTAGAATCAGATATATACTCTTCCAAGTGAGATTAGAGGGGACCTCTGTATTTTTAACAAATCAGGATGTGTTTTCAGAATAATCGAAAAAAGAAAGGAGAGAAATTATCCACATACTTGAGGGTTCTTTAGGAGAATACCTTGACAATGTAGGTCACTTCCATTTCCTCTTCCCTTATTGGGAAGGCTCCATATAAGGTTTTAAGGAAAATATCATTACTCCGTAAATGGAATATGTTGTCCTCTTATGGGTTTATAGACTCGGGGACCCCTCACCATCAGTCCCCTAGTCACTTCCAAATTTCACTCCCATAGATGTACCATGGCGAGAATATTCAGGGGATAGAAGAACTGATTCGGCTTCACCATCACCCCCTATATCAAAAAAAAAACACAAAGGATACTAGTGAGGTTATAATGTAATCATGACCCTTTAAACATAGCATTGAGCTAAGTCTTACCACTACTACAAAGGACCATCCAAATTTTTCACAACCATTTTTAGTGTCCCCCACACCACCATTTTTTGAACCAAAGGAGAATAGAAAACCTGACCCTCAACACTTTCCAGCATGACATCATGGTATTTGGAGAAGGCCCTGACGTCTTTAGGTTGGTCTTTTAATGTAATACCCATAGTGGTAGTAACATATGAAACATCTTCCAAAGGTAACTTTTATTGAAGAATGAAACCTTAGAGATTAGCCTCCGTGTTTTTGGACCTCAAATACATCCATTGTTGAGATGTGATAGGAAATGATAAATCTATCATGGATTTACCATATGGTTTCACACTCATTGTTGCTTCATCATTGGACACTTCTACTGGAAATGAAGATGATAAAAAATTTGTTATCTCCTAACAAGGAATATTTGGAGTTGCTAGTTATCTAGAAGATGGTTTCTTTCCAAGCCTAGTATTGTGATCAAAATATGGTGGTTGGGATTACTTGGATACCAATTTGGATAATTTCTCACTGGTATATAAGGGAACTAAAACCAAAACATAATGTTAATACAAAACAATAACCAAATCATGGGGGTGAAGATTAATATCACCACGAGTCTCCTATTTGGTAAACATAATCTAAAATTGCCAAATTATTTTATATTATCCTCATATTGAATATAAATAGAGCGAGGATATATTGTATGGATGCATAGGAATTGGTGAATGAACTGGAAGGGTGTGTACCATTTGCAGATGGCGTCCCTGTCAATACAGGTGGAATAAACACTGTCAAGGATTAATTTCATATAAGATCATTCCTCAAGACTGGACTCACTAGTATCAAAAATATCACCCCTGGTCACATTCCTAGAGGTTATGAAAGATAAATGGTCATAACGTCTTATACCAACCCTGAAATTATAATCATTCAGTGTAATGGGTCTCACCCCACTGATACTTTACAGGTATGGTATGAAGTGGTCATTGGGGATATCCTGAATGTTCAGATATTCATAGCCTCCAAGGTGAGATCATATCTAACCTTATAACAATTTGAAGGTTCCCACAATCATATAAGGGGACTTTCCCTTATAAACATGATGTAGAAGAAGATAATGTTGGTCCACCATAGGGATGGATGTCCCAATACACTCTGCCTACCATGGAGGTCGGCATCCTAGAAGTGGAAAATCTAACTCCACTTTTTTCCTTTATTGGAACTATGTATCCACTACATTATATGTAAAAAACTATCTAGTAGAACATCCCAATCAACAGTAGGGATTAACTCCCACCCCCATTCTTTAAATCTCACTTACTCAACCCTAGGTCTATAAACACCCAGTGCACTATGGGAGTCCTTAGTAATCCAGGCATTCAACTTCTTAGTTTCTAAATAATAGTGATACTTCTTGATAAACTATCACACACATGTATAAAATGGGATATCCTCCTTATGAAGTGTCTTCTTTGGTAAGTCCTTTTCATCCATCCTCATCATCTCTTGGGTGAGAGGGGGATCCTCGTTACGTCATCTTAGGCAGACCACACGGGAAAGAACTCATCATACATCACACCTAATATAACTGCACCACATATATACTCCACATCCTAAAGGATGATTCATATATCACCATGCATGATGTTGAAGGCATTCATGTATAGACTCCAATGACTGAATAGTTCCATCATCATACCCTTTTTACAATAGGCATATGTCTACAATATCTAGACAACCTCTTATATTACAATTTTCATCAAATATTCAGTTAATTCAGCGAAAATTTAGTTACCCAGAAGGTCTATCCCCATTCCATTTTATAGCTACCTCTTGGTCAGATGTCCCATTTAGGAACCCACCTGAATTTCTGATTGGATATGAACTTCCTCCTTATTGAGCAGTACATGTGAACATCCTCATCAGGTTTGTGATCAATCCCATCAAATTTTGTAGGCAAGAATATCAGTATATTCCCATCTTTGTGGTCTCCTTCTATAATAAATAATCCACCTAGGCTATATTTTCATGAAAAGTGTTGTGGGTTTTCCAAGCCCAAGAAGAGGTTATAAATGATGAATGTGGTAAAGGAATGGTAGAATCATTAGTATGACCAAACTCATAAAGTGGAATGAATTATAAAAACTGATAATCCCAAAGTTTTAAACCCATAAAAATTATAAATCTCATTTATGTGACCCAATTACACGTTGAAATGTATGATCCAAACTCTCCACAGAAACATCGTGACATGCTATCACTACTTTTTCCTCCCTCTTCAAATTTTTATGAGATGGTCGATGAGAACCAGAATCCATATAAACAAAAGTAAATGGCATAAGTTGAAAAAATAAAATAAAATTTTTTCAATGAAAAGTCACAATCTGGTAGCATTAATCACATCACATGAATCATTAAGGGCATTCTTGAGTTACATTAAGGATTCATGAATCACATGACTCTGGTAGATCTAAAAGGATGCATAATCCCATAGGGAGTCATGAAAATCATATGACACCTTGGAGACTCATGATCATATGAAATTGAAATGGTCATGGGATCCAAAAAATATAAAAAGGAACATGTGATCAAGCCATAAGATCCCATGAAAACCTTAAGAAAATATGGGATCACCATGTCCAAAGTTCAAGAAATTACCAAAGAAATGTACATGGTATGAGTGGGCACCAAAGAAAAATCTACCCTAGGGAAGAGCTCTTGTGAAATGGTCTCCCAAAATAATTTCATGGACGAGTCTTATAGGAAGGTCTTAAAAAGAGGTTACATGATGGATCCAAGGAACAAGAACTTTGGAAAATTTAGTAGTTAGTGACTAAATCCTCTCTCTACTCCCTTATTTATAGGGAATTACATGGAATACCAAACATCACTCAGTAGACCAAGAATAGCCCAAGACATTGATTTGTAATAGTACCAAAGTCTTTTGTGGGAATTTAAAGTCCCCAAAACTGATCCATTTTCCCCACTAACACCGCTCCTAAGTAGATCATTTGTTGAATCCCTCAAAATGAGCATTATTAAATTCAAAAAAAACCTAAATATGGATACTGTTATTCCCAAAAATTAAAGGAAGAAGAAAGTGAATGTGATCAAATGAATAGAATGAAACCCTATGAGACACATGATTGCATGAAAAGTAGAAGTTCATGTAGTAGGTATTGAATAGACCAAAAATTTCTGAATGCCCCACAAATTCCCTTTAGACAAGCCCTTTTACTTTTTATAAGGATCCCTGGACAATCGCGGATCACGTGGAAGAATCGATATGAGCTCCCCTAGTTCATGAGGCTTGTCAACTAGTGGGAACCTAACAAACCATCCAAATTCTTTGGAAAATTGGAGGAACATATCCAAAATGAATGAGCCTCTTATGGTCATAAAGTTCACACAACCCATCACCGATGGAGGGAATGATTATCCTTGAAAACATTCAACAAGACCCCTGAGATGACCATACTTTGTAAAATAAAAAAAATTGATATTAACATAGAAGAGGTGGGAGCCTCTTCTGGTCATAAAAGTCACATGGCATGCCCTTGGAAATTTGTGAGACACGAAAATCACCTAGACACATGTCTGCCTCATCTCGCAAAAGCCCACTGGCATGTCATCCTCATCACGCGAATGGCCTCGGGTTTTTCTGGGTGACCTTTCACATCCCATTTAGCTTCCCCATGAAAAAAAGATATAATTTTCCACAAAATTATTGCATATTTACAAAGTAATTTTTTTATAATGGTACGCATCACCTATATTTGGAGTTATTTTCTTCGAAAACACTCATAAAACCTTGTGAGATCCCCAAACTTTATAAGACAGATGAAGTAAATAAAAGAGGAAAAGGTGGGATCCTCTTGTAGTCATAAAACTAATGTGACGTTGTAAGGATATTTCCAACATGGGAACTCAATACCCCTTCAAAAAGATTGTGTGATCTCTCAAAGACCCCCTAACAAGTCACCCTTGTCTCAGGAAAAGTATCATATAAGTCGCATTAGATCGAACGAGGACCCTTCAATTGTTATCCTAATCTCATGAAGTCACATGGACATTTTGGTCGGAAAATATAAAAGACCCTTGACATGTACACTTGATTCAAAAGATCCCCATTAATTAAAAATTATCCAATAAAGAAGTCTTTTATAGGATGGTCTTGCAGTCACTGAACGACATATGGCACCCCCAAAGAGATTCACTATAGGACCTCGTGAAGACCCTTGATGTCAAAGACCTCCATCAACTCCATCTTTATTATTCACAATATCTTCCACATAAAGTGGTGAAAAAAAGGTGAGGAGGCATATAAATGCAATATCCCAACATGAAAAATACAGAAATACTCTCAAGATGATGTTTTTCCTTTTTCACCAAGACATATCAGTGAACCAAAATCTAGAGTGGGTTTCTTTAGAGTAGTTCATCTAGAGACAGGGATGCTTTCCATCAGGTAAGATTCAGAGAATATCCAGAGCAATCATGAATCATGAACAATCACTTTTTTTGATCGTTATATATCACATGAACGACCTCTGTCTGAACACGCAAAGAACAACCCACACATCTAATAGAACCCATGAGACTTAAAATAATCTAACACTAAACATATATAAGAAATTAACAATATAAAGGCAATAAAAAAGACTAAAAGGTGGGAGACTTACACAAATAACATATGCACTGATCTTCATATGCTTTTCATGAACCAATGAGGTCATGCAATAACAACCGGACTTATCACAAAAATCATGTGACGTTCCTTTAGTATACTATTTGGATCATCAAACATCCCCTAGACATGTAAAATAAAATCACATGGAACCCTCTAGACATGTAGTCCAAGTCTTGTGAAACCCTCACGGCTATCTGTTCAGTTATTTTATGTCATTCAGAAGTGTTGTATGATACAATGGTGGAACCAATTCGTGTCAGCAGAGTCTCGCGATAGCACCCAATCATGCTAGTGTGTCTTGAAATACCCCTTGGACACACTAGCTAGGTCTCGTGATGACCTCCAGACTAGTCGTGCAATACATGTTTCACCCTCCAAGACATGTCACATTGCCTCTCATGACTCACTCTATGAGTTTTATTCAGCTCTTGTGATGACACCAGGGTATGTCAGTTGGATCATGACATTAAATCTGGGCATGTATGATAGGATCATGTGATCGATTCTAGGATCAACTATCATAGTCTTGTGGTTTCTTCCAGACAAGTCATCCAGATCATGAAATAACCTTTGGTTGTACCGTACAGGTTATGAAAAATACACCAGACAAGTCAATTGGATCATGTAATTGCATTTGGGTTTGTTTGGAATACACCCTCTGACATGTCGATAAAATAATGAAGGTCTTCCGAGTGGAAAATCAGTGTATATCAAGAAGTAAAATAGGCCATGTTCTTGGGAATCCCAGGGCTTGATAATTTTTCTTCCCTTAGTGTGTCATCCCAAATCAAAAGGGAAACCTCATTGTGTGATCCATAAATATGGGAACTATGATGCTTTGGATTCTGGCCATAACTAGGATAAGTAGGAAGCCTCCCCAATTCCGAACCTCTATGTTAAAAATCAAAAGGGAAGTCCCAATACAAAAGTCATGTATCAATAAGTAGTGAGACTAATAATTTTTCATCCCTTGTTTCTCACATTGGGCATAGATCACATGGGCTTAGAGAGTTTCAATAATAATCTCATTTTTACTATAATCCTCTATCAACATAAGGGAAATCCCAGTGTGTAATCCCCAACAAACGGCATAATATGATAAATCCTACATAAAATGGAAATGTCAGTGTGTAATCTATGACCAGTTGAACTACGGGGAAACGAATTCCTTTTATAATTGGGATATATTGGACTCCATCCTAAGGCTCGATCCCAAACTCAAATGGGAATCTAATTTAGAGTATGTCTTACCTTATCTCTAAAATTTCAACTATCGGGACCCAATCATTCCCATGAGCTGATCATTCTACTGTAACCCTCAGTGGACCGAAAAATCAAGATGAACTATGAGGATTCTGATTCCTACTATAACATGGATACGTAGGACACCTTCCAAAGGCCCAAACCCAAAATCAAATAGTCTTACACCTACTGTAAGTCCAACCATGTCTTCAACATTTCAACCATTAGGACCTATCCATTCCAATGGGATTATCAACCTACCTCATCCCTAAACGGACCAAGAAATCAAACAAAACTATGAAGACTCTAATTCTTACCATAACTATGGTGCATAGAACACCTCCCTGAGGTCAAAGCTCAGTATTAAAACATAATAATATTTGAACCATTACATAAGTCCAACATTCATATGCAATGAGGCTGATAACTTATTATCCCTCATTTCTCACACAAAACATGGATCACATGGGCCTAGGGAGACGCAATGAACACACCATTAGCATCGTGAATCTCCACCAGCAAGGGAATTATTAGTATGTAATCCTTGATGAGTGTAAGGATAAAAATATCCCTAAAATAAAGTCATATACCATGGGGATCATCCCAAGGATGTGATAAAACTATTATTACTTTGATTCCTACCATCACCTAGATATGTAGGTTGTCTCTTCGAGACTCGAGCTCTAATATACGGTGCCCCAGTGTCCGCACATATGTCCTCTCCAAATTATGTTAAAGTATATTGGATTAAAAAACAACGTGGGTTTATATTACTATAATAAATCATATATATAGGAAACCTCATAATGGCTCAATCCTGTCCTCATAATATTAACCACCTCCCTACATGGTAGAAGATTCAGAAGTGCTCGACTATATGGTTTCAACATATAAGCAGCAATTAATTATTGGAAAAAATATATAGAACCTAAGAAACATACTGATGGATTAAATAATTATATTCCCCTTTATTTTTTATATAATAGAGACTGAACCCATAATAATTTTGTTAGGTTAGGTGTTTGTGTATCAGGATTAGGAAGAGATTGATGAATATATCTTAAATCTATAAGACAGTCCTATAGTAAGCATCAATTCCCCCCAATATTGTGCAATGATCTCTACTATCCAACTTTTTTACCACTGCGATTCTATAAGAGTCACTAGGTCAGAAAACCCAATTGACCACATGCATTTTTAAAGCGCCTCCATACCCATGGTTTGACGAGAAAACCATTGGGAATTTCCATTAAGAACAGTAATGGTGACCTGATGTTAGTAATTGTGAATGATATAACCCCCCCCCCCCCCCCGATAATCAACCATCAGGAAAAGAAAATCCACTTCAATAGGGTTTTTAGATAATCACTTATATGATGAAAAAAATAATAGTAAGGAATTATATACACCACACAACAATAATAAGCGGTGAATATGGCATACGTCTCATAAAAATAGAAGTGAAATGAAAAAGCACTTACCTTAATTATTTTCTTTCTTTGTACATGTTCAAATATATTTTATAATAAAAAATAAGTTCATTATAAATATGCCATTTAACCATACTCTTATATATCATAACATATAGAATTTTATTATGACCTTAAATTACCCATTTATTATAAATTCATTGTTAATGTTATATTTCAGGAAATGGTTGCATTGTTTTTCATATATGTTTTCACATTTTATTCTTGATCCAATTAATTAGATAATTTTATCAATATTTATATAATTTAGAAAATGGTATAAATATCATATATATTCATTATATATGTAATTAAAATAATCAATAAAATAAATAATAAATTAAATACATCATCTATGGAAATGGTAGGTCTTACGTATGCATGACATTTGAATCTGTTTTATTATTTTTTTGAAAGAATGTAAGTAAATAACATATATGTCTATATATGTATATATATATATATATTATAATTATAGTGTAATTTTTTTCATAAATATTATATAATTTTACTAAACCCATCCTGAATATGTTCCATGAAAAGTGTGGACAAATCACATCTCTTTGAGGAGGCGGTAGTCCACACGTCCACAAATGAAGTTATAGTATTTATATAAAATGAAAAGTATAAAGGAATGTTTTATATAATAATTAAATAAGAATAAATACATCATAAATATCATATATATATATATAATATAAAAAATGTATATCCATTATAATTTCCATCTATGAGAGGTGGTAAAGGAAAAAATGAATGCCATCATTTCACAAGGTGGTAGTCCAATGTACCCATGAATGGTAAATTCGTTACCCATTTGATGGAAGTTGGTATAGGTGTAGGTATAAAATTTATAATAACAACACATAGGTATATTTAGGAAAAGTTTTTTATTATATATTAATTTAATATTAATAACTGAATGGGTGGAAAAAGAAATAAAATAGAAATGCATGTTGAAGTACATTACCTCTTTTTTTAGGTAACTCATTTTGGTTTGCAAAAAAGGGATTCATTGGTTAGATTTACGCCCAAATATAGGATTATACATTGAGATTAGAAAAAATGGGAGCAAATTCAGGTATATTTTTTATGAGAAAAAGTGTCTTTATAGATGTAAGAAAATGATGGGGTGAGTTCCCATTTTTAGTAGAGGAGTGGCATTCATTTATATTTAAAAAGCTAAGCACTATTGATAGGTCTCCATTACAAAATGTGTATCCAATAATGGCCCAAGTTTTATAAAATGGGTGATATAGTAAAAATTTCTCTTGAAAATTAATTTTGGATATGTTTCTATGTTATTATCCAACTTATGTTATTTTCTAATAACTAAGTGAACTCCTTTTTTCCTAATTATTTGTAATTATTTTTAATTTTTTCCACTAATATTTTTCTATCAAAAAATGATATCCTAATTATAAATTATTAATTATTATAATTCAAAATATATAATCCATTTTTTTAAATGATAATGAAACATGTTTTCAAAATTAATTTAGAACTAATCTTGTAGACATGATGGGAAATCCAGTTTTTAAACTAAAAAGTTTGAAAGATTATAATTTTATTATATCCAATTTCAATGATAAATTGGTTAAAATGATCTAAATTGGATTAATTAATTTACAATTGAACTAAATATCCTTTAAAAATAATTTAAAATTTAATTTAACTATATATATAAATTAGATGAAATAATATTTTCTTTTAAAATTTTGTGTTTTCATAATTCATCAAAATATGAAGCCACTCTGAAAAATACCAAAAAATATACAAAATATTTATTTATATTATAATTTCAAAAATAAAGTTTATTTGGTCAAATAAAAATTATATAGGTGTCAAAATTATATTTAATATATGTTCTCCATTAAAGGGGTCTAAAATTATCATTTAGAAAACACCTCTTTTTTCCTATAATTGGATTTATTATTATATTATTCCTTTCAAATATATTGGATTAGTATAAAAAATATTGATTGAATATATAATATTTAATTTATTTTGAAAACATTCATCAAAATTGGTTTGTTTAATTCCTTGTGATACAATTTTTTTATACTTATAAAAATATATTTCTTAGAAATGTAGTTTATTTATTTTCAAATATTTCTTAAATCAATTTCTAAATAATTGATAACTAAAGGATTCATTTAATATACCTATGTAAATAATGTTTTCACAATTTAGTTATTCGTATTCATAACTTCAATTACGATGACTAAGTGGTAACTTTAATATTATTTTAATTACAATATTAATAGTATAGTTTAGTTTGGTAAAACATAAAGTTTCATGCAATGAAAGCTATTGAAGAAACTCATCATTGTGTTAAACACAATCCAAATATAGTTTTAAGTGTACTACAGGATAATCTATGTGTTGTATATAGAAAAATAATAACTTCATGTAATGTGAAACACAATCCAAACTTAGTTCTTTCCAATAATAAAATATATATTCTTTTTTTGTGAAATGAATAATATCAAAAAGATTAAATTTATTTGAAAAAAAACCAAAACATCGTAGGGTGTTACAAGATCTCCCTCATAACTCCTCTTCAAAATCAATTCATCCCATTCATGCCAAGATCAACTATGTGAAAACCCTCTACTCGAGTGTTCATCCAAAGTTGTAGGTGTCCAACCACATACCAACTATTCTACCCAAAGCCCAGCCAAATTCTTCAAAGCTTGAGGTCTAACCAAACCTTCCCTCTCAAGCCAACCCCAAGTCTGGGAGCACTCCTAGTTCTCCCCTTTTCGAACCCCAGAAATCTTATTTCCTAACTAGAACTTGAATATATCAGACATTAATGACCCCACCAAGGAAAACAACCACTCCCACCCAAGAAATCAGTTATAGTAAGAAAATATTACCCACTACAAGATACAATAGACAACACATGGAAAGAAGTATCCCCCCCCCAATCTACTCAAACTGAGGACTTTAGCCGAACCACCACCTCATGGAAACTCAACCCCAATCCCAACATCTCCTAGGAATCTTTGAACTTATTGAGCCACCAACAAAGAACTCAGAGCCCACAGTAATGCACATGGTTCTCGATGCATCCCTCAATAAAGGCATTGCATCTACGTCGTTGGATAAAATCTATCCATGAGATTCAAATAGCACATCATCGGAATAAAATATATACATATCGTTCAGTTGTTTAGAATTACACTAAGTAGCTGTATGTGATACAACATATCGGTCATTGTAGACACTTTACACAAACTAACATTCATCATTAGTAAAAACACCACAGAACAGAATATTTATAGATAATCCTATATAGAAATAATGATTCATGAATATCGACCTATTTCTTTTGGTCGAAGAGAAAAGAAATTGAATAACCCATAATTTTATAAACCCAAATTCAGAACAAAAGTTAAAAACACACAACTTCAAAAATTAATACCAATAATAGAAATTTTATGTCACAATATTGGACTTCCTATTAGGAAATTTGTTCATGACACAACATTTATATATCCATCATATGTTCTGAAACATTTCTATACCACCTATCTACCAAGTATGCAAATCATAAAACAAAATAGAACTAATACCATTTTGTAGGAAACCAAACTGGGTTGACACACCTTGTCCCCTAGTCCAACCTACCAGAAGACCAAAACCATGACTCCTAGTACACTAAATACATCTCACTTGCGGTGAGGGTATCATAGATATTGTGAGAGGACAATACCCTCTAGTTATAGTATAATAATTGCATAGAAAACCCAAAATGAAACATATCTGTAACAATCAGAGTATGAATTATAAATATACTAAAATAAAATCATGATATAATAAATTTAATGGGGAATATAATCACACAGACTTAGAGCATACAAAACAAACAACAAACAGTTTCCATCTACGACAACCATATAAGAAAAATAAGAAATCTATAAATAACTACATCATGCTCTATTTCCAACTCTGAGATGAACCAAATACCTAGTCTCCATGACTCTCAAGAAGCACTAACTTGATCCTAAGACTTATCATGAGTGGATATACACGAACAACCAACATTGGGACTCCTCTAGGTCCACTATAAACCCTATTCTCTAACCTAAAATAACATTTCTTGTTTGGAAGAATGTTGAGGGGCATGAATAAGGTTTGAGAAATAAGTCTCAGTTGGCTACCCCCAATGGAGATACTATAATCCACTATGATAACAAGTGAATTCACACATTCTATTCCCATCCTAGATGATAACTAATAAGAGTTAGAATATATAAAAAATTGCAAAAAAAATGTATGGCTAAACAAAAACAATAAAATAATCCAACCATGAGTTCTATCCTGACACCCATGGAAAATCTACACCTACGTTATCCCATGCTAGAGGATATAGAGAACATGTATCAGCCCTAAAAACCACATAAGGAACATCTTGAAGATCTAGAAAGGATCTCCAAGGTGTCTAAAATCAAAGGAAGGAATGCCAAAACCCAGGGCATAACCATAAGTGTCCCCATGAAATCATAAAACAGCCAGGCACTACGACAACAATGGCATTATCCGAACTAGTGATAGATCTCCCTACTACATGTTTAAGAAATTTTGACATCCATAAATTAAAACATAAAAAATATGGATCCAACATATAACCATTAGATACACTATCCTATGTACTCAATCTACATTGTACCTATGGATACACTAACCTAACTTCTCCATACATGAGACTAGGAGGGATATAGCATCCATGGAAGATATACCCTCTAGAAAGGGATCATGTTCAACTATATGGGGTGAAATCGTCTAGATATCCCATTTTATTTCTAAGACTATCTAACCAAAACTAACCTACAGAGGGGGTAACTATTTCAAAACTTAGGGCCAATTCTCATTCCAAGATATCCCAAGGGTTTCCCCCACAAACCAAGTACAAAGAAACAACTGCCTCTAATAACCCTACCAAAGGCCACCCGAATGTGGGTCAGTCAAACTCACAAACCCACTATCCAAATAGCTGAACTAGTAGCACCCATAAACTCTTAGAAAAAAGATAATTTCGGATCTCTCAACCCCCACCCCCCTTGAATATCATCATCCACAAAACATCCACCATGGGATCCAATAAACCTACCTCATTATCAAATAAAAAATCAACGCTCCCATGGTCATTGGGGTCATAACATAAATCCACACCCTATTAGAAACACCCCAACTACAACCAATCTCTCAGGAAACCCTCACAAAAGGATCCAAAACTAGCCTAAAGTAAATAATAAGGTCAATTAACCCTACAAAGGGGTTCTTCTATCACATCCAAATCAAAGGAGAATCTCTACAGAAGAAACATCCTCAAATGTCCCTTAGTGGCCTCTAACTAATCCATGATCAACAACATGAATAAAGGGGAATAAAAAATCACAATCACACCAAGGGGTGTCCCCAACGGTCCTCATATCTTCCTAAAATTATGGATCTCTATAAGTCTCTTAAGTGAAAACAATACCTTAAGGAAATAACCAATTCAAGAATCCTTTGTTGTCCTTGGTGGTAAAAAATACATCCTCAAGTACTACCTCACCCACAAGGTCATCCAAAAAAATACCTCAGACCCATATCAACATCAAAATTTAACATATCCATTACCTTCATCCCACAAAATCAACCTTGTAACACCATGAGAATTTATTATTTTTTATTTTTCAGATAAATTAAAATTATTTAATTGCTTGTGTTGCATGTTACACACACCAAGAGAAGCGTTCTTTATAAACAAAAAAAATTATGTTTATTCTATATGAAACATAGAGTTTAGATTTCCGTAAATGCAACACTAATATTTTTCTGTGTTATACACAATACGTAGTTTCTTCGATATCTTGTTTTTCATGTATGGCCGAGTTTTACCAAACTACAATATACTATTAATATTATTATTTAATATGATAGTTATTGTCAGGCCATCGAAATAGTGGGAATGAATAGGATTGACTAAATTATTAAAAAAAATATTTCACATATTTATTATTTATATAATAATTATAAATAAAATAATAATCATTAAAAAGAAAAATAAATGTTTTCTGGAAAAAATGTATCATTTCTAAAAGACGGTTTAATCATGTTTGGTTAACGTAATTTGAAAACAAAAATATCAATTTTATAAATTTTATTTGAAAAAATAAAATTCAATTTATAAATAGGAATATATAAATTATCTAAGGATTATTTGTTTGTATTTTTCTATCAAGATTCATTTTTTGATGAATAATGAAAAATACTGATTTTAAATTGAAAAATGTCTTTTCTTTTAAATAATAAATAATGTTAAAATATATTTTTAATTTTTTTTATTGTAACATTATAAATATTTTACATCAATTAATAATTTTTAGGTCATTTCAATGCATTACAAAATTAATTTGGATATACTACATTATAAACTTTTGAACATTTTCACTTTAAAAATCTTGTTTCTCGTCAGGTCAGCGGGGTAAATTTTAAATTGATTTTTTTTCATCTTCTATGGAATAAATTTTGAAACATTGATTAAATATTTGGAATAATGATAATTTATAATGTCTATTAATGTCAACATAAATTTAAACCATAATACATATTTATAACAATTAAAAATAAATTATATGTATTATGGAAAAAATGAGTTTACTTAGTGGTTAAACATTGAATGTAAGGTGAAATAATGACCAAACACATGACCAAACCCCACTTTATGAACTTATTTATACCCATGTGAACTTATTATCTAATATTTTTATCATTGGGACACTTTTCCGTGCATGTGTTTAAAATAATAAGTTAAGAATAGAAAAAGTCAAAAAAAATATACCTTTATTCCTTTTAACTTCTATAAAAAATTAGAATCAGGATAAAACATCATTAGTTAGGTTATAAATACTGTTTTGGAAAATAATTTAATTTTTAAATCATGATAAATAATTTTAATTTCATAGGGATGATATAATTACACTAAATTCCAAAGAAATTCCAATGGAGGAATTATTTAGTTATTAATTAAAAAAATTATACGAAAAAACATTATAAGTGAATAAAATTGAATAGATTATTTTGTTAAATTATTATTTTATATGAATATATCATATTAAATAGGTTTTAACATAATTTTATATATTTATAATATTATATTTATTTTTTTATTGAAATTAAATTAATAATGTCAGAATTGATATTAATGTCATTTTATAATAAATGTTAATTAATTGATTGAATTAAAATAACTAAATATACTATCTTATTTAAAGTGATTTTTAAATATTAATAAATATAAAAATGGTACATTCATGGAAAAAATTATATTATATTACTATATAGACTGTTAAATAGGAAAAACTCGGTTACTATGGTTTTAGTTATAGCGGTGTTTCTACGCATTACATGCACTCGTGTTAAAGTTAATTTAAAAAAACAGAGACTAAAACTTTATAAATTAGATATAACATTTATAATTAGTTATTCTTAATTATCTAATCATTGTCACTATAAATTATTATTAAACAAAAATTAATTAGGTTAGAAAACTAGTTAACCAAATGAAAAACTAAAATGGTAAAATAAGGAAACTTAATAGTTAAGGAAAAATATGCGTAAAACATGTGTATATTTTTTTGGGTGTTTGGATCAAATATAATATCCCTATAAACCTTTAATAATATTTATTGGATCATCTTTAGGTAAGTTGAACCTCCAAATAAGTAATACTTTTGAGTATTTACGAAAATTCCACTGCTCTTCCACTATAAAAGCTACTCAATTCCCCCCACTCCTTCACACCTCTAAAATCATTTGCATCAACTAGTATCTACACAAATAACTTCTAAAATTACTCCCACTCATCCTATAAATTTTATTTTCATTATAAAGTCAACTTTTTTAGGCTGTAGTTCAAACCCAAGGAAGATACCTCAAGAAGAGTTAACGATCTTCAAATGAGTGTTTTATTTTATATATTCCTTCACCTCCATAAAGTGTTTTTATATCATGAGTACATAATATCATAATTATCTTAAATATATAGATATATTTTTTGGTTATGGTTACAACATACAACCACACACACTTCCATAAAATGAGATATGAAATCATCATTCATGTGTACAGTGGACAACCGCTTCGCGAACCAAAGTCGTGTATCTTTCCATTACCACCATTCAAGGATGGGAAAAATGAGGTACATACTGTTTATATATTATATTTATAATATTTATAATATTACTCTTATTGTTGAATTATTATATCACTCATTCCTTAATTATTTCAATTTTTTTGGAATAGGATAACATCATTCATGTGTAAGGCGGACTACTCTCTCGTGAAGCGATGTGATTCATTCACGATTAACATTGTATGTATTAAAAATATATTTAATTATAATATTTGATATATATATATATATATGATAATATTGACACTATAATGATTATATATATATATATATATAATTTACTTTCTTTTATTCAAGACGACAAGAAAATCGAAATATTGTTCTTGTGTATGTACGGTCTACTGACTCCATAAATGGTGTATTTCATTTCCTACCAATAAATATTATGTGTTAATATAAACAAAAATATAATATATATATATATATGATATTTATATCCTGTTTTAAATTCTTTAAATTATTAAATCATGATCAATGTAAGTGGATTAGAAATAACAAGTAAAACAATTATATGAAAATCAATGCGGTTATTACACGAAACATAGCTTTAACATGGAATTATTAATAAAAAGTTAATATAAAGTCATAAGAAAATAATATATTGTATTATATATATATGAATAAATTTATTCTATATATTTATAATAAACACATATTTTTAATAAATTACATTTTAATTCATATTAAGGAATTCAATACTAAAGGTAATGGATTTCTGTCTCACTTTTTACTTTTCCTTAAGACATATGCTATATTCACCACCTCTTTATTCTATATTTTTTATATAGGTCCCATGAATTTATTTTATAATTTTTATCAATACTTTTATTTTTATTTTAATATCTATTTTATGATCTCTCTTTCATGGGGGTTATGGTTCAGAAGTTTCCAAATCTTCATGGAAATGTTGTCTCAATTTTCCTTCTTAGAGACGTGTGTTATGTTGTGCACTTATATTCTTTCCCAAGGTCTATATAGAGACCAACAGAAATCTAATATGATGATTTTAATTAACCTAATAATATTTTAAGTTTCATTTTATGGTCTTCCTTTATGGTTTTTATGATTCAATGTTATGAAAGATAGAGAGATTTTATGTGACAATCTCATCATTTGTCAAGATTGTTTATGATTAAGCCTCCAATGTTGAAATATCTGGATATTACTCTCAATAATTCTCATTTATTTTATTCACCTAAGTTAATTCTGGATATCTTCATATAATTGTTCCATTTATCCACTCTTTGGTACTCAATACAATTAAGAAGATGTTTTTAGCAAAATCCGACTTTCTTTCGCTCTTTAGTCAGAAATCTATGTTATTCCAAACCAATTATTTCTAAAAATGTTTTTAAAATGTTTTAAATGATAATTTCAGCTCATTTTCTAGAAAGAGTATTTCAAAAATATATTAGGTCTTAAAAATTGGTTTTCAATTCTTCTATTATAAATTTTTAAAGTTATTTAAAATGAAGGTTTTCAAAATGTTTTATGTTTTAAAAAGTGTTTTCCAAAGTAGAAATGATATTTTCCAATGAAGTGATTCAAATTATTTTAAAACATTACTCTATAAGTTTTCAAATTAGTTCATAATGAAAATTATTTTGAAAATGTTTTATTTTTTAAAAAATGAATTTGAAAGAATGGTTATTTTTCTTAATAAATACTCATGGGGATCATTAAAAATCCATCTCTATCTAAGATGGGGTAATTTGATATAGTATATTCTTTATAGGGGATATTATCTAAGGATACCATTCATATTATTTCCCTGAATTAATTTTTTTGGCATGATGTTTATTAGAAGTATTTCTCTTCACCGGGTTGTACCATGATAAAATACTTATGAAAACCCGCTTCTTTGCATGGGTTATTCAATGATGACATGATTATAAAACTTATATATATTTTCAAGGTTATTATTTGATGACATATTTATAATACCCTGTTCATTTCTTTGGTTTTTATGTTATCATTATTATGATCTTGTAGAACATATATGTATGATTTCAATATGTTATGGGTGGGACCTATATCTCCCTATAATGACTTGGGTAATGATTTATATCTCATGAGATGGAATGGATTGTGAAGTGAATAGAGTTTTGTAATATAGGGTTGGAACAAAAAGATTACTTAGTTTAAAAATATAGGGATGGAATTGGAAGTGAACTAAATTCAATAATATAGGGATGCAATGGGAAGGGAACATGATTAAATAATATTGTACTCGACCGGGAAGTGAAATTAGTTTAGTAATAAAAATCTAGAATGGGAAGTGAATTTGGCTTACTAATACAAAGATGGAATGGGGACTCAACCTGGTTCAGTAATGTACTTTTTTAACAATTATGGTCTTCATATTGAGCCTTGACTAATATAGAAATTATTTTCTATGCATATGTGTATGCCACAAATTTCATGTCTTATGGAAATATTATGCCCTCAGGGATCATGTTCTTTGATTATCTTATAATTCATATATTATGAAATACAAATATTTATTCAATGACTCAGGATTATGATCTTTGATATGTAGGGTACGGTTTTAAAATTTTATGATCTTTTTCTCGTACACCTATGTTCATGTTATGCTAATCTGTCTCTTTTATTAACCCTTACTGAGCATGTAATCTCACACATTCTTATGTTTCCATTCCCTAGGTTATGAATAATTTTATTATGTAGGGTATTTATATGAAAATTAATAAATAGGACGATATTTATGGGAAACAATGAAGTTATTTCACCATATTAAAATATTATGTTCCACGTTTCCAAAGGCACCAAAACTATTGCGGTCTGTGGGCATATAGTTTTGTAATGTATTAAATATTCACCTTTAATGGTGCAATATCCATGTATAGAAGCCTTGGGTCATTATATTTGGTATCAAAGGAATGTTTTATACAACCTTTGGTAACTAGGATGAAGAATTTTTAGTGAGATCCATAAGTATATTTCTAAGGATATGTCTAGTGATTTATCCAAGGATAAGTCTAAGGATGTGTCAAATTATAAGAAAATGTCTTGTAAATTTTGTAAAGGATATAGTGAGTGGTTTCCTTGAGAAACATCCTTGTCTAGATACTACAAGTACAAGTTTCTCTATCATAGATTTACCTAGGTATTCTATCCTGGGAAAGACCACATTGAGATAGACTCGATAGGGAAGTCGTTCACGACAATGGGCCTTGCTGCATAGTTTGTTTGAAACTATCAGAGGATATTATTTAGAAATTCACACACTCTTTATGAACCATCATGAGATATTTAAATATATGATTACTATTAATGACCATGTTTAGGCCTAAGTTTTCATAATTTAAAAGAAGGTGAAATGATTTAGATAATCAATAAGTGAGTTTTCATGGTTACGTGGTCTTATGATATGAAAAGTGCTGCTCACACTATGCTTTCTAGTTTTTTAAGTGATTGGAACAAGAATAAATTTGGTTAAAATTTAATGTGATGTAAAATTTATAGATGTGAAACTAAAGGGTGTGATGATTAGATTAATGGAAATTGTGATTATGCCTAATCAGTTTTCATGGAACAAGATTAACAACATGCACCTTAAGTAACTCTTGGTCTCACCAAAGAAGAGAAGGAAATATTTTGTTGAGATTTTTGGACGGAAGACCATCGAGGATACAAGATTAAATTTCCAATGTGTTGATAATATGGGAAGAAACACTCAGTTGGATGTCTTAGAGGAATAAGAAGAAGTAATGATTGTAGAAAATTAGGAAACAAATGTAGTAAATATAAAGTAAAAATGAAGAGTTTGATTAATTCAATCCATGGGAATATTGGTCTCCCTAAGATATCATCAATGATTGAATGATTTAAATGTATAAGTTTGTATCATTTTGAAAATAAAATTCCTAAGGGGTAAGATCATCGTGAGAATCAGAAAGGTGGTACAAGTAATGGTTATACTACTAATGATGAAGAGACTACAAATGAATTATGAAATAAAAGATGAATTAAGTAATAATAGGATGAAGCCTAGTCAATGGAATAGGGATGAGGTGGAATGATAAAAGTCAAAATGTATTTGAATTCAAGGATTATTTTATATAAATCATGAAATATATAAATATTTTTTTAGGAGTTTTTCATTAATTACTTTCAAGAATACATAAAATGGTACTGGTGACAATGAAAAAAATTAATGGAAAGGTTAAATTTTATGTAAAAAACATGGATAAGGGAAATTAACACTTAATATGTTTCTATGGATGATAAAATGGTGTTTAGTTTGGATAAAGAAATGATTGATATAGATAGAGTAAATTAGATAGTGTTTAGGACCTCTAACCTGATAAATGATTTTTTGACAAAGGGGTTTATACTATCGTTGATGAAGCTTAAAACATTTTGGGATTAAAGGAATATATCAAATAAAATTTTTTATATAATGAATGAGGAATAATTCATTTTTTCAATAAGGATTAATGGTAATTTTAGATATTACCATGTTTCAAGAGAATACATGATGAAGGTATTCATATTTTTGGTAACAATAGATGATTTATGATATGGGGGAATAATGTTAATTAGATTTTTAGAAATTTTGTACCCTTATTTATAAATTATTATTATTTTAAGGGTTACAAGGTTAACTATTTATGGAATGGTCTACGTAAAAATTCAGATGAGGTTTTAGAGATTTGCGTATTAATTCACTTTATAATGATTTATCCATATTGGATAACCTATGAAAAACATTTAGTTCAGGAGATAACTAAAGATAGACCAAATGAACTATCATACTATTTAGGGATCTTATGATCCATTAGTGATTGAGACATAAAAAATTCATCTTTATTTCTTAGAATAAGAGATGTAGTGTAAATTGATAAAGGCACAAATATAGGGTGATATAGTTCTTATGTAATGATATAAAGTGAGTATATCTTATAGTGAAAATTATTTAAATTTGGAAAAGGGTATTGAAATAAAATTTGGTCATGTTATCGCCATTTTTGATGATATCAAAAACCTTCTTCAAACCTCTTTGGTTTATCGATTTTTGATCATTAACATTATCTTATAGATGTTATATATCAATATTCATAAATATTTGGGTATCCTTTTTCTCTCTTATGTCCATGTCTTCACTTCCTACCTTTGTTCTTCTTTGTGGAAATCTAATTATGAGTAACTTGGGTTACCATTATATTCCCAAATTTAACTTTTTAAGGTATTAAAAATCATTTTTAAAATGAATTTTTCTACAAAACAAACTTTTATATATTAAAATATTTAAGACATATATGAATTTTAAGGTAAAAATTCATTTTAAGGGACGTATAATGTAACACCGCAAGTTTTAATGAATTATTTTTTTCATATAAATTAAAACTCATTAATAGATTGTGTTGAACACTACACCAAGATAATCTTGGTTAATATGTAATAGAATTTTAATATTGTGCTACATGAACCACTGAGTTTATCCTGTGTTACACACAACAATACCTTTGGTTTTTCTTTAACACAATACATAGTTTCTTTGATATCATATGTTACATGCAATACTGAGTTTTACCGAACTACAATATACTTATAATATTATTATTTAACATGATAGTTATCTCTAATCTATTAAAATTGTGGGAATTAATAGGATTAATTAAATTGAAAAAAAATTATATCATTTACATTTTTATTAGTTATTTATATCTTATAAATAAAATAAGAATCATTTAAAAGAAAAATAATTATTTTCTAAAAACAGTACAATTTTTAAAAGACGGTTTCATCATGTTTGTCACACATAATTTAAAATTAAATATAAAAAATTTAGAAAATTTATTTTACAAAATAAAATTAATTTTTGAATTCATGTTATCAAAATTATCTTATGTTGAAGTTTTATATTTTTCTATTAAGTTTCATTTTTTGATGAAAAGTAAAAAATACTGAATTTTAATTGAAAACTGCTTTTTAGTTTCAAAAAATTATAATGTGAAGCTATGTTTTGAATTGTTTTTAACCTAAAATTAGTTCAATTTAAAATATATTAACACAATTTAGTTCGTTGAAATCAATTTCATAATGAAATTGTATATAAAAACATTATAAACGATTAAACATTTTCTCTTTAAAACCTTGTTTTATCATCATCTCTCTGGGATTAATTTTATATTAATTTTTTCAATGTATATGAATTGAATTTGAAAAAATGGATTCCATATTTGGAATCAGAATAATTTATAATTTATAATATGTCCAATTTGATTTTGTTCATAATATTTAGTCAAAACAGTTAAAAATAAATTATATCCATTAAGGACAAAACTAATTTAATTAGTGGTTAAAAATAGAGTATAAGTTGTAATAATGACTGAAAACTAAACCAAAAACATATTTCCTAGACTTATTTATACCTATATTATCTTATTAACTAATTTTATAACTTTTTGGGACACTCTTACATGAAAATGTCATGTATAATAAGTTAAGTAAAGAAAAAGACAAAATATGTACCTTTATTTGTTTTAACTTCTATAAAGCTTTGGAATAGGGTACAAATCACATACATTTTGTTATAAATATTATTTTGGAAGATAAATGTTTTTTTAATATAATTTATATTAATTTATATTGAAGATATAATTACATTAAATTCTTAAGAAACACCAATGTGGAAATTACCTGTTAATAACTAAATAAATAAATTGAGGCTAAAATTTTTAAAGTGATGTAAGTTGAATTAATTATTATGTTAAATTGTTTTTATAAATGAATAAATTTTATTACACATGTTTGTAAATAATTTGTTTTGTTTCCATTATTATCATGTTTTTTTAATATAAATTAAATGAATAATTTCCAAATTAAAATGAATGTCATTTTATAGTAAATTCTATTTTATTGATTGATATAAAATTAATAAAAAAACCTGTATTATTTCAAGTGATTTTTAAATATTAATCAATATCAACTATGTTCCATTAATGGGCCAATGTTTCTATTATAATTACTATATTGACTGTTAAATAAAAAAAGTCAGTTATCCCAGTTTCAGTTAAAGTGGTGTTTGGGAACCATTCAAGCGCTTGTGTTAAAATTACATTCCAAAACATGTAGGGTTTATAATTTATAAATTCAATATAATTATTATAATAATTAATTATAATTTATCTAGAAATTATCACTCTAACTTAGTCTTAAATAATAAATTACATATGATAGAAAACTCGTTAACTGGATAAAAACCCAAAATGGTTAAATAAGGAAACTTCAGAGTTAAGGAAACCAATGTTTAAAAAATGTTATTAAATTTTTTTGTGGTGTTTATATAATATATCATCATTAAAAACATTTAATAATCCATTTTTGAGAAACTTTTGGTAATATGGACCACCCAATAGTGAATATGTTTGTGCATTTACAAGAATGTCATTCCTCATCAACTATAAATTTGCACTCACCCACCCACACCCATTCACACATATAACGAAATTTATATAAAAAAATACCTCAAAAATAACTTCCAAACATCCATAAATTCATCCTATAAATCTTATTTTGGTAATAAATCCATTTCTTTAATGTGTTAGTGCAAACCCGAGGAGGATACAAGAAGAAGATGTAAAGATCTTCCAATGAGTGTTTTATTTATATCTTCCTCTACCAAATTCAATTGTTTTTTATCAAAAATATAAAATAAAATATGTATTTTAAATATAATAAGATGTTTTTATGTAAATTTTATGACCTACAACCACATTCACTTCCATAAAATGTGTTACAAAATCATCATTCGTGTATACGGAGAACTACAGCCTCGCAAACGGTTGTCGTTTATTTTTCAATTTCCGCATTTAAAGGAGAGAATAATGAGAGAAATATTTTTTATATATGATATATATTATATTTATTATATTTATTATATTTTTATTCTTATAAATTATAATATCACACATACCCTCTTACTTTCCATTTTCAAGGAATACGATAATGATGTTCATGTGTACGACGGACTACTGCCTTATGAAGCGATGTAATTTGTTCGTGATTTAAATAGAATGTATTAAGGATGGTTTTGATAAAAATATGTTGTATATTTTACATAATATTACAACTTTCAAGATTATATATATATATATATCATTTTATTTTATTCTTTCAATATGACAAGAAAATGGAAACTGTGTTCATGTGTACGTACGCCCTACTATATCCATGAACGGTGTCTTTCATTTCCTATATCTAAATACTATGTGTTAAAATAAATATATATATAATGAATATATATTAAATTTATATAATGTGTTAAAATCCATAAATTATGGAATTTTTAGTAATGTAACATGACAAATAATAACAAATCAAAACTGATACGAAAGACAAAGCGGTAATTACCTGAAATTTAACTTTTAAATGAGGATGTTAATAAATAAGTATTATAAAGTCAAAAGAAAATAATATAAGGTAGTATTTATATGAATATTATTTATTTATATATTTTTAATAATAATATATGTTTTATATATGAGTTATGAACATGTATGAAAAATTTCAAGACTAAAGGTAAGGGAATTCTATCTCACTTTTTAATTTTGTGAGACACATGCTATATTCACTAACTATTTCTTCAATGTGGTGTATATATATCCCATTAACTTATTTTATGATTATTATAGTAAATGTAATTGGTATTTTAATATCCATTTTTGGATATATTTTCATGGGTATAATATTCCAAAAGTTAGAAAATATATAAGATAATTTTGTCTCAATTTTCCTTCTTTGAGTTGTATGTTATGTGATACACCTATATTATTTCATAATGTGTATATACATCCACTTTGAAATGGAATATAATTAATTTAATCATATTAATTTTATTTTATGTTTTATTTTATGTTATAAATATATGGGTTAATGGTTCAATGTTATCAAAGTGGAAAATATTTTATGTTACACTGTCATCATTTTTCAAGATTATTTATGATGAAGTATACAATGATGAAATATCAAGATATACCTCTCAATAATTTCCATGAATTTTATTATACTATATTTAATTATGATAAATCCATCTAATGGTACCATTTATCTACTCTTTGGTACTTGATACAATTAATAATTCTTTTGAAGAAAATTCGAATTTATTTCTCTATATAGTCGGAAATTTTTGTTCATTCAAAATAATGTTTTTTAAAATAATTTAAAAAAATTAAATGAAATTACAAGCTCATTTTTAAGGAAAAATATTTTGAAAATTTTTTATGTTTTAAAAAGTGCTTAAATGGGTTTTCAATGCTACTTTTATATGTTTTCATGGTTATTTTCAAACAAATATGTCTTCAAAATTTTTTATGTTTTAAATAAATTTTTTCAAGGGGGGGATGACGTTTTCATCAAGAAATTTTTTAAATTATTTTTATAGATTACTTTTTCTGTTTTAAAAGTTGTTTTAAAAGAAAAATATTTTGAAAAAAATATTATGTTTTAAAAATTGATTTTCAAAGAAATGTTATTTTCTTTAACAAATACACTAATTGATCATTAAAAATAATTAACCATATAAGATGATATCATTTGATATATTTTATACTTTACTAGGGAGATGATCTAACAAAACCAGACATATTAAACCTATGAATTGTTTAATTTTTTTCATGAAGTTTACGAAACCTGTTCCACTTCGACAGGTTGTACTTGGATAAAATTCATAGGAAAAATCTCTTCTTTTCAGGGGTCATACTATCATGAAATAATTTTGAAACCTATATATTTTCCATAGGTTATGATATGTTGACATTTTTCTAATACATATTTCATTTCATGGGATATGATATAATTATTTTTTGTGATCTTGTGGAAGACATATGTACTATTTAATTATCTACAAGGTGGGAACTATTTATCTCTCTAATTAATTGGGTAAAAATTTATATCTCACAAGATATAATGGGCTATAATGGGTTTTGAACCCACTTCTTTAATACAGGGTTGGAACTGGAAGTGTAATTGGTTCAGTTGTTCGGTGCTAGAACAGGATGTGAACTCTGTTTAGTAAAACATGGGTGGGAGAGGAAGTGAAACTAGTTCAGTAATACGAGGCTGGAATAGAAAGTGAATTTGGATCCATAATATTGGTATGGAACGTGAACTGAAAAAGGTTTAATAATACAAGGTTGTAATAGGTATTGAACCTGATTTAGTAAATGACATTGGTTGTTATGATGGTCATGGTAGTGGGCCTTGAAAAATATGGGAATGATTTTTAATGATTATATGTATGACACAAATTCCACGTCTTATACTAGTTTTTCCTCTTATAGATCATATTCTTTGAATATATTATGATTAATTTCTTATGGATAGTCAATATTAATTCTATGAATCATGATTATGATTACTTATATGGTGGGTATGGGTTTCAAATGTTATTATCAGGTTCTCATACACCAATGTTCATGTTATACTCATGTATCTCTTATGCTTACCCTTATTGATCATATGAGATCACCCTTTCTAATGTTTCCATTCCCTAAGTTATGAAGAATGGTTTAAGCTAGGGTTTGTCTATGAAGAGTACTAAATGGGAATATCATTATGGGAAAGATTGGATATCTTTCACCAGATTAGAATATTGTGCTTTAATTTTCTAAAGGCACTAAACTATTGTGGTACTTCAGTATGTCAATTGAATATTAACCTAAAAAGATGAAAAATACATTCTTGAAAAGTCTTGGTTGTTATAAATCATTTATGAATGTTCCAATAACTTGATTCCCCAAATGTAATAAATAAACCTCAACTATTCTAACCTTGATCTATTGATCCTGACACCCAATATCTCATCAGACATACTACTCGATCCTACCTTCTAGGATCCATATAAAATAACCAAAAAATAGAACCTAGTATCCAAATTCTAATCCAACTTATAAGATCACAACCCTGACTCGGGTCTCACATCACCCAACCCAATTCACTGGAGGATTCTAAATCCAAACCACGAAGATATTCCCACAGAAAACTCCCTTAGTCCAAAAAACCATTAAAATAACTTCTGAATGCCCAAAATATTCGGCCATCATGATTTGTGAATAAAAACACTCAAAATAGACAACTCACAACTCCAATTCTGAATTCGGGGTACAAAACACCCAAAACAACCTTGTAAGAAAATGTACATGGAATGTACTTCTGTGTACATGACATATACTATCAAGGGTGAATGTATAAATTTACATCTACATGAACATAAAACACTCAGGGTCTATTGATATACTAGTAAATGGAGAAGAAATACATGGAGTTTGTCCATGTACTACTACACATGCATGTCACACTCATACATTTTTTCTACCCAAGTACCAAGCCATATGGCCATGCACTACTACACAGTTGTACATGGAGTACATGGAATGTAGTTTTCCAGACTCTGTATTACAAATTCCATGGATACAAGGAAAATGACTACTTTACAAGGTATACTCTGTGCACACAGTGTGCTGTCTCCAAAGCTCTACATGACCAAGTACTCAGACACATGGCCATGTACTACACACATCATGGGCTTAGAGTAAATTAAGTGTACAAATAAAAACTAAAAATTTCTCAGACATGAACAACATGTGATGTCTGTTCTCCCAACCAAAATTTTTTTAAATGGGTTTTCCAAAATATAAAACCCCAAAAAATAGTCGAAATTGCCTGATTCACCAAATAACACTCCATTGGGTCTCTCAAAGATCCATGAGAAACCCACACAAAGATTTAAAATTTTTAAAAAAAAGTCTATTATATGGTGATTTGAAGACAAAACATAAAAACGGGGGAAAATATGGGTGGAAACCACTGAATCATCACACCAGATTCATGCCACCCACCCCCAGTGCTCGATTTACCTCAAGATAGGCTCTGTGGATAGTGCCTCATCTTCTACCTTCCTCTTCTCTCACTCTACTCTCTCAACCAGAGACCCTAAAAGAGGAGATCCCCACAATAATATATGATAAGCCAAAATATAGAAAATAAAATTGATAAAATAAAAAATAAAAAATAAAAAATAAAAGAAAATAAATGGGTTTGGGATAGGGCCTGAGGCCGATGTCATGCTTATTCCCCACTTTGAAAAAACTACCATCTCAGACTAAACCCTGGAGAATAAATATTTATCCAATGATCCCTTTAGTATATATCACTGAATGAACATGTGAGAATAAATTAATATTTGATTATTTAATATTTAGAGTGGAATATTACATAAAAATTCAAATGCCTTTAATTTCCACCATACTTCAGTAAAAAGGTAAACAATCAAATATGGGACCAACCAAGTTGTCAGAAAATAATCTAAGATTTTCTTCGATGATAAATTACTATTGGACCAAGGAAACTTTTTTAGGAAAAAAATATTCATATTTCTCCGCATTTTCACAACCCAAAACGATGTGATACATTACAAAATTCCCACAAAAAAAATATTATCACCCCAAATAAGCCTCAGTGGTAAAAAAATATACACTCTCATCCAAACACTAGTGCATCTAATTATATCTTGATGGTCTAATGATTATCCTCACTGCATCCATAACTCTCCCCCAATATGAGAGACATTCATCTATGATAGATCTGATGCTTCCCACCATAGGAGTATCATTTTCTCCACCTCTCAAGACAAATAGAAATCCACATGTCCCATGTAATGTACATCTCTAAATATAATGGATAAACCTGGTGAATCTTTTCATGCATGAGCACCAGTACAAAAACTACAACAACAAATTATCATTCCTATCTCATTAGGAACAAAAAAATCACTCCCAAAAAACCACAAAACATTATGTTCACAAACTTCAATGGATTATGATTCACTCACCCACTATAATTCATACATTAAAATTTGATCGCATAAGAAACGGGACTAACACTCCCATGGTTCAATCCCTAATGAAGCTAGGATAATGCACCTAAAACCACTTACCTTTCTCCTCATGCGGGTTAGTTCTAAAAAAGAGGAGAACCCTCAACACTCCTCTTCAAAATAACGACCTCCCCACCATGCAAAAGGCAACCACATGACCAACCCAATCAATTGTTAATCCAAATCCAAAATAATTTATTGAAGATTCCACCATGAAACCCAAACTACAACTAAATTGAGTAGGGTCAGGGGTCCAACCAAACCCACCCTCTCAAGATAGCCATGAGATAGGAGCACTCCTAGAACTCTAATACTCAAAAACCCAAAATACATAGGGAAAAAAACCTTGTAAATAGAAAACATCAACATTAGTATTAAGGAAGAATATCTATTCCCAACCAATTCATTAGTGAGAGCATGTGTATAGGCCCCACTAAAAGTCTCTATAGACAACATGTGGTAAGAACAACTCCCTCCCAAAAACCTAAAACGTTTGAATTTAGGGTAACCACCACATTAGGTAAATGCAATCCTAATACTGACATTTCTATGGAATACTTTTCCTCATCGATCCACCTAGAGGGAACTCATGCCCCACACTAACCCACAAGAGTCTCTATGCATCCCTTGGTAAAGGCACTATATATTATTTACTAGGTAATAACTCTCCATCAGATTCATATGACCTATAACAAAAATAAATTACATATATGATGTTCGTTTGAGTATTATGACATAAAAAAGCTATATCTAATACACCATATAGGTCATTTCATAATCTTTACACAATTGAACCTACAGTGTCTATAGAAACACTATATAAAATAATTTCCATTTCAAATCCTATATTCTAATAATAATGAATGAACACTTGCCTCTTGCCTATGGGATATGATCCAACAACTAGAATAGACTATAAAACCAAAAATCGAAATGCATCACAATAGGTAAATTAACAAACCCATAAAAATGAAGTCCATGAAAAGTAATCACGTGCCCCATTAACATGGACTTTATATTAGAAAAGTTGTTCAAAACACACAATTTTGATATCCATCACATGTTCTGACACATTCTTATACCACATTTCTTCTAACTCCCCAAATCATAAAACGTAACATATTTCAACCTACTTAATAGTGAACCATCTCATTTCAACCTGCCATGTAACCTGACATGTACTGTTATAATGCATAAATCATGCCTCCTCATACAATAGAGGTATTAGAATAGTGGTGAGGGTATAAAAGATACAATGGAGAGACTATTCACTCCTGTCATAGTGTAATAATAGTGGAAAACAACCAAACTCAAACACATTAGTAACAACTAGAGTATTCATAAAAAAATTAAACTGAAATATAACCATACTATAATAAAAGGAATGTTGAAAATTTTTATATAGACTCAATGAATGGAAAATTAACAAAATACGGCCACCCACTAGGCTGACCACATATAAAAAATAAAAATACTAAAAATAAATACATCAGTAACTACTCAAAAATCTAATCCAAAACACATTCCCAGTCCCCCCAAATCTTGAGCAACATTTTTATGATCTTGAGACTATATGAGAATATCTACTCGAACTACCAGTGATTCCCTCAGCAATATCCATTTTTTAATTTATTCTCTAACATAAAATTGGATAACAAGCTTTCACACACACCAAGGTTAATATATAGTGGGTTAGAAATTAATATCAGTAGGACACCCCCAATGCTAAACCAAAAATAGAATGTCCTGAGAAGTACAAGCACAAATTATATGGCCATCCTAGCCAATATATAATAACAACTAGAATAAAACAACAACTACATCCAAAAGGGAACTAAAAAAAGAAAGCAACAACCAATGGGTTTTTCTATGACACTTGAGGTAAATCTACCTCATATATGGCCCATGCTAGAGGATTAATAGCACATGGTTCACCCTTCCAGATGACATCAGACACATCCACCGGTTCTACACAGTTTCTCAAAGACATATAAACAAAAATCCATAAATTATGGGACCTATGGAGTAACCATAGGCAACCACATGACAGCATGAAACTAATGGGTTCTATGACTTCAGTGTAATGATCTCAAATAAGGATACATATTTCCTCCAAATGTTTGTGAAAATTCCTTGACCTGAAATCCCTACATAAAAATTGGGTTCCAATATGGACATGATAGGTACATGGCATTATGGCCTCCATCCATATGGACCCGATAGATGCACTATTCCAAGGAAAACATATAAGAAACTAGGATTGCAACTGCATCCACTATAGATATATCCCCTAGACTAGGTGTATACTCAACACAAGGGGATGAAATCATCTTGATCACCTATTACCTCCCTACACCCATCTAGACACAACCATCCAATAGACTAGATAACTGAATAAAAATCTATGGCTAATTTATGGTCAAAGATATACCATGTTTCGCCTCCTAACCCATGTATTCAGTTAAAAATGCTTCTAAAATCCTGGCCAAAAGACACTGATTCTTATGTCCAGGAAAGTCCCAAATCCACTATCCATTTTTATATACTTGGAGCACCAATCATCCCTCAACTAATAAATCATGGGGTCTCTCAGTCCCCCTATAACTAAATATCCCTAAAACACCCACCGAGGTCTCTAATTGAAACACCTTAGTGTTAAAAAATATGGGCCTCCCTTGGTCCCTAGGGTCACATCATAAAATGAATTCCTACTAGGGACTCCCTTATTGTACCCAAGATCCCATTAAATTCCCATCAAAGAATCCACATACTAAAGAAAAAATATGGGTACACCCTATAAGGGGTTCCTATATCACATCCAAATCATAGGATAATGCAAGAATAAAAATTATCTGCAGTGAGTCCTCAATGTCCTCCAACATATCCTCAATTTTCAAAGTTCTGCAATGGGGAATCAAAAAGAATTATCATGCCTTAAAGGGTGTTCTAGAAGGTTCTCATGACCACATAAATATAAGGAGACCCCATAATAGATCCTATATACAGAAAAACTCAGGGAAAATATCACTCTATGAAAACTTAGTCGGTCTTCCCATCAAACAACCCATCTTGAGGAACTATATATCTCACCTACAATACACCCTTAAAGGTCCCTAAAACCCACGCTAACATCACAATAGAACTCAGTAGTAATCAATATCCTATAATTTCAACCCATATTGAAGGATCCAATAACTATAATCCTCAAATTATTGATCAAAACCTCAAATACTATAACCTCAACCATTATGTCTTAAAAAATGGGGGTGAACTAAGACCTCCTTAGATAAACAACTTAATCATTACATATAGGATCTATAAAAAATAACTTCAAACAGAAACAAATTTCAATCCATAGTACAAGACAACTAATTCCCTCAAAACCCTCACTTGTGTATTTCATTACACAACCCAGCCCATTGAAGGATTCTAAATATAAAACTCAAAGAGATCCTCCCACCAAACTGTGTCAATCCAAAACACCATCTAAATGGCATATAAACACTTAAATAATTCCACCATCATGATTAATGTGGAACAACATTAAAAATTTAATAGTCACAATTCAAATTGTAACTCTTGGACAAACAACACTACTACGAAATAGGCCTTTAACAGTGCTAAAAATGTCCTTTAATAGTGCTAGAAAAGCATTAACTACTAGAGTGAGAATAAAATACCAAGTCTTTTATCATGATTTTTTTAACACGGATAAAGGGGAATACTACAGTATGCTGCAATATCACACTACATAACTAATACAATGTACCATAACAGCACACTGTAGCACCAAAAACACAATGAAATCTGAAAAATATATTATTAATAAAGAATTTAAATGAAATAAAATTTAAAACCCAAATAAAAAAACCATTTTATTACAGACATTTCAAACATTGGCTTATACAATTAAATAAGTTCAAATTTATATATACATTCAAAAATAGCATTCTTCCTTTGTCTTTTTGATTCTAACCCCTACTCGAGAAAAAAATGCACAAGTATAAGTAAAAAAGTTCTTATGTTAGTAACAATATAAAGAAAAAAATTAACTAAAAGTGTAAATTTTAAACTAAAATTTGAGTTATACAAAGAACATTCTGTATCAGAATGAATTATTGTTGATTCTTACATGCCTCACCATTTATTATTCAACTTCAAGAATTATATATGTGAAAATTAATTAAATAATTATAATATAAAAATGATAAGTAAATTAAATAAGTAGTAACAGATAGAATGATGAGATCAATCTAGGATTTTTTGCTCAGTTTTGGCGACATAATGCATGTTTAAAACTAAAATGACAATTATATATTGAAAATATGCACATTGAGTCATATTGGTCACATTGTGAATCAGATTGAGATGTGGTTGATTCCTATATCTCAGATAACTTAAAAATAATTTTTCAAAAGTATCAAAAAAATAAAAATGTGTTTCCATAGTTCTGAGTATGTCACTTTTTTTACTAAAATGCCATTTTAAAATGGAAACGCACACTTTGAATCACACCAATCACATCATGTATTGGTTAGATGTATGAATGATTCCTACACATCACAAATGTAATATAAATCAATGTCCCACCTTTTCATGAAAATAAGACTGTGTTTTCTCTATTTTCAATGAGTGAACCTTTTTGAACTAAAATTACAATTTTAAAATGACGACAGACACACTGAGTCATGTCCAATACATAATGTATCAGATTGAGGTAAAGATGATTCCTACACATCACAAATGACATATTGATCATTTATTTTAAATTAAAAATATATGAATGTGTTTTCTCAGATTTTAATAGGTCAGTTGTCCTTCTTACTAAAATTGATGTCAAATATAAATAAAATTATGCACTTGGAGTCATACCGGTCAAAACCTATATTGGATTGTGGTTCAGATGATTCTTATATGCCATAAATTATTTATGTATCATTTCCCTATAATATCAAAATTATCTGAATGTTTGTTCTTAGTTTTTTTAGTTCAGTTGTTCTTTTTACTAAAATTGTTGCTAATTTTAAATAAAAATACTCACTATGAGTCATATCACTCATACCATGCATAATATTTAGGATTGGATGATTCTTACACATCTAAAATGTCTTATATATCTTTTACCTAAAATAAAAAAATAATCTTAATGTTTTTTCTTGGTTTTGAGTAGGTCACTTTTCAATTTTCTAAAATTAATGTCAATTTTAAATAAATAGACACACATGGAGGCATACTAGTCACACCATGCATTGGATTGAGGTTTGGATAATTCCTATACATCTAAAATTTATTTTAGATCATTTTCATAATGTATCATAACAATCTGAATGTATTTGATTGGATTTGAGTAAATCACATTTCTTTGTACTAAAATGTAATTTTAAACTGGAAACACACACTTTGACCCATACTAGTCACATTATGTATATGTTTTATATGATACTAATTCATACACATCACAAATTACTTATGAATTTATTTCATAAATTATCAAGAAAATATGAGCATGTTTTCTCAGTTTTTATTGAGTGACATTTTTTGGGATGAACTGTCGATTTTAAACAAATAACAGACACATTGAGTCATACTGGTCACATCTTGTACCAAATTGAGGTGAGTATAATTCCTAATCTTAGTAATGACTTATGTATCATTTAACTAATGTATCAAAACAATAATAATGTTTTTTCTATGTCATGAGTTGTTCAATAGTTGTTTTTACTAAAATTGATGTCAATTTTAAACAAAAAGGTTCACGTTGATTAATATCGGTCACACCGTGCATCAGATTGAGGTGTGGTTTATTCCTAAATATCTCAAATGACTAATGGATAATTTTCCTAAAGCATCAAAATAATATGAATGTGTTTCCTTAGTTTTGAGTGTGACACTTGTTTTTTTACTGAAATTTCATTTCAAACAAGAAACCTTAACTTTGACTCATACTAACCACATCATGTATCAGTTTTACATGAAATTAATTCCCACACATCAAAAATGACTTATTATTTGATGTAAAAAATTATAAATAAAATCCAATTGAAATTGCACTATTTTTATTGAGTGACATTTTTGGAACTAAACTATTGATTTTAAACTGATAATAGACACATTGAGTCATAGTTTTCACACTAGGCATCAAATTGAGGAGTGTCTGGTTCTTACACCTCCAAAATTACCTATGTATGATTTCACTAAATTATTAAAATAATAAATAACATGTGTTTCTCAGTTTTTGATTATTTTGGTTGTCTTTTTTACTAAAATTAAGGTCCAAATTAAATAATGAGAAACACGTGGATTCATATTGGTTACACCAGGTGGTAGATTGAGGTGTGGAAGATTCCTAAACATACCAAAGTCTTAAACCAATCCCAATTGCCAATGTAGTCACCCCCAAAATCCCACATCGATAATGATTTTAATTTTTCCTTTATATGATAATTTTATTTGATTTAGTTGTTTCATCGAGGTGCATGCCGAGCACGACGAGAGTTTTTGGATTTTACTGATAAATGAACGTTTGGCTTACCAGCGTTTGACACACAGGCATGGCTTGGTCCAAGATGCATCGCTTTGCTAAAGTGATATACACCCCGACCATGCTTTATTTTATTTTAATTATTTTGGGGTCTCACTTTTGAGATGCGGTTTAAACCGGTTCTTTTTCTAAGAGGAATGGGATCTTATGTGGGTGCGCAACTATAGGCGCGACCATTCATGCGTCTGTGCGTAGTGTCCGGACTTAATAAACAATACAATTATATTGTAACTTGTTCTATTATTTCAGTTTTACGATTAATATTATGATTATTTTAGTTAGTGCTTCAATTAGGTTATTATTATTATTCTTTCATTTGATACTTTAATTTGGTTATTTTTTTATTTTTTTGGTTTTATTATTTTTAGTTATAATTTAGCTTTAAAATTTATTTATATTAATTATTATTTTTTTGTATTACTTTATTGGTATTTTCTTTTCTTTTCTTTTCTTTTTCTTTTTCTCTTATTATTATTTTTACCGTTTTTTTCCTCCTTTTGTCTCTCCCTCTTTTATTTTTTTTCCCCCTCTTTTCTTTTTTTTCTTCTCTCTTTTTTTCTCCTCCTTCTCTTGTGCTCCACCCTTCCCCGTGCAGACCCCCTCTCTCCCCTAAAAACCCTGAATGAGCCGCATGTACCCCCTCCACTTTTCCATCCTCCTCTAGTGTGGTGAAGATTCATCAGGCACGGACCACCCTCTCCATTTCTCCTCTTCATCGGACCGGCTACCATCAGACCACGCCGCCACATGACTGACCTCCTCTGACGCGTCGAAACCCTTGGCCACAGCACCTCTCCCCTTCCGTTTTGGCACTGTTGCATAGCTTCCCAGCTCGGAACCCACCTCGATGATATCCATTAGTTCTAGCGTACCCCCCCCCCCCCCTCCTTGGCAAGAATAAAGTCACGAAAACCCCTCATTTATTCACAACCCCCTTGTTTGTCCGGTTGGAGTTCTAATGACATCCTTTTTCCGACACGGCTCAATTCCGGCAAACCCTATCTTACTTGGTTGGCCTCCCTCAACCCCTACCACAAGTGTGTCATACTTAAGATGATTGTTTCTTCCATTTGGTAGAATTGAGTATTAGTTCTTCATGTATTCTAAGGTTCAGTTGTGATGATTCTGGGTTCGTTGTCTGGTTTTTAGCATCTAATCTCAGTTTTTGCATTGTGACTGGTGGGTGATTGGAGTTTTCATATCATTTTGTGATGTTTTTCAACATTCATGTTAGGTGGTTTCATGGTTCCTTATTGATTGATTAATTAAGTATCATTTTTGATTAATTTAGCATATTAGTTAATTAATTTTTATAGTGCAAAGTAGTTTTTTTCTAGAAGTTTGATTTGCATTTGAACGATTTGCTATCATGTTTATATTATTTGTGCAGATTATTTGTTTGGATGTGAAACGGTGAGAATGGTTTTTTGGTTTAGCACCTATATTCTTTGTGTAATGAATGAATCATTGAGTGTGTTTTTTCTGTTTAAAGTCGGAAGGCATATTTTGAAATGGTTTGGTAAATTTTCCTGACATCTAGTTTAACCATAGAAATGACCCCTTTTTTTAAATGTGGGTTGGTTTGGTGAGTAGGTGGTGTCATTCTCCTTAAACATTATTTTTGAAAAATATAAAGGTTTATTTAAATAATTATTAAGGGTGAAAATTTATTTTGGTTGAGTTGTGAAATTATTTTTGGTGTTTAAATTCATCTGACGTGTGTTGAAATTGTTTAATAAATTATTTTAATGGTGTATTTGACAACGAAATTGATTCTTTGACGGTGTAGTCATTTTAATTGGTTGTGTAAGTGATGTGGATTTAGTTTTGGGATATTTTTAGTGTGCATATTATTTCAAATGGATTTTTTTGTGTACCAATGGTGGTTTTGGCGTGCGTAGTGTCTTTTTTGGTTTGAGTATGTGATTATGACATAAGACATGAACTATGAACTTCTTGAGCACAAATGAGAAGCCTGGGTACTAGGTTGGAAGACTAGGACAAGTGTTCTAGTGATACGGAAGTGGCGTCGGCCAGGTCTCACTTAGCTGGATTGCCGACTACCACACTAACTAAACTTTTGGATAATATTTGGAGACCACTAGGTTATGGATGTGTTTCCCAACTAGTGGCTCATGCATGAGAACATATATTGTTGTGTTTATGTACCATTTTTCACTAAGACATGATTCTCTATGGTCCCACTTCTCCCTAGTATCTTTAGGGAATCTCCCAAGTTTTTTTCTCCTCTTTTTCTTTGTGCACATCATCGGCACACGGTGTGACGTTGGGGTTACCAAGAAAGTATGTGAGTGTGTGTGTGTGTGTGTGTGTTTGTGTGTGTGTTAATTTAAGTTGGTTTCCATTTAGAATTATTTTCCCTTTAAAACTGTTTTCATTAAAAAACATTAAGCACTTATTTATATTTATTCTGTTAAATTTAAAATATGTTTGTCATTTAATAACTATGTGTGGAACCATTTTCTCAGTGGCATCCTACTGGGATTTTACCTCACACCCTACATACACCTTTGGGTGTATGTAGATTCTGTTTCATTTTCTTTCCAGGTTGAGGCATCAAGCATAGCATGGGTGGTTCGAGTTGTCAGTGGCACCCTCGTGTCGGTTTAGTAGACAAGGCTTGGGGATGTGATTCCTTATGTTGCACGAAGGTTTGAGTTAGTGCCTTTTAGTTTTTCCTTTATTTTCATCCCCTTTGGGATTTTTTGGTCATGCTGTAAACTTTAATTTTGACCCATGTTTAAGGGCATGTTTGGTTGTTGACTTTGGTTTTAAATTTTTCATCTTTTTGATTGTTTTATATTTATTTATTTGGTTAAATCATTCCCAAGTTTCATTTTTGATACCCGATAACTTGTGCCAGCCTGTGGGGATTATGAACGCCCTTTGGGGCTTGCCACGGACCAGGTCGGGCGCTGGGTCGAATGGTGACTTGGCCTTGTTCGTGACAAATGCTACCATGTTTCCATTTTCATTCTATGTCATGATTTTAACATTACATATATATTGAATCGATGTTCTTAGATGAAAAACCATTATCATTGTTGAAATCAGTAAGAGTAGAGGAAACTCATGTGGCATTATATCATGATTTGTGACCACAATAGGCACGTGAGTTTCCTATACTTTTCAAGATATCAACAACAACAAAAAAATTTCTAACAATTTCAAATCAATATGCATTATTGGATGTTCGACACAAAATGGAAATGAAAATGGAAAACACAGTAACATTGGTATAAAGAAACATTTTATCTCTTTTATGTCTTGTTATAGATTGTAGAAATAAAAATATGACTTCCCAAAAGATCTGCGAAAAAAACAATTAAGTATTATATAAAAATAGTATGAAAATTTATTAAAAAGACTAAATGAAATGATAGTAAAATTTATTAAATAAGTTGTTGGAATTAACCTTTCCCTGAAGGTTGTATGAATTCTTGACACATTTTTTTTTGTCATTATCTCAGTTGTAGGATTGAAGTCCAATCCATCACGAGCATGAGAATCTTCAAAAAAACCACTACAACTTAAAGAAAACAATGTAGCTATAAAAGAAAAAAATTATTATATGAGTAATAATATAAATAAATTAATTTAAGATAAATATCAAACAATAAATTAATTCTTATGGATAATTATTTTACTTTTAAAACATTATTGACCATGGGGATATGACGATAGTAAATCAAGAATGATGATACAAAAAAATAGATCTCACCAATAAATAAATCAATGAGTGTGGGGGATGAAGATAAAATAATATATATTGGATTGAAACATTGAATCATTCGATAGAAAGTTGAGATATCCTATTGGGTTCATAAAATATTCATTTTTTAAAATAAATAAATAAATACACCTATGATATTAATTATCAAAGTTGAAAGTTATAGAAAGTTATAATAAGGGAAACTCAACATTTTATTGTTTCAAATAATTTCAGTATCCTTTAACGAAAATGGGTATTGTAATTTAAGGTAAGAATTTCTTCAATATTGTAGGTGTTATCCTCTGAATTCTTCCAAAGGTGAAAGTCATAGAAAATTTTAATCCTCATAAACACATTTTCCAAACATTTATCATTCAAATTTTTTGTTTGGCACTCATACTCCATCTCTTGTGTACATGCACCTATGTTTATTGAAATACTCAAAGTAGAAGTCATTAAAATAATTACTACTTCTCAGTTTAGTACAGGAAACATAAAAGAGATGGGGGATTAGTCCCAAACAAAACATTTGAATAATAACTATTTGGGAGATGAAACTGAATAGGATGATAGTTCTACTCCATTATGTTCTCTAAAAGGAGCTATGCATCCCACTTATGAGAAGTACATGGATGGTAATCAGTGATTCCTATGGTTGAAACCAAAAAGGAATGTTAAATAGTGATATATTTTTGGATGGATTAAATTAAAACATACATATTGTTTATTAGATATGTGATGAAATAAATGAAGTTTTTTAAGAATTATTAATGTGTGGGTTATCATTTCAAATATGGACATATATTTTAGAAGTTATAGAAAACTAGATGAACCATGTTTTGATTTGGGGTCGATAGAAATTTATGGTAATTGTGTTTGAAAGAGTAAATTGATTTTTGGTAGTGAAAAATTGATCATATTTGATAATGATAAAATTTAATATTGACCAAAAAATAGTGGTAATAGATGTTTTTTTGATGAAAATATAAAATAGAAATTTACTAATTAGAATTGGGAGATTTTAAATAATTAAAATAATTATGAAACATTGGAGTAAAATAATGTTTAGCTGAGTGGTATAGTGGAGAGCACACGTGGTTGAGCTAGACTCAAAATAAGACACTTATTGTCACACCCAACTATTTGAAGTAATTTAATTTTATTAATATTTTTGGCATTGGGTATACTTTTTGGGGTTTGGGTTGAAGCCTCACATGAAGTTTTGAGATTTTATTTATAGTTAAGTGTTTTGGGATTAGAGGCATATGGTTCATTAGTAGAGCATGATTTGGAGACCGTACGGCTATGCTTTGGTCACTGAGCAATCTGCCCGGCATACAAATTTTTTTAAAAATTTAACAGAATACAGGAATTAAGATTAAAGGAACGTTAAGATAAAATAAAGAAAATAAAAAGAAAATTAAAAGTATTGCTTCAAAAAATAATAATAATGATAATATTATTATTATGAGTGTTATTATTATTATTAGTTTTTTGTAATTATTATTATTATTAATGATTAAATGAATATTATTATTATTATTATCATTATTTATTTATTTATTTATTATTATTATTACTGGGAGTTTATGTGGGTTCTAGACTGGTGCACGGGCAATGCATGGTTAGCGAGACCGTGCAGTCAGCCCAATTACCCATAAAGTAGCTTCTAGAGTGGGAAAAAGCTACTGCACGGTCCATGAAAAATTTATTGATTCATGCGTGGACCACGTGGTTGTAGCATTCAAATAAATAAAATTAATACAAAAAAACGTATCATTTCAAGTATAAAAATAATATTAATTTTTTGTGGATGATAATATTATTTTTAATTAAAATTATTATTGTTTCTTATTATTATTAAAAAAATTATTAGTATTATTATTATTAGAATTGAAACTATCATTATTGTTATTAAAATTGTTAACACTTTTATTATAATTGTTATTATAATCAAGAATTTTATTAATTATTATTATTGTTATATTGTCATTATTATGATTGTTTTGTTATTATTGTTATATTATTATTGTCGTTGTTATTATTATTATTATTATTATGTCTATCAAAACTATAATTATTTTTATTTGTTTTTTTATTATTGTGATTAGGATTTCCCCCCTTAGTGTGTGACCCCTCTCTCCCATCTCCCTCTCTATCCTGCGTGCTACCCTCCTGTGCGCACCATCCCTCCCTTATGCACCTCAATTCCTTCAGGTCCCTCTTCAGTGCACAACCCCTCTTGTGGGTTCGTCTCCGGCTTACAATCTATCTTCGGTAGGCTCCCTTGTGTAGCACGCAACGCCCATCCATGACCTCCCTGACCCCCCCCCCACACACACACACATCTAGTTGACGTGTATAATCCTTCACTAGTGTGATCTCCATCTGGTGTACCCACCATTGGCCAACCCCTCTTCCAGCAAGTGACCCCCCACCCCCCCCCCCAATCGGCCCTCTTCCGTCTTGTGACCCCCTACAATCCCTCCTCAGGTCATGTACCCCTCCTTCAGCACCATCTCTGGGGTGACCTCACTACCACCCCTTTCTTCTAGTGAGGCCTCCCTTGTCTAGTGCACCTCCCATTTCTGGTTTAACCCCTACTGACGCACACTCCTATTCTGGGCATTTGACTCGTCTCTCATGACACCTTAGGGTGGGCTTTAGTGTTAACCACTGAAGGAGAGGTGTTTCGAACCACTTCGAACTATCACTTCCATTCGGGGTGAGAATTTTCTTCCACCTTCTTGGTTTATATATTCTAATTTACAGTTTTTGTGTGTTTTAAACCACTATAATTACTTTATAGTGAGTTGGATATTACCATGTCATTTCGAATTCTCGGCAATAAGTCTCTCAAGTTTTTTTGTTGGGTTAGTTCTCTTTTGAGGTAGTACCTCATTTCACATTGCCTTTAAATTTATGATTTCGTTGGTTTATTATTTTTTCACACTTTCCTTAGTTATGAAATTATAGATGTATTATTTTTATAATATTTTTTCCATGTGATATGAAGTGTTTTTCTTAATTTCTTTGAATGGGTGATATAGATTTGAATAATAATACACTCCCTATGTTTTGTAAAAAGCTATATGGGCTCATGGAAATTGTTTATAATTTTAAGAAGAATGTTTTGATCATAAAAATATATTTTTTATCTTTCAAATGGTGACTGAATGTTATCAAATGGATTTTCATAGAGATTTGGGTTGAAATTGGATTGTTTCGCAATTTTATAAGAACAATTGGTTTGAGGAAAGTATGCAATGACCTTTTGGAACTTTTCAAGTGGTTTAATTATGTTGTTCAAGATAAGTTCTTATTAAATTCCCAATTGACTCTTATAAATGTGTTCTAAATTTAAAGTGGTGGTTGGTTTTCCTTAAATGGGTTAATAATAATATTTATTCTTTAAAAGTGTTTTGTGTATGGTTCTTTAATAAGTGGTATAAATTGTGAAAATTATGTGAGGTCGTGTTGGTAATTTGGAAATAGTTTTCAGAAAAACCATCATCATAATAAGTCTCTTGCCTTGTCGATTGACAAAGAGATGGGAGTGTCCTCATTTTGGTACTTCCCTTGTGTGGTGATGGTTTAAAAGAATGGGAATACTTGTTGGGGTGTTTTGGTGGTTCTGTCTTGTGTGACTTATGTGTTGATGTGTATGTATATATATGGCTTATTTTTTGGAATGTTTGAAAAACCCCTATTTGTGAACTCAGCATGGGAACCTATAATAGCTACGAGGATTAATGATAATGATTTTTTAACTGGTAATTGACATACTAACTAGTGTCCCATAGTAGGTGGATATATTTGGGTTTATTACTATGGGATTGGGCCCCTCAGTATATCCAGAGTAAGGGTAGCCGTGCGTTTTGGCGTTTTGATTTCATCATGTGTGGAATGATATTGGGGATGTGGCCCTATGTATTCTTTTGTTCTGGTTATCTTAGGAGTTTATAGTTTTTCATGTGTTTCTTCTATTTTATTACATTTAGTGTCATTTCCCTTGATATGTATACTCTTGATCCTTGTGCATGGTTTTTGGTGTTCCCTTGGTGAATTGAGAAATTGTGTGTTTATTAAAAAAAATTCGAGAAAAAATGTTTCATAGAATAATTTCTCATACTTTTCTCATTCTTTAAAATTATGTTTTTTCAAAATTGGTCTTGTTTATTTCCTCTCTTGGAACCTAACTTTTTCCCATGTGTAAATCGTATTCTAAAAGTGGTAGGTTAATGGATTTATGATTAGTATTATTTAAAATTAAAAGTGAGGAAAAACTATATTTATATATTGTATTTCAAACCTTAAAATAAATGTTTCTTTATTTAAAATCATGTGATTTGGGAATATAATTATTCAAGGCCAACTACTATATTGTAATACTCATGCCGATAGTTTTTTCTTGTATTTATTTTTTGCTACAGGTTCCAGCTTCGGTTCTATCACCTTGGAAAATTTTTTGTATTGGATTGGAGAGTGACCCTATGGGTCACATAGAGACGTCATATTTGTCTGGTTCCATTTGGGTTTCCATTTTTTGTTTTTTGATTAGTTTTTTGTTCCTTTAATTGAAATTTTAAATAATGTAAAGTATGAGAATTAGGTTTAGTTTGGTTTTCTTGTTTATTTTTTTGTTTCTTTTGTTTATTTATTCAGGAGAAAATGATTCATTGTCTCTTATGATGCCCTTGGAAAATTTCACAGACTTGAAGGATCAAGAATGCCTCTCAGGCCTTACAATGGATTTGATTGGGTGACCAGTTTAGGGTCGACTTGGGTTGATTCATGACAAAATTATATCAGAGTAGGTCATCTCTTTAGTGGAACTTTCTTGTTAGAACAGCCATTATTACTTTTGTATGTTAAGGTAGAAGGAGTAGGATTGTTGAGATTTAAGGTGTAAGAACTTGAAGGAAGTCATGAACCCTGCTCATTCCAAACCTCGAATCTCTATGGGATGTCCCAGTTTGTAAGTGAACTTTGATTCTTGTGATTTTTTTAGTGTTGGGAAATAAAAAGGGAATTGGTAAGTTCCCTCCATGAGCTCGTATGTACTAGAAATTCATGTGGAGCTTGGTAAATTTACCTATAATACTCTCTGTCATGGTGTCGTGAATGGAATATGTCCTCCAACCATGTTTCTGAGTCACCCACCAACACTAGTTTCCCCTTGTAAATTGTTTGGATCTTCCTTAACTTGGAAAATCACTTTGAAAATTCTTGTTTTGGTATTGTGAAAAGTTGAATTTAAAATGCTAATGACTTTTTTTTATTTATTTCCTTGTTTTTTTGTTCTTAGTGTGTTCCCCAAAAAATATTTTATGGATGATCGAGGTACATGTTCAGGTGGTGCACCATTAGAAAAAACTCTATTTGATCAACTAATAGACCACTTCCTTGAGTTTTAGAAGATGAACCCTCCTCTATTTAATGGTAATGAGGACACTCTCAAAATGTAGTAATGGATGTTGAGGATTGATAGGGAATTCAGTTTCTTGAGGCTTCATGAGATATTAAATGAAATGTTTGTTACCATAATACTTAAAGGCCTAAACTATAAATGGTGGAAGTATGTGCCTCGAAGTAATCCTCGGAAAGAGATTACTAGTGTTTTCTATAAATCTCATTTTATCCACTAGAATTTTTTAGAGAGGACAAACGTGAGAAAGATGATGGAGTTTTACAGTATTTAGCTGGGTGTTGGATCAGTTTTGGAATTATATCTGTGCTTTTTGAATCTAGTTCTATATGAACTAGGGTATGTTATAAATGGTCGCTTGAAGGCTCTACATTTTTTGTTCGGGATCCATACTAAAATGCAGTCGAAGGTGGATGAGCTCAATCTAACCACGTTCTCTGATATGGTGAAACAATCCTTTCATGTTGAAGGTGGGTTATTAAGAGGAATTGGGATGGTGAATCCCCCTATAGTCTTTGGAAGTGGGAAGAGGATTCTAGTTAGAAGAATGGGATGTGGCTTGATGTTGGTGATCCTGGTAGGGGAGTTAAGAGTCCTATATACCTCTCATTAAAATCTTCATAGCACAATTCCATGATCTCTCATTAGTATGGAAAGAAGGGTCATAAGAGGTCGTCATTACCGAGTGATCCAAAACTATACCACATTTGTGGACCCTTGGGACACTTGAAGCAGTTCTGTTAGGTTGTTTCGAAGAAGCCCGATAATGCCAAGATCGTCCTTTAAATGAACACCTCAGCCCGTTTGTAGGATTAAGGAAATGTTTGGGAATTAGTTTGACGTATTTTTCATTGTAATGTTCTTTTAATGTAATATTCGTGTCTAGTGGAATTTTGTGGTGTTTATATATTTTTCAAATTTAAGGATTGTTGTAATCAAACCCCTTTAAAATTTCTATATTAATGGAAATTTGTTTTGTGAAATTTTTATTCATGTGTCCTATTTGGGAGCTTCTAATGCCTTTCTATGAGGAATAGATGCTTTAGACATCAGAGCTTTGTCCATAGGTTTCAGAGTGAAGCTGGCGCGTCTTCAGGATAACCTCAATGGTGTAAACATGCCTTGGTGTCATTTTTGTCCTTAGTGTGGTAAGTTTTGTGTTCTTCCAGTGGTGTGAAGCTATTTTTATGTTGTCAGTTGTAGTTTTTATGCCCTGTTAGTTGGTCCCTTCTCTCCTCTCCCCTTGTGGTGGGGGTTTCTGGTTTGTGTAAAAATTTCCCATGTTTTTTGTTGGTTCTTAAAATGGGGAGACCCAACTTGGGTCTCGTTGAACTCAGTGTTAGCTTATTTCTTATGGTGGGGAGTATGTTTGGGCCTCCACGTGTTAATATCATAGTTCTTCTCCTCGTGTCGGTTTGGTGGGGCTTGGTCTCATACAAATCCACCTAACTCTATGTTTTTTCATTGTGATAGTGTTTGGATTGGAGTGTTCTACAGGTTTCATAAAAGTAAAGTTATAGAGGTTACTCTAATATGGGATTTGAATTTCATTCACTTGTATGGGTGGATGATATGAGTTTTGTTTGACAATGGTTAAGGTATTCATGTTTAAGGCTGGTTTGGGCATCGTGGAAGTTCTATGTATTTTGGACCAATCAACTTGGGGTGATTGGACTTTTGGGGGTGGGTGGTAGTTAGCAGGGAGTCTAATTCGGTCTCTTTAGTTCATCTTGTTAGTCATTCTCTCATTGTTGGTATTTTTGGGACTTCTTTTTTTATAGTTATTTTGGGAATCCCCTTAAACTATGAAATAGTATCAGTTGTTGTTATTGTATTAAACATGGTTGTGGATTTCAGAGGGTGAAAAGAATTATGTTGGGGGAGAATTGTCACACTCATCCTTTTTATTTTATTTTATATTATTAATATTCTTGGAATTGGGTATTCTTGTTGGGGTGTGTGTTGAAGCCCTATTTGAATTTTTGAGTTTTTATTTAATGTTAAGTTTTTTGTTCTCTGAGGCATACTGTACACTGGCAGAGCACGGTTTAGAGACTATGCAGCTATGGCTTGATCACCATGCAACCTATCTAGCATACAAAATGAATTAAAAACTTAAAATAATAATGAAATGAAGATTAAATAAATGTTATTATAAAATAAGGAAAAGTAAAATAAAATTACAAGTATTGTTTTAAACTAATAATAAAAAAAATATTATTATTATTGTTTTTGTTTTTGTTTTTGTTTTTATTGTTGTTATTTTTTTAGGAATGTTATTAATGTTGTTGTTGTTTTTTTATTATTATTGATATTAAATATTAAATGAAATTTATTTTTATTTTTATCATTTTGTTATTATTAATTGTTATTATTATTATTATTTTTTTTTTTTTGAATTTTTTTGGGTTTTAGGATGGTGCACGGGCACCACATGGTTAGCGAGACTATACAGTCAGCCCAAGTACCCATCCAACATCTTTTGGAGTGGACAAGATGCTATCGCACAGTCCGGGCACGGTTTCTTGAGTTGTGCAAGGACCATGCAGTTGCAGCATTCAAATAAATAAAATTGAAACAAAAAACATTTCAACCACAATAATAATATTAATTTTGTTATGGATGATAATATTATTTTTTATTAACATTTTTGATGTATTTTATTATTATTATTTTAAAAAAATAATAGTATTATTATTAAGAGAATTATTACTATCATTATAGTTATTATAATTATTAAAATTTTTATTAAAATTGTTATTATAATTAATAATGTTTCTAATTATTAGTATTATTATAATATTATTATTATGGTTATATTTTTTTTATTATTATATTATTATTATTGTTATTAATATTATTATTATGTCTATCGAAACTATTATTATTGTTATTAGTAGGATATTATTTTTATTTCGTTATTTTTTTATTGTGATTATGGTTTCCACCATATAGTGCATGGCCCCTGTGATAACCCAGCTTTTTATTATAACTTAAACATGATTGATTACATAAAACATTACTTGATAAAATAAAGAAGATCGAGAGGTTTAGTGTCTTTGGGGCTTAGGATTATTACATAAAAACTTAAAACATGAAATACAACATCTTTATTGAAAACTTCCTTTTCATGACCACTACATTTCTTCGTTCTTAGCATTGCATGGGATAACTTGAGGACATTCATAAGAAAAGGGTGAGCTATAAAGCCCAGTGAGGGAGCATACATGGAATAACATGAGGAGGAAAATACATCTTAGACAATAGGCATATCAAAAAAGAATAATAAAAAAATGAACATAGAGGCATGATAAATCATGATAATCATAACATGGAAATGTGGCAACAACACTTAACATGGAATTATCATGAGCCAAGGCCCATTGCACATGGAGCATGAGTAAATCCTCATTGCACATAAATAATGAGTAAAGACTCATTTCACTTGAATTATCATGATTCAACACTCATTTCACATGACGTATCATGATACTACACTTTACCAAATGCATTGGAGCGCTATAAGGGCACACCCTTCTTAAACATTTCATTTCATGCATAAGTGTGCCACATGGAAAATAAAACATGGATTCATAAGACATAATCATTTAATCCACGATAAAGTAATGTGGAATTAAGACATGAAACTTTGTAATCAATAAGTAAATGTGCATAAAGGTGGATACCATTGATGGAGAAATGGTAATATTATCCACTACACGATGGCATTGGCTTAGAAAATCGGTGCGATTTCGGCAGCGTAACGGCGTGACATAAGAAGTCATAAAAAATGGTTGATGAGAGAGAAAGGGGTTCCTCATCATATTTACATGTAACAGAATGTAATGAGGTCATATAGATATATTTCCCAACAATTTTAATGGAATTTATATTCATGATAAAAAATTATTGCCTGAATGTTAAAGAAGATAGAGAAGTTCCTTTAGGAATTTCGGCATAGTAACGGGTGTACATGGGAGCCATTTGATGAGAGAGATAGGGGTCTCCCATCATTCAAAAAATAATAGGGAAGTATGGGGGAGGTGAGAAACCATACCCCAACATTTATAATTGAAATTAAAAGGGTAATACAACTTAAAGAAAATTGAAAAAAATGAGAAAGGAAGAAAAAACCCTTACATGGAAGTGTGTTTCCAAAGGCTAGAGAGAGGCTTGTGAGAGGATTCTTGGGAGCTTGGGGCACCATGTGAGGATTCTAAAGCAAGTAGGGAAGAGGTTGGACGAACTCCAAAGGTTTTGAGTGAGGAGGAAGTGGGATCTTGGGTGGGTTTATATAGGAAAGGTGAGATAATTCTTTATTATTTAGGTTTGGGACCCCTTATATTAAATTAATCCAAACCACAAACCATACCATGGTTTTTCCCATGGTTTTTGGAAAAGGGAAGAGCTAAACAATATTTTATAAGTCCAAAGTACGAAATTCTTAAAATATTAGTTTTTCTTAAGTGGAGGTGTGTCACACTCCCATGGAAATTAATTTAAAAAGGCAAGGTGTTGAATAAGTCTTGAGGGGTCCATTATTGCTTTGAAAAGTAAGTCAAACAAACCCAAAATCACATTATTTTAATGGTAAAACACATATTGGCCGAACATAAAGATCATAGTATTTTATTACATCACTATTGGGTCATTATGATGTCATAAAACATATTATATAATTAAACGGTATTTAATTTTTACCTAAAAATTTTATTGTCTCGGAAAATTATGAAAAATTCACCGTTGGATAATTTTGACGTCCCGATTCAATAAATAACATTTATTTTATCTAAATAATTTTCTAAATATGTGAATTTTAACTTGTAAAATACAAACTGACATTTATCGAAAATTCATAGATTTTGACAGAAATGGATTTCAAACCTTAATAAAAATTTTAATTGCATTCATAAAATCATAAGATCATTTATATTTAATAAAAATTAATTTAACATTATTATTATTATTTTATTAAAATATTATTTAATTCAAAAATCTTTTAATTTAATAAATTATATTTCTTAATTAAATAATAACTAAAAACCCCATTTGTACTTTAAAAACTATTTACAATGTATCATAAATGACTAGAAATTATATTCATTATTATATATAAAAAATAATGTACATGAACATAGTACTACTTATTTGTTACATAACACCTTAAAACAACCGCATAAGACCTAAGGGTAAGGTGTGAGATGGTGACAGACTCTTGGGGTGGCTCGGATAACATCGCTCGAGTGGTAATTTTAATCAACTTCCACTTTTCCCGTAGACGGTCACGATCGAGATTGACATGATGAAGCTCAGATTGGGCTTGGTGAAGGGCGAAGCCCAAAGACGCCACCGCTTTTTCGAGCTCCGACAAATGGGCTTCGTATGGTGCAATTCAACTGGATGAGGCCATCGCTTCCTTCTGAGTAAGTTGGATTTGTTAAAATCCTATATTTATACTAATCAGGTGATCACTATTCAACGACTATATTAGCAACGGTCAAAATTCTTGACATAAAACCAAAGAAGTTGACATTTTATAAAAACATTTTATATAAAGATACATTTAATAAGACCAAGAGGGATATTCCATTAATGAAACTTTGGGTCGTTACAACATTCCCCCCTTAAGAAATTTTGCCTTCGAAAGTTTCCTTTTCCCACACTAAAACAAATGTGGGTAACTCAGCTTCATCATATCCTCCGACTCCCAAGTCGCTTCTTCAAACTTGTGGTTTCTCCATGACACCTTGACGATGGGCATTGTCTTATTTCATAGAACTTTTTATCTACAATCTAAGATCTTCACTGGTTTCTCCTCATAACAAAGATCATCTTCCAATTGTACCACCTCAGAAGAGATTATATGTGAAGGGTCCGGTATGTACTTCCTTAAGAGGGATACATGAAAGACATCATGTACTTTGGTCATAGTAGGTAGAAGTGCTAGTCGATAGGCCACAGCCCCGACACGATCAAGAATCTCGAAGGGGCCGATGTACCTTGGACTTAACATCCCATTATTTCCAAACCTCGTGACCTTCTTCCATGGAGATATGCATATAAACACTATGTCTCCAACTTTAAACTCAAGGTCTCATCGACAATTATCTGTATAACTCTTCTGTCGACTCTAGGCTGCCTTGATATGCTGCTGAATGGTTTTCACCTTCTCTATCATTTCCTCGACCATTTCTGGTCCAAGCAGCCTACGTTCACCGACCTCATCCCAACATGCCGGTGTTCTGCACCTTTTCCCATATAGGGCTTCATATGGTTCCATTTGGATGCTTGAGTAGAAACTATTGTTATAAGAGAACTAAACCAGAGGGAGATGTTGATCCCATCCTCCTTTAAAGTCCATTGAGAATGCTCTCAACATATCCTCAATTTTTTGGATAGTCCGCTCGGATTGGCCATCAGTTTGAGGATGATAGGCCGTACTGAATTTCAGTTCAGTATTCAGAGCATGTTGAAGACTCTTCCAAAACATAGAGGTGAATCTTGGATCTTGGTCAGAAACAATAGATAGTGGTACTCCATGCAACCTTACCACTTCCTGGATATATATATCTGTGCCAGTTGATCCAATGAGAAATCCTCCCGAATAGAAATGAAGTTTGCAGTCTTTGTAAAACGATCCACAACAACCCAGATTGCATTGTTGCCTTTGGATATCCTTGGAAGTCCGGTGACAGAGTCCATGGTGATGTTATCCCATTTCCATTCCGGTATGGGCAATGGTTGCATCATACCCTTAGACTTCTGCCTCTTTGCCTTCACTTTCTGACACACCAGGAACTTTGATGTATATTCGGCAATCTCTTTCTTCATATTATCCCACCAAAAGTTTTCTCGGAGATCTCAATACATCTTTTTTCTCCCTAGGTGAATAGAAAAATTTGAACTATGTGCATCATCCAAAAGTTCCTTCTTCAGCTCCTGACTTGATGGAACACATAGTCTTTTCCCAAACCGCACAATTCCTTCTTCATTAACATTAAACTCCGAGGATTTCCCCTTTTTGATAGCTTCCACTTTTTCTTTAATTCCCACATCATACTTTTGAGCATCCTTTATCCTTTCCAAAAGAGATGGTTGAGCAATCATTTGTGAAAGGATTGATGATGTTCCCTTCTCTATGATTCTCATGTCCATCTTCATCAAGTCTAAGAAGATTGGATCCTTCTCAATTCTCATCATTGATAGAATTGATGGGTCCTTTCTACTTAGGTCATCTTCCACCTTGTTCGCTTTCCCAGGGTGGTAATGTATTGAACAGTCATAATCCTTGATGAGCACTATCCATCTTCTCTGGACCATATTAAACTCTCTCTATGTGAATATATATTTAAGACTCTTGTGGTCAGTATATATCTAACATTTCTCTCCATAGAGATAATGCTGCTAGATTTTCAAGGCAATGATCACATCTTCCAACTCCAGATCATGTGTTGGATAGTGTCTCTCATGTATTTTTAGCTGCCCTGAGGCATAGGATATCACTTTGTCATTCTGAATCATCACACACCCGAAGCCCTTCTTCGAAGCATCACTGAATACCACAAAAAGCTCCCCACTTGTGGGTAAAGTGAGCATGGGTGCAGTGATAAGCCTCATTTTCAACTACTTGAAGCTTTCTTTGCATTCATCACTCCAAGAAATCTTTACTCCCTTTCAAGTTAGCTTGGTAAGAGGGTTGGACAATCGTGAGAAATTTATCACAAATCGTCGATAATATCCAGCTAACCCCAAGAAGCTACGGATATCTGTTACTGATGTTGGCCTCGGCCATCCCTTAATTGCATCTGTTTTGGAGATATCCACAGATATCCCATTGCTTGTGATGATATGGCCCAAGAATGAGACCTCCTTCAACCAGAACTCACACTTGTCGTACTTTTCATAGAGCTTCTCCTTGCGCAAAGTCTCTAGTACAGTTTTTAAATGCTCCTCATGATCCTCCTTGGTTTTGGAGTATATTATAATATCATCTATAAAGACTACCACAAATTTTTCATGGTAATCTTTAAAGACTCTATTCATCAAGTCCATGAATATTTCTGGAGCATTGGTGAGTCTGAAAGGCATTAATATGAATTCATAGTGCCCGTACCTTGTACGAAAATCAGTCTCGGGGACAACTTCCTTTTTCACCCTTACTTGATAATATCCCGACCGCAAATCCACCTTGGAGAAGTATTGTTCTCCACACTACTGATCAAACAAGTCATCTATTTTTGGGAGAGGATACTTGTTCTTTATTGTGATTTTGTTATATTCACGATAATCGATGCAAAGCCGCATTGACCCATCCTTCTTCTTGACGAAGAGGAATGGTGCCCCCCATGGTGAAGCACTTGGGCGTATGAACCCTTTATCCAGATTCCCCTGTAGGTGTTTCTTCAGGTCTTCAATCTCTAAAACAACCATTCTATATGGAGTCTTGGATATTAGTAGTGCCCCAGGTATAAGTTCAATTGGGAACTCAACATCTCTTCTAGGAGGAAGACCAAGTAGTTCCTCGGGAAACACTTCCGTGAATTCCCTCACAATAGGCATTTATTCAAGGATGGTTTCTTCTTTGGACTCAATCATCTAAGCCAAATACGCGTGCTCATAGGGCAGTAATATCCATGCTTGAGATTATAGAGCTAAGGGAGATTCATCTTCCTCCTGACACTTGTAAAGAATCGGAGATCGATTCTCCTTATGGAGTGTGATTTCCCTCTCCCGATAATTTATGTTGGATCTATATAAGGAATGCCAATACATTCCATGAATTGCATCAAATTACACCATAGGGAGTATGATGAGGTTCTCCGTGAAATTCAATACACAAATTATAAAAGAATGCGTAGAACCTGAATCAAAATGTACATTTTCTATTTTTGAATGAATAACTAGCGTACCTATCACCACTTCGTTGTCGGGGTTCACTTCGGCAGAAGTGATGGAAAAAGCTCTTCCTTGCTTCCTTGGAGGTTGTTGGTTGTCTCCAAAAACCCTTGGATTAGGGAACTGATTTGAAAAATGACCCAATTCTTTGCATTTTTAGAATTGAAAAACATGTTGAGTTTCAAACGGAACATTCCTCACCTCTTTCGCAGCCGTGGGTCTTTCTTGCCGATAGTTAACAGCTAGGTGCCCTTCTCTTCTACACCTGATGCATTTTCTCGTCCCCTTAAGGCAATTTCCAGGGTGCTTCTTTCCGCACTTTTGGAAAGTGGGGTGCTGGATCTTCTTAGCATCATTGGATTTATCCATCGGACCACAAGCATTGAAGTCCACCATACACTTCCTATCCCCATGATACCCCTGTGATTCCCCGATCTCCATTTCGACCTTGAGGGAACATCGGACAATTTCCTCATAGCTGTCGAAGTCACGGATCGCTAATGCTTTCCGCAAGATAGGATTCAGCCCACCAAAGAAGCGGTCAACTTTGCATTCAGGGGTAACAACAAAGCCATAAGTGTATCGTGCAAGCCTTGTAAAGTTTTCAGCGAACGCCCCAACAGATTCTTCATCTTTTTTCTTGAGGGAAAGGAAGTCCCTTTCCATCTTAAGCTGGAGGGTGCGCGGAAAATATTTATCGAAAAACATCTTCTGGAAATCCTTCCATTCCAAAGCCTCGATCTCCTCCTCGGGCTACATATTTTTGATCAACGCCCACCATTGATCAACTTCACCCTCCATATGATAAGCATCCAGGAGAACCTTCTCTTGTTCAAAACATTAGAGGATGGAGAAGATCTTTTCAATGGAGGTGATACATTGTTCAACGATTGTGGGATCGGATGATCCACTAAAAGTAGGAGGCCTTTGTCTTATGAAGCTCTCGATAGCGACTTGTTCTTTCTTAGGGGGTTTGAATGTTCCTCTTAACCCGTGTTTCTATTCAAAACTTGAGTTAGCTGAGAGAGAAGCATGACAAAGTTCACGATTCCCACTCCCATTGGATTTGGCATCTCATTAGTACAGTAATCACACTGATCTTCACAACGGTTGTTAGCCTGAGTCCTCCTATTACTGGCCATTGGATGGAATAAAAGGAAAGTTAGGGGTAACACATAAAGGGAAATCCAAAGACAAAAGTTGATGACTTATAAATAAACTTTCATTTCCTTAACTCATGAGTCTATAGGCTTAAATCTAGGATTTTTATGATCTACTTTCTAACATATATTCCTAGAGGCATTTTTTTTAATTCCCTTAATAAGGGTTCATACTAAGCTTGTAAATTTATCAAAACAAATCCCTCGGGAGTGTCGTAACCAAGAGAGCAGCAAGGTCCATTGTCGTTCACCAGTTCCCATTCGAGTCTAGCTCAAAGCGGTGTTTTCGGGTTTTACACCTAGGATACATCTGTGCCAGAGACGCCTCTACCTACTCGTATCCAGACAGGGATGTATTTGTTTGATAAACCACTTACTCAGTACTTACCAAAACATAGGGATGTTTTTATTATACTTATTCTTTTATCTTAGGCTTTACTAGGGTTTCCTAATCTCAAAAATAACTAAACCTATCCTCTGATACCAACTATGACAACCCATCTTTTTACTACAACTTAAACATGATTTATTACATAAAACATCACTTGATACAACTATGAAGATCGAGAAGTTTAGTGTCTTTGGGGCTTAGTATCCTTACATAAAAACTTAAAACATGAAATACAACATCTTTATTGAAAACATCCTTTTCTTGACCACTACATTCCATCATACTTAGCATTGCATGGGATAACCTGAGGACATGCATAAGAAAAGGGTGAGCTATAAAGCCCAGTAAGGGAGTACACATGGAATAACATGAGGAGTACAATACATGTTATACAATAGGAATATCAATAGATCATAAGAAAAACATGAACATAAAGTCATGATAAAGCATGATAATCATAACATGGAAATGTGGAAACAACACTTAACATGGAATTAGCATGAGCCTAGTCCCATTGCACATAGAGCATGAGTAAATCCTCATTGCACATAATGCACGAGTAAACCCTCATTGCACTTGAATTAGAATGAGTCAACACTCATTGCACAAAATGTATCATGATACTACACTTTACCCAATGCATTGGAGCGCTATAAGGGCGCACCCTTCTTAAACATTTCATTTCATGCATAAGTGTGCCACATGGATCATAAAACATGGATTCATAAAACATAATAATTTACTCCATGATAAAGGAATGTGGAATTCAGACATGAATATTTGTAATCAATAAGTAAAGGTTCATAAAGGTGGATGCCCTTAATGGTGAAATGGGCATGGTATCCACTACACAATGGCATTGGCTTAGAAGATCGGTGCGATTTCGGCAGCATAACGGCGTGACAAAAGAATTCATAAAAAATGGTTAATGAGAGAGAAAGGGGTTCCTCATCATATTTACATGTAATGGAATGTAAGGAGGTCATATAGATACATTTCCCAAAAATTGTAATGTAATTTAGATTCATGATACAAAATTATTTCTTGAATGTAAAAGAAGAGAGAAAAGTTCCTTTCGGAATTTCGGCATAGTAACAGGTGTACATGGGAGGAATTTAATGAGAGAGAAAGGGGTCTACCATCATTCAAACAATAAAAGGACAATATGGGGGAGGTGAGAAACCATACCTTAACATTCATAATTTATATTAAAAGGGTAATACATCTTAAAGAAAATTGACAAAAATGATAAAGGATGAAAAAACCCTTACTTGGAAGTGTGCTTCCAAAGGCTAGAGAGAGGCTTGTGAGAGGCTTCTTGGGAGATTGGGGCACCTTGGCAGGATTCTAGAGAGATTATGGCAGAGGATGGACGAACTCCAAAGGTTTTGAGGGAGGAAGAAGTGGGAGCTTGGGTGGTTTTATATAGGAATGGTGAGAGAATTCTTTATTATTTAGGTTTGGGACCCCTTATATTAAATTAATCCAAACCACAAACCATCCCATGGTTTTTGCCAACGGTTTTTGGAAAAGGGAAGAGGAAAAAAATATTTTATAAGGCCAAAGTCCGAAATTTTGAAAATATTAGGGTTCCTTATGTGGAGGTGAGTCACACTCCCATGGAAATTAATTTAAAAAGGCAAGGTGTTGAATAAGTCTTGAGGGGTCCATTAATGCTTTGAAAAGTAAGTCAAACAAACCCAAAATCATATTATTTTAATGGTAAAACGTAGATTGGCCGAACATAAAGATCATAGTATTTTATTACATCACTACTGGGTCATTATGATGTCATAAAACACATTATATATTTAAACGGTATTTAATTTTTACCCAAAAATTTGACGGTCTCATAAAATTATGAAAAATTCACCGTTGGATAATTTCGACATCCTGATTCCATAAATAACATTTATTTTATCTAAATAATTTTCTAAATATGTGAATTTTCACTTTTAATATAAAAACCGACATTTATCGAAAATTCACGGGTTTTGACAGAAATGACTTTCAAACAATAATAAAGATTTTAATTGCATTCATAAAATCATAAGATCATTTATATTTAATAAAATTTAATTTAATAATAATATTATTATTTTATTAAAATATTATTTAATTCAAAAATTCCTTAATTTAATAAAATATATTTCCTAATTAAATAATAACTAAAAGCACCATTTGTACTTTTAATACTATTTACAATGTATCAAAAATGACTAGAAATTATATTCATTATTATATACAAAAAATAATTTACATGAACATAATACTACTTATTTGTTATATAACCCCTTAAAACAGCCGCAGAAGAACTAAGGGTAAGGTGTACGATGGTCACAGACTCTTGGGGTGGCTCGGATAACATTGCTCGAGTGGTAATTTCAATCAACTTCCAATTTTCCAGTAGATGGTCACGTTCGAGCTTGACATGATGAATCTCAGCTTGGGCTTGGTCAAGGGCGAAGCCCAAAGATGCCACCTCTTTTCCGAGCTCCGACAAATGGGCTTCGTATGTTGCAATTCTACTAGATGAGGCCATCACTTCCTTTTGAGTAAATTGGATTTGTTAGTGACTTATATTTATAACAATCATGTGATCACTGTTCAACGACTATATTAGCAACGGTCAAAATTCTTAACATAAAACCAATGATGTTGACATTTTATAAAAACATTTTATATAAAGAGACATTTAATAAGATCAAGAGGGATTTTCCATTAATGAACCTTTGGTTTGTTACAGCCCCTCTATCCCATCTCCCTCTCCACCCAATGTATTACCCCCTGTGTGCACTATACCTCCCCTAGGCAGCTCGCTTTCGGCGAGTTCCTCTCTAGTGTTCATCCCCTCTAGTGGTTTCCTCTCTAGCATGCAGTCCCTCTCTGGTAGCATCCCTTGTGAGGTGTGTCACCCCCTTCTGATGACCTACCTGTTGGGGCACAACAGGGGTGTGTGGTCCCTCAGACACACAAAACATAACAATAATGGAGCAACACAATATTTATACGTGGTTCGGTCGGATGGCCTACGTCCATGGGATAAGGTGGTTGCTTCTCTATTTCATTTCTCTCCGGTTCTGGTCGGAGGATCACAACACACACCACATATTACAAACAAAGGGATTAAATCCTGTTTAAATAGATGGAGGAAACCCATCTTTGTTTGGTTGTTGGATGGTAGCTCATCTACCCTTGAGAAGTCCTCCCGCCACCTATTGCAGTCCACCGCGTTGGCTGCCAACCTTTGAACGAAGTTGTTTCCGACAGTTTCTCCTCCGCTGGAAAATGCCACCCCATATTGGGATTGGCCCCCAAAAATCTCCCCCTAACGACCAATTTGGGGTAGAAGTTTGACCTACAGTCTCCTTACAGGTATTTAAAACATCATCGGTATATCGAGCATGCTTCTCCATGCCATATGACGTGACACTTCCCCCCATATTCACTCGATCTTGGGATGACTCCGGTCTCCATCAAATGATACAGCCCTTGGGACTCCTTCCTAGTAAACATCACTGCATCCCCACATGAGACATCCAACAATCCACCTACTATGGAAATCTTGAACCCTTTAGCATCGAGCCTACTTAATGATACCAGGTTCTGTCTCATCCTCATAACAAATTTCATGTAAGCCGGTTTTCAAATTCCTCCATCGGGTGTCTTCAATTTCAACGTCCCGACTCCTTGAACATCGCATGTTGACTCATCACCAAGTCTCACCGAGTCTCTCACCTACTAAAAATTATCAAATTTACCTCTCGTCCTAAATATTTGTGTCAAGATCCCCGAGTCTAGAACCCACCCATCTTCCTTTGGATTTTGAGCCCCCTCGTCCTTCCTTCTCAGAAAATGAAATTCCTACCTCATGTGCCCAAATCTTTTGAAGTAATGACACTGCACTCCTGCCCATTCCACTCTCCCATATGAGTGAAAGCTTCCCGTTGTCATGTAGATTTCATCATCTACAGATAATCTTATGATGTTCACATCCTCTTCTTCAACTTTTTTCTTCCCAGCAAAGTACCGTTTGCGCTCTCAACAATCACTTTTATAGTGACCCGTTTTTTCACACAAGAAACATGAGATTTTACTCGGATCACGTCCTCTTGACTTTGGTCACCATTATTTACCTTCTGACTTCCGATGTTGGCTCCTCCCACATTGATCATCTCGCATCTCCATGATTTGATCTCTTGAATGCATCATGGGTCTTCGGAATGCCTCTGAATCTTGAAGTGACGCCATCACCTCACCCATATTCAATGTCTCCTTCCCCACAAGAAATGCATTCACAAGCCCATAAAATGAGCTTGGTAGAGATGATAAAAGAAAAAGTGCTTTATCTTCCTCTCCAACCTTCACACCGATCCCCAATAACTGGGTCTGGATCTTGTTGAATTCGTTGGTATGATCCAACAAATTCGTCCCATCAACGTAGTGCAACTGGGAAAGTTTCTTCCTTAAGAACAACTTGTTGGTCAGCAACTTCACCATATATCACTGCTCCAACTTCTTCCAAATCTCCTTCGGAGATGTCTCATCCAACATCGAGAACTTTACCCCATTCGCCATACATAGTCTAATTGTGCTAACGACCGCATCTCGACCTCTTCACAATCATCGACACTAGTTGTCTCGGGCTTTTCTTTGATCATCAGTCTAATCATTCCCTACTGCACCAAAATATCATTCACTGTGCTTTCCCACAAGACAAAACTGTTTTGACCATCAAACTTCTCGATATCAAATCTTGGTAGCGCTCTGCCACCGGCCATCGCCGTTGTCACAAAATGTGATCACCACTGTAGATGTCTCACCCTTCTGAATCCACCTGATAGAGTGTGAATTTTCAAAAACTAACCATATGGAGGTATCCTTAATGGTAAAAATAGTTGGAATCGACTCCTCGATTGCCGAAATAAGACACCAATTGACCAAGATATGGTAAAAAAACGTTCAACAGTCCAGGTCACCCACTGACATGGCAGTGACGTGGCACTGACATGGCACGCCGGGGTTCCTTCCAGAATCTCGCTGGAATTGTTGCGGATGGTGTGAATAGTGTCGTCTTCTCCGGCACGGGGGTACTGTTCACCAGCAAATTTGACCAAACTTTGACTAAACCTACCAGGCTCATTTAAATTCCGTTTTTATCATCGCTTGCACCGTTGGAATCGTCTCTACATACTCTTCATGGATCTGGACTAGGAAAAATTTTCTAACCATTTCAATTTTCTAGCCATCAAAAAATTCATTTTCGCCTCGCCATCTCACCTCCATTCGCTCTAAATCACCTATGACACCACTTGTTGGGGCGCAATGGAGGTGCATGGTCTCTCGAACACACAAAACAAAACAAGAACGGAGCAACGCAAGATTTTTACCTGGTTCGGTCAGATGACCTATGTCCATGAGATAAAGGGGATGCTTCTCTATTTTATTTTTATCTTGTTCTCGTTGGAGGATCAAAACACACAACACATATTACAAAAAAAGGGATTCAATCCAATTTAAATAGATGGAGGAAACCCATATTTCTTTGTTTGTTGGAGGGTAGCTCATCTACCCTTGAGAAGTCCTCCTGCCGCCTATTACAGTCCACTGTGTCGTCTGCCAAACTTTGAATGAAGTCATTGCCGACAGTTTCTCCTCCGCTGGAAAATGCCACCCCATATTGGGAGTGGCCCCCACTCTCTGGTTCTCATCAGAGGATCACAACACACACACAACAGATTACACCACAAATCTATTACAAACAAAGGGATTCAATACTGTTAAAATAGAGGAAAGAAAAATAGGTTTTCTCCCGATTGGCGGGGTAGTTCATCTACCAATGAGAAAGCTCAGGCTTCCTGCTACAGTCTGCCTTGACATCCCACCAAAGAAGACCCACTGCAGGTTGTTGCCGACCAAGGAAAAACTTTCTACTGATCTCTTCCTCTAATGTGAAGTTTCCCCTAAATGGGAGTGTCCCCCACACTACCCCACCCACTCTAGCTGGTGTGCACCGGCCTTCGCAGTCACAATATCCAACCGATGTCACCCCTACCATAAGCCCTACCATCAGTCGGCCCACTACAGGTGCACCCACCTCCAAACGACCCATGCCAGCCCTATTTCATCCAGCGACCCCCCTGCTAGGCCTCTTCTATCTGTGAGCCCCACTGGCATCCCCCTATCTGGCACAACCTCTTCAGTGACACTTTTGACTTGTGTGGCCTCCTTTTTGTGGTTTTCCTCCCTTTTCCAACATCACCCCAATAAGTGTTCCCTCCTCTGGTGGCCTGTCCTTTTGGCATGACCTCTCCAACACGCTGCTTCACTGGTGCGGCCAACCCCTAGCAGATAATTCATCTTCCAGGCATGTGACTTGTCTCTCGAGACCCCTTCAAGTGCACTTTGTTGTTTTCCACTAAGGGTGAGGTGTTTCAGACCGGTTCGGGCTATCATTTCCATTCGATGTAAGAGTTCTCTTCCCGCCACATGGTATCACACATTCTAATTTAAAATCATTATTTGTTTTGAGACCCTATAATTTTTTGTAGTGTGTTGGACGTTACCGTGGGATTTTGGGTGCTCACTGAAAAGTCAGTCATGTTTATTGAATGGTTTCGTTCTCCTTTGAGGTAGGAACCCATTGCACATTGCCTTAAAATTTATGTTTTCATTGGTTTCTTGTTTTTTTCACATTTCTTAGTTTTTAAAATACTATTGTATTATTTTTGTAATATTTTTTCCATGTGAAATGAATTTTTTTACTTAATTTATTTTAACGTGTGATGTTCATTTGAATAATAATAAATGCCATGTGTTCGTTAAATAGCCCAGTGGGCTCCTACAAATGGTTTATAATTTTTAAAATCATTTTTTTGTCATAAAATATATTTTTAATGTTTAAAATAGTGATTTAATTTTATGAAATGGATTTCAGAAGTGATTTGGGTTGAAAGTGTCTTGTTATCCTTTTTTATGAGAATAGTTGATTTAATAAAATTATGTAAGGATGTTTGTAAATTTTCAAGTGGGTTAATTGGGTTTTTCATGCGAAGTTATTATTAAATTCCTAGTTGCCTATTATAAATGTGTTTTAAAGTTAAAGTGGTGGTTGGTTTTCAATAAATGGTTTTCGAAGAAGGTTTTTTCTTTCAAAGTGGTGTGCATTAGGCTCTTTTTGAAGTGGTTTAACTTGTCCAAATTATGTGAGGTCATGTTTGTACTTTTGAAATGATTTGTAGAAAAAACCTTCTTATAATGAGTCTCTTGACTTGTTAATTGAAAAAGATATGGGAGTTTGATCGGTTTGGGACTTCTCTTGTGTGATTATGGTTTAAAGGAAAGGGACTACTCCTTGGAGTGGTCAGAGTGGCATCGGCTTGTGTGACTTATGTGTTGACATGAGTGTGCGTATATATATGAATTATTATATGAATTGTTTGGATGACCCCTCTTTGTGAAATCATAATGGAAACCTTGTATAGTTATGAGGATTAATAATAATGATTGATGCACTGGTAGTTTATGTACTGACTAGTGGACCATATTAAGGGGATATATTTAGGTTTATTGCTATGGGATTGGGCCCCACTGTCTGTCTTGAGTTAGGGTGGCTCGACATTTGGGTGTTTTGATTTCATCGAGTGTGGAATTCTATCGGGGATGGGGTCTCATGTATTAGTATGTTATGGTTCTCCTATCAATTCCTAGGTATTCCTATGTTTCCTCAAAGCTATTAACATTAGTTCCATTTCCCTTGATATGTAGACTCTTGATCCTTGTACTTGGTTTTTTGTGTTCTTTTGGTAAATTGAGAAAGTGTATTTTTGTTAAAAAATGTTTCAAGAAAAAATGTTTAAAAGAACAAGTGTTAATCTTTTTCTCTTTTTTGAAAAATAAAGGATTTACAAATTTTTCCTGTTTCATTCCTCTATTTGAACCTAACTCTTCCCCATGTGTCAATCATATTTCAAAATTGTGAGACCAATAGATTTATGATTTTTATTATTTAAAATGAAAAGTGTGGAAAACCTACATTTATATATATTATTTCAATCCTAAAAATTAATGTTTATTTATTTAAAAGAATGTGCATTGGGTATATAATTATTTGGGCCAACCTACTGAGTTTTAATACTCATGCCTATAGTGTTTTCATGTTTTTAGTTTTTAATCCAGGTTCAAGCTTCGGTTCGATCGCCTCTGGTGATGTTTGTTATTAGACTGAATAGTAACCCTTGAGGTCACATGGAGACGTTGTGGTTGTCAGGTTCCACTTGATATTCCTTGTGTAGTTTATTGTTCAGTTTGTTGTTTCATTAATTGAAAATGTAAATAATTTAAAGTATAAGAATCATGATAAGTTTGGTTTTCCTATTTATTTATTTTGTGTTTTGTTTATTTCATTGAGTGAAATTTTTCCCTTGTCTCTTATGATTCCCTTGGCGCTTATCAACATCCAGGGATGATCAAGAACGCTTCTTGGGCCATGACACGGATCGGCTCAGGTGACCGGTTCATGGTCAACCCATGTTGGGTTGTGACATTGATATTGAGGAAAATAAAGATGGGTTATCAAATAAAATAAATACTAGAAAAGCTGAAATCAATGAATTAAATTCCATTAGTGATCTCTCAGTTTCGGTGAAAACAAAATGGAGTAAGACAAAATATTTTAGGTTTGGACAAAGCACAGTGTAATTTTTTTTGTAGATCATATGAGGTAAGATATCGATATATCTATGACTGGTAAAACATTTTCCTTCATTTATAAATGAACCAAGGAAATCATTGTACATTAATTTCGTAATCAAAATATGAAGAAGAGGTTCCCAAGTGATTTTCAATTGAATATTCCAAACCAATGAAAACATTGACCTCTATATGGATGAATTTCTTAAAATTTGATAATTTCAGAGAAGTAGATAACCTGGAATATAGGTATTGGGAACCTATTATACCTCAAAACAACATGACACAACATTGGGTTTGATATATTTGAAGTCTCACAATACGAATGTTGTTCTAAAGAGAGTCACATGCTATCGGGGAAGATGATACTTCAATATAACTAAAAACAATGAATTTTGGGTTGTTTTGTTATAGTATAGTGCAATTGTGGTTGCTATGATACAAATATGTTTGATGAGAAGGTTCAGTGGATAACCAAATAAAAGTAGAGACATCGAAAAACCTATATTTCATTTTTGCCATGGTTTTGTTCGACCCTTGAATTGATATATCTTTGGATTCGGGCCATAGAATAGTTGGATCCTTGTTTTTATCCTAGATTTGATGTTGGATTCAATAAAACAGATCCCCAGTAGTAGTAGGATTCCATGAAGATCTTTAGATATCGCGATATGGAATTAGGAGGCTTCCACGGACTGGTGGATCACATTGCCTCAAGTGTTCCTCCCCGTACGCAAGATGCTACTAACTAAAAGCAAGGGTATAATAGTGGTTCAGTGGGGAGAGTATAACCAAATAATCAGAGTTTCATTGAAGTATAATAGAATGTGAATAGTAGACAATAGTGGAAGGAGTAAATAAATGAAAACCAGTAGTGGAAGATAAATAATAATCAACTGAATAAAAATGTCCAATGTTAATCTACACAATAGATAAGTGCATGACATTTTAATAATTCATAATTGAAAGAAAAAATATATAATTCCTTTAATAATAGAGTAGTTATAGGACTATTGAAAAGAAAAGAACTAAAAATCCCTAATAAACTTCCATGAGCATCTTGAGCATCGGCTTAGTCCTTTGCTCCTAACTCCTCAGGTATGAGTATACAATAACAAGCAAAGTCCAAGACCCTATGAACAAGTGAGGTCTACATGGGTACCCCAGTGAAATGTAAGCCTGAGTAGCATGTGAGATATAAATCTTGGAAGTCCATCATCCCAATGTCTATCCCAATAGAGACATTGAAATATTAATTAAGAAGTTTGCATGTATAGAGAAATAATATTAGAACTGAAAGAATAAATAAACACCCATCCATGTTCCTAAGGGACACCTGACGACGATACCGGCTTCAGCCTATGTCTTATATGATTGATCATGCCAACTTTATATATATAGTATAATATATATATATATATATATGTGTGTGGGGGGGGCATGGATCAGGACATACAACCTCCCTCCAAGTCCAAGGGAGCTCTCACGCTCTACCCCTAAACCAAATCCAAGATCCCTCATAGACTCTTCGCATTCATGTATATATATAGAGAGATATATTGATATATATATATATATATATTAGGGTGGATCATGAAGTACCACCACCATCCAATTACGCGGGAGTTCTCATGGTCTACCCCTAACCCATGTCTAAGGGCCCTCAGAGTCTCTGGGCATGCATGTACAAGATTGACTAGGACATACCCATTAGCATCCATCATTAGGGGAGATCTCACAGCCTATCCCATGGATCCAATTGGTAGATATATTTTGGTGTGGATTGGGACATACCATGCCATCCAATTCTAGGGGATCCCTCACAGGATATCCCTAACCCAAGTCCAAGACCTATATAGAGATATATAAATGTTGGGGTGGATCAGGACCTACCATCACCATCTAATTCCATGGGATCTCTCATGGTCTACCTTAAACCCAAGTCCAAGATCCCTATATTCCTAATTCAATACATAAGGCATGAACATCTTCTGATTTTCAAATAACATTAGAAAATTCATGGTTTAACTATCCAATATATCAATCCCATTAAATCCATTTAGACTCGTCCAATTAGAAAAACTATAAGTTCAAGTGGAAAGTCTCATAGAAGAACTTTGGGGATGCCAACATTGGTGGGACAATTACCTATAAGGAAATTTTCATTTAGAAAGTAAGATAACATGCATAGGCTCTTCCATTTTACTAATTTATTTCATTTGCTAAGGAAACACCATATCTATGGCTCAAATGACAATGAAGTGTGTCTTCATAATTAGATAGATTAATACATGGTAAATTCCAATTATACAGTAGCCAATTCAATTTAAAAAATAGGAAAAATCCCTAAAGAGGACATTACTAACCAATGAAAAATAATAAATAAACATCAATGTAATGATCTAAGAAAGCATAAAATTATAACCTCTACTTTTTAGATTGAAGTAATTTCACCACCTCTGGAGGGGTTTTATAATAAAATCATGATAATATTGTCACAAAATCATATGTCATATCTAAAATTTCATTAGCTTTATCATAGGAAGTATTTAATAAAAACATACTGCATTAACTAAATACTAAGGATTATGCGATAATCAATTAATTAATACATTAATAAAATTAATGGGCATGGAAAGGGATCCTACCTCAGAAAATAGGGCTAGCATAACACTCATCACTTGACAACTTTAAGGATAACAAAAAACGCTTCACCCTTACACACAAATACATTTCTATATTTATATATCCTTTAAACCCATGTACACATTCCCCTATCCATGAGGTAACATATACAAGGGGTACATATATACATGTACATGTGTATGTGTGAGTAAGAATTTAAGGATCCACAAAACACTCTACAAATAAATCTAGGAACATTAAAATGACTAATGGACAAAATATGGAAAGGTAGAAATCAAATAGAGTATTTAAAACTTACCCCAAAATTATGGTAGTTAACCAAATTGAGTTGAACTGCTTTTCCTATAGCGGAGGTTTCTAGAACATGAATGACAGGGTCCCGAGAGACCCTTCGCACAACCATACATGAGAATAAAACCAAAAAATGCATCAACGCTAACCCTAGGGTTTTTGACTAAACCATATAGTATGAAGAGACACAAAAAATCATCCAATAAAATTATGTAGAAAATGGAAGAAGGTCTTACCTTGGGGATTTGAAGAATAAATTGTAAGAAATCGGTGGAAGAAATCGAAAAACTGATGAGATCTAGAGAGTGGGGTCACATGGCTCTAATAGGAGCCCAAGGGGGGAGGTGCGACGTGAGTGAGAGGGGAAAAATTAGTGTTCCTTTTTTAATTTATATATTTTTAATTAAATTTAAAATAATTATATTTTTAAAATAGGGTATCATGGATGGTTTTGGTCACATGGTCTAGAAAGTAATTTGCCAAATGCGTGCCCTCTAATAGGCATATAGAGTGCCCCTCACAATTTCCTAACAGTTCAAAACCTATGTGATAAATAGTTTCAAGGTACTATCCAATACCACTAATTGTGTGTATCTCATGAAATATCCTCTGTCCACCAACAACATGTTTCATGGTTTCTTGCAATGGGATGCACAGTTTCAGACAAACCATGTGTTCAGTGAAGACCCTTTAAAACTTTGATGTTATTGGTCTGGTGCGACATAAACCCACCGTGACACATAGGAAATTTCTTCATCCTTTAGACAAGATGAAAAACATAAACATTAACTGATTCAACTTGTGTAATTGGGATTGAAATCTTTTCTTTGAATTCAATATATCTGGTAAATGAAAAAGTTCAAAACCCTTTTGAATTTTGTCTGGTTGAAAACATTGATCATTTCAACCTTACCACCTTATAAATTTTCATCCCTAAGAATCCTTAGAAAACTAAATAAACATAAACCAAACTACAAGGTTTGTGATGCTTCCTTCAAATAGTTGTGTTATGTTTTAAAATTCCCAACACAACTTCAAAAATTCCTTTAAACACTCGATTAATTAAGCTGTCAAAACTCAATCAACTATTCATTATCCATCTGAACACTCAAACTGAGCCTTCCTAAGATCATTTAGATAGAGAAAAAATAATGTCATCATCTTGTTCATTGTCTGGCCAAAGGTACTTCCCACCATAGTCTTTGACATTTAAGAGGTCCAATTAAAATTCATAGCATACAACCTTCAGAATTTCCTTTCATTGCACGCTCCAAGAATTTTAACAGTGCTCCTAGTGTGATTTTGAACTCTCCAAATGTTTGATCCCCCATAGAAATCATTTATACCAAGAAGATCTAGATTTTAATGAAAATATTTTTCTCGAAAGAACTACAATCATCACCACCTGATGACATACTAGAGATGTGACTTCACTGATCGCTTCTTTGAACAAGAGAGATGACTAGTCGAGCCACTCTAGTCGACCATTCAAGAAGACGCTTGGCTTCAACGGTCGGTGTTTTAAAAATGGAGGATGGATGTCTTCTCCCAAGTAATATTTCATTCACCAAGAATATTTCCACTAAAGTACATACCAAACATCTAGTTATGCTCCCCACCAAAACATGAAGGAAACTGCACATCCAGCTTGCAACACCGAAAGAGACCCCCACGACAAGCTCTACATCTTTTAAAGTTTTATCACAATATAAGACCAGAAATATCTTAGTGAATCTAGGATGAAAACAATTTTTTGGACATGGTCATCGAGAAAAATAATACACTGATAATATTTAATGGTTTCTATTCAATCACATCCAATTATTTGAAAGAAGAATAATTGAACCAAAACTGGTCGACTTCATGGAAGGAAATAGGATTCACCTATCAATTAATCCTTACAACTAATCACAATACATTACCTCTTGAGGCTTTTCGTGATTTCTCAAATTTAAACCAAACCCATCCAAAACCAACAGTGTCTTTTTAAGATGTTTTATACACCACCAACCATGTAAAAGTCATGATGTCGTACAGGAAATGACACGATTTAACACTTTCAAACTTCAAAGGAATTCCAGAAACATAAACCATTTCCAAATGGTCCTCCATGGTTGTGATCATTCAACATGGAAGGATACATTCACCAAAACTGACACGAATCTCCCTCCCCCATAAGCATCTTTTCCATTGGAAGATAATAAAAACTAGTCACTTACGAGCATGATAGTTCAATAAAATATAAAGATCATGTGATGATTCTCTGAGCCACAATCACAATATAGAAGCATAGAAATATTGTCAAAACCTAGTTGAAACCAAAACCAAAATGACCAGAATATCAAAAACACCCCTATCTTGTGACAGTTTTCCCAAACATTGGGGTGAAACTATTTATTTAACACTCAGGTCACTCTACCTGGAGATGAACTGAGACTGTACTCAATAACACAAGGTTTATTTCAAAGTCATATTTCCCCATACGACCATTTTCTTGGATGATTCCATACTAGGACTTCTATCACTAAAGAAAATAATGTGCCAAACAATAGACCATTCCCAAGGCATGTCTAACTAGATGAAAACTGAGCATTTCCCAATGCTAAATCTCATACCAAGGGTCAAATATTCCATGACCACCCGTACCAACAGAGGTGTCATTCAGAATTCCAAATTCATACTGGGAACAATAGAACCTGAATGTTACCAAACGTCAAAATATCAAAGGATTTAGAAAGTCATTAAACTCTAAGGGTGCTACCTACCATGGGATATTCCATTACAGAAACATAAGTTCTAACCCAATAACTAGTTCATGCTAACATAAGTCACTAGGATAAAAAGTTGATGACCAAGCCATTTCTAAAGAAACATTGCCTATAGAAAATGACTTCACTTCTGTTCTATGGAAACTTAAAGATGAACACAAACTGCCCTTACACGATGTTCTAAAGAGAGGAAACTGTAACAGGTTCCATTACCAATCCCATTACATTTATTCACATTTAATCTTTAATCATAAAAAAATTAGATAAAACATCATGTACCTTTTTTACAAAATTAAACACAAGGTACTTGATTTTGAACCATCACCCCATGGAAAAAATATGAAACTTTCACAATACATCATTTTAAAAATATAATTTTCATTGACATCCCAATTTCATTATAAAATTTATCATATAAATTACTTTTAATAGATATAGCGACCTACAGGATTTCCACGGAGCCAAAAGGGTTCTCTGGAAATAAACCCAATTGTAGTAGCTTAGCCAAAACATTTAAGGTCAAATTTAAATAACCTTTACATTTAAAACCATTTCACAACATAACATAGTCACATAATAAAGTTTGACTGCATGATTTTCCATTTCCCAATTCATGAAGCACCCATACACTTCATGGATTGAAGATTGGATCCCATTAATCGAGACTAAACTCATTTCAAATTATAACATGCTCTTATATAATGGTCAGGGTTTAGGAGTGTCCATCTACCAATCTATAAAGCACACATAAAATTTATAGTATGGAATTTGGATCATATATAATCAAAATAAATCCACTTATCTTTTTAACTTAAAAAACATTTTTCATTTTATAAATGACCATAAAATGTATATATATATATATATATATTATTCTCAAGATGATTTGAATATATTGGTTACCATTTCTAGTTGTAAGACACACATACACCTTCCAAAAAAAATTGGTTCTCATTCATCCACAACCAATATATTTCCATCCCATGTAAAAACCATATATATAAAAAATACAAATGTTTGGTCATAAGCAGTAAACACAAAAGTATGCCATAACATAGAAGAATGAAATGTGAACAAGTTAGGCATGCTAAGGAAATAAACATCTTGGAATAATAATAACTTAGAATATTAAGAATTACCGTAACATTGTATAAAACTGAACATGGAATAGAAATCTAGGTACACAATAAAATCATTAGGAAATCTATAAATGAAACTACATGGCATGTCATATGCATGAAATTTCAATTTCTATGTGCCTAATATTATTCATGATATGATTCATCCTTTCCTTACCAGGACAAGGGTAGAATTCCATAAATTTCATAAATCATAAGCAATGTTTAGTACAGCAATAACTATATGTGAAATCATATAAAATGTAAAAGGAAACAACATGAACATCAATACTATCCCTAGACACTTGGTCATTTCTTGTTCATTGGTTAATCAGTCCGAAGCACAACTATTAACAAAGTTTTGACAAATTTCTAATCTCTAGTATTTCAAGCCAAAATAGTAAGATACATGAAACATTTACCTTTTGATGCCACTTTGTAATGTCCCAACATGGCTTATCATCAACTGGTTGTTGGGCCGGTGGGTTATGTGGCCTCAAGCATGCCCTCTCTATTTTCTGGAGGCTACCGACTCACATTGAGGGTGTTATGGTCATTTAAGAGGAATACTAGGCCCTCATAATCAGAGATTCACAATGGTATAACAAAATAAAAATAGTATACAATAATGGAATCATTAAAGAAATTAAATTAGCATCATAAGACAAATAATAATCAATTGAATAAAAATTCCCAATTCCAGTCTTTACAATAGATGAATGCCTAACATGGAAATGATACATAACTGAAAGCAGTAAACAAATAGCATGCCTTTAATAACAGTATAGATAGAGGACTAAAGAAAATAAAAGGACTAGAAACGACTATAAAATTTCTATGATCATCTGGATCTTCAACTCAATCCTTTTCTCCTAACTCCATAGGTACGACCATATAGAAACATGTAAGGTCCAAGGCTCTAAGAATAAGAGAGGTATACTCGAGTACCCTGGTGCAATGGTGACCTAAATAGGGTGTGAGATATAAATATCAGTAGGTAGGAACCACCAGTGTCTATCCCAATCTAGATAGTAAAATATTAATTAAGAATTGTGTTGGAATAGAGAAATAATAACAAAAATGAAATTTTTAATAAACATTCATCCAGGTTTCTGAGGGACACATGACAGAGATATATGCATCATCTCATGGTTGGTATATACAATCTTTTCATATATATATATATATATATTGTAGTATTAGTATGTATATATACGTTGGGATGGATCGGGACATACCACCACAATCCAATTCCATTGGAGCTCTCATGATGTACCACTAAACCAAATCCAAGATCCCTCACAGTATCATTCCATGCATATATATATAGAGATATTGATATATATATATATTTGGGTGGATCTGGACCTACCATTTCCATGCAATTAATGGGGTGATCTCACGTTCTACACCAACACCAAGTCCAAGAGCCCTCACGGACTCTTGGACTGCATGTACTGTTAGGAACAGGACATACCCACTTTCATCCATCACCAAGGGATATCTTGTAGACTATTCCCTAGATCCAACTGGTTGATATATGTTAGGGTTGATTGAGACATACCACCACCATCCAATTCTAGGGGAGATCTCACGGTCTACCCCTAACCCAAGTCAAATATCCGTATAAAGATAGATAATTGTTGGGGTGGATCAGGACATACCAATGCCACCTAATTCCAGGGGATATATCACGGTCTACCCCTAACCCAATTCAAATAGACCTAAAATATAGATAAATGTTGTGTTTAATCAGTACATAACACCGCCATTCAATTTCACGAGAGCTCTCATGGTCTACCCCTAACTCAACTCCAATATCCTTCACAATATCATGACCTGAACATGCCTATATGGCGCAACCATTCATAATATATAATTCATGAGGCATTAACCTCTTATAAATCACACTAGTCCATTTAAATTTATAACCATTTTCAAAATTATAATACAATGCATAAGGTAGTACCTCTTATTTGTTTCTATAGCCATACTATATTCATAATTCAATACATAAGTCATAAACCTCTTATGCTTTTCAAAAAAACATTAGAAAGTTCATGGGCTAACCATCCAATATATTAATACCATTCAATCCTCTTACAGATGTTTAATTATAAAATCTAGAAGTCCAAGTGGTAAGTCTCATGGAAGCACTTAGTATATATCAACATTGGTGGTACAGTTACCTACACGAGAAATTTCCTTTATAAACTAATATAACATGCATAGGATCTTCCATTAAATTAATTTAATTCATTTACTTAGGGAATCACCATGTCTATGGCTAAAATAAAAAGGGTGTCATTAGAGAAAGAAAAATTCCTACATGGTAACTTCTATTTATAAGTTTGGACATTCAATCTATAAGACAAGGCAAATCCCTAAATAGTCCATTATTAACCAAGGAAAAAATCATAAAGAAGCATCAATGAAATGAACCAAAAAAGTATAAAATTATATCCTCTACATTGTATATTGAAGGTTGGACACCTCCATTGGAGGGGTTTTATGATAAAATAGTGACATTTTTATCATATATAACATTTAATTAAATTTATCATGGGAAGTATTTACTCTAAACATACTATATTAACTAAAAACTAAGGATGGTGTGATAATAAATTAATTAATTAATTAATAAAACTAAAGGGCCTAGAAAGAGAACCTACCTTAGAAAGTAGATCCAACCAAACACTCGGCACATTAATGGTTTAACGACAGCAAAAAAAACAATCACCCTTGTACACACATACATTCATATATATATATATATATATATATATATATATATATATTTACACCCTATAAAACCATTCCCAAATTCCCCTCTCCACGATGGAACATGTAAAAGGGGTGTGTGTGTGTATACGCAAACTTGTGTATATGTGTGCAAGACTTCAAGGATCCACCAAACACTCTACAAATAAATCTTGGAACCTTAAAACACCAAAAGGATATAATAATATCAAGGTGAATCCAAGAAGTGTATTTATAACGTACCCCAAAAAGATGTTAGTGAACCAAATTTAACTGAACCGCTTCACCTTCAATGGTGGTTCCCAGAACACAAACAAAGGGGTCTCGAGAGACCCTTCACACAACCTAATATTGGAAGAAAACTAAAAAATGCATCAATTCTAAGGCTGGGGTTTTTAAAAAACCATGTTGAGAGATGAGAGATCAAACATCATCTAAGAAAAGGAATGAGTCAAAGGAAAAAGGTTTTACCATGGAGATTTAAAGAAGAAATTTTAATAAATCAGTGGAATAAATTGATAAATAGAGGGGAGTCTGAGAGGGAGGTCCCATGACTCAATGGAGAGCCCAAGGGGGGAGGCGTGATGTGAGTGAGAGGGGGAGAGGGAGAGTTTTGTTTTTAATTTTATTTGCTTTTAATTTAATTTATAATAATTTAATTTTTAAAATAGGATATTGTGCATGGTTTGGGCCGCATGGTTTGGAAAATTGTGCACCCTCTGCTAGGAACATGAAGCACCTCGTACAGTTTTACCCGCAAAGTTTCCTAACCATAAAATAACTATGTGATGAATTGTGTCGAGGTACTTTCCAACAGCACTAATCATGTGGGCTAGGTGTACGGTTTAGTAAACTGTGCACATCCCATACGACAACCTATGTCCACCTGTAATAAGCCTAATAGTTTCCTACAATGGGCCACTCTATTTTAGAAAAACTGTGCGCCTAGCGCACACCTAGTCTGGTGCTCTCGAAACTCACCGAGATATGTAAGAAACATGCCGGGCCTTCACCCAAGTAAAAAAACAAAAACTTTATGTTAACCAACACAAATAATTGATCTTTGATGCTTGGTTTCAAATTCACCCAGTATAGTAAACTTAAAGTTCAAAACACTTTAAATTTTTATCTTGTTCCAAACAAAAATCATTACAAAATATGAATACATATTGAAAATATTAAAACATATTAAATTAATCTATATATAATAAATAATATAAATAGATTAAATTCCAAGAAAAATATTTTTGTATGTGCATTTTATATAAAAATGCATTATAATTACATATATTTGAAATCAATATAACACATGTTTGATCTATGTTAAATTGAAAAATTAAACCATATTCAATTATGTGCATTACTTGATGCAATTAGTCAGTATTTTTAATTCATATTAATTTTTAATTAAAACCCATTATTCACTAAATATATAACTAGTTAATGTAAAGTATAAATATTTTGTATTTTATAAATCATATTTATGTACATTCATATATATATATAGTATAAAATTTATTAACTTTATCAATAATTATTTAATTAATAACATGATTAATATTTTTCTTAATTTACTTATATTTAATTTTTATTTGTTTAATTTTCATTTTACATATGTATATATATTTAATATATACTATTTATTATTATTTATAGTTAATAAATATTATAATTAATTTATTCATTCTTAATAATATTTTTTTATTTAATAAAATTATTATTATTCTTTTAATAAAATAATTTTTATTTTTATTCATTTTATTATTTCATTTTATTACGAATATTATCAGTGCTAAAAAATTGATGATAAAGGATTATTTTATGGGTGTTGAAAATGAAACACTGATAAAGGATTCTCTTTATCTACTCTAGAAAAAATAGCTGATAAAAGGTACCCTTTATCAGTGCTTGTTTTGGTGATAATAAATGGAACCTTTATCAGAGCTTTTTCTAGTGTTGATTAAGGCCAACATTGTTAAATTCATATGTTGTAGTACTAAAACAACCAAAAACTCATTGTAGGAAGCATTACACGATATCTACTTCTGGGTACACAGACTGTACTCCCAAAGGTGGACCTTCCCATATACTTCTACACACCAATGGGAAAACTGGGGTCTCTTTATGGGATAGTACATCACCAGGGCATACATGAGGTCTGGGCATGTATTAATACATGGCCATGTCCCCGTCACATGTGGTTTCTATCCAAGTACCCGACCATATGTTCAGGCACTACAACACATCATGTACTTCGACTACGCATCATTTAGTTCTAGAATATTGGTTTTACAAGTATTATGCATCATATTCAAGTACTACTTTAAGAGTTTTACTATAGGTATATGGTGTGTACTCCCCAAATCTCCAAATTACCAATTACTCAAACACATGGAAAAGTGATACTACATGGTTAGTACATCTAAAAACATCATCTTCAATAAATATAAATAATATAAGATATGTACTCTCTGAATTACATCCAATGAAAATAGGTTTTCCTAAACAAGAAATACCCAAAATTGCATGACATCACCTGATTCTCTCCAAAGTAACATGATATCACCTGGGTATTTTTGTGACCTCTATAATGCTTACATTTAATATAGAGTTCCTAGTGGGAACCAAGATCATGAGTTTTAAAATTATGATTTTTTTGTTAATGAATTATAATCAATTAATGATTTGATGATATCACCACTGACATATAGAAACAACTAAATTTCACAAGTACAATGATTTAGAAAATGATAATTGTGAAATTTGAGAAGGTTTGTGTCTTTTGGTGTTTTAATCAATGGTTGGATTCTTTTATATTTCTTATTCTGAAATAATGTGAATGACATGATGATTAATTTCAATTTAGTATAATTACTATATAAAATTTATATATGATGTTATGGACATGAAATCTATGATCAATTGTTGTACTATGATGTGAAAAAATATTATAAAATATTAGAATCACTCTTTTGTTTTATATTATTTAATGATAATTTATATATATTGCATATTTGTAATGCATGGAATTATACAATATTTAATTATACATCCATGTTGGGATTATCTAATTTCTAATGACACTAACATGATGTATCTTTGTCCAACTTGATTAATTGTTAAGAATTGAGTTTGTGAATTATAATACCCTCAAGAATTCTTCTGATAATGATGTGGAAAACTTGTAATAATGATGTTTATTTTTTGTGGTGATGATTTGAACTTATCATAGTGGTAATTTTCATGTAAAAATAATATGAAATTGAATAAGTGATGTAATAATATATTGAGAGAAATTTTAGGTATTATTTCCTTGTCCTTATGAAGGTTTCAGGTTGGATGATGATGATGATGTAAACAGTGTGATGATGACATGGATGGAATAGATATTATATTGATAATGATGAAGAAAATAATGTTATGATGATAGATTATGTAAATAACTCATTTATGGGTGTGAAATATTATTCATATTGTTCTACATGGGGATTGATTCTTTAAGTGATTTTATAGAAAAAATACTCATATGAGTTAGACATATGAATTGTGATATGAAAACTACTAAAATTGGATAGTCCTGGGTAAAATATTTAATAAGTCTTTGAGGATAAGATTTTTTACTTATTGATGTTCAAAATAAATTACACCCAGGTGACATAGATCTATGAGGCAATGACTATGAATTATTATTTTACTGCATTGATTATTATATAATCATAGTATTAACTCAATTTTTCATATGTTTGGGATAACCTATTGAGTATATTGAAATACTCACCTTGACTTTTACATGCATGGTTATAACGTCACTTTTTTTAGGGTTTGTGCATTGTTAACTCAATTATAGTTGTCAACAATAAGATCTTAGTGTTTGGGTATTTTTTCATATACTATTAATTTGTACTTGATATTCAATCTTATTTTTAAATGTGGGGGTTAGTGGTTGTTTTTTCATAATTAACTCCAATCTATCCATTACTATATGATATTCTTGTATTATTAATTTTTTATGATAACCGTTCATCAGGGATTCATTATTTTTCATGGATATATTTTTTTATTAAATTTTATAGTATTTCCATTTTGTTCTTTGGTGGGTAATACCATAAATTTTAGTGCTAAAAACCATTGATTCTTGTTATTAACCCCAATCATCATGAATTCATGCTTAAGGTGGTAATTTTTTTCTTACCAATGATCTAGGAAAGGGTATCATCAAGGAAAGGTCATGTAATTGGATACCTTATTAATACTTTTATTCTATTTCTCTAACATAGATATCTTCTTTATATACTCCATTAATAACTATTTCAATATGAATTCCATGTCCGGATCTATTTCTTCTTCAACATTTTATTTATAAAAACTTTATTATTATTCATTATTGATCTTTTAATCAATAAAATTTTATTACAAATAATTTAATTGCTTCTATCACATTCATGTTATTCATTTTCTACTTCAACCATATTAAGATTCATTATCTTAAAAGTATAAATACTGTCATAAAATTCAAGTTATCATTATTAAAATAAGGATAATTTCACTTTAAACTTATCTACCCATCCCTCTTTAATTGTGTGATTATACTCTCTATCTAATCATATATTTTACATTCAATAAACTCATTGAATTTTAGAAAAATAAAAAATATCTATAACCTTCTAGAAACCACGATGTATTTTCCTTTAACCTGGTATGTCTCCCATTAATTACAATGGTTAACACTCAACTTCTCTTAAAAACTTTATAATTTTAATTAATGTGGTTGCATCACCTTTACCAAGACCTTTTAATTTTACCATGTTATCATACATCCAAATATTCTCCATAAAAATATAAATTATGTTGTGTTACTTCAAGTCATGTCACCTTCAACTATACTATAAAATACATGACTTATTATCATGATGTGTATCCCTCCTCATGACAACTAGTGAATAAATCATCAATTTAAAACTTAAAAATCAGGTCACATTGATACAAACCATGATGTGTTGATAATATTATTCATTACTTCTAACTATTCATACTATAAATGTGGCATGTATTCTTATGATATGGTGTGGATTTTTTTTAAAATACTCATTCTTTCATCTATCATCATTCCTTAAATCAAACTAGCCCAAATAATTCATATAACTTATACTACATGAAAATGAATCATTTATATCAAATTTTGATTTTGTTTTTGTTTATATTCATATTAACTATCAAAAATGAACTAATTAGAATATTTACACAAGTTAAAATAAATTTTTCATGAACACACAACAATATTCTTATTTATTAGACATGTTGAAACATTATTTTAACATTTGGAACATAAATTTACACTTGTAAAATCATTTTTAGTATCATATCTCAACTTATGATAAGTAGATCCAACCCACAATATAGTATTATAATTTATTTAGGATCATCCAACCCCACCCTTAGAGTGAAATTTCTCTAACCCATGCTTCTATATATAGTGTTATAAAAACAACATTTTATTTACATAATTAAAAAAATAACTTTATTTAATTCCTAGAATCATAAATTTAGTTACTCTTCAAATTAGATACATAATTTTAAATAACATCCTACATTGATAAAATTTTTCAGTCCTAAAAACTATGGACCACTATAGAGGGTGGGGGTGAATCAGTGGTCAACCTCTAATTGAAAAACTACTTCTATATATTTAATTTCAATTAAAAATTATTTTATTAATGTTATTTAGTATGTGGGTATAATTTGATATAGTAATGTTGATGATTATTACAATAGATAGAGTGAGAAATAATGTAATGCACATGACATTATGGGGTATAATGTTTACACACTCTTTTTGTTGACTGAATAGTCCTAGGTATCTAGTGATTTTTTATTTTTCTATCCACATCAATATCTTATTAATGATGAATAATGAATTAGTAGATAAAGAGGATTATCTATAAATTACACATAAACATGAAATAAAAAATCAAGGAAATAAATCACTAAACAAATATTACTACCACACATGATCTCCCTCTATCTTCCTCAAGGTCCTTCATATTAACAGATTATTTGTGTTCTATTATTATACTATGAGTGACCAAGTTAGGTGGACCTATATTATTTTATTTAGCATAATGGAATGTTAATAATTTACGGACCTTTCATTCCCAATTTTCAAAATAAATTATATGGCCTATTTATAATTTTTTATATCTATTTATATTCATTTTTTATCATGATTACTCCATGTGTCTGAATTACTTACCTTTGGTCCCTGTGTTAAGTTAATATTATCCGTAGTCAAACTATATATGTATCTTTTTGATACTTTTTAATTCATTCCTAAAAGATATTTCATTCAAAATACTGATATTCTATATTTTTTCAAATATAATGTACTTAAAGACTACCATAGTGGGGTGAGTCATATAAAAACTATATCCAAAATCCTATAGAATATCTTAGTTCCACTTATTTTTTTAGAGGATATTTTCCTTCTTAAATTTCTCATTGTTGATAAAAAACAATACATTTTAAAATTTTCCCATTTTGAGGATTGAACTCTAGCACCTTCATGATTTTTTAGATCAATGATCACATGAATCATGACCTTTTATTCAAAATACCATGATAAAGAAAGTAAACCTTGACCAGTTTTTGTAAAATACATACAGTGACATATCCATCCCAATAACCATTATCATTAATGATTCCATGTTAAACCATGACATAATCTAAAAAACCACACGCATTATGTGATTATAATGATAGAAATATTTTTTTCAAAATGAAATGTGTACCACAATTTTTTCCATTTCACTCCTCATTGTAAAATTTTATCACATCGTTTAATATTTATAGAACAGTATCGCGATCAACCATGGTCATTTTTATGGTAATTTTCCACTTTTGAAAAAAGAGTTTTATCTTATAAAATTATTGAAATGGTTTAGTTCACTATTGAACTCATCAAACTCTCACTCAAATGTAAGCCTCTACTATGTATTCCTTTATTTCAAGCATCTGTAATATCCCCCAATATTCATCATTATTGGATAAGATCACTGATGTGGCCTTTTTTTATTTTTTTAATATATTTTCTATGAATTTTATCAGTTTTGAATTCAGAAATTATCTTTTATAGATTACTTAATGAATATTTGGTATTTTTGGTTTAATTTTTCATTCATTGATATTAATGAGTGTTTTGAGTGTTTTGGTATTTAAATGATTAAATTTTCTCAGTTTCAATTTTATAATTATTTTTTATAACAATAATTTAGTTATTTTTATTTGAAAAAATGTTTTTGAAATAATTTTAGACAACATTATATTTTTCAAATTTATTCTTGAATAATAACCTATTTTCATTTTCTAACATATTTTTTGCAATTCATTCTTAAATTATCATTTGGAAAATTGATGGCTTAATTTTTTGTTTTTAGTTGTGAGTTGGCATTTTGAACTTATAAATTTACCAATGTTTTTTTCTATGTATATTTTAAGACACACAAAAAGGTGTGTCAAGATACAATGAAGAGTCGGCTACCTGGCCTACCATGAGGGAAATTTAAAACGTGTTCAACCAATTATGACCACTGGTTGACCAGCTTTGGGATCAACTATGAACTATACAATCAACTATAACACTAACAAGCTACCATGACCAACCAATCATAAGAATCTCAACCTACTCTGAAGGGGTGAGTTATCATAAGAAAGAAATATCAATCTAGTACGGTGAGTTCCCAAAAGAAAAATGGGATTAACCATGAATGAAATATGTTTGACCACACATAAAATTTAGAAACACATGGAGTGTGGTACTTCTCAACTCAATATGAGAAAATATATTTATATAAAGATGGATTAGTGAAGTTCTCCTTTGATCTACACTGATTAAGATCATCCAAACAAGAATTTTTAGTCCATTGAGGAATAACCAGTTCTAAATAAAGAATTTATGATGAATATTTATTGAAATAAATGAATTTAAAATTAGTGGATTGAATGAACTGAGGCGATAAATGTTAATGTTGCGTGATTTCAAATGTATGGATATTATAGAAGAATATGTGAAGTGTATTCTCGCTAAATTTTGACTGGGATTCCATTGTATAAGATGATCTAGGTTTATATGTTTTTAGATATGTGAAGGAAAATATTGTTCATACTAAAGGAAAATGAGGAATTTTGAGTCCATTAATGGAGATTCTCTAACCTGATTGGTTGGGTACTGAAGAACTGAGACAACGTAAATCTTGGGGGATGGTTGATCTTGAAGATTTATTTACCATAACCAAATTATGACTTATGAGTTTAATTTGTACAAGACTATGATAACAAAAACTATAACTCTTGACAATTTAAAATTGGTATTTTCCTAATATTCAAAGGAAAAAAGGCCAACCGTGAAAAATTAAGAAGGTTGATAAAGATTATCCTAAGCTAACATGTTACGGAAATGTCGTTCACTATTTTTTTATGTAATACATGAATATGATAGAATGGGATTGGTCATCCCTATTTCATTGGTTGATAGTTCTTTGATGAGTTCTCTCTAGTTGTTCAGTGTTCGGACTATGAGGTGTTAGAAATGGATTGTGCTTATCCAAGCTTATTTATACACACCATTGAAAATATATAGTTAAACTATTTGAAAAAATTAATGTATTTCGAAGTAAATTTCATGGTTTCTGGTGTAGAAAATATGAATTAATGATATTTATTGTGTTCATTGACAATTAATTGTGTGTTCTTTAGGACTTGTGATGAAATCACAATTAGGCTACATAAGGGAAAAATATGTTCCAACTAAAGGTATTTAAAGAACCTACCCAAGGGTTGATCATGCACTTCAGAATATCACATAAGGGGAACATTTAATGTTTTGATCACATTAAGGTATCTATCTATTCAACTAAGCCATTTATTATTAAAAAAGGTAGTAAAAAGCAATTATAAATCACTAAGTTCTTAATGTGGGAAATTGATGGGAAGAGGAGACAATACTTTTAAAGACGTGATTTGAGTTGTCTATGGAATATTCTTAAGGGGTCCAATAATAAGGAATCCACCCTCGAGAGCTTGTTTGAGATCAACACATGTGGATCAAATGTCAAGTGCACCTGAAAAGAGTTCATTCTATTATGGAAGTTTAGCTACAATCACTATAGAAAATCTATGAGAAGTTAGTGGTAAACTAATGCTCATTCTGTGTGGATGATGAAACCTATTAGTTATATTAACACTTTTTTTCTATTTCATTATCTAAAATCAATTGGGGTCCAAGAATTTTTTATTGATCCCTATTTATCAATAACTAGTTCTAACTCTATCTCTTCACTCCCACTCAATCTTTATTACTCTAACTTATCTTATATAAATAAAATTATTTCCACTCTCTCTATCTATATTCAGGATTTCCAACATTCAGTAATTAAGGGATATACCATGTGTCCAGTTCTATAAAATGAAGCTCAAAGATTTCTAAAGATTAATATATCTTGTTGATTATCACCTTCTTCATCAGTTTTACCTGATAGTGATGGTGAAGTGGTATGAAACTATATGACCAATCATAGGAAGTGTTTTGTAACGACCCATACCTGATCAACCACCCAAACAGTGCTAAACAGGTTAGGTGTTACTACCTTAGGCACACCTCCCTGAATGCCAAAGGTTGTCGACTAAATGCGAAGGTCTTATAGGTATAGTAGGGAGGCTATAACCTCTCGAAGGATAATAATGGTATTGTTCCGAGTATAATAATAATGATGTAGTGGAACAAATGAATCAGCAGACTTCAATCAGACCCACAGAGCATAATCACATTCAATATCGATAAACAGCAGAAGCAATAAATATAAACAACAGTAGATGAAAGTAAACACAACAGCACGCTGATCAATTGTAACTATCACTGAACAACAAACATGCATCCAAAATAGGTCATACATATATTTATATATAAAAAGGCCATAATGGTTGACCAACTGTAGCTACATAACTAATAAGAATGCTAATAGAGGAAAGAAAAAAACAAGATAAACCCCATTTACGCCAGACCTCAAGGTCCATACCATCTCCATGCAATAGATAATGTACCCCAGCTCCTGAAGTTGGCCTCTTTCTTGCACGTAAATCCATAATGTCTGCATGCGTCCTGAAGGGCCTGTTCAATGTGTGAGACAGATCTCAATAGGATACCACCAAATGGTACATACATAATTTATGTGTTTAAGTAGTCATATATTTATTAGGAAAATAGTATACAATATGATGCATAAATAAACACCAACACCACTAGTGCTCACCCGCCACCATCGTGTGTCACCTGCTTCGGCCAACACCGGAATGTTTGTCATGTAACCCGACACCATGTGCCCCCTGACACTGCATGTCTCAAGTACCGACATACCGATGGCATGCCCAAGAATAGTAACCCATCACCTTGTGCCTCCTGACACCTCGTGCCTCATATACCGACATCTTGATGGCATGCCCAAGAAGTAACCTGGAGGAACAGCGATGCATGTCCTCAAATAAATACCCAGAGGGAAAATGATGTCTACCCAAAAATAAAGTAACCATCAGGATAATGATATCCACCCTCAAATAAGTAACTGGAGGGATAGTGATACCTGTCCTCAAATAGTAACTAGAGGGAAAGTGATGCCTGCCCTAAAATCATGGTGAGCCTCAATTCCCAAACTGATTGCCTCAAAGTTATCCCCTAGAGGATCCTCCCCTCCCGTGTGGCTTCCTATGGTAAAGACCCCCAAACAATGTTCCTAAACCGCATCTATGGGGGCCTATAACCACACGAGTGGTCAGAACCACCTTATCATAGAGTATCTCAGTGTGCACACCATTCAAAGTTCAAGGTGAGAAGTAATCACAAAAATAGTGCCTAAGACACCACACATCTAACACCTCAGGTCCCTACGACCATGCTGCTCATGTATGATGGTCTCACCATCCCAGTAACACAGGCCATGCCCAACCTGATAGTCATCCTGCATCAACCTGCGTTCGTGACACCCAATCCCGTGTTCAAAAACACCCAAAGCAACCTCGGGCCACGCCCAACCTGACAGTCTTATTACCTCAAGTTGACTTCAATGACGCCCAATCAAGTGGTCAAAACCACCCAAAGTAACACAGGCCATGCCCAACCTGACATTCATACTGCCTCAAGCCGACGTCCATGAAGCCCAATCATGTGGTCAAAACCACCCAAAGTAACTTGGGCCATGTCCATCCTCTAATTAGCATCACTCAACAATATCCAAGCCACACCCATCACAACCCAAAGGTTCCAACCTATGCAATTTAACATTTACATATAAAACACATTTAAAAAGAACCCATAAAAGTAAAAACCGTCTAAACAGTTGAATTTCTCTAATAAAGTGTTGTCCTATACCATAATTTATGTTTTTATGTTCTCTAACAATTCATATCAAGGTTTAAATAACTAACCCTAACAGTTTGAACCAATACAATTCAAGTATTATCATTTTGGCAACCCCATCCAAAATGCCCCATGTGAGAAATGGACTCTCTCCCAGCCCTATTCAATGAAGATAGGACAAATGGAATACCAATAGGTATCCCATCGGTCTAATAAGCAATTTAATTAAGCAGTAGCAGATAGATTTGGGTCTCTCTCAAAATACATGAAAACACGCCAAAGGCCCCGCTACCCAAAAGACCACAAAAACACAAAAAGAGTTATATACCACCTACCATATACTAGTATGAGGTTACTCCTCTGATAACAGCCTCCAATTAGGTCTAAAACGCGGTATATCTACAAAAATTATCAAAACTACTCAAACCCCAAAAACTCGTTCTAGAACAAAAATCAAGAAAAACAGCTCAAGTGGAATCAAGGCCTTACCGAGGGGGTTGTAACTCATCAAATGATGTTTGAAATGGGGTTTGGAGGAAGATCCCAGGCAGATTTGAATGTCCGGTCAGCTCTCCCCATGTGAGCCACAAGAGGGAGGAAGAAATATGGAGAATGGGAAATACTGAGTGGCCCGGAAAATAAAACCCTAAATTTAAGTGGTCGCAAGGTTTCCCTACAGGGTTTGGAAAACTGTGCACCAACCGTGCATTTTACCCTATCTCTCCCAGGTACTTCGCACAGTATGCCTGCATAGTTTGAAAAACTACGCAATGCCCGTGTAGAGCCCACTGTCATGGGTGCACGGCTTCCCGGGCTGGTCGCACAGTTTGTTCCGACCATGCGCCAATTGTGCGACCATGTACGACATCCAAAACTTTAAAATTTTATCCCAGAATCATCCAATTTCTCTTGTATTATTAGAACGAGTCAAAAATTCAAATATGATGGGGATTCTGACCTGTTTCGAAAACTCGGGTTCTTACAATCTCCCCTCCTTAACATAGATCTTCCCTGAGATATCAAATGAAACCCGGAGATGGAACCGAACATACAACCCCGATAAATGCAACCCAGACTTCCTTGTTCACAAGGTTCTGGCTAAATTCCTAAAGGGGCTCCCCACCTTAGGAATCCCCTAACTCGGTCTCAACCCAAAAAAAAACTCAGAACAAGCAACGGTTCGCAAACCTATTTCTGGAATCAAGGTCCTATCATGACACATCGTCACCCCTGTGCCTTATTGGCACCCCATACAGCTTCTGACATCCAACATATCTTGCACGGCATCGGTGTCCGCCTCCATGATCTCCTGCATACCATGGATGCTCAATATTAACCTGGTTCCTAGCACCTCAAGTAACCTGCATCCTCGATGCCATGATTCCCAAGCCACCTTAAGTAACCCTCATCCTTGATGCCCCTAATTCTACGCATCTCATACATACATACATATATATATCTACATAAAAACATATATATATACATACATATATATATTTATATTTATATTTATATTTCACACACCTGGTCTGGTGCCAATCCCACTGACTAGCATCTAGTCAGTCCACATAGATCTTGTGCATCATGTGCACTCAAAATGGACATGACTATATAGGCCATGCCAGAAGAGAACAAGGAAATCACGGCCACACCCATGGTGTACCTCTAACTATCGTCGGCTCCCCAGTCTGCTTAGCCTCTAGCAGCTCCACGGTGTGCACCTATCCTGAAGCACGACTGCCTGATGCATGACCTCCATGCAGTGCTTCTCCAGTCACCAGCCACTGACCCCTAGGTTAGATCCCACTATCTCTGTCACGTCCTCCATGTGTATTTGAACCTCAACTACCCTCTCCTAGAACCGAACATGAACCAACTCCAGATGCGACCGTCTATCCTAGTCCCTGCCTGTCAGCTGCTTGCAAAACCTCTCTAGATACCTGACCTGTCCACACGCTCAACACTCCTTTGGAGGCCTACCACACAAAGTCTAAAAATGTCATAGATGTCCCCACTAAAAGGTAACCATAGAAGAACTACTACGAGGTGGTCTAATTGAGTCCTTGTCCGGACTTCCCTGTTGGAACTCATCCCGTCTTCACTTCCTACTATCTGAACAATCACCTGAGGTCGCCTTCAGACCAACCTAGGGCCTATCCCTCTGATCTCTCTCTGCTATGAGTGCCTGATTCACCGCCTCTGATAAATAACCTAGCCAGAAGATATTCACATAGATCCGAATGGCGTGTCGTAAGACATCCTCAAAGCGTCTCACCCTCTCCACAACATCTCTTACCATACTAGGTGTAATGTGAGACAACTCAGTGAAAGTAGCTGCATAGTACATGACATACATATCTCCCTGGTGAAGGCTCAAGAACTAATGATGTATCTTTTCCCTCAGTGTCTCCAGGTAATAGAGCTCAAAGAACCTGTCCTCGATGTCTTTCCATGCTAGTCCCTCATGCCTGTGAGCATAAACCTACACATCCCACCAGTGCTTTGCTGGTCCTCTCAACATGTACATCGCCAGCTTGACCCTCCACCCTAGAGAATTCTCGAGCTGCTTGAAGATCTTCTGAATGCTCTCTATCAAGTTCTCAGCCTCTTGCGCACCACCCTCACCCTGAAAAAGTGGCAGGTGCTGCGACTAGAACTCTCACGTCAGATAATCCATAGATATCTCTGCACCCTGCGCACCTCTGACGATCCCCTGAAAGAGACGTACCTAGCTAGATCAGAGCTGCTCATTGATCCATGGTCTTAATGCTTCCAAACCCGGCTGTTGCCCTGCCAACACTAGATTCTGAACCCGATCATGTCCCTAATCCTGTACATGTAGATCCTAATCTACCTGCACCAGATCTAGAACCTGATGACGCACCTGCGGCATTGTATCATCACTCTCCTGACACTCCATCGTTGCGTAAAGACGGAACCCGCATTACTCTCCCTTATCGCAACCCATTCCCACGGAATCCCAGCCTCATGTACTCATTACACACCCTCAATAGAGCCAAGTATCAAAAGTACCTCCGGCCATGCCCGTCCGGACAACTAACGTTGCCTCAAACCGACGACTGAGTCACCCAATCTTGGTGATCAAAATCACCTCAACCGATAGTACATGCCTGCTTATAACAGAGCCAGACCCAAATACCCTGTCATATGTAATTATACAAATATACAAATCATAGACTAGCACATTGAAATAAACAAGCAAATCTATCGGGAATTTCACCTATTCACATTTCAAGAATACAAAGCATGGAAATTGATATTATTCAAATGGAATTATCACTTCACAAAGCATACGTGCAGTTATGAAATTGAAACACCCTAAAATGTGCCTATCAAGACCAAGAAAATAATCAATTTCATACCGGGCCAAGGTTCAATTTTCCCTTACAGCACCGGGTAAAGGTTTACATATCACAATTAATAACATAACACACCAAGTGAGCCACCGAGGTGGAAATCATATAAACTATAATCTGAGAAAAATAAAAACATCAATTCCCACCCAGGGAAACTTGGTACATCCCTCGTACCTAGGGCTGCAGGTACACAAACACAAGCTAGAAACCCAGTTACAGAAGCAACCTATCTCAAGTCTACCTTATCCAAAATAGTAAACTAGTAGCAATAAAAAGATAAGCTTCAGTCTCATTAGTAGCAAGCAAAAAATCTACTAAATCCCTGTCAAGAGCTCCTCTGATACCACTTTGTAACGACCTAGACTCGAGAAGCCACCTGAACAGTGATAAACGGGATGGGTGTTACTACCTTAGGTGCACCTCCCAAAATGCCAAAGGCTGCCAACTAGCAGTAAGGGTCATATATGTATAGTGGGGAGGTTATACCCTCTCAAAGGATAATAATGGTATTGGTCCGTGTATAATAATAATGATGCAGCAGAACAAATGACTCAGCAGACTCGAACCAGACCCACAGAGAGGAAGCACATTCAATATTGATAAAGAGGGGAAGCAATAAATATAAACAACAACAGCTGAAAGTAATCACAACAACTCGCTGCTCACTTGTAATTGCCACTAAATAACAAACAAGCATCCAAAACAGGTCATACATGTATTTATATATAAAAAGACACCAATGGCTAACCAACAGTAGCTACATAACAAATAAGAATGGTAATATAGGAATGGAAACAAAAAAAGGTAAACTCCATATAGGGAAGACCTCAATGTCCATACCATCTACATGCAACAACTAATGTAGACCAACTCCTGAAACTGGCCTCTTTCCTACACTTAAATCCATAAGGTCTTCACGCATCCCGAAGGGCCCATCCAGGGTGTGAGAAAAATCTCAATAGGATACCACCCAATGGTGCATACCTAATATAAGTGCTTAAGTAATAATGCATTTATAAGGAAAATAGAAAACAGTTCTATGCACAAATAATCACCAACTCCACTGGTGCTCAGCGGCCACCATGGAGTGTCACCTACTTCGTCCAACACAGGAATCTCTATCGTGTAACCTGACACCATGTGCCCCCTGAAACGGCAAGTCTCAAGTACCAATGTCCTGAAGGCATGCCCAAGAATAGTAACCCAGAACCTTCTTCCTCCTGACACCTCATTCCTTAAGTACCGACATCATGAAGGCACGCCCAAGAAGTAATCTGGAGGAATAGTGATGCCTATCCTCAAATAAATAACCGGAGGGACAACGATGTCTACCCTCAAATAAAGTAATCAGAGTGATGAAGATATATGCCCTCAAATAAGTAACCGGAGGGACAAAGATACCTGACCTCAAATACTAACCAGAGGGACAGCAGTACCTTCCCTCAAATCATGGTGAGCCTCATCCCCCAACCCGATAGCCTCAAAGCTATCCCATGGAGGCTCCTCACCTCCCACGTGGCTTCCTACGGAAAGAACCCCCAGCCAAAGTACCTAAACCGCAACTACGGGGGCCTCTACACACACAAGGGGTCAAAACCACCTCATCACAGAGTATCTCTGTGTGTAAACTACTCAAAGTTCCAGTGAGCTGTAATCACCAAAATATTACATAAGCAACCACACATCTGACACCTCATTTCCTTGTGATCATGCCGCTCAAATCTGATGGCCTTTCCATCCTTCTAACCTAGGACATGCCCAACTTGACAGTCATCCTAACTCAAGATGACATCCATTATGCCAAATCATGTTGTCAAAACCACCCAAAGTAACCTCGGTCCAAGCCCAACCTGACAATCGTACTACCTCAAGCCGGCGTCCATGAGGCCCAATCCCATGGTCAAAACCACCCAAATTAACCCGGTACATGCCCAACATGATAGTCATAATACCTCAAGTCGACATCCATGATGCCCAATCTCGTGGTCAAAAACACCCCAAGTAACCCAGACCATGCCCATCATGTGATCAGCATCACTCAACAATATCCGGGTCACACCCATCACAACACGAAGGTTCCAGGCTATGAAATTCAACATTTACATATAAAACAAATTTAAACAGAACACATAATGGAAAAACCCATCTAAATAGATGAATTTCACTAAGCACGTGTTGTCCCATACCAGCACTGAAGTTTCTAAGGTCTCCAACAATTTATATCAAAGTTTAAATAACTAAACCAAATATTTTAAACCAATACAATTAATGTATTATCATTTTGGACACCCCGACCAAAATGCCCCATGTGAGCAACAATCTCTCACCCTGCCCTGCTCAATCAATACAGGACAAAGGGAATACCCAAAGGTAACTCGTAGGTCTAATAAGAAATTAAAATAAGTAGTAGCAGATAAATTTGGCTCTCTCTCAAAATACCTAAAAATGTGCCAAAGTCCGCACTACCCAAAAACCACGAAAACACAAAAAGAGGTATGCCCCACCTACCTTGTACTAGTACGATTTCACTCCTCTGATAACAACTTCCAATTATGTCTAGAACACGGTATATCTACCAAATAATCAAATCTACTCAATCCCCCAAAAACTCATTCTTGAATGGAAATCAAGAAAAACGGATCAAGAGGAATCAAGGCCCTACTGAGGGGATTCTAACGAATCAAAATAAGATCAAAATGGGGTTCGGACGAAGTTCCAGGAATGATTTGAAGGTCCGGACATCTCTCCCCGCGTGAGCCACAAGGGGGAGGAAGAAAGATGGAGAATGGGAAATCCCGAGTGGCCCGGAACTTAAAAACCTTTACATTTAAGTGGTCGCACGGTTACCCCACACAGTTTGTAAAATCATGTGCCAACTGTGTGGTTTCGAGTGTCTCTCCCAGGGACTTCGCACGCCATGCTCGTATGGTTTGACAAACCGTGTGCTGCCCGTGCGAAGCCCACTATCAAGGTTTCACGACTTCTGAGGATGGTCTCATGGTTTGTTCATATTATGCGCCAATCATGTGGACCTGTAAAACCTCCACATATTTAAATGTTTATCCTAGAATCATCCAATTTCTATAATTTTCTCAGAATGAGTCCAAAATTCAAGCAGGGTCTGGATTTTGACCCGTTCCAAAAACTCGGGTTCTTACATGTTTGAAAATATTTTCGACTTGATTCTTTTTTTCAATCTTCCTTTAGTTTACATAAATTAGTATATAGGTGATGTTTTTAATTAATAATATCATGAATAATACTTCTGGATGGAATATATTCTTGAATGAGGTAGTTCGATTGAGTGTTTAGTTTTCCTATAAAGATAACTTTTCTTGTACTGGAATTTATTCTATTCATGAGTAATCATTTCTTTTTGGTGGAGAGGTGTGTGATCCATGATATCAATCATGCATGGAGTGATGTTGAGTTTTGAGGACAAAATTCCCTCAATGTATAGATGATATGAAACTGAATATTGAATCAACCTTGCATTGTTCATGTTCTTTCAAACTATATTCTCCTTTATCTTACAATTTTCTCCATTGGGATCTACTTCTAAAAAAATTCATCAATGTTCTACATTTATTCCATCATGCTTTATTCTAATTTTTTTCAAAATAAATAAAAAAAATCAAAAAATATTTTATAGGAATCAACAATATAGACAAACCACCTCCATGTGACTGACCCCAAGGATAGAAACTATGTTATATCTAAGGAGAATATAAATGTCTCTTTGATACTTCAACGGAAAATTTTATCAAAAAAATTTCCTCATTTCTAATTAGGTGATTTTTATTTTAGTGATTTGTAATTTTTCATTTAATTATTCTATCAGTAGTGATAGGCTCTATATATTATAGTTCAATTTCACTATTAAATTACACTCTAGTGAAAGTTCTAAGTGATATCAAGAAAAAATTTCAATATTGGTCCGGAGGAAACTAGGGTAAACTTATCACTAAAGAAACACTTATTGAAACCAATAGATTGAATTATCTCATTTTATAGTAAAAAAGTTAAATTCCCAAGACTGAGTGGATGAGGTAAGCTTCTCAATAAGTTATTATAGTAGAATCTAAATATGAAACTAAAGAAGAGTTGGAGCTCTCAACATTTCATCATGAAATTCCCAAGAATAAAGGGTTATAATTTCAAGATTATCATTATAAGAATGGTTTTAATGTTAGTTTAGAGATTGTTCAAGAAGAATATAAGGATTTGGGAAAATTTTGGTTGATTAGTTTCTTTTTAATGTCTTTATAATTATCCAAATTACATTTACTTTACTAATGATTATTCTTTGATTGAACAAGTTAAACTAGTGAAACAAACACAATTTCTTTCTACGAAGGACAACACACTTGATGTGGTTTGTTTATAAGTGAGGTTGGACGAGGCTAACTACCTCATTCATGACACTAAATTACTCATTTTTTTAATTTAAAATTCTTTTTTGGTAGTGTTTGTAGAACATGAAGGGGTTTTGGAGATATACATTATCCTTAAATAGGATTTTGGTTCTCAAGCAAGAAGCTACGCCCCTATCAGATTAGAGATGAACCTAGGACTGCCCAATTAATGACAGTAAAATTATATAACTCTTTGGGGTTATCCTAATATTTTTTTACTTTCTATTTATTTCATTATTTCATTAGTTTTTTTAGAAATAGTTTGTTTCTTTCTTTGTATAAAATTAAAATCCAATGTGACCATTTACTTAAATATTTTCTTTATTTGTTTCTTACATAACCAAGGAACAAGTGGTTTTATTCCTTATCCCAATTTTTTATATCATTAACTTCTTACTACATACTAGAAAAAAATAAGTTAGTGGGATGGGTATATTTCAATATTTTTTCTACACTTGTTTGGGATTTGATAGAAATACTTAGATGATAAAAATTAGTTCAAGCATGATACATTTTGATTTTTTTAAAAATTATTATAATCTATCAAAAAATAAAATACATTTAAATTTTAATTTATATTATTGAAGTGTTGAAGACCAAAATTTAAAACTATTAGATCATAAATTTGAGAGATTTTCAAGGACCAGGAGGAGTAAAAATATGAAGAATATTTGAATAAACCTTCCTTAAATTTTAATTATGGTTTCATTATTTATTTAAAATTAAATTATAGAATCTTATTTTCATAGGTTTATCTTGTAAGATTTGTAAATGCAAAACTTGGGGAACATTTATAAGTCATAAAGGGGGAATATTAATCAATGAATTTAAATAATAGCTCTTCTAATATTATGGTTCTAATTAGTTAAAATTATTATCAATTGAAATTTCCTAGAAAATATTTTTGAATTTAAGTTATTAAGTTTTCTATTGATAAATAAGGAAATTCATATTGAAATCCTTTGTTAAATATTTTTGGACACTACTTACATTTTGATTGTCCTTTTAAGATAAATTTCGGGAATAGAGTGCTTGTATTTATACATTATTGAAAATATTTTTAAACAATCAAAATTAACCATAATATTTTCTAAAAAATATTATATTAAATTGTAAATATATGTAGTGACTATCAGAAACCTATTTTGTATGATTTGATTTTTTATGGTTGTTTTTTTCTGGAAAAATAGTTTGATCTTTTTGTAACCTTTTAGACATGATTTGTCTCTAATTAATTTCATTATTTTCGAAGAAAAATAAACTATAGTAAATTTTTCTTAAACCATTGAATTAAACATTTTGGGATAATGTGGGGGTTTATGTTTAAGGTATGGGACATAAATATTTCTAAAATTAATTTATTGTTATATACATAAAACCCCTTGAAATTTTTCAAACCCTATTTTTATTGATCTTAAGACTCTCAATATATGGTCTAATATTTTTATCAAGTATAACATATTTTTTAAAAGTTAGATGAGGTTAACCATTTCTATTTCCCTATAGATATAATTGTGATCATTAATTTATTTTCTCTACTATTTATTTATTTTTTGTTAAACTTTGGGAGAATGATTTTCAATCACAATTGGTATTTAACTTTTTGATTGGGTTTTAAACATTTATGTTTTGAATGTAAATAGATATGGAAATAAAATATATATCTAGTTCAAAATCACATCATTTTTTATTCATTTACTATTTGATTGGTTAATTTATTCCACTAAATATTCATCCCTACCCATCCAACTATTTGTTTAAATTATTATGGGCTCTTAAATTATGTAGTATACTTCACCTAGAAAAAAGATATGCTTAAAAGTTTCAGTAAAATACATAGTGATGCTTGTTTAAACCCTTTCAAAACATTCAATCTTAATCATTTCTATTAAAAAAACATCCTTTGTCAAAATAGCTTGTTTCTAAGATAGAAATTAATTATTAAGCATGATGGATTCCATTGGGGAAAATAATTTTTAAATTTGATACTTTGTATCACTTCATCTTTTCACACTTTAGATTATTTTCTTCCAAAGAGTATATGGAATTGGTTTCTTTAGTACAATCAACATTCTGTTTTGGGGGGGAATTTAATATGGCCATTTTTAAGGGTTCATTTTGCTAAAAAAATTACAAATTTCATTAGAATGAAATGAAAAAAATATATATTTTATTTGTGAAATAGGTAATATTGTGTAATGTTTTGTATAATTTTTAATCCATTTATATTTTGGATTATTTTGAGTTTTTTGGTATTTATATGATAAAGTATTCTACTATTTAATTTTACATCCTTTTTTAGAATAATTTTTTGATTATTCATTAAAAATATGTATTTCATATAATTTTTTTGACCTTATATCATTCTTAATTAATTATTTCATAATTATTTATTTCTATTTTAAGCATCATTTTGAGAATTCATTCAAAAAAATAACTTGAAAATTTAATTGATTAATTTTATATTTGAAATTGTGAGTTTTCATTATGAATTGATAAATTTCACTAAGTTTGACTTCATCTTTAATTTGAGGACCCATAGAAATCCATTTTAAGCATTCATGAAGTGCTCTATATCCACCCAGCCTACCGTTTAGGAAATTTAGCATTGTTTTCAACATACCCTAACAATCAGTTGACCAATTATGGGATCGACCATGAACTTGATAGTCACTCGTAGTACTTTCAAGCTATCATGGAAAATACACTATAAGTAAATAGTTTAACATACCATGAAATTTGAGCTAGAAAAGGAAATTATAATATATTATGTTGATTAGACACAAGTAAAATGATATTGACCAGGGATAAAATGATAAACTAAAAATAAAAATGGTAAAACCGAAGAAAATAGCATTGATCAACTCAAGATGATAAGAAATCATTAGTTGATTATTTATTTGTGAAGATATCCTCCGATTTATAATAATGAAGATATTATAAACCAAATATTTCTAAGTTAATTGATGAAGAACATTCTTAGACTAAACAATTGATAATTAAGCTTCAATAAAATAAAAAAACAGAAAAGGGGACCTTCGTTAAACTAAAGTGATGATTCTTGATGTTACATAAATTGGACTATACAAATATTAGAGAAGATAATGAAAAGTGGGTTTTAAATTATTATCAACTTGGTTTTTATTATATGAGATGATTTATGTTTAGGTAGTATTAAAACTGTTATGGTAGAGATGATTCTTGCTGATGCAAATTAATAAATCATGAGTCCACTAAGGGGCGTACCAACACTACACAAGTTGAGAGCATTAGAACTAAATTTTAATGATGTTTGAGTGAAATCTAGTCTCAAATCATGATTTATCACCAACAAACCATGACTTAATAGTTTAACTAGGATGAAAACAAGCTAATCAAAATTGAAAAAAATGTATATTGAAGATTGAGAATCACTTGAGATTCAAATGTAAGAAGTCTGACTACAATTTAATTGAGCCTCATATTCACTTTTGAAGTTTGTTTTATGATTATTATATAATAGAGCACTTGGATTAGGTGCATGAATGATTTCCAATCACTAATCTATACCAATAACAAATGTGCGGTACTGATTGAGATATTTGACAAAAATTCTCTATAGCCGATTTGTTAAATATATATATTTTATTTTTTTATTGATTATAAGAATAGAATAAAATAATGTAGAATCCCTGATCATCTTAATTTCATTATTTTGCGGTTTTTTTGATGACTCTGGATAATGCATTATATGTTTTAACTATGATGAGTTGGGAACATATCATGTATATATGATCTTGTTTCTTCATTCTATTAAAAACAAGATTTTAATTTTTTTTAGATTATAATGAGTTACCAAGTAATGGTAAATCATGCGAGTTTTTAGAATATATAATGATGATCCTCATTTATTATCATTGATAATGAACTGTGTGTTCTTGTATCTATTTGATACGAGGAGACTAAGGATGAAAAAGTGAAAAATATATACCATGTAAAGGTATTAACCAACCTACATAAGGATTTATTCTACACTTCAAAATCCTAAATAAGGGTAACATCTCATGTTGTGATCCTATGAAGGCAACTCTATATTCAACTAATCCATGTTAGGGTGTAAATTTAATTAAATTCAATTAAAAACCCTACATTAGCAATGTGGGAAATTAAATACAAGGAGAGTTTTATATTTTCATGATGAGTTATAAAGAGTTTTTAGAAGCTAATTTAGGAATAAAAAAAGAATGAAACCATCCTAGGATATTGTATTGGATCATGACATTGGTATTGAATCCATATAGACATTGGAGAAGCACATTGTATTAGAAGATTTTAGTTGCATTTATTGGTGAAGTATTATGAGAATATTAATGTTAATGATAGATTATGTGATATGGTTGATGATTCATACTAGTTATCATTTCGCAATTTTTTGTTTCTTTCTTAAATAGTAGATTGGCATCTTTTCTGTTTCCTCAATTTTTGATTGGAGGGAACTAATTATAACTCCATCTCATCACTCCCATTATCTCTATAACATTGAAATATCTTCAACAAATACTATTTTTTTTCTCCATTATTCAATGATAAATAGATAACCCATATGTCCAATATTAGTAATTCAAGCTCTTAGTTTCATGGATATTCAAATATCATGTTGATTATTTTTTTCTTCATTTCTTTTAGTTGAGAGTGATGATGATGTAGAGATTCACTTTAACGGTCATTTAAACGAAGTTATTTCTACTATTTTTCTCATAATTCTTTTCCCACTTATTCTTTTAGTTTACATAAATTGTTTTTTATAATAGGTTTTTAGATTGATTAATTCGTGAATATCACTATGTCCTATGATATATGCTTGACTAAGGTGGCTTGATTGAGTGTTTTTTTCACTTTTGAGTACTGAATTTCATTCTAGGCATGTGTGTTCATTTCTTTGGTGGGGAGATGTGTGTGAGATGGGACATCAACCATACGTTGAGAAATGTCGATTGTTGTGGGCTAAATTACATCATTATTTAAATGATAGTCGATTTAATAGTGATATAACTTATCATTGGTTTTTTTCTTTCTAATTTTATTAAAATTTATCTAGTTATTATTTCCTTTTATATTCTATTTTAATTTAGTTTCTATCATCTAGGTTTTTTATCGTTGTTCCCTCATTCTTTATTCTATAATTTTCAAAAAAATTAAATAAAATCCAAAAAAAATTAAAATAACCACCTAGATAGACACACTGCCTCCTTGAGACCGATGTCAAGGATATTCATTATCTATATATAGGGAGGATATAAATGTATCCTTATCATTTAAAATGAAAATATTTTCAATCACCTCGATATTCTATTTTAATGTTGAGATTCAAAATCTTTCTTTATCTCTTAATTGATAATCATGAAGTAGAATAAGCTTCTCATTAATAATAAAGATTCTTATTTAAGATAAATTGTAGTAAATAATAACAAAACATACATATATATATATATATAATGTAACTGTGTCTTGAATTTTTCAATAAAGATTAAATCTTTAGACTAGTCCTTTAAGAGGTTCATACTACCACACCACCAATTTGGATTGTGTTAATGGGAGATCCTGATCCCTCGATAAGCTAGTATTTTTATACTCAATGAAAGAGTTTTTGTAGCATCATGAAATTTTAAAAGGAAACACTATGTTTGGTAGTGTATAAACTATGCCACATCAACCTTAAATAAACAATTAAATATTACTATTTAAATTTTTCCATTATAACCTATTTGTTAGAATTATGTATATAAAAAAGATTAACTAAATTATGAAAATATGGTATAAAAATGAAAAATTTAGTGAAAATTTAATTATAAATGAAAAAAACATCTTTTCTAAATAAAAAACAAATCCTTATCTGAAAAACTATTTAAATGTGATCATGTTTGTTTTATATCAATAAAATAATAATATAACTAATATTTGATTATATTAATGAAGTACATATCTATGATATATTCAATATAATTTTTATCATTCATCCTATGTGTTTTCTATACATTATATAAAAAATCTAATTTTACGCATAAAAATCTATATTTTCCTAAAGGAAATTTTTCTTCCTTTTAATGATGCACATGTTCTAAAAAAAATTAGAAACCTTTATAAAAAAATTTTATAAACAGACATTGGTTTTGAAAAATTAATTTAAAAATTATCTTAGGGTTAATTTTTTATATTTTTATGATAATTTTCATTTTTTGATGAATTGTGAAAAATACAGTATTTTATTTGAAAACTGGCTTTTCATCTAAATAATTTAAAATGTTGAATTATATTTTAAACTGGTTTTAAAGTAAACATATATAAATTATACATATATTAATCCAATTTAGGTCATATAAATCATTTTCATATTTAATTTGGATATAAACACATTTCAAACTTTGAACATTTTCACTTTAAAAATTTGTTTTCTTGTCACGTCTGTAAGACTAATTTTAAATTATATTCTAAAAATTATGTGAATTGAATTTAGAAAAATGGATTCCATATTTTTATTCATATATTGTAAATTTATTAAATATGGCCCTTTTATTTTTTAAGATATAAATAGTAACTTCATTAATTTTTATTAGCACGGTAAAGAGTAAATCATGTATTTAAGGGTAAAAAATGATAAAGACTAAAAAATGACCCATACACTTTGGAAAATTTTATATTATGTATAATATTTATCCATAATCATCCGTGAATCAAAAATATAACCATTTATGCAATTTGGATGAGAGTATGACATTTATAATATTTTATTTGAAGAAAACTCAAAGATTTCATACTCATATTTTTATTAACTGTATCATTTTTAATATAGTGTTATCTAGAATATATCGTAGAATATAAATAGTCGTTTGAAATATAAATTATTTATTGACATCATTATAATTTATTTCTAATTTTTAGTGATAAAATAATTACCTTAAATGTTGACACAACACGGATATAGTAATTTTACAATTAATGAAAAAATAAAATAAATGATTTTAAAAATATTAAAATAAATATAATTATCGATAAATTATCATGAACCATCCCATAGGGGCCCATTATATGAACTCCACAAGCCTACCTCTAATAAGCCAGGGGTTGGTGATGAGCACCAAGTAGTCTTATCCCTATCATAGGAAGCATTCTCTATGTATTTGTACACACACATATATATCCAAGTTCCCGAAATGTTGAAATATAAAAACCACTAAGTAACCAATGCATGAATAAAACAAATATCCCACATACAAAGTATAATAGGAATAAAAGGAAAAGTAAAGAAGGAAAAATACAAGCTCACCAAGAATATTCTATAACACAAGTCTAACTAAAATTTAATATGTATGACATATTACAAGGGAGGGGAGTATGCTAAATGTACACTCCTAGTAAACACCTCAGTCTTCCCAGTTCTAGCTATGCTCTACCCGCTCTTGCTCCTCCTTGGACACTTTCTAGAGGGTATTTGTCTATACAACACATGACACATGTGGGAAAATCCCATGCAGGGGTTGGTATAACAACACTCAGTAGGACACCATGAAAACACTAAACATGAAGAATCAGGAAGAGTCGACTCAATAAAAGACACAACACTATATAATAGATATAAGAGGACAAATAACCCAAATATACTCAAGAGATACGCCATACCATCTGGCAATCATTACCAACTATTATCCACTTTATTCTATTCAAAGCAACCCTCATTCCAGAATATCCCACTCCACAATCCACGATATCATCAGAGACACATGATGAAGAGGTATAGCTCATTTGGGTCCCACCCAAATATAAAGCACCGGTCTAATAAGATTATGATGCACAGATAGGGGTCATCCCCAAGACCTCTGGGGGACACCATGAACCCAATCTGGACTAACCTTGATACATAGATAGGTGGACACTCATAGAACTATTTGGGGACACCAAAAACCTAATCTGGATCAACCCTCTTTGTAAGGGATCACATGTCAGTGATTCCATAAACTCTACCAATGTGGCCCACTAGATCAAGGATCAACACCCTTCTCAGGGAGTTTATGATGATTCCATAAACTCTAATAAGGATGATATATGATCGAACTCCAGTTTCACAGAGGGACACCACAACTCTATCCAAGACTCAATGTCTAGAGGGGATTCTAATCTAGTTATATGTATGTAATGTCACACTGTTGTGATCCTTGCAAAAAAAATATTTGGATAATCTATTCACTTTCTCCAAACATATTCCCAATTAAAAAGTCACATTTCACCGTATAATGAACAAACAATAGTTCTTGGTCCCCATCATCAAATCCAACTTGAATGCAAGATATTGATCTCAAAACATTCTCCACAATATCAGGGTCATGATGGCGTACATGGTTTGTTAATACGGCACCAAATGATGAAGATATGTCATATACAAGATTCCATAATAATAATAATAATAATAATAATTTTATTAGATAGTTAGTGGACCCAATCCACAATCTCGTAAAAGGAATTCATTAATGGCCATGAAATGAACAGTTTAATACCAAAATTATGATGCCATGGACGGATCTTAAATCTGACTTCTTAGTTAAAAGTTATACCGGATAAAAGATTATTTAACCTAAAATAGTAATATCATTATTTTATTATTATTATATTTTTGTAAATATTATTCAAAGGATATGTCATGCGATACTCCCATTTTCCAATTATGCTATACAAACCCAACCCCCTATTCATTTGGGTTCTCCTTTTTTTATTCCATTGTTATTATCATTTTATGTAAAAATAATATTAATTGTGGGAGGCTATCACCAACAGGTCCTGCACAGGTTGTGCCCTATTTTTATCATCATTATTATTATTTAAAAAAAATTATAAATATTTCATTTATTTATGATTAAAATAATAAAAAATATCCCATATTATTATTAAAAATAATAATAAATACAAAATATTATTTTTATTAAAAATAATAATGATAAGAACCTCCATCTATGGTCGATCGTAAATTAGATTCCAGTCGTTCTTCACCATAAACCAATCCACATAAATCTTTAGCAATCGCATATCCCAAGTCACGCCTCCCGTGCACCTGGTTCTTGATCCCGATGACCCTCTAGGGAGATCTTCTCAACCCAAATTGAAAATTGTTGATACCCGATCCAAAGTTGGGTTTCCGTTGTTATCATCATGCCTCCATAAGATCTAAAAAATACAAATCCTAATTCCTGACTATGATCCTCTGTGCCAATGAATGAACACACAATGATCGGTACCCTCGGATATCATTGAATCATTAGTTAAAAATAATTCCAATGATGAAGGCACAAAGAACAGAGAGAGAAAATCATGAAACACAAACATGAGGAATAGACGTCGAAAAATGTATATGCTTACCTCAATTCATTATCATAGGATGATGAATTAAGAGAATGAAATAAATTAATCAATATAAATTTAATACCATGTGATGATGAAGCAAATACCTGAATTAAATGATCGTTCTGTGGATTAATTTCTTAGGTGATTAATTTTTGTTCATAATGGGTAACTAAAATGCGGATAAAAACACAACACAAAAAATATATGGTGATTTGTTTAAAACATTGATGAAGAATGAATCTTCATCATTTTCATTATTGAGATCTTCCATTTCCATTATCACACTGATCGTTAGAGCTCAATCTCTTAGTGTTCATCCATGAAATATCATCCACTAACTCCTCTCTCCAACAACTAGGGTATAAGGAAGACGATGAAATGTGGTTATAATTAGTTTTATAAATAATTTTATTAGTTCACGAGATCATCAAATAAAAAAAATAATTTATTTCATGTATTTTTTATTCACTTATGCAAATAATTTTTCACAAAGGCCTCGCGCCAACAAATATTCTGACTTGCATAGGGTAAAACCAACATGTTAAACTCAATGGTGGTCCCAGAGTTCCAACTTGAGTCTACTTTCATGTATTATTTGGATAACCACTAAAAATTAAATTATTTTATTAAATTATTTTATTTATGGTTACATATTCGATGAATTTTTTAATCAATGACTCGCACTGATGAAATATATGTCTCTCATATGGTAAATGACATGTTATGGACTCAACTGTGGTATCAGATTTCTGATTTGATCAATTTTTTAGGAGATATTCCATTATTAATAAACAAATCACATGAGTGTAATAAAAATATGTTTAATATTTTTATAAAACTAATTCCGAACACACCATACCTCAGAATCTCGCTTCATCTGAGTGCCTGGCTCTGAAAATATTCCTAGAAATGTTTCAATGTATTACATAGAAAAACCAAGGTCTCTAAATTATTCCATTATTCAAAAACTTTCATCCTCAAAAAACACAGACCATGAAAATTGATAGATATGTGAATCCCATCACTAGATCTCTCGCTCCCATTTTCTCTCATGTATATATAACCAAAAGTGGATAGTTCAACTCTCACATCACCTCCTCTTATAACTCGACTAGGACCACCATCCATACCTAGAAAATATTTTGTGATTAGATTCTTCATAAAATCCATCTACAAAATATCCTCCGATCATCTGGTCATTCAAGATCTCAAAGTTTATATCACCAAGATGTCCCTCCACAACCCGTTGAGGAAGAGGATGGGTAAAAACCATATATTGGAGTTATGTTGTGCCATACTCACACATAGGAGTCTAGTACAAAGAGGTATACTACTCTATCACCTTACTCAATAATAGTGGATAGAAAAACTCACTGTGAGCATCCAATAAAATGACTATTCCTTGGGTATCCCTCAATCTCATGCCACATCAAATACTGTAGGGTCCACTATAAATCCCATGTCTAAGAATACATAACCCAATAAGTATACTTTTGAATCTATAAATGGATACATGAGAGATATCATTCCATTAGAACACCTGGAGTATGTCTAACACAATCCTCCTAGGTCTCGGGTGCTCCAACTTTGACATTGTGGACACATGGATACCACTGATGAAGACTACTTGAAAATGATCCATGTAAGGGTGAAAGATCTATTTCCTGAGTTCCATCAACATAATTAGGGAGTACTTCACACCGATGGCATCACCATGTACTCATAGTGTCCATAATGACATTTTAAGGTCATATTCAGTATATATTCATATCGTACTAATAACTGGTGATATCAAGATCTAAGTTTAGTTTTTGAAAACAATCGTGCCACTTTCAACTGACCTAAGTGGCCATTGACCCTCGATAGTGGATACTTGTTCTTTATGGTCACTTGGTTTAAGAATCGGTAATCTAAAAATAATCTCAAACACCTGTATTCCTTCTTGGAAAACAAAAATTGGGCTTACCATGTAGAAACATTGGGTTTCACAAATCCCTTCATCTACAAGATCTCTAACTATACTCTTAACTCACAAATCTCTATGAGAGTCGTCTAATATACATGTGTATATATTGATGTCATCCTCGGATGTAGATCAATTTATAATTCATATCTCTCAATGGGGAAGAAAACATGAATCATATTCGATAAAGTCATGCTCATAATCCTCCACCACTGTAAAAAATTTAGGACTCATATCATCCACTACACTGAGTGTGAGTCTAGAAAAATGATGAGTAATTGGATGAACACTTTTGTTTATGTGTATAGCAAACTACCACCTCACTAAACGGTGATTGTTTATTTTTCCATTACCGCCTCTCATGGTGGACATTATGATAGAAACTATATTTATATATGTCATAAATTAAATTTATCATATCTTTAAGCTTATGTATCCCTTCTACAACACGTACCTTTTTACATTCTATTTGGTGTAAAAATGATAATTTCGTTTGAGGAAGTGTAGACTACAGCCCCCTTAGAGTAATGTGATTCGTTCACAAACTACATCGAATGCATTAAAGATGGATTTAGTGAACTTATATGGTATATATGATATAATAATTATACTTTAATAATGATACATATACATATATAAATACTCTTATTTCATTTTTTTTTCTTTCTTTCAATACGATAATAAAAATAGAAATAACATTCATGCGTACGTATAACTGGTCGTCTCCATAAACAGTGTATTCCATTTAATACTTATATATTATATAGACTATAATAATACAAATATAATGTATATAAATGATATTTATATCATTTTTTACATTATATAATTTTTGATATATGTATATTGACAAAATATATAACAAATTAAGACACATGCGAAGAACAAAGTGAATATTACCCGAAGTGAAACCTTTACATAGGATTGTTAACAAGTGGGAAATATAAGGTCTTAATAAAATAATATATGGTATAATATATAATATTATTATTATTTAAAATATTTATAATAAACTTACATTAATAATACAAGAATATTTTATGACTATGAAGAAAGTCAAGACCCAAGGTAAAGGGATTTCATCTCACTTATTATTTTTGTGAGATACATGATTTATTCACCACCCATCCCTTTTGTGTGGTGTGTATTATGAACATGGATGTATTATATGATTTTTATAATTAAATTTATTAATATTTAGATATCATTTTTATTCTCTTTATTTCATTGGGTTTATGTTTCAGAAGGTTTCAAATCGATAATAAAGTTTTGTCTCAATTTGCCTTCTTTGAGACTCATATTTGTTTAAGCACCTAAATTCTTTTTTGAGGTGTATATAATTCCATTTTACATGTTATATCATGAATGTCCTTATGTTAATAATATTTTATGTTTAATTTAATATCATTTTATTACATTTAGAGTATGATCCCAAATTACCAAGTGATAACATATTATTGAAACAATCTCATTGATTTTCGAGATTATTATTGATTATGATTCTTTGATGAAATATTATGATCCATAGCCCAAGAAAACTAATGAGTTTAGTTATAATTTATTTATTAAATATATATACATGTATTAGTATCATTTTTCCACTCATTGGTACCTATGATAACTAGGAATAAAACAAAGAAAATTTGACCATATTTCTCTCTTTGTCCAAAAATATGTTTTATTTCAAAAACCATGTTTTCAAAAATGTTTTAAAATCATAATTAAAGAATATTTTAAAGGAAAAATGATTTTAAATATTTTTTATTGTTTTAAAATGTTTCTTAAAAAAGTTTCAATCTATTTTGAAAGGAATTTTTTTCAAGAATGATTTATGTTTAAGAAATGTTTTAAACATTTTCAAGAATTATTTATCTGTTTATAAAGAAAATGGTTTCCAAAGGATTTAAAAAATTTATTTTTAAGTTTTCAAGTTTATTTTCATCTAAATAGTTTTTAGATGGATTTATATTTTAAAAAGGAATACTCTTCAAATAAGAAATGATATTTTTCCTTAATAAATGTTTTCAAAATATATTTCAAAATTATTTTCTATCTAATATAACATCCATTGATGTTACACATGCCTTTATAGAAAATTATATAAAGGTTCCTTTCATGTTATTTCTATGAATGGTTTATGATTTTATTTCATGATGCTTATAAAACCCATTTCTCTTCCAAAATTTTTATTTTTTTGAAACACACTTCTTTTAACGGGTTATGATTTCATTAATTGATTATGGATCCTGTCTATTTTCATAGTTTATAATTAGATGAAATTTTAATTATACCCATTTAATTTCATGGGTTGTGATTTTATATTTATAAAACCAATGCCTTTTTAGGGGTCATAATATGATGAAATTTTTATTTGGTGAAACATGTATGAATGGTGTTATTATGAGTTGGGTGGGACCTATATCTCCCTTAAATGATTTGGGTAATGATAGAGGAATAATGAGTATATATGTTATGTTTGAACCTAAATTCATGTCCATAGTGTTATGTGTAAACCTAATTACATGTTCAAATTGATATGCATAGACCTGATTTCAATTCCACAAGTTTATGCATGAACCTAATTACATGTTCACGATGTTTGGACTGAACCTTATTACGTGTTCACAATATTATGCATAGACCGGGTTGCATGTCTATAATTTTATGTGTGAACCTGATTATATGTTCGTAATGTTACACTTGAACCTAATTATATGTTCATAATGTTAGGTGTGGGCTTGGTTTAATATCCTTATAGTTATGCGTGAACCTGATTACACGTTCACAATGTTACGCATTGACCTGGTTGCATGTCCATAAGTTGATGCATGGGCCGGATTTCATGTCCTCAACTTAATGAGTGAAATTTTTTCTACTTATACATGTTTAAAACGTTATAATCAAATCTGAAAGCCAAAAATTCCATGTCTTATTCCTATTTTATGCTTTCATAAATTAATCTATTAATTCTATTATGATCCATGTCTTATGAACTTCCAATTTTATTATGATCTCTAATATGTAGGGTGTGATCTGAAAATGTTATGCTCATGTTCCATACACTTTTTTCCATGCTATTCTTATGCATTTACTTTATTTACCCTTACTGGGAATCTGAGCTCACCCCTTTCTTATATTTCTTATCCCCTGGTTGTGATGAATGGCTTTAGATAGAAGTGCTAAGGGTTTATATATTTATGGGAGCTGTTGAAGATCTTTCACCAAGATAGATGATTTTGTTTCCATGTTTCTAAAGACACGAAACTATTATGGTCCTCTGAAATGTATTTTTCTAATGTACTCAATATTCATATAAAATTATATAATATCCATGTATAATAAGCCTAGGTTACTATAAATACTCCTTCTATTTATAATAGGTTCTATTTATTCATCCTGTGTATTTGATCCCTCTCAGTTTCCAATAGGGTGACCTTGACTTAAGATGGAATGATTATATATCAACTTATACAAAAAAATGATTGAATAAATAATATTAGGTCCATTGAACACATCATTGGAGTTACAACTCTTTTAACCAAACTTTTATAGACTTGTTTAAATCCCACACCAAGCATCATCCATCACATGAGCTCCCATATCATGTCCTAAAAAAAACTAAATAATTATAATCATTTATAATTAATTTCTCATAAATAATTCCATATAAATAATCTATAAAAACTCATCGAGAAATGTGGAGACATCGAAACCACAACCAAATGTTTGTTCAAGGTCCAAGGTTTATCTATATTACTCTCATGTGTAAAATCTAGAATATTCAACACTCAATCTATCATAATTTTCAATTGAAATTGAAAAATATATACGAAATATCATTTATAAAATTAATTTTACTGAAACTATATAATATGGGGTAATTTATTCCAATTTCATCATTCACTATCTAACACAACAAAGATCCCCATAATTCATGATAGATTTCACAATAGTTTAGTAAAATATTTTATTAAATCATTTTCTTATATAGTGAAAAATTAGGTATAAATAAAAAAGAAGAGAAATGGAAGAATAATAAGACAGCCTTACCTCTATCTAGTTTACCAACCCACTCCAAATTACTCTGGATTAAGAGGTCAACAAAGGAGAAAATCAAAATTAGAGTGTGACATCAATGGGATGAATACTAGGTTTTTACCCAAATCACGTCATTATAACACCTCAGACGCACATCTTGATCACCATAGGTTAGCATAATCACTAGGGGTCGAGTAAACACATGGACGAGATATTTCACCCCTCCCCATAAATCTAAAAAAATTTATGAATGGTCTTTCCATAAATTTTTTTTGACTCATTAATAATTTAAGCATGCCAGAGAATAATCATAAAACTAATAGGTATTAATAGAATAAAAAAATTTGAAAAAACAAACCATAAATATCAAGATGAATGTATATCATATAAAACAACATTTAGTCTACAAAAAATATTAGTAAATATCAAATTAAAACGGGTATTAAGATTGTTATAAAAAATATAGGGTAGATAAAGTATGAAATAAGGCCCTCAACCATCACACCTTCAATTACAATCTCAAAGTGAGAACCAATCCTGGTCTATTAAGCAATCTTTATATAAATTTCATAGAATTCTTTTAATCACTGGGTACTTGAAACACCACACATAAAGCTAAATGTCCACTAGAGTTTCTATGAAAGGTGATTATATACATACTCATTATGGAAACACTAACTTTCCTTAACTTAATAAGGAACAACTAGGTGTATGCATGAACATTTATACCCCTTTACATAAATATATAGAAAAATAGTGTAATAATAATCAGTAGTTATAACATAGAAATAATAATGATGATGAATTTGATATAAGAATATGCATTAAATGATATAACAACTAACTACCTATACCATGAGGATCCATACATGAGAAACCTACTTTGAGTCATGGGTTAAGATCTGAGATGGTTTTCCAAATCCATTATCTAAATGAGGCAATATGCACTTCTGAATATACAAATCATGTACATATATTCACTCACACAAATATAAAACTATTTTTATTCCAAGTCATTGTCCAATAACCCACTTTAGGGGAAAGGTAATGATGTATAGATTATTAATGGAGATTTTCCATCCCATCTTATGGAATAGATAAAGGGGTACATTGTATTCTGGGTGAAACTCTCATCGCATTCAATTCCATACATCACTGGCTAGCATACCTGCATAAAATTTATATAAAAATAAAATATATCGAAACTCCTTCTATTATTCTAATCATCTATCAAAATTGTTTCCATACACATGGAAAAATTACATTTAAAGAAATATCATACTCTGTATATCAAAATATATACACGCCTCTCTATGCTACATTTTCTTTCATTCGAGCATAGTAGAACACCCGGTTTCATATAATAAATTCATAGTAAATGCATAATTCAAGAGTAATATGTCATTAATCTCAAAAAATAATATGATTTATAAGAAAATTATGGAAAAAGTTAGGTAATAACATATCCCTCTATGTGTTTCAGTAATAAGTCACACTAACCTAAACATAGTGTAGATGATTCTCTTAGATTGACCTACTCCTAAACAAAAATGGTACTAAACAAAATAAAAAAGTTGTAGGTGTGCACAATTTTTAAACCAAGTAGAGTAAAAGTATATTATTGGTTATGACCAATAATTTATTGAAGTATCCCAAATAGAGAATTGAATGAGTGGTTCGAATTGGATTAAAACATTGATTTGAATGAAATGATATTTTCAAAATAAGTTTTTCTGTCCATAAAATTTTATTTAAGAAAAAAATATATTTTTTGTTGATAAAAATGGTACACATTAAAATTTTAATATATATATTGAAACATAATTAATTTTAATTAATGTTGGTACTTTATTTAAAATAAGAAATTGTATGAGTTTCTAAAGGAATGGTGGGTTTGTGAAGTCAACTTATAAGTTATAGAATATGAAAAAACCAATACCAAAGTAAATAATTTAAATAAAGGTAATATTTATATATTATAATATAACCTTGAGTATAATTTAAGTAAAAAAATATTTTGTGAAACTAAAATTTAATAATACACATATCATTTCCTTCGACATAGCTAACCTAGTCATCACCTCAAAACCGATTCAATGCTTAATTAGGGTTAAGTTTAGATTATTGACTTATAACTCATTTGAGATGTAGTTATAAGGAATGATATTTTTTATAATACATGACTAAGTCATTAAATATAATTCTAGGTAGAACATGGTCAAACTATTCCAACTTGAAATTTAATGTTTTCTAAGCTAATAAAAATAAACATATGCGAGAATAACAAGGATGACACAATAATGTATTACCACAAACTTAGTATCCAATTACATTTCAAAATATGGAATCATATAAACGAAATCATGAAAATTGATAATGTAATAAAGGTATTTTTAAAGTTCATGAAATATTAGAATAGAGAAATAAAACAAGTATAGAAAACATTATAAAAGAATCTAGGTAAAGTTTCATTTGTACACAAATAAAACATAAACAATATACACTTTATATGAAATAAATTTTAACAAAATTCATACATCAAGGGTTTTAAGTAGATTATAATGGATTTTAAAAAATTATAATACTCAATATAAAAATCCTTAAAATTCTTTAACTTAATATGAAAAAAAAATTGGAAATCTATCAATAGATAATTCCCAAAAATTAAATTCAATATTTATTATTAATTTTCAATTAAATTAAAAAACATATCATATGAATATATTGTAGATTAACCAAAGGTTTTTGAACCACAAACCATAGTTAATTGTATTATTTAACATCCAATAATATCTAAATCACACTTTAAAACTACCGAACAGCCCCTAATATCAATTAGATAAAATTTAATAGACTGAAGAACCTAAATACTCAATAAGTATAATTAAATAACACTAAAACATGAATAATACCTAGGATAATAACTCCTAATATTCAATAAATATCCTAAATACAAACTGCTCAATGAAACAACCCATTCATCTTCTAATATCAACACAGAATCACAAAAATCATAGAATACATTTCATTACAATGTCATTCTAAAAAAATGGGGATTAATGGAACAAAAATAAGCCATAAGGGATCCCTTTAATAAAAATAGGAATATTCCCTAACAAAGTGATTTATTTCACTATGTCTTGGTGATATCACAATGCTAAACCCTAACCAAGAAGATAGAAATAGACAAGACAAAAGAATAATAATAAAGAGGGAAGAATATAGAAGAAGTAGTGAATTGCACAGGGTTAGGATTGAGAAACTCACATGGACCCCACTTTAAGAAAGGGGAAATGGGAATGAATGGTAATAGTGGAGTTGACATATCCTAGATGCACCAAAGAGTAGGGGAAATGAGGTTTTGGGTTCCCCATTATGGGTTTCAAGTTAATTTATTTCTAAAATTCTATTTTTCTACTTTTAAAAAAAATCTATTACACACAAGAACTCCAATGGGATCTTCCATAACTCAATTGGTAACCTATTTTCCTATTGGATAATTAATTAGACATCCAATATAATCCATTTAAACTCTATTGTAATCCTATTGTTACACCTACCATGAACTTTCTCCACCAAACACACACAACCATTATTTACTTCACCAAAAATCCTACAAAACTTCAAGACACACACATAAATACCTAAAATTTTAATCACAAAAATCATATTTCATATTTGATTCCAAAATTTAAAAAAAAACTATTTGAAACCAAAAATAAATGATTCATTATATTAATTACCTAATTTCTCATAATTACCCAAATTTTCTATTTAATTATATCTATTAGAATATTATTCATTACAACCTCCCAACAATAATTCTTTTCATCCATGAAAATATGAGCAGACTATTCCTTTCAAAATTCCCTACCTCACATAAATATTATGTTATAGAAAACTCTCTAATACATAAAACAAAACACACACCGTGATTCTGAGTCATGACTCCAAAATAAAATTAAAATCACCCAAAGCCATAAATTTCTAACATCCATAAGGTAAACCATCCTCTGACACACTATTACAGACCCATAATCATAATCATGTGTCTAATATATGTTCCCACAAATTAATAAAAACCATTAAATACTAATGATTAATACCACTCAAAGACATGTAATATATAAAACATTAATACACATTCAAAATATCCACACAAAATTCAATATAGAATCTAAAAAAACAATATGAAGCAATTAATATCTAAAAATACCATCAGTAAATAAACTACCCTCACTTATATAAAACTCCCCGTCATAATGAATATAAGGGTTTTATCTATTTCGGAACTACCATTGAGTTTAAAATTATTAAATATGCTCACTTATAAAAAATATTTTTAAAGGAAAAAAAATTCCACTTCTAAAACTAAAGTTTGGCATATTTTCAAAACATAAAATTTATTAAAAATAACGCATTTTAGGAATAAATTTTTAATAAAATAAATTCCAATTTAATTTTATAATAAGATCAACCATTTTAAACAACTATTGATTTTCATAAACACATTCTTTAATTAAAATTCAAGGTTATTAAATAGTTTTTATTTTATAAAAAATACTAACCAAGTACATTTTACTACCAAGTATTTATAATTTATATTTCATATAACATGATGTAGAAATAACCTATCACATGACCTCTAAAACAAATCAACATAGTTCATACAATACATTTCAAGATACACAACACATAGAATGCCAATAAAATAATTACTAATTAGAGAATAACTACAATATTCAAATTCCAATAAGAAAGAAATTATATCGGGTTATTACTAAAAAAGTAATAGGTGAATGCATGGTAATAAAACAGAAATAGGAAAAAAGTAACATGATAATTAATTTAAATTATGTCATAATTCTATGATACATTATTAATAGGAATTAAATAATCGATCATAATAATGTTTTAGTCAAAGAGGAATTTAATTATTTAGATAGGAACTGAAAATGTATAGAATAAAATATTATATACGTTGTTATATATTATTAAATTAATTAATGAATATTTATAATAATGATATTCATGAAATTTGCATACCCAAATGTGATTTTAGACCATATAATTCATGAAGAGATTCCTTGAGTGGTTCCTAGTATATCCCTTTACCTCCATCCCATGCTCTTCTCAAATTCCATTTTAATTACTTGGAATCATAACCAACTCATACTTATAGTTCCTAGACTGCACTCCTACATTCTCCTAATAACTCTGTCTTCCACCATAATTTTTTTGGCTGAACATTTTTTTGGGTTACTTCTTAAGTCCCAATAGTTATATCTCTTGCATAGAAATATGTAATACCATAGAATATCAAAACATCACTTTGCTTCCATTTTATAACAATTGTGACATGAATACTTGGTCCATACCCAGATCTCTTGGCCACAACAACTTATGAACACCTTTCAATCTCTAAAGGATAGTGTAAATGTTAATGGTTATGTAAACACATGTGGGAGATAGTGTCCTCTTTTATAATAAAAAATAAATTTATTACTTGTATTTGTTTAAATTAAGTATAAATTATTTGTAAGATAAATATATATAATAATAAAAACAAAACCAACATGTCAAAATAAAATAAAAATTGGTAAAAAACAATATCTCTCTTTATGAATTCAAATCATAGGAAACAATATGTAATCTACAAAATAATACAAACCATAAATATTATCAAATCAAAATACGTACTAAGATAGAGATGGCCAAATGTAGGGTGGGAAAAGTTCTTGACACATCCCTTAACCATCACATATTCATCTCCAATATCAAAGTGGGAACTAATAACTCTCTATTGTCCAGCTCATATAGAAATTATATAGACCTCCTTCAATACCTAGGTACTTTAAACATCACACATAAAGCTACATTTCCACTAGAGTGCCCATGTAGGGTATTAGAATATACAGACTCAGTATGACACCATCAATGCGTATCCACATGGTAGGGTCCTTATAGTTGTTATCAAATTATGGTTAAGATAACATTTGAGATTAGGATGTTTTCATGTGAAGTGTTCATAAGAGTTTTATAAACTATAATGGGTTTACAACTTTATTAATGGTTATAATTTTAATGTTTTATACACCCTATTAATGGTTTTAAGTTATGGATTTTTAGGAGATTAATGTTATTTTAGAATAAATTCATTATTTTTAGAATCCAATAATATTGAAGTAAATATAATATTGAAGTATTTTTTGAGAAATAATGTTTTAATTGTCTTTTAGAGTAGAATATGATTTTATTTAGTCTTTATGGTGATTTATATTATTTATAGAAAAGACCTATATATATTATATATTATATAATTTGGTAAATACAATGTGGAATGATATTTTAAGAGTCATTTATGATATCTTGAGATGATAAATTTTATTTTGGAAGACTAAGTGATCAAGTCCTTATATATTTTGGGTTTAAATCTTATATTAAACTATTTTGAGAGACTTTAAGGACATTTATTTATCGAATAAATCATGTTGAACTTTGGGTATTACTGTTGGATTTTTTAGATTAATGTAGTTTTTCATCATATAATGGTTTATTATTATTGGTTAATTATCTTATCTTATCAAAAAAAAATTGGTTTTCATTAATGCCTAAAGATAGGTGGAATATAATATCATGATTTTTAGGATTTTATGATATCTATAAGTTGATTATACTACATCCTGAAAAAAAAATCATACTCATCATTTGGAAGAAAATATGAGTTTATTGTGGAAATCGATTCGAGGATGAAATTATTCTTTTCAAGTAAGTATATATCTATGAGTTATTAGTATATATCATAATGTAATCCCTCCACACTAGGAAAAGAATATTTAAATTAAAACGTTATATAAAATTGTTATCTATTTACTTTTATTACATAGAAATCAATAGCCATTTATCCCATTGAAGATTTAAGGTTTTGAGATGGCTAAATTTAAAATGAACATTTTATCTATCACTATTTATCAGAACAGGATAGTTAGTTTCCTCTTACATATCAATTTTTTCCTATATGGAATCATAGTATGTGTTATCTCGGGTAACCTTCATACTTTCCTTTATCTATTTTCAAATGGAAGTTTTATTGAACCTTTTTCTAATGTGGGATTTTAATAATGGTACTTTAAAAGTAGAACCCCATTTACTAAGCCTAGGTTCAAAATTATAAGGAAAAAATTTCCAAAAATGGCGGAGAATTTAAAATACCAATATATTAAAGGAACCACTATATTTTATAGTGTATAAGAAACCTCACATCAAGCATAAAGGAATAAAAAAAATATTACTAATAAAATCTTACCATTATAACATAACTGTTATAATGGAGGATATGAATAGTATTATAAAAATTATGAATATATGGTTTACATAATGAATTATTTGGTGAAAAATTAATTATAAATGAAATGAACCCCCCTTTTCAGTATAAAAGGAAGCCTTTTATTGAAAAACAATTTAGATACGCCAAAATGTGATTTATACCAATAAAATAAAAAAATAACTCATCTTCGATTATGTTAATTAAATAAATATATGATAGATTCAATATAATTTTTAACATTCAAACTATGTGTTTTCAATACATTATATAAAAAGTATAATTTTATGTATGAAAAAATAAAATTTTCTTAATGTGGTTTTTCCACCTTCTGATGGAACAATTATTTTAAAACTAAATTTTTTTATTTTTTAAATTTTTTAAATTTTTTTTAAAAATTATACAAAATTTTTGAAATAGTAATTTAATAAATATTTTATGTTTAATGAATGATATTTTTCTAATAATTTTCATTTTTTAATGAATTTGGAAAATACTAAATTTTAATTGAAATATGACTTTTCATCTAAAACATTTATAATGTAAAATTATATTTAAAATTAGTTTTAAAGTAAAAATAGGTAAATTATATATCTATTAATACAATTTAGGTTCTTATAATCATGTTCATATTGAATTTTGATATAAAAATATTTTAAACATTGAACATTTTCACTTTAAAAACTCGTTTTCTCATAACGCCTGCGGAGCTAATTTTAAATTAAATTATATCAATTATGTGAATTGAATTTGGAAAAATTGATTCGAAGTTTTTAATCATAAGGTAAAAATTTATTAAATTTTTTTCCTTTTATTTTCATTTAATATTAATAGTGACTTTATTAATTTTTATTACCCTGGTAAAGGGTAAATCGTGTAATTAAGGGTAAAAATAAAATGATAAGGACTAAAACATGACCATTAACATTACCAACTTTTATTGGATAAAACATATTCATCCATAATCATCCAATTATATAAATTATAATCTTTTTAGGATACATGTATTATAGTATTACATTTATAATATTTCCATTAAAGAAAATTCAAATATGTCAAACTCATATTTTAAATAACTATAGAATTTTTCATATAGGGTTTTCCAGAATACACATTCTACTATAAATATTCATTTTAAATATTAAATATTTATCTATATCATGGTAATTTATTTATTCTTTTTCAGTGATAAAATAAGCACATTTAATGGTGACACAACACTAATGAAGTAATTATTCAATTATTGGAAAAATCAAGTAAGTGATATTAAAAATATTAAAATAAATAAAATATTTGGAAAATATTTGGAATTCATGAATTTTAAAGAATAATTAGATATTATATAGATTTATTAAAATATTTCTTTTGATTTTGTCCTGTAGATTTTATATTTTTAAATGTCAAAGTAATGAATAGTTTCAAAATTTACATTGATTATATTTTCAAAAAAATAATATTTTATAAAATGATATAAAATTCCTATAAAATATTAACCTTAGATAGATGATTGGTATAATGTTTAAAATATAATACTTGATCCATTTATGCTTCTTTTGGGATTTTATAGTAACTATATTAATTCTTAAAGTGTAAAAATATATGTTATCATAGTAGGAGTTAAAGGGGATAAATACAAGTTCAAACTAAATGATAAGGTTAATAATGTGACCTAAACATGTCCAAAAATTATTTTTTTAGATTTTTTGACGCAAAAGATTCATATATTATAAATAAATCAATTTGGAACCATTTTTAATTGAAAATCTATTTATATTTCTTTAATATTTTGAGAAATCCCAATAGTGCCCCTCCCCTCTCTTCTAAAAGGGAACCTATTATTCTATTTTCATAAAACTTTAAAACTTATTTTTTTAGAACTATATACCTAAATACCTTAATATAATCCCCCCCCCACATTATATAGGTTTTATTGTCGGAAAAATACCACCCTTACTAGTCGTAAGGTGTTATGCAAATAAGATTGTCCGAAAAAGAGATATCGTTTTTAATCAAGCGTTTTGTTTTTTTTCTTCCACATACTAAAAATATCGTTATAACAAGATGAAATTATAGAAATATTATCCGCTATATACTGATATGTTATTATATTATTGGAATGACTTATATCTGTCTCCAATTCTATTAAATTAGAAAATAATTAATCGTTCGTGTGTATGGAGGACTACCGCCCCACAAACCAATATAATTTTTTTCTATCATCATCTCTAAAAAGTGGATATATTGATATAATTAATGTTTATATATAATATTACTAAAATATTTATCTTTATTTAAATATAATATAACATTTATATTCTTACCTTTACATGCATTGGAAAAAATATCTTTATTTTTGCGTACGTGTGAATTATCACCTCCACGAATCAATGTGATTTGTTTTTCATCACCACATCACAGAAATGGAATATATTCTTAAGTTCATAATATAATGATGAATTATTAGACATGATATGGAGTGAACTTTGTTTTTAAAAACTTTCATAAATTCAAAACCCCTCTCTTGATAAGTATCATTTCCTTCCTTTTCTCTCAAAGACATGCAAGAAATGAAAATGCATAAAGGAAATGAACACAGCAATGTATAGTGGTTCAAGGCATAAATATCACTTATTTATCTCCAAAAATGGTCAAATCCACGAGCTAGGTAATTTTTCCAAGTTCCTCTAATCCTAATATCTTTAAAGTCCACAAATGGTTGCATGTAGTTGACACATTTACAATAAGTCTTTATAGAGCCTTCAAGTTATTTTACAAGGAACTGTAAATCCATAATTTATTGCAAGAAGCTGACACTTAACCATGACTGAGTAAGAGAAGTCCAAACTCCGCCAAATAAAAAGATTTTATTTTTTATGGAATATTTTGAACTTCTAATTTTAAAACAGCAACTTACAAAGGAAATCATATATTTAATAATGCACAACATCAAATAGATCTTTAATGTTTAGTAGGATTTATACAAAAAGTTATAGTGAAAACACCCAACAGATGTTTAAACATGTATGTCTCCAAAGTTTATCTCTTACAAATGATTCTTCATTCTTGCAAAAGAATATGTAATGATAAATTGTTGTAGCAACGATAGCAACATCAGTGAGTTGATAGCTCAATACATGTATGTCTCCAAAGTACATCTCTGAAGGCAATAAAAATATATTTATATATATATATATATCCTCTATGTAATATACATATATTATTTCAATGAAATGTGTATTGATATTTATATTTTATGATGAACAACTCCCATTCAAACCATCTATAGAAATATAGCATAAAAAATCATTACTATTTGAATTAAAAAATATTCAAGAGATGTCGTAACTTACCATATGAATTAGAAAAATTACTCCATTAAATAGAATCCTTTAAATAAATCATGACAATCCATTTAATTTGTCATAAATTATCATTGAATAGATATTTATATCCACCAATACCATTTCATAAATCAAGGATAATATCTCAGATTTAAAACTCTATCGTTGAATATTCAACCGTAGGGTTCCTTCAAATAATGACAAAATTCCAAACATTTTGTTGAAAACATAAGGATAATCACAAAATTATGGATGATGTTCCATACATTTTTTCCCGAAACATAGGGTTCCATAACAATGTAGGATTAATTAACTATACTTTTCTCCATAGTGTTGTGTATGTGATCTATATGCAATATTACAAACATAGGATTTATTCTATAGGTTACACTAGCACATGTACGGTATGAATAGTGTTTCTAGAATATGTTAAAATCCCTTTTGAAGTCATCAAATAATATTCCATGTGGATAAATTAATATTATATAATTCCATAACAAATATTTCCATGATAATAATTTCATGAAATTCACTTAAAAAATCATTAGTGATAAAAATGTTCGTGTTTATGAGAATCAGAACCAAAAATAAATTAATGGATCTGTGAAAACAAAACATGCTCAACAATGTTCCCATTTTTATGGTCATAAAACCCATGTTAAAAACCATGTTAAAATAGTATTTAAAAACAATATGTTTTTCCCCTTTCTTTGATATAACATTTCTTTCCTTTATAAACGAAAACATCACCACCATTACCCATTAATAAAAAAAATTTCCCAATTATAAGGATCACAATTTTTTTTCAATGTTATAATTACTGAGAATATAATTATAATTTTAAAAACTATAATCAAAAACTTAATTCTATAAAACTTATTCAAAACTATAAACTTTTATAAAATTATCCCCCATTTTGTGACATAAAAGAGTATAGAGTGTTAAAATAATCTCTCCCTAAATTCATGTTAAAAACATAGATAAGAAATCAAGGAGAATATTAAAATTAATTGATTGTTTTATTAAAACACCCACTAAATCATAATAAATAGGATATTCAAAAAATACAAATTTGGTACAAGTAATAAAGATAATACTACTATTTTTAGTTTAAAACTTATTTACGAATTAATTTAAATATTAAATACATTCTTTTATATGGTTGTTAACAAAAAAATTATGAAATAACTAATATCCCAAAACAATTTAGTAAAAAATATTTTTTGAAAAAAATATATTTAATATGAAATGGAAGGATAAAAATTAAAATAATGGTTAAAAAGGAATATACTATTTGTATGAACATTCCAAACATAAAATTTTATCGCACATAGTAGAAAAAACTCTTGAGAGTTATTATAATATTTTTTGAACTTCTGTTGTTCTTTGATAAGAAGAAGAAAAACACTATTCAAGCAAAAACAGATTTATCTTATCAAGATCTATCTTGGAAGTGTTTTCTTTTCTAAGAAAATATATTTGACATAACATTTCTCATTTGTAATCCTCAAAATATGCTTTCCAGATCAAACTATATTTCATATTATGATACTACTTTTATAATGAATCAAAAACCATTTTTGATATAGAGTCTTTCAGCAAATCTTCATATAACTATTTAGATAAATCCAAAGCAGCTTGTAGCTTCACAATTTCTCCATTAAAAGTGTTGAATTTAAATCCATGGTATTATCTAAGATTTAAGAAATGGTCTTGATGGAAATAAGGATCGATTAAAAGATTTTTTATGACTGATACATAGGATCATATTCAATAGATTAAATCATTACTATTTCTATGGGATTTAATGACACTCATGAATGATTCAATATTAAATGATTGACATATGTTAGGAAATATTCTTAGATTTTCTCAACTGATGTAAATTTTTGTGTTATATATATATGGCTGGAATATTTTCACAAAATAATTGGGTGATACATATGTGATATACGACTATATTTTTTTTATATTTTGAATTCAAAAATGTTTCAAAGAATAAATGGCTCTTTTATTTTTAAAATCGGATACACTGTGGATATATATATTTCAAACTCTTACTACTAAAACTTATATTGATCATTTGTTTCTATTCATATTAAATATCATTTGAAATCGGGATATATTTAGAGTTATCCATACTTAAATATATTTATCACTGAATAAGAATATCCATATTCTATTAGTTATAAATGAAACTCTGAATTTTAACACATACCATCAACAAATCAAACTCTTCTAATTTATTGGGTTTTCAACTTCTCATACTCAGTTGTGTTTAAGTTTCAGCTTCTTGTACTAAGCTATGGATATTTGGTTCCTTGTAATATAAAAATAAGGATTTATTTATCATTATTGTAAAGTATTCAACATCATACACTCAGTTCTAGATTTTAAAATTCTTATGATTAGAGGAACTTATCTAGTGAAAATCAACAATCTCACAGAGAGAGTGTTGGTGGAGTGGTGGCCTAGGGGATCATTCTTGCTCTAAACTATAATAAAAATTATTGTGTTCTTCTTTAATATTTATCCGCTGCTCAAATAAATTAAATAAGAGAACAGTTTACATTTGTATAAAGCATGAGGAATGTTAAAAGTGAGAATCTATCAAGATTATCAAAATGGCACAATTCACCCCCCCCCCCTCTAATGTATCTTTGAATTATTATGAATTAACAATAAATTCCCATAATAATAGGAATAGATTACTCTATTGAAGACGAGCCTTTAAGTCAATCATAAAAATCCTTTAAATTAATCATATATGATCTTGGAATATATATTTATGTATTCCAAGGCCTTTATATAAATCACGGATAATATATAGGATTTAAAATTCCGTCATTAAATAATCAAACATAGGTTTCCTTCACAAAAATGAAAAAACTAAAAACGTAGGGTAGATAACATAGGGTTGATCTTAAAAGTAGGGTTGATTTACCATACATTTTTTCATCAAACTTAGGGTTACATACCAACATAGGGTTAATTAACCATACCCTTCTAAAAAACATAGGATATGTGATCCATACACTCTATTACAAATGTAGGGTATATTCCATACATTACGCTTGCACATATAGGGTACGAACAGTGTTTCCAGAATATGTTAAAACAAATTCCAAATACTTCAATGAATATTCCTTGTCAATCAATTTCTTTAATATAATTCCAAAATAAATATTTCCCTGAACAATAATTTCTTGAAATTCGCTTAAAAGAAAATTCATCAGTAACACAAATGTGGGAGTTTCTGATCACCAAAACCAAAAATAAATTAATGAAATTTTTAAATGAACACATTATCAACACATATAAGCATAATTAAATTATTAAAATATTATTAATTATATTATGATAATTTTGGAAATATAAAATTATAAATACTTTTTTTCATAATGATCTATCAAAAATTGAAACATTTCTCATTTGTATGTAAGGACAACTGTCTCCATGATTGTAACATAGTTCATTTTTTATAACCATATTTAATATATGTATTTAAAATTATAATTAATGTGTAATAATGTTTATTTTTTCATGAATTCTATTTTGGATATGATTGAATAATGACCACTTTGACTAGATACATCATAACAAATTCTTTTTGAACTCAAGTACCAAATATCATCAAAGTATCAAACGTGAACTTAAATAATTATGTAATTGTTATAAAATGGTAATATTTGATATCAAAGGAATAATATACATTAAAAATGTTCTTAGGAAAGTAAAGAATTATTCGATATTTATTATTAATTATGATAAATAACTTATGTGATGAGTCAGACTTGAGTTAAGGGGAATTTTAACTAAAAACATATTTTAAATGTTTTAAAGATTTATTTTCTAAATATTTCTCTTTCATGACCATGTTTTTAAAATTATTTTTATTAATTTATTTATATTTATATGAATGTCTTAAAATTGTAATTTATTAATTTATCTCAATTTTTTAAAAGGAATCTTTCAAAGTTTTCTGTAAAGTATATTCTTTTAAAAATACTCTTTTAAAGTTTCATTTTTAACTCTTTTTAAATGTTCAAAATAAATGTTATCATAACATATATATCATGAATGGAATTTATCTCTATATTTATTATTTAATTATTTAATCTTTCCATTATATGTTTTTTTAGTTAATTTCAAAGATAATTATTTCACTATTCTATGTGTGGTTTTTAGATTTTAAAAGTTATTTTTATAAGAAAATAGCATTTTGATATTTGAAAGTGTTTTGAATATAGGTTTAAAAGATTTTTAGAGGGTTTAATTCATGATTAGTTCCTTGGAAATTGTTTATGATGAGCTCACTTAGATAGAACCGAGTTATTTATTATAGCTTATACAAAGGGTTGATCCACATTATAGCTCATGGGTGATCCAGATATAGATTATATGAAGGGTTGTTCCACATTATAGCTCATGAATGAGCCCAATAGAGATTTTAAAAAGGGTTGAGACCAATTATAGATCATGAAAAATAAGTGATCACAATATATATAATATGAAGTGAAAGCCCCGTTATAGCTCTCCAATGCATCAGGTACTCCAAAGATGGGAGTTGATCATATGGTTATTACATTTTTAACTATTATAAAAGGGTTTTATGATGATGATTTATCATGGAACCTCCATGACTTTTATATGCTTGATAATGAATTTTCATGGAAATCATTTGATTTTAAAAAGGTATGATAAAGTCATTTTGGAAAAAGTAAATGATTTACATGTTAGCGTAAAAGGTTATGTTTTTTAGAAATGGTATTTATGGTTTTTCATGTTACTAATGGTTTCCTTTCTTTTATATGCCTTACTAAGATTTTTTTTCTCATCAAAAGTTTTAAGAAAATTAATGGTGATTATGGATGGGTAAAACAAATAAAAATTTCAAGTTCAAAGTCGTGAATAATTTTCAGGATATTAATTCGTGGTTTGTTTTAAAAGTTTTATATGGTGAGAAAATGGATATTGATCGAAATCTATAAATTTTTATTATATGGTTTTGATACGTATTTTTTATTTCCTAATTATATAATACTCTAATATAAAAAATATCCTCAAATTTAAGAGAATAAATTCTGGACAAAAACTCAAGATTTTGAAATGTTTTAATGATGGTTTCATACATTTTTTCATCCAAATGGGTTAAAAATACATTTGATTACTCATACTCTATGTAATTCTCCTTCTAAGAGTTACTATCATGTATAAATTATCATGATCTATTCAGATCATATTATCTTTAATGACTCTTTTCTAATATATATCCTAACATTCCTTTTTCTATATATAAATATCACTTCCAAAATACACCTTTTTACGATACATATAACTAGTATATTAATATTAATTATGTTTCAATATCCCCTATCAGTATTGAATCTATCATTCTTGAACACTAAAAACACATGAAATTTGTCTTTGAATCAAATATTAAAAAATTACATTCATGGATTTCATCATTTTATGACCAGAATGGGAACATATATCTTCCCCTTTGGATTTTCTAGAAATAGGACCATCATCAATCCTTGTCAACAAAACCTGTAAAGAATTTTTAAATATTATGGGAGTACTTGAAAAAATATTTGTATAAAAAAACAATAAATCTCTATTTCACTAACATAAAGATCATGTTTTATGTTTTTCCTTTTATCCCCCTTGGGAAACATAATCTAATGGAAATATTGGAGACAAAATGTGTGGGATTGTACCTTATTCAATCTCACATTTCTGGGTTTGAAAATTTATACCCCTTTAAAAAAGGATGATTTCTTCATCTTCAATAGGATTTTAAAAAAATCCCTATAATATATTTACTCTATATTTGACAAATAAACCAATGTTTCTTTTCACCCATTTTGATGGTAATGAAAGAATTTTAAAAATAAATAAGTAATAGAGAAAAATTTATCATAATATTTTGATAGATTATTTAAATATTGATTATCCATTAACAATTTCTTCATATAAAAATCCTTAATAAAAAGTTATAGAGTCCAAACCATGAGTAATTAATGATATAAATATTAATTAACAAATCTTATCCCAAAAAATCATTCTCATCATCTAAAATAATAGTAATCAATAAAAACTGTATGTATTATATATAATATCCTATTGTAAAAATCTAATAAAAATTTAATCATGGATTTATCAAATATATTACCCTTAAATTCTAAAATATATAAGAAAACCAAGAATAGATAAGAGATTTTAGTTTATTAACTCATGCCTCAAGCTTTAAGAAGAGGATATTTTCCCATTTGAAATAACCTTTGCCCAAAAAGACTTATATATTTACCTATAAACCACTTATCCACTACTTACTACCAATAATTTTACCCAATTCATTCCTTGGAATTATTGGGCACATTAATAGCATGTTGTTTTCCTCCTCTATTCATTCTAAAAATTGAATTCTCCTTATTCCCTTTGAAATTTTGAAATGTCACAATAGTTCTCACTATTTTTAGAGTTATATCAACACTCCCACAAGATTTTGGAGATAAATATATAATTAAAATATCTTTCCACTACATATTCAAAGTATATTAAAATATATGAAGCAAAATATAAGTTCCAATGCCTATTTGTGTAACAGAATTCCTCATTTTCTCTTTATTTGTATAGTATATAGAGAGATCCCGATTTTTATTCCACAATATCAATTGAAATAATAGTATTATGACTCCATTTTTTCTAAGGATAGGAATTAATATCTAAAATATATTGATCTAACATACATGTGGGATATTTTTTGGTAGTGTGTCCAAATTTTTTTAACAATCCACATGTTTCCTGTAACTAAACAAGGATTGTAGGAACTTTCACCTCTTCTTTAAAATATAATTGTTTTATTCTTTTATTTTACCACTGTAATTTTATACTAATAATTTTTATGTTTATATAAAAATAAACTATACATTAAGAAATATCATTGATTTATTGATTAATCTATTTAACAAGTGCCCCAAACATATTTTAATATTTTTTCTCCTTCTTTTTTCACTTGGATACTACTTATTTCTTATCAAATGTGATATAAAATTTCCTACTTTCATCATAGGTCTGTCACCCCAAAGACTTTTTCGTATTCTTTTTTATGGTTATTTTCACACCATTTATCTCCTTCTTCATCAAATTATGATATAAATCATTGGCCTTCTAAAAATTTTCATTTCGTTATTTTCAAACTATTCACCCTTAGTTTTCTTTTTCTTTGGGGTGCTCAGTTTAAAATCAATCCCAATTTCTTAAAAAACATCTATAAAATTTTTAAACAACAAATACTACAAGTTTTTCCCATTATAAGTAGTTTAGTTTGTTACTTTAGGGATCCTATTTGTTTTAGAAAGAAATAAAAAAACAATTTACCCTTTCTTTTAATTTCTCAATAAATTATTACTATAATATAAAAGTGAAAATGTAACATGAATCTATATTCACTAAGTCAATATGCATACCATTTATCTTAATGAATTTAGAGAGTATAATTTTATAACATCACATTTATTTTTCATTAAAATAAACTTGGTCGCCTTGTGTTCATCCTATAATCTGTCAATGAATTCTTGTTGAGTAATTAAATTAGATTTATAGGAATACAATTCATCTCCAACTTGTGAGGTGTATCTACCCCTAAAATCCACTTTACAATAATCCAAATAAAACATCCATCTAAAAAATATAATTATTGTATAGAATATTCTTATATTTTTACTCAAACACCATACAATTTTCTGAAATCAACACCTTAAAATTTTTCACTGGAACCATTTAATTTTCATTAATTTATTTACCTCTCTTTTCTTTAATTCCTTAATATAATATTTCGTAATACCTCTAGTTTTTTATAAAAAATACCTAATTAAATTCTACTAGTAATCCCATTAAAATGGAATTCCCTTATAAAAGTTATTAAACAACAAAAAATTATTCACTATGAAGATATATCATTAAGACTAGAAATTAAAACCTCTCAGAAAAACAAATTATTCACTCAATAATGATACTTCTTATGGAAAAAAATTATAATAAAATTAGAAAATTGTATAAATATAGTTAAAAAACTAGAATATTTTATCACTATTTTAAAACCACATGATCTAGCTTAGGGAATACCTAATACCTTTTATCTTTTTAAGAATAGATACTGAACTTTTATTTTTATTTACATATGATCCTTGAGTGTGAAACAATATATTATAAAAATTTATAATACCATATTGATAGAGACTATAATATGATATAATTAGTAATAATCAATAAATGATATCTATTATAAGTATTATCCTTCTTTAATACCAATTGTAACTCCAAGAAGATATATGGTTGGTTTTTACGGGTGAAATAGTGGTTAAAGTATAGTTTAAAAATATCTTATAACTTTTTACTTTATTATAAAAAAATATTCATTTGATAATAGTTAGAAAAAATATATTCTTTGATAATGGAATTGTAATGATGATAACAAGCGATAAATTGGGAAAAAAAGTAAAGCATGTGATATGAGGGAGTGAAAGGTTCACAAACACTTTTAATTGAGTGCATAGTCCTTGGTATCCCATGGTTGTAATCATATTTTCCACTTAAATATATTATTATCAATGATGAATGAATTCATGGATGAAGTAACAAGATAATAATTAACTTCTACATGAATGTTAAAGTTAAAACAAGGGAAATGGATCAGAAGAAAAAAAAGATACATTCCACATGTGGTATTCTACCATATCCCCCATGTGCATCTATGGTAATGGATGTCTTCTTCATTATTATTCTCTCAAAATGAACCAGTAGTGTGGACCTCCAATATCTAATTGATCACAATGGTATTTAAAACATTAACTCATAACACATGTTAATATTTCACAGAATATTGGACGATCCATTTATTGATATATTTTATATCTTTATATCTTTTTAATGCTCATAATGGATTCATGTGTCCATATTTCTTCTCCTTTTTCTATTTTTAAATTTAAAATTATTATTTATCAAAGTCACATACCTTTATAATGAGATATCCCATTTAAAATTCACAATCTATCCTTAAAATTTTTGTTCATTAAAATATAAATATTCAATATTTTTTCAAAGTGTGATTTAATTTAAGAACACTACGGAATGGTGACTCTAGTTAAATATAGAACCAAAATCATCAATCATAACTTATATATGGATCATTTTAAAAGTTATTTAGCTTATTAAATTTATTACTATTGATCAAACCCATGAAAGTTTTTCATCTAGATATATTGTTGGTTGTGCATTAACACCACCCCAATTTTCTAGAACTGTGATCACTAGAACCACTAAGATGGTCTTTATTATACTATAATGTAGAACATAAACCATGACTATTTTATGAAATTTTTAAATAGTTACCTCACCATACCCCCAACCCAAATTATACCTTCATAATAATTTATATGGTGACATGTGATGTAATATGATAGATCAGACATGTTTTATGCTTCCCCTTGGTGATAAAAATGTTATTTTCAGACCATAATGTAGAACATGCTTGTTTCTTCTATCATATCCTTGTGGTAAAACTCCATCTCATATTTTATGGTTTATAATGCTATGTCTATCACTACCATGGTTTAGTGCACCAATAATTTCATTAACCTTTTACCCAATTGTGAGCCACCATTATATCTTATTTTATCTCCAATATACAAAATGTCACTTAATATCTATTATAATATTATAGGATCACATAAATTACTTATTATAACGTTAAGTATTACACTTTTTTATCATCTAAGTGATTACAATGTGATATTTCAAGCTCCAAATTAATCATATGAATAATTCATTAAGATAATTTGAAAGAAACAATTACATAACATAGATGTATATATATATTGTTTTTATAACATCCCAGGTAAATAAAGATATGAACTTTTCATATTTATTAATATTTTCTAATTAAATATTAATTTTAATTTAAATGGATGCTATGTTCGTTGGCGTACCCGACACGCAACAATGGGTTTCTTTGAAATCTTACGTTGCACCCAATGTTGTGTTATACTGAAAAATAATATATTATTATTATTATTTTAAATGGTAGTTAACTCATATATGTTTTATTGGAGGGAAGGAAAAAAACTAACTTAAATATGATTATACATTCTTGTTAAATGTTTTACATTTATCCAGTAAAATATTGAAGCTTGAAATGTGAATGAATCCAATATTAAGTATAAACACTGAAATATTTATTAAAAGGTCGATTTGCCGCCTTTTAATGGAGAACCCTAATTAAATATAGTTTTTGTCACTTTTATATTTTTTATTTGAAAAAATAATATTCTTTTTTAGAATTAAGACATAAAAATTTACTTTGGATGAAATTTTAGTATTTTTCTGATAATTTTCATTTTTTCATGAATAGTGAAAAATTCTGCATGTAATTTTAAAACTGTATTTTAATCTAATTTATTTTTATAGATATATTGTTTTAATAATTGTTTTTAAATTGTTATTGAATAATATTTTTACCATTTAATCCAATTTTGGTCATTGAAAGTAATTTCACTCGTAATTTGGACACAAACAAATGTAAATCTTTTGAAATTTATTATTTTTTAAAAACACGCATTTTGTTTTGACAGTGAGAATTAAATTTATTTAAATTTCTACCACTTAAGAGTTTTGAATTTGGAAAAATGGATTCCATATTTTTAATAAAGAGTTTCAAATTGGGTAAATTGGTAACTTTTATTTTTAGAAATTATGAATATTTACTTCAGTAAATGTTTTATTTATCATGGTCAAAGGGTAAATCTGGTAAATAAGGGTTAAAATCAATATTATAATAATATTAAATTACTTTTACACTTGTCCTAACCCTATTGAATGATACATGTCCAACCATGGTCATCCTTTGGTCTATTTGGGGATCTCATGGAGCCACTTGGTAGTGATAATGACACTTTATATTAATTAATTTAAAGTAAGGACAAAAATAACATAAACAAGAATATTTTTACTAAAACAATTTTTATATTGTTTTATATAATTTATATATTAAAATATAAATATTATTTGGAAATATAAAATGATTTACTATATCATGGTATTTTATTTATAATTTTTAGAAATTAAAAAAACAAATTTAATTATGACACAATGGTGATGCAGTAATCGAATCATTAATAAAGGATTAAAATAAATGATATTATAAATATTAACATTTATTTATTTTGAGCCTTTTTATGCAATAAACGAATTTTATATATTATTATGACTTTTTATATTTCAATTAATGAAGTTTTCTTGAAAAAAACAAGTTGGATTGGATTTTTAAAAAATTCCTGATATGAATAGTATTAAAATTGACATTAAAGAGTTTTTAAATCAATCAATATTTTATTAAATGATACAATAGAAATAAAAATCTATGATTTATAAAAATTACATATATGATGTTAAAAATTCCATTAATGATCCATTTTGGGTTTCTTGGAATTTTATTCTAAATATATTAACCATATAGTATGAATATATAATAGGGTGTGGTAAAAGTTAAATAAGTTAACAAAGGATTAAATAAAACATATAAGGATTAAAAAATATCCAAACCTGTCCAATTATTATTTTATGATTTTATTTAGATATATATAAACCTTATCTTAGAATTAAATAAGTTTTGGATCTTTAGAAACTGAAAATCAATATATAATAACATAATATTTTCAAACATTCCTAAAGAGACCCTCTTTTCCCTTATAAAAATCCATCACCTCTAACCCTCACTCACACCACTCAAGACCCAGTGGATCATACAACCTCTAACAAAATAAGATATAAAGATCCATATATTCCTCCTAGAAGCCTTACCTTAGGTATAAAGCACTTTAAGAATGCATTTTGGTTCAAACCAAAGGGAGTTACTCGATTTAAAGGTAACATATTCCCTCAAGTTATCTTATTTTATATTATTTCTTTACTCCCTATGATCTTATTATTCTTTGTTAACAAAACAACACTAGTATCATAAATATACTAGGCTTTTTTATGAGAAGGATTCAAACTACACTTACACACACCTCCATCTAATGAATATGAACATGCTGTTTCTGTGTACGGCAAACTACTACCTCGCGAAATGATGATTTTTCGATTATCTCCTACCACCTATAATGGTGTCCATTATGATGTCACTGTATTTATATGTGATATATATTATATTTATATTGTCTATGTGCTTCTGTATTTTTCATTTATATTATGCCTTTATGGTTTCCATAACGGGTAAATACGATAATTTTATTTGAGGAAGTGCATATTATAGCCCCTCAAAGTGATATAACTCGTTCATTCCAAATGTGGACTGTATAAAGAATGGAATTACTGAAATTATAAATGATATTATACTGTAATTATAATGTAACTATGTATCATTAAGTTTTCATTACATTAAATACGAAATATAAATGAAAGTAGCGTCCATGCGTACGTACTGCTTAACCTCTCCATGGACGTTGCATTTCATTTCTTATCTCAAAATGTTATGTACAATTATAAATAAATATATATACTAGATATATATCATATATATGATATCTAAATAACTAAAATAATTCTATAGATAATGTAATTTTTACCATATGGACAACTTTTAATTATAGGAAGTTCATTTTTGACTCAAGTAACAAATATCAACAAAATGTCCGTTATTAAAAAATGATTATGTAATGTTTATAATGTGGTAATAAGTAATATAAAAGGTATAATAAACTTGAAAAGGTTCTTAGGCAAGTAGAAATTAAATTATTTTATTATTCATGTTATTAAATAACGAATGAGTCAACTCAGACCCAATGTAAGGGACTTCGCCTCAATATCTATTCATTGAGGCATATTTGCATTTATACATGACTTTATTTTATAATGTGTATAAACCACTTTGAATTTTACTTTTATTAAAAGTGAATATTTTATTTACAAAGAATTTTACTAAATGACAAAAAGGAATCACTACTAGAAAAACAGGTATTTGCGACGGGGGCCCGTCGCAAATAGCCCGTTGCTGAAAACGCCGTCGCAACTACACTTATTTGCGACGAGCCCATCGCTAAAGCCTTTTTTTGCGACGGTCATTCTCCCCGTCGCAAATAGTATTCCGTATTTTTTGTAAAAAACTTTTAAAAGACCTTTTGCGACGGGACCCGTCGCAAATACCTTTTGCGCCGGTACCGTCGCAAAAACTATTTTTTAAAAAAAATAAAAAAATATTAATAATACTAGTATTTGCGACGAGCATAGTATCCCGTCAAAAATACTATAAATAGTATTTGCGACGGGACCCGTCGCAGAAACTATTTTTTAAAAAAATAATAAAAAACTATTAATAATACTAGTATTTACGCCGAGCATAGTATCCCGTCGCAAATACTATAAAAAAAATAAAAAAATAAATTATTAATAAATTATTTTAATTAATATAATAATAGATTTATAATTCACAAATAAAAATAATAAATTATTAATAAATTATTTTAATTAATATGATAATAATAGAATTATAATTCAAAAATAAAAAATAATTGAATATTAATAAATGATTTAATTAATATAATAATATTATAATTATAATTCATAAATAAAAAAATATTAATAAGTTATTTTAATTAATATAAAAATAATAGAATTATTTTACATTCAAATATTAAAATAATTCAAGTATTACAAAAAATATAATTAAATTATAATATTATAAAATTTTAATATATATATATAATTTAATATTATAAAATCTAAATAATATTGTTATTCATATTAATATTGTTATTTAAAAATATAATACTATTAATATTTTATAATGAGACAGAAACTACGAATAGAAAAAAAAATATTTTGATGTCACAAATTTTATAACATAAATACAATCTCTAATCTGAAGGAGGGGGGAGGTGGGGGATCTGCAGATGGTGGTGGAGAAAACTTCATCCCTAAAGCATGAGTGAGTCGGCGCATGTACTCCATCTGCTCCTGATGCTGCTGCTGCCACCGACTCGCCTGCTCCTCGTACAGCTGCTGCTGGCGTCGACGCTCCTCCTCTTGCTGCTGACGCATCTGCTCCTACTCCTGTCGGAGACTCTCTATCTGTGCAGTCTGAGATCGCAACTGATCCTCATACTGTGTAGTAGAAGAAGATGCACGAGCTCCTCTCGAGCTGGACGCCGACATCGCAGCACTGCCATAATAATCTCCGGGAGTCAGTCGAGAGCCGATACCAACTACCCGGCCCTTCTCGAAGGCATACTGGGTGGCCTGCATCCATGCCGCTTCATCAAACTGATGAACAGTGGTCTGATTTGATGACTCGGCCTGACTCTCAGGTCGGGCCTGTGATGTTGTGGCCTCATATGACTCATATAGTTGCAATTTAAAATTAAAATTGTGAATATATTATATGCAGTTAATTTTTGAACTTGAAAACAAATAATACTGACCACGATGTGATGCTGACGATCACCTCTGAGCTCCCCAGTAGCAGGATCACTATACATCCTCCGATATACGTCGTACTCAGTAATATCGGGGTGCTCGACAGCCTATAAGAATAAAAAATAAACTGTTAATATTTACAGTTATATAAAATATTAATAAATAATGTACGTACCAGATGCTGTCTATGAGTACTGAAAGAACGACTCCCATCTCGATGAGTTACCTCCTGTCTCCCCCGATTCTGCCTCCCCACCGATGATCTCCTCTGAAAGGAACCACTCAACCAGTGCGCACATAATCCATCCCATACATGGGATGAAATATACTCTGGTCGGTGTGCTCCACATGACTCATCAAAATCTGACACTCCTACTTTCTTCATCGCAGCTTTTCTTATATTGTGCAAAAACTGACGAAGGCAATCACGCATGGCCACCTCCCATGCCTCGTGTATGGCGTCACGCATGGTATCCTCGATCGGATACCATAAACCCTACAAATAAATCAAAATATCAAGTTAGAAATGAAATAATTTTCCAAATAAAAATTATTTATTTACGTACGTACCAACCAATGGACGAACATGGCCTGCTGCACATCAATGGGAATCAGCTCCCATGTGGTCCACGGCTGAGAGAAATAGTTTCGCAAAATAGCGTTGCCCTGTCCGACTGCTATATGCGGAAAACTGAAAAAATAATAAACATTTATTATGTGAATAGATTAATGAAATCTTAGTCAAATTCACAGGTTATCACACAGGTTATCACAACTCTGTGTGCGTGGATCAAACCCAAGAAGTAGACGTCGCTCGGGGACGGGGTCGAGAATCATCAATCGTGCAAGACCGCGCCCCCTCCGCGTACTCCCTGGAGCGCCTGCAGGCTGAGGGTCATCTGTCAGTAACTCATCCGCATCGAAAGTCAGGTCAGCATCCGCCAACTCATGAAATGTGGCGTCGTCCATCTGAAACAGAAAATATTAATGTTAGCAAATAATTGATAATTACTATTATATATACATATATACATATTATGATTGTATATAAATATCATGGAATGCTATCAGTGTTCATCTTCATCATCATCTTCATATATGTCAATGTCATCTTCATATTCCTCCTCAATATCATCGATATCCATTCGAGTTACAGTTGCTTCATCTCTTACCATTTCAAATTCATATGTGACATCATTAACATCATCGTCATCACCGACTCTTAATTGTGGGGTTTCGTCATCGATACTCATGTATCTTTGTAAAAAAGATTGATTTTGAGTACTCTCTTGAAAAACCTCAATTCTTTGCACATCAGTGAAAGCACATTCACTTTGACTAAACTGATTGTCTCGAATTTTGATTTTTATTACACTCCACCAATCAGTCAATTCTCTTGATGTTGCACAGTACTTCGCGTAATAAACTTGATATGCCTGTTGAGCCAATAATAATGGTTCATTTATTGCGAGAACACTTTTACATTTAATATCGATGATTCCATGAGTCGGACGAACACGCACGCCTCTCTCTGTATCCAACCACCGACATTTGAACATGGTTATGTAATGTTGTCCAAGATAACAGAGTTCAATGATTTCATCAAGTATGCCATAAAAGTCAACTTCATTTTCTCGATGATGAGATCCTCTCAAGCTAACTCCACTGTTCATTGTTTTTTTCGATTCCCCATATGCATGTGTGTGGAATCGAAATCCATTCACCACATATGCATTATAAGTTTTAACAAGTTTGGAAGGTGGGTTACTCAATACACACAGTCGTTTGTCAATTTTATCAGCATGTCGAGACACCGGAAAATTTGTGAAATAATTATCAATATAGTAAACTATACATTGAATGATTTGCTAAAAGATAAAGAATTTATGTTACCAGTTTTTGAAACCACTTAGAGAAATTTTTCAGTCGACGTTCTTTGAGAGCAACTGCTGTAATTTGTGGAATTTGTTTCTTGATATGATTATCATACAACCTATAAAACCAAAGTTATTTACTGTAACATAAATGATAGAATAAGTGATATAAACACTTACAGTACAACTGATGTCATCTCTTCACAGTTGAGCAGAACATACGTATGAGCTCTCTGATGTTCATCATCTGAAAGCCAGCGTTCATAAACTCCACCAAAACCAAGCTCTGACTGGTTGAAAACAGATAATTGATTGTCGATTTCATCAATATTCCTCTTGTTCCGTCCCATTCGGTTGTGTTTTGAAGGATACTCAGATTCAAAATAATGGGAGTAGAAAAAAGATATTTCCTCTTGCAAATAAGCTTCTGCAATAGATCCTTCAACAGATGCTTTGTTACATACTTTTCTTTTCAATTTTTGCATGCATCTTTCAAATGGGTACATCCATCGAAACTGTACCGGACCTCCACATTTGGCTTCATATGGCAAATTTAACATCAAATGTTCCATTGAGTCAAAGAAAGACGGCGGAAATATTTTTTCCAGTTTACATATAATTACAACAACATCTTTTTCAAGTTTGCCTAAAGCATCATAATCTGTCGTAGCCGCACAAATTTCCCGACAAAAAAGAGACATGTCAGTTATGGAATCCCAAATCACAGAATTCAACAGACCTCTTAATCCAATGGGTAGAAGTCTCTCCATTATAACATGACAATCATGACTTTTTAATCCAGTAATATGACCATTCTTTACACATCTACCCAAATTGGAAGCACAGCCATCTGGAAGTCTCAAATCTGCAATCCACTGACAAAATAATAAACGGTTTTCTTTAGACAATGTATAAGCTGCTTTTGGTTTCAGTAACCTTTTTGTTCTGACATTCTCAAAGAGTTCCAATTCTGGACGCCTGCAAATTTGGGCAAGATCTAAACGTGCATTTACATTGTCTTTTCTCTTTCCTGGCATATCCAAAACTGTATGAAACAAATTATCAAAACAGTTCTTCTCAATATGCATGACATCCAACATGTGGCGGACCAACAAATCAGACCAATATGGAAAATCCCAAAATATGCTACGTTTCATCCAATTGTGTTCTTTCCCAAATCCATAAATTTTCTGTTGGTTAATTGTGGGACCAAAAGTGATGGGAGGTAATGAAAATACAACTGATTTTAACTCCGAACCTGATAGCATTTTTGGAGGTCCATCCATTTCAACTGTTCCTTTTCTGAAATGAGATCTGTTTCTGCGAAAAGGTTGATCAGCTGGAAGAAATCTGCGATGACATTCAAAATAACAAGGTTTCTTTCCATGAATGAGCATAAATGCTTTGTTCTCTCCCATACAGTAAGGACATGATTTCTGACCATGTGTACTCTAGCCAGATAACATCCCATAAGATGGGAAGTCACTTATTGTCCACATCAATGCTACTCTCAGTATGAAATTCTGTTTCGTTGCAACATCATATGTACTGACACCAGTACTCCACAATAAATTTAATTCATCAATCAATGGCTTCAAATAAACATCAATATTTTTCTTTGGATGTCCTGGAATTAGTAAAGTCAAAAAGATATATGGCTCCTTCATCAACATCCATGGAGGTAAATTGTACGGAGTTAAAAAAACAGGCCAACATGAATATTGACTACCATAAGATCCAAACGGACAGAAACCATCAGTGGAAAGGCCCAGTCGAACATTTCTAGCTTCTAAAGCAAAGGATGGATGCACTCTATCAAAATGTTTCCATGAATCACCATCGGCTGGATGATTCAAGCTTTTATCGGTTGAAATATTCTCTTTATGCCATGACATCATTGTCGCTGTATTCTTAGACATGAATAAACGCTGAAGTCTAGATGTAAGCAGAAAATATCTCAACTGTTTTACAGGAATCAAACCAGACTTCCCGTGTTTTCCTTCTTTATATCTCAGTTGCCCACATGTGGGACAACTATCCAACGACTCATTTTCCCTAGAATATAAAATGCAGTCATTTGAACATGCATGAATCTTCTGACAAGTAAGTCCCAAATTTCGAACCAGCCTCTTACTTTCATAGTAATTTACAGGTAAAACATTTCCTTCGGGTAACAGTGTTTTCAGCAAACAAAATATCTGGTCAAAACAGGTGTTTGACATTCCGTTATCTGATTTGATAGCCATAAATTTTGCAACTGCTTCTAATTTTCTCATCTTGCAGCCAGGATATAATGCATCCTCAGCAGACTTCAACAACTTATAAAATTCAGACGGTATCAACTCAGGATTTGAAGCTATATCAACCGGAGTTTCTGTATGTCGAACAGATGAACCTGCAACATCATGTACTAAATCTTGAAACTGGGATGGATCCGGAATCAAGTTGGTATCATCTGCTCTGGAACTACGTTCACCGTGTTGATACCAAAAAACATAATCTGCTTGAAAACCAAAACGCAAGAGATGTTCCCCCACTTTGTCAAACGTGTCAAACGTTCTCAATGCACATTTTCTACAAGGGCATTTTATTTTTCCTTCTGAAACAAATTCTGGATTTGATGCCGCAAACGATAAAAAAATCTCCACACCCTCTATATATACTAGATTTAAACCAGAACCATTTGGATTTCTACATTGATTTATCCATATGCGGTCATCTAATAATGACTGTTGACGACCTTGTTGTTCCATATTTTTCTATAAAATGTAAAAGCATTACTGATTTTGAATATTTTTTAGAAAAAACACTCAAGCAAAGATTGAATATATTGAGAATAAAGCAAAACCTGTAACAGATATTGATAATTTTAATATTATATTGATTTTTTATTTTTTTAATAATACTAATATAATTTTTTCATAAATATTAATTATATAATAATAACATTATTAAATTATTAGTATATTTTATTATTAATATTAAAATAATATAATTTTCTATATTATATACAATTCTCCTTTCATCTGTGTTTTTAACATTCTGTCTCCACAAGTAATATTGACATTCACTTTCACCTCTCCATTGGCGAGTAGGTTGATAATTTTGAAAAAGAATGCCAATATTACATGTGGAGACAGAAAACACACAGAAAAAAAAAGAGAATTGTATATAATATAGAAAATTATATTATTTTAATATTAATAATAAAATATACAAATAATGTAATAAGGTAATTATTCCTAATTATTGATAATTATTCCTAATTATTGGTAATTATTCCAAATTATTGGTAATTATTCCAAATTATATGTAATTATTCCAAATTATTGGTAATTATTCCTAATTATTGTTAATTAATACTAATTATTCCTAATTAATACTAATTAATCCTAATTATTACTAATTATTACTAATTATTACTAATTATTACTAATTATTAGTAATTATTACTAATTAATGGTAATTATTGGTAATTATTACTAATTATTGGTCATTTTTACTAATTATTGGTCATTATTACTAATTTTTGGTCATTATTACTAATTATTACTAATTATTGCTAAATATTAGTAATTATTGCTAATTATTACTAATTATCGCTAATTATTACTAATTATCGCTAATTATTACTAATTATTGCTAATTGTTACTAATTATTACTAATTATTAGTAATTATTACTAATTATTGCAAATTATTACTAATTATTACTAATTATTCCTAATTATTACTAATTATTACTAATTATTACTAATTATTCCTAATTATTAGTAATTATTGCTAATTATTACTAATTATTGCTAATTATTACTAATTATTGCTAATTATTAGTAATTATAGCTAATTATTCCTAATTATTGCTAATTATTGCTAATTATTACTAATTATTGCTAATTATTGGCAATTATTGGTAATTATTGGCAATTATTGGTAATTATTGGCAATTATTGGTAATTATTGGCAATTATTGGTTAATTATTGGCAAGTATTGTTAATTATTACAAAATATTGGTAATTATTGTTAATTATTACTAATTATTGTTAATTATTACTAATTATTGTTAATTATTACTAATTATTGGTAATTATTACTACTTATTGGTAATTATTACTATTTATTGGTAATTAATACTAATTATTGGTAATTAATACTAATTATTGGTAATTAATACTAATTATTGTTAATTAATACTAATTATTGTTAATTAATAATAATTATTGTTAATTAATAATAATTATTACTAATTATTCCTAATTAATACTAATTATTCCTAATTATTACTAATTATTACTAATTATTGTTAATTATTGGTAATTATTGGTAATTATTGGTAATTATTGGTAATTATTGGTAATTATTGGTAATTATTGGTAATTATTGGCCATTTTTACTAATTATTGGTCATTATTACTAATTATTGGTCATTATTGCTAATTATTACTAATTATTGCTAATTATTAGTAATTATTGGTAATTATTACTAATTATTGCTAATTATTACTAATTATTACTAATTATTAGTAATTATTACTAATTATTGCTAATTATTCCTAATTATTCCTAATTATTACTAATTATTACTAATTATTAGTAATTATTGCTAATTATTACTAATTATTGCTAATTATTGCTAATTATTGCTAATTATTTGTAATTATTGCTAATTATTACTAATTATTGCTAATTATTGCTAATTATTACTAATTATTGCTAATTATTGGCAATTATTGGTAATTATTGGCAATTATTGGTAATTATTGGCAAGTATTGTTAATTATTGGTAAGTATTGTTAATTATTGGTAAGTATTGGTAATTATTACTAAATATTGTTAATTATTGTTAATTATTACTAATTATTGGTAATTATTACTACTTATTGGTAATTATTACTAATTATTGGTAACTAATACTAATTATTGGTAATTAATACTAATTATTGGTAATTAATACTAATTATTGGTAATTAAAACTAATTATTGTTAATTAATCATAATTATTGTTAATTAATAATAATTATTACTAATTATTCTTAATTAATACTAATTATTACTAATTATTGGTAATTATTGGTAATTATTGGTAATTATTGGTAATTATTGGTAATTATTGTTAATTATTGGTAATTATTGTTAAATATTACTAATTATTGGTAATTATTACTACTTATTGGTAATTATTACTAATTATTGGTAATTAATACTAATTATTGGTAATTAATACTAATTATTGGTAATTAATACTAATTATTGGTAATTAATACTAATTATTGTTAATTAATAATAATTATTGTTAATTAATAATAATTATTACTAATTATTCCTAATTAATACTAATTATTCCTAATTATTACTAATTATTACTAATTATTGGTAATTATTGGTAATTGATGGTAATTATTGGTAATTATTGGTAATTATTGGTAATTATTGGTAATTATTGGTAATTATTGGTAATTATTGGTAATTATTGGTAATTATTGGTAATTATTGGTAATTATTCCTAATTATTCCTAATTATTGCTAATTATTGCTAATTATTCCTAATTATTACTAATTATTACTAATTATTTCTAATTATTTCTAATTATTACTAATTATTACGAATTATTACTAATTATTACTAATTATTAGTAATTATTCCTAATTATTACTAATTATTCCTAATTATTACTAATTATTGGTAATTATTGGTAATTATTGGTAATTATTGGTAATTATTACTAATTATTGGTAATTATTGATAATTAATGGTAATTATTGATAATTATTGTTAATTATTGGTAATTATTCCAAATTATTGGTAATAGTTACTAATTATTGGTAATTGTTACTACTTATTGGTAATTATTACTAATTATTGGTAATTATTACTAATTATTGGTAATTATTACTAATTATTGGTAATTGTTACTAATTATTGGTAATTATTACTAATTATTGATAATTATTACAAATTATTACTAATTATTGGTAATTATTACTAATTATTACTAATTATTCTTAATTATTGATAATTATTGATAATTGTTCCTAATTATTAGTAATTAAATGAATAATTATCAATAATTTGAAATAATTACCAATAATTACAAATAATAACATTATTAATATATTTTATTATTAATATTAAAATAATATAATTTTCTAATTTATATACAATTCTCCTTTCATCTGTGCGTTTTCTATCTCCACATACAAATAATACATGTGAAGACAGCAAACACACAGATGAAAAGAGAATTGTATATATATAAAAAATTATATTATTTTAATATTAATAATAAAATAGACTAATAATGTAATAATGTTATTATTCCTAATTATTGATATTTATTACTAATTATTAATATTTATTCTTAATTATTGAAAATTATTACTAATTATTCCTAATTACCATTAACTATAAACAATACTAATAATTTAAATTTATTAAGTAATAAAACAATGTAAACATAATTAAATTACAACTAATTAAGAATAATTGAAACTAATAAAAAATTAAAAATAAATAAAAAATTAAAATGAACATAAATACCTTGAAAATTGATCTGCTCTGATCGTTCTTCAAAACTTTAATATCAGCTCCAGAGAAAAAAATTAAACTGGAGAAAAACTAAACTCAAGAAATATAATTTTGAGAGAAGGAGAAGATAAGGAATGATAGTGAAATGAAAAAAACGGATGGGGGTATTTATAGGTTAGATTATTTGCGACGGGCCCATTTGCGACGGGTATCCCGTCGCAAATAATACTATTTGCGACGGTACCCGTCGCAAATACCTTAGCCAACATTTATTACGGTCAACTGGTAAATAGTTATTTGCGACAGGTCCCGTCGCAAATAACCACCTGCCGACATACTATTTGCGATGGGGGAATATTCTCGTCGCAAATACCTTTTACCGCCGCCGGTTATTTGCGACGGGAATATTTCCCCGTCGCAAATAAGTTTCCCGCGATTTGGCGCGCAAACCGCGCCAGTCCTTTTGCGACGGGGAAAGTTGTCCCGTCTCAAAAGGCTACTTATTTGCGACGGGCAAATAAACCCGTCGCAAATAAGTTTTTCACGGGACTATTTGCGACGGGATTAAATCCCGTCGCAAATAACCCGTCGCAAATGCCCTTTTTCCAGTAGTGAATGTTTCTTTTCAACATACGTGGCGATAATGACCTTTCTTCCACCACGAGTGTTATTTGATCTTTTTCTTCCTTAACAAGTCATAGTTTTTTTGAAAAGGAAAATAAATACCATATACCATTTTAACATATTTTGTTATTGAAAATCGTTTTAAGAAAGTTTTGATTATGTCAATATCTTGAAATGTTATATTGTGATTGGAATGTGAAATTTTTATCTTTCCTTTATGCTTGTTTTATGTGTTATGATTATGTTATGGTTCTTGGGAATTGTTTACGTATATGAGTGGTTTCATGATAAACCTAGGGTGGGTGAGCCCAATATATATCTACAATGAATTGGATAATGTGACTCAGGTAAATGTAAATTTTTCTCTTAAGATATTTATGGAATATATTGTGATGGGTATTCCGTATGTAACTCCCTGCGTAGCTGTGAAAGCTACAACGTAAGTATGTTATGGATGCCACAAGTTACCTTTAAGATTTATTATTTCCATTTTTTATTCATCAATATTATGATCTAGTGTGCTATGTTAATGATTGACAAGTATGATTTCATTGACTTGTATGTATTTATGGACTAATGTTTTCTTTCTCTATTTTATAATCTTTATTGAGATTTTTAGGCTCATCCTATGTTTTTTTTTTTTGAAATGTTTTTCATAAGACATATATATGAATAGTCTCAAGGATGGGATCATGGAAAATTCATGCTGTCAAAAATATGGAACTAGACATTACTCTCTTTTTTTGAAAAAGTTTTCATTTAATGAAAAAAATTTATATTAAGTAGAAGTGTCTACTTGGAAATTTTTGAGATGTAATGTAATAGTTAGGCCAAATTCTATAAAACTGTAAACCTAAAAAGATCACTAATGTAAATTATTAACTTAATTCAATATTATGTATTGTTTAAGGTCAGGTCCTTATAATGTTACTGTTTTCTTAATTTCTTAACATAGATAGAATCTATAGCCAACTCATTTTGTAGGTTCATTCCACCACACCATCAGTTTAGATGGTTTGTGTGATTGATCTCCATCCCTAATAAGGTAAGCATTCTTATATCAAATGGGATCTTCTTTGATCATTAGAGGGGTCAAAATATATTTCTATTTAATCATAACCCTTTTGATACTCTATCAACGAATTATTATCCTCTATAATCAAGAAACAGTTTCTCAAGGCATACGATCTGCAATGACTAATTTCTAAAACAAATCCATATCTTTATTCTCATATTTATAAAGATCTCCTTTAAGCTCTATATTTTAACACTAAATATAAGGAGAATATAGATAAACCTTAATCACAAATAAACCTATTTAGAATTAAATCTATCATTCTTGGGTATAGAAATTTAACAAACATTGATAAAAAATAAAACATTACAACATAATATTCATAGTTTCCTATCTTTAATGAAATCCATAGTCAGATAAATAATACATGAAATAAAATTCAATGGGATTTATTTAAATATCATTATAAATATAACCAGTATACTTTGATCCTTATATCTTTTTCTACTCATAATGTACATAATTTTCTCAAAATTTACATCAAATAAGTAAGTGTGTCTATGTAAATATTTTGGAATGTCTCATAGAGTTGATATCGTGTTAAGTAAGATTCCTCATTCTAATATAAAAGCATTCATGAGATAATCATAAGTAATAAAAAATTATGGAAAATCATCAGACCTATGTAATGTATAAATTCAATCATCATAAACATATTATCAAGGCTAATTGTAAATATGTCATATTATCATGTATAACTTTCACGACTATTTCCATTGAAAAAAGATTAATTATTACCTAATGTGTTTTGTGAATATCAAATTAAATAAAAATATTTCCTATATATTTTCTTAAACTAAATAGGATCTTTGAAATTAAATATATACAATATATAAATAATAATCATTATTTATCCATGGATAAGGGAGGTGATTGTTTAGGTATGAGAATATCTAATAAATTGATTTTATCATGTGGAGAAAGAAAATTTTTATTTAACAATGTATTTATTAATAAAGTACCCATGAAAAAATATGATTCTATTAAATTGTATCATCTCAAAGGATTAATATAAATAATTTATATAGAAATTTATTAATAATACCAAGAGAAGAAGATCTATGTGTATATATATATATAATATCTTTGTTATATATATAATTTATTCAAGGAAATATCCTCAAAGAACTATACAAATCTCAAAGTTTCACTATTTTCTAATACTAAAGGTATTTGTTATGGTTCCGGTGACAGAAAAACCAAATATTCCTAAAATCGTGTTATGAAAATTTTTCCCTTTAAATGTTATGATATCCCAGGAACATGATCATCTAATAAATACTGACATAAACAAAAAATTATTTATAATACATTCTCATGGTCTTTTTGGTTTAGAGTTTTGGAGAATTTGTAAATAACATTTACAAAATAACCCATTATTTTCAACTAATGGAAATTTCTTCCACCATATAAGAAATAACATAATTCATAAACGTGGTATTGAGAAGGCCGAATCTAATAAATTGGCTCAAAAATTTAAAGATGGAAAGACTGATATGAGAACTGAAACTCGAGATAAACTAGATGAGAATAGAGGTTTGACTACACAAACTAATTTAAATTTTCTTAATGTGAATCATATGGATGTTTGCACACACCCTTGACAATCTCCATGCACAATCAATGGTAAGACTCCCTTAAATGGTAAGAAAAATGAGATGATCTTACCCATTGAGTTATAAGTTTCAGTAGGAAAGCTTATCCTTGTGTTTCCTACTGTTACTCAAGTGATTAGTGTCCTTATATATTCAATGAATGATCACAAGACCACCCCCATGAATTCTATCCCATGTGAAATGAATAAACATATTCAAAATTTTGGTGCTACTAATAATTTTTTTATTTCCCCTATGAGTAAACATTACAAGAAGTCTAGTTCGATATCTTCTGAAAATATTAGGATATCAAAGAGGAAGAAAGGATTGGGTGTTTCAAAAAATAAAAAGGGGGATCTTTCCCCAAATCTATGTTTTAATGGAAGATTTATTTTGGAACTTTTAGGGCATCGTGAACCCTGACACACTTAATATTCTTAAAATTCTTCTTTTGAATCATAAACTTAAAATATTTGCTATTATAGAACCAAAAATTAATTTCTCTCTGAAATTTCTTCATTTTTGTACTTATGGGTATAACTTTCTAGGTGTGTGCAAAAATGTTACTGATATTGACTCTCTTTGGATTTATTATCATTCCTCTACTCAAAATGTTAATTCTTTCATGTGCTCTGATAAAATGTTTACTTGTGATTTTTTCCATGATGGTAAACATATTTTTTTTTCTACGGTTTATGCTAAGAATTGATATCAAGGTCGAAGACCTCTTTGGAAATACCTTTTAGATTTAGCTAACAACATTCACGACCCTTGGTTTGTGATCGGAGATTTTAATGTTATTATTACTCCCAGTGAGAAAATTGGTCCTTCACACTCTCACATCTCCTCAATAGAATTTAGAAAAACTCTATAGGATTGTAACCCTATTGAAATCAACCTTAAGGGTGATAAATTTTCTTGGTATAGAATACACTACAATAGGGTAGTTTCTAGAAAACTAGATAGCACTTTCACAAATCTGCTAGAACTGGACAATTGGGAAACCATATCTAGAATTACCTTTCCCATACTAAATTTAGACCACCACCCCATTCTACTTAGTCATTCCTCCAAAAGTCCAAAACCCATGCTTCCAATCAGATTCAAGAACGCTTGGTCTGCTAACTTGGAATTCATGAACCTTATAAACAATTGTTGGGATTCTATGAAACATCACTATGGTGCTTTTTCATATATCACTAAGCTAAAGCACCTCAAGTAGCATCTCAAAGGATGGGGCGTGGATAAATCTAAACAAATCAACAAGGATATTTCCATCCTTGAGAATGAGCTTAACCAAATTCAAAATATCTCCACGAGCTCTGATTTCCCTTTAGACCCCCCAAATAAAATCAAAATCTCTATGAAACTTAAAATTCTTCTGATGCTTAAAGACAATATGTGCAATAAAGTCTTGAAAACTAAATGGCTCTCAGATGGTGATAGAAACACTAAGTTCTACAATTGTTTTCAAATAACTCAAAAATTTTGCAAACCTCCTTCTTTCCTCAGGGACAATGATACCATCTTGGACTCTCAGGCGGACATTTCTAGTCATGTGGTCTCTTACTTTGATAATATTTTCAATCAACCAAGTGTTAACAATGACCTAATCTCTAAAGTCATCCCAGTTATGGTAAATGAAGTATACAATGGTTTTCTTTTGAGCATCCCTCTTGCTCATGAAATTAAAGACACTCCCATGAGCCTAAATTCTGATAGTGCTCCGAGTCTCCATGGATTCAACAATGTATTCTTTTAATAATTATGGGAGTTCATTCACATAGATGTTTGTAAACTCATCAGATCTTTTTTTCTAATGGTTTCCTACCTCAAACCCTTAATGATCAATTCCTCAACCTAATTCCTAAAGTGTCCAATGCTTCTGAAATACATCTCTTCCATCCAATTACTCTAATCAAATATCTTTACAGATATATTACTAAGCTTATCACCAACAGACAATCTTCTATATGATCTAGAATTATATCTTGGAATAAATTTGGGTTTATCAAGGGTAGGACTATTCAAGACTACATTTTACTTTCCTCAGAATGAACCAACTTGTTAAATAAATTAAACAGAGGAGGTCATATTGCGATAAAACATGATATCCAGAAATCCTTTGAAACCATTGATTGGAGTTTCATTTTTAAATTTCTCCAGCCTTTTGGTTTTAACGGAACTTTCATCAGTAGAATAAATTCCTTATTTACTTTAGCCACTGTTTCCATTTTTGTTAATGGCTCTCCTAAAGGTTCTTTTAAATGCTCCAAGGGTGTCAGGAAAGGTGATCCCCTATCTTCCATTTTTTTTCTATTGAGGAAGACTATCTTAGCAGATTTCTCACTCGTCATGTAGTTCAAAACAATCTTAAACCTATCCAAGCGGCCAGTAACATAAAGGTTTCTATGCAACTTTTACACGCCGATTATATTATCCCATTCTTACATTTGTATAAAAGATACATTCAAACTCTAAAAAATATTTTAGCCTATTATGAAGAGATCTCTGTTCAATCTATTAGCTTGAAAAAATCCTTTGTCTTCTTTCGAAAAAGATTTTATACTATTAGGAAAAATAACATCATCAATAGTTTAGGCAAAAAAGAAGGATCCTTCCCTTTCACTTAAATGGAAGTTCCCATTTTTTGGGGAAGACCTAAATCCATGTACTTCACCACAGTTGTTGACCATGTTATCAATCAACTCTCCTCGTGGAAAGGTAAATCTATGTCCATGGCTGGTAGGATCTGTCTTTCGAAATCTAACATTGTCTCTATAATGGTGTAATCGCTGATGGTATATAAATGGAATACGGGTCTCCTTAAAAAAATTAATTTTTACATCAAAAATTTAGTTTTTACTATAAGCATTTTTTAAAGAAAGTTTGTTACCTTCCCCTGGTCCACATGTTGTAAACCTCTTGGGAAGGGTGTCCTTGGAATCAAAAATCTCAAACACTTTAATGAGTCCCTTCAAGCCAAGTTCATCTGGAGATTGATTAATAATAACTCTGACTCCATTGGTTTTCTTAAAAATAGGTTCATTATTAAATTAAAGAAGGTCAATTTGAACTATGTTGACTCTTAGATCTGACCATCCATTAGAATATCCTTTGCTAACATCGTGAACAATGCTATATGGATGGTTAGGGTTAATTCTTCTAGGAATTTTTTGCTGGATAATTGGACAGAAACCCCCCTTATATCCATTTTATCTTCTAATGCACCTCCTGATAGCACCACCTACACTATTAAGGATGTGATGGAATCTTGTAATTTCAATTTCTCGGATAATATCATGCATGTGGTTGATAATTACCCTTTTTCAAACTCTAATAATTTCCATATCTGGGAGACCACCCATAATTGTGTTCTTGATTCCAAAAGTTTTTACAACCATAATTTCACAAATATAGACCCTGGCTTTTGTTGGTTCAATTTCTTTGACAAACCTTGAATTAAACCCTCGAGACTCAATCTTTTTTGGCGTATTGCTCACAATCGCATTCCTACTAATGTTTGTCTCCAGTCTTTTGGTATCCATCTTTTCTATAAGTGTCACTTCTATCACCAGCATAGAGAGGATACCAATCATCTATTTCTATCTTCTACTATGGCTTCGACCCTTTTTAATTATATCAATGACATGTTTGACTGAAGATGGTTATCCTTTGAATCTATTTGCCCCCAAATAAAGTGTTTTATTGAGTTGGACTTTTCACAGAAAATCAAGAATCTCTTCATAACCAATGTTTCTGAGCTCCTCCACATTTTATGGTATGACAGAAATTCTATTATCCATAACAATTTCTCATTTAATCATAATGTAGGTCAGAGTCAGATTCTCATCACCGTTAAGGATGTGTCCTTGATTCAGAAATCTTATTATGACAACACTGTTGGAGATATTGCGATCCTACATTGACTTAGGATCGAAGGTCTCTACAAGCATCTGAGGCACACCTTTGAACTATTTTGACAAGATTTGATCCCAGGTTGGATCAAAGTAAATATTGATGGAGCCTCCAAAGGCAACCCGGGACCCACGGGATGTGGTGCTATCTTCAGAGACTTTCTTGTTCAATGTCATGGATGCTTCTTTGGTAGGGGCAATCCGGCCTCCTCTTTGGAAGTGTAAATGTTAGTTGTCATCCATGCAATTCATTATGTAAAAAAAGGATGGAACAACATATGGATTGAAAGTGACTCAACCAATCTTGTCCATGCTATTTGGAATGGTGTGGTGCACCTTGCTTGGCCGCTTACCACCCATTAGATGAGTTTCCTTACTTCACTCCTAGAGATTACATACAATGTAACTCAAGAATTTCATGAAGTGAACATGGTTTCTAATGATCTTTCCAATAAGGGAATCAACCAAGGCATCACTTGGCTTGATGATATTTCTGTTGATCTTCTCCCGATTTATGAAAAAGATTGTAATAATATCCCCTCTTTTAGACTCTTGTAGTTGATTTATTTCTTTCTAATAAATGGTTCCCCATATTTTTTTAAAAAAAATAAAGAAAGAAATATAAAAGGACAAGTAATCTTAAATTGGTTCACCCAAATGGGTTACTCCAAGGAGCACACACCAATGATGTGTTGGTGTTCCAAAAGCAATACTAAACATGTTCGTATTACAAAGGATCTCGGAGGTCTCACTATCAATCCAGGGTTGCTCCCTCTTCTTCACTCCACACACTGCTTTAGTGAAGGAAAAACTCAGTTTTTAGACTTGAGGGTCCATTCATGATCTTTATGGTATGAATTTGTTTCACCCTTGATTCCAGATACATGCACCTTGATGTTCCAATATGATTCACTCATTCACACCCGATGTACTCAACTCTTCAGGGTGTGAGTTGTGTCTTTCCTTGAACTCCCTATAGTCCCTTCAGAATTTGTCAACAACAATTCCTACCTGGTCTTCAATTTATGTACTTATTGGGAACCATTCTTCTTCAAAACCTCCTAGTATGTCAATGCTTCCCACCTGACATTTGAACCAGATATATCATCTTGTTCCAGACCTACTCCATGCTTCTGTCATATATACAGATTGCGTGCAGCTTACCTATACTCAATTTTGAACCAGATCTTCATGTTTTTCTCCGAACCTCTCGCCTCTCTTTTTGAAACCAGATAAGCAGAATATATGCTTGGCCTTCTAAAAATCATGTTTAGAATAATGTTCCCCCTATTTCCTGAACTGCACCATGGATCATATATATATATAGATGAATGTATATCCATCCAATGATGTAGATACCCAGAATCCCTATTCCATGTAATCCATGATCTATTTTTAGAAATAGGTTATCTATTGGATTATTTGGATGTGTCGTTTAAGAGAAACATGCTTCTCTTTTCCGAACTAGGTCATTCTATCACCCCATCTCCTCATTTCCATTTTCCTGATGTCACACTGCCACAATAGAATTCCTCCCTTTTTATTTATTCAATGCCACCATCAAGAGTAAAGTTTGACTCTTAAATATATCCTCAATAGCAGGTTTGTTTCCTCGATATTCCAGCATAATTAATTTTCATATTTCATCTGATGTCATCATCGAATCTATTTACATATTTTTTTTCATCCTCTGGTTCTTCAGGTGTGAAAATATAGTCATTATTTTGTCCATATAATCAGTCAAAAAATTTCATTAAAACTCTTGGATTTATAGCAGAATATAATCAATGTGAATCACAGTAGTGAGTCTCCTTAAAATTCCTGGAAATATCAGTGCACTAACTTTTCATTCAAATACATTCATTTCAAAGATTTTGAAATTTTGTACTGCTTCAAGTCATAAGATTCAGACATTTGTTAGAGGTATTAAACATTATATTCTGCATTTTATCTAGGTAACTTATATTTATATAATTCTATAATATTTCAGACAGATAAAATATCACCTAATTTTTATTTATTTAGCTCAATATATTGATTAAAAACTGTAACAAAAATATTATGATAAACTGAAGCAAAATGGGAAAAATTGCAAGGACTTCCATCCAATTTTAGAGAACCCAAATGATCATTTCAGCCTTCTATATAGTTATATTAAATTTAGAGAAATCTCGTATCTATCAATTTCATCAAGAATATCACAATTTGGAGGTATCTAACACATGTTATGATTGAAAAACTAGATGCAATTACATTCTGGAATTTTTTGTATCAATGAAGTGTATCAGCCTTTCAACTTCCATATAAAGAATATAAGGGCATCGTTCAATGTCTATATAACCCTAAACTTCCAAAAAAATCATACAATCTTCCATGTATCACCATGATTCCATGAACCCTTCATTAATTATATCCTTTATTGGGAAAAGAGGTGCTCAACACAGATAATGCACTTCTAAGGTAAACCTTATATATTGTCACCAAATCCAACCAATAAACTCTTTTTTTTGCAATAATAACATAGATTAGAAGCATAAAATAATAATCTCGAAAAATTAGATAATAACATAAAAGTGTGGAATGTCTTAGAAAAGTGGAAAAAATATTTAATGTGACATATCATAAAAATAACATCAACTTAGAAAGGTGGCACAGTAATAAGTATGGGAAACCTTGTTAGAAAACTCATTAAGCCAATTCCTTTGTGAACATACTCATTATATCCACACAATAAAATGTTAACAAACTAATTACTCCCATTACTTTATAAAAAAACTGATTATGACCATGTCCTAGTATATCATGATATATTAAACTTATCCAATGAATTTGAGGGTGATATATAACCCCACCTATCACTATCCATGCATATGAGTGCCACTTGAAATCAACCACTCATCATGTTAAAAATAACCCATTAAAAAATTGGTCTCCTTTCCTTTTAAAATTTAATAAAATAAGTAAAAAATTCACGATTCCATCAATAATAACAACATGATATACTCATGGAAATAAAAAAGGGTAGCCAAATATATTCAACAACATTATAGGTAAATACCCTTCAATCAAGATAAAAGTTCATATGGTATTTACTCTGTATATATAATGTGTATATGGTTAAGTTCATAATTTCCCCAATAAATTTACATGTGGAATCTAGGTAAACACCCATTAATATAGGAAAGTAAATATAGACTGTTAAAAAAGTAAATACTTTGTAAAAAAATCATAATGATTATGGAAAAAATCATAAATACTCAATGAATAGGAATGATGAAGGTTTTGATGGATTTATATAATCCTCATCCAAAAAATAGTATAATAGTATTTAAATGGTGATTCGTTAAAATAAATTTCCAAGTGTAAAATCTTTTTAAGATAAATAAGAAAGAGAAATGTTGAGTCAATAAGGGGTCCTTGTGAATTTTCCATTCCACTGTGTTTTGAAAATCACAAACATGTTTTCTTATGGAAATTATCTTTGTCTAAGAAGTTTTTTCTTATAGAAAATTTTCTTTCTATAAGAAAAGTTTTATTCTTACCTTGTTTTTTAATTCCTTATTCAATGTCTTCTCAAAACCAAGTTTATCCATTTTTTTACTAATTAAAAAAATTGAATCCTTGTAAAAATCCTCGAAAAATCTTATAGTTTTTTGAATATCAAATTTTCTATTTTTAGACTCCGAATTATTTGAAATTCAGACCCTGAATTCTCTAAAATTCAGACTCTAAATTCTCTACAATTCATACTCTCAATTATTTGAAAAACATAATCAGAATATTCATGTTTCTTTAATCTTATTGTTTATATTTTTTAGACTCTGAATTCAATTTTTTCACTAGATTGTTATTATTTAGTTTTGGTTAAGATACTATATATTCTATTATATTTTATTGATTCCTAAGCATGATAATTCTTCCCAATATTTTGTGATATAAAATGATGTTACACAATTTTTTTCTAACTAACCGTTTTTTGAGTGACACTTGAATAGGTCCCACTGATATTTAAAGAAAAATATGATGTTTGGTGGAGGGAGCTGACAATTGAAGTTTTTCCTATAAATAGGAGCTCATTCGAATGGGATCAGAATCTATCTATCGACTGATTATCCTAGACATTACAGGTTGTGAAGTGATTTCTAGTGAGAGAAATTCTCTTGTGCCTTGTGTGTTTTATAAACATCTTCTTCAACCTTCAACATCATGTTCATCATTATTTTTATGACACCAGTTGTTGTTGATTACAATTGAGGGATTCTAGGGATATGAAGACAGAGGTGTTGACTACCTCAAAGTTCGAGGGCTTGTGAGGATATCAAGACCGACTCTAATATTCTTATTGAGGGCTTACCCTAGTGTGGGTAAGACATACTTTCTTGAAAGTATAAATTCAGGAACCTTTATCAATGTTTTTTGGATACCCTACTCTTTGGGTTAAAATATTTCCTACTTGTTTTCTTGATTGTTGTTTCACATTTTATTTCTGCTATATTTTTTTAAGGAAATAATTTATAACATTATTATACTTTCTTTTACTTTTAATTACTCTGATAAATAAGATTCCATATGCTTTAAGGTAGAATATTTCTATAAGTAAAATGTTCTTAACATTCTTTTCTTGATCTATCTTTCTAGACCCTAAGAAAATTTGTTTCTTAGTTATGAACAAAAGAGGGTATATGAATTTACCTTGTTTAACTTTGTTAAACATAGACTAACTTAAGGTTAAAAATGAAAGTTTTTAAACTTCAAATTCACACCATTATTGTAATTGATCACCTACATATACTATTTTGATCCTAAAATTGGTATCAGAGGAGTTCTATGAACTACTTATACTTACATATAATTTTTCTTCTTCAAGTTTTCCTTGTTCTAAATTTTTCATGCCTAGCTTTTCAGATTCATGTTTTTCTTAAAGATTTTTTTTTAACTTTTAAAATTGACCAATTATGTGAAAAGGGTATTTTCTTATATAATGCCAGGTATGAATATTGGTTATATTGAAAAACATAATTCTACCAGACCACCAATCATTGATGGTAATGATTATGAGTACTGGAGAGATAGGATAAAGAGTTTTTTTCATGAAAACTGGAGTAGAAAACATTGTTATTCTCACTAGAGGTTACAAAATTCAAGACAAGGAAGTCAGAACCTTCACCAATCAAGAGAAACTAGAATATCAAGTAAATTACAAGGTACACAATACATTTTTGTGTTCTTTGACCTAGAGTATATATAGTCAAATATTTTATTTTCAATATGCCAACTGCATTTAGAAGAAACTTGAAGTTACACATTTCGGAACCTCAAATGAGATATAAACAAGAAGAGCTATGTTAAGAGCTTAATATCATGGATTCTTATTTCCTTATAGAGAACATGTTTTCCAAGTACAAAAAACATTTATGACCATTGTCAACAGTTTTTAATCTATGGGAGAGGAAGGTATTGATTTTAATGTTCTTGTGGATAAGATAATTGATATCATTCTTAATGAGTGGGAATCTAAAAGGATAGTTATTGATGAGAACATACAAATATCCAAAATTACTCTTGATGAGTTATTTGGAACTCTTCTTCATAATGAATCATAAATGAAGACATATTCTGATTTCAAAATACACGGTGATGGAAGTATATCTTTCACTACTATATCAAAATCCAATAATGAAAAAAGGGTAACTAGGTCTAAAGCTAAGAAAGTTGTTGTTGTATCTAAATCATGTTATAGTTTTCAGTCTGAGATTGAATTATCCAATATTTCTTAATGGATGAACAAGATTGTAGGAATGAAAGATTTTTAGTATAGATAGAACAAGAAAGATAGAAAGGAAAAGAAAGATTCTGAAGTAACATGTTATGAATGTAAAAGGGTTTGAAACATCAGAACTGATTTTCCTATGCTTAATAGAAAAGATAGAAATAAAAATAATTCTAAAAGAAACAGAAAAAAGTATTAAAAATACAAGGCTAAGAATGTCCTCAAAGAAAATGACACTTGTATGGACAACGGTGGTGACTATTCAGATGAATCTTAATAATTTGAAACCTCTAGTCATAAGAATATTAGTCTTATAGCTATAGTACCTATTGAAAATAATTGCCTTATGGCTAAGGTAAACAATGCTGAATCCTTAAACAATAATTATTTAAATAAAAAATTTCCAAATGAGAAATATTATGAATCTTCATATGATGAATCTTCCTCATCAGAAGATAATACCTTGTCATCATTTGAAGAAGTTTCTAAACTTTCTAAACTACTTGATAATGGAAATTGTGAGATAAAAAAAGATAGGGAAATAAAAATCTAGAATATTTATTTTAAAAGAATAAGTATTAGATCTTTTTAAGGATATTGATAAAAAAACTCTTGATTTTGAACTTATTTCTAAAAACCTTAAGGTATTTGATTCTGAAAAGGATAAACTTTCTAAGGATCTTGAAATTTTTATTTCTCTAAAAAATATTTTAGAGAATAAGTCAATTTAGAAAACTAATGACTTTGAGGATAAGAATTTATTCATCAAGAATAAAATCCAAAAAAATTTCCTTAATGAAACTTAAAATCAAATTTCACTTTTGGAAGGGTAGAATTTGATAATATGTATTCATAACTTCATCCACAAATGAATAGTTCTGGATTTGGTTATACATATTCAAAACCAGTCTTTTGTCATAATTATTTTGTTCCCCAAAGTGCTCCTTTTTGCACCAAGTGTCAATGTGGTGGACATTGAGGGAAAAAAATTTCTTTAAATACAACCCAATCTATAGGTTTTTATAATGCCTATTTTTCTTGTGAAATTTGGATTCCTAAGATTTTACTTTCTGAAATTTTTAGATCCAAGATATTTTTTATTCTAGAAGTCTAACTCTATTATTTAGGAAAATTTAGGAAGTACCAAGAACAATACATGGTACTAGGATAGTGGATTTTCATTGAACATGAGTGGTAACAGAATATTATTTGAAATATAATCAAGAATAAAGTAGAAAAAATAACATTCAGAGATAATTCTCAAAGAGAAATTGTTGCTACATGTAACATTGTTCTTCTTGAAAAACATTGATTTCAAATGTTTTATTTGTTAAAGGTCTTAAGCACTACCTCAGTAGCATAATAAAATTTTTTGATGAAGGTTACCTTTTGAATTTTAGGAATGATAAATGTCTAGTACATAATGCCAAGTAATATTTTATTTATTCTTCACATATGCTTGAGAATGTTTATACAATAAATATTGAAGAACTTTGCATCCAATATCTACCTTGCCTTAGTGCAATGGAAAATCAATCTTGGTAATGGAATAAAAGACTAGGACACTATAACCTTAGGAACCTATGAAAACATTAAAAGAAAATACTTGTTAAGGATCTACCATATCTTATATTCCATTCTTCAATATTTGGTGATTCTTGTCAATATGGAAGGCAACATAAGTCAAGATTTAAATCATTCGGTGATGTTTTAACTTCTGATGCATTATAGATAGTGCATATGGATCTCTTTGGTCCAACAAAATCTATATGTATTGGAGGAAAATATTATGTATTTGTTATAGTTGATAATTAAACAAGATTTACATGGGTCAATTTTCTAGAAGATAAATATGAAGCCTTTTATTATTCTAAAACATTTAGACCCAAATTTAAAAATGGGAAAAATATTTCATTTATAACTATTCATCGTTATTATTGAGGAGAATTTCAAAATTCCGATTTTGAATATATTTGTAGTAAAAAAGGAATTACTCATAACTTCTCATCCCCAAGAACTCCTCAACCGAATTGTGTTTTTGGAAGAAGAAATTGAATTCTTCTAGAAATAACCAAAACCATGTTTAGTGAATATTCTATTAAAAAACATTTTTCGGATAAATTTATTAGTACATATTTTTATACTATAAATCGAGTTTTAATCTGTCCTTTTATTAATAAAACCCATTATGAATTATGGAATCGTCAAAAACCTAGACATTCTAACATCAATCTATTTGGATCCAAAGTATTCATTATAGATACTAAAGATAACTTACATAACTTCATAGCCAAATCAGATGAAGGAATTTTCTTTAGATATTTAACTACTTCTAATGCTTATAGAGTTTTTAACAAAAATACCTGTATTATTAAATAAATAATTCATGTTAAATTTGATGAAAAAAATCCTTTTGTTTTTAGTCAACCCCAACCTATATGCTCGGATGTGTTTTCAAAAACTGATTATAATAATTTGATAGAAATTTCTTCTAATAAGGAAAATACTCAAGGAAATGTTTCTATAGTATTTACCCCAGAAGTGTTTCTACCTTATGTTGATGAACAAGCTTTATAAAAGAAAAATTAGTTTTTTCTTAAGAATCATCCTCGTGATAGTATCATTGGTAATGTAGATCAACCAATAAGGAAGAGAATTTCTTTCAAAAATGAATTAGATCATCTATATTTTCTTTCCTAATTAGAACTAATAATCACTGATGAAGCTTTTGGTGATGATGATTGGATTAAATCCATGCAAGATGAGCTAAATGAATTCTAAAGGAATAAAGTCTAGACCCTGGCTGTAATACCGAAGGTAACATTTGTAATTAGAGTAAAATGGATCTTCAGAAATAAACATGATGAAAATGGAATCGTAGTAAAAAATAAAAGATATATTAGTTGTTAAAGGCTATAATCCACAAGAAGGAATAGACTATAAAGAAACAGATTCTCTAGTAGCTATACATGAATCTATTCGTATTTTAATTTCCTTGGCATCGTTCTTTAATTCCAAACTTTTTCAAATGGGTGTGAAGTCTTATTTACTTAGTAGATATGTTTAGTATGATGTTTAGGTTAAATAAAATACTATATTTATAGACAAAAAACATCCTAAACATGTTTTAAAAATAACCAAATCATTATATGAACTTAAACAAGCCCCTAGAGCTTGATATGATAGAATTTATGATTTTTGATACAAAAAAATTATGTTAAGTGAAATGCTGATCCTGATATTTTTACAAAGAAAGATTATAAAAAAAAATTGATTGTTAAAATATATATTGATGGAATTATATTCGGATCTACTTAGTAATCCTTAACTGATTTATTTGTGAATCCCATAAAATCTGAGTTTGAGAGGAGTACGATGAGTGAGTTAACATTTTCCTTGGTTTTCAAATTTCTCAAAAACCAGAAGGAACTTAAATATCTCTACATAAGTATATTAAATATATTTTTAAGAAGTATGGATATGACAACACTAACAGTATAATTACTCCAATTGGTACTTCAAATACACTTGATATTGATGAAACTGGGAAATTAGTAGATCAAACATTTTTTAGAGGTATGATAGGAAGTTTATTATACTTAATGGCTAGTCCTTGAGAATTAATGTTTTTGGTATGCTTATGTTCAATATATCAACCTAATCTAAAGAAATATTATTTGAAAGCAGGGAATAAAATTTCTCTATTTAAAGGGAACAATGGATTTAGGACTTTCCTATTCTTCTAGAAATGATTATGTTTTAAAAAGATTTTCAGATGCTGATTTCAGTGGATGTAGAATGGGTAGAAAAATTACATCCAGAACTTTTCATTTATTATGAGATTCATTTGTTTATTGGTCATGAAAGAAGAAACACTTTGTACCACTTACCACTATTAGTTCTGAATATGTAGCAGCTGGAAGGTGTTGCGCTTAAGTGTTGTCGATCCAACACACACTCACAGATTAAGGAAGGAGTTTTTACCAAAACACAGAAATTGTGTGATAACACAAGTTCCATTTCCCTAAATAAAAACAATGTACATCACTCTCATGAAAAACACGTAGATATTAGGAATAACTTTTTTAGGGATCACACACTCAAAGTAGATATCATTTTTCAATTTATCGAAATGCAGGATCAACATGCGGATGTTTTTACAAAATCGTTACCCACTAATAGATTTGAATACATTAAAAAAATTAGGTGTGATCACCATAAGGTAATCTTCCATATTAACTGTTTTCTGAAACCTATTTCCTTACATTAAGAAACTCTTTCAAAGGCGGTGTACATTTGTTTATTGTTTTATTAAAATTTTCTTTCTTAATAAAAAAACTTTCGGAACCCAAATTTTTTTTTCTTAATCAATTTTTTCGAAACCTAAATTTTTTTTAATAAAATTTTCAAAATCTAAATTTCTGGAATAAAAAAATTACTTTCCCTAAAAAATATATCCAAAATCTAAAAAAACTTTTCATATCTGAAAATTCTTTCTAAGAAGTCTAGAAGGTATGTTTCCTTACTTAAATATATGTAATTGTATTTTTTACATATTAGCATTTTATCTTGTTTTAAGAAAAATTTAATCGGATTCACTTTCTTGAAATCTAGATTTCTTTAAAACCTTAAATGATTGGAACCTACCAAATCCTTCTTTGGAACTCATCTCAACCATCAGATCAGATCGTGATTATTTCAACCATTTGATCAAATCATGGATTCGAAAAATTGCCTAGAAGCCTATATCAATTCCCCACAAATCCTTGTCCCACATCGGTTTTTCAAGACCTTGTGTGGTGAAGCCCTGCTCCTCTTCAAATAGGTTTTTCATTTTTTCATGTTAACGTACATTCTGGAAATAGCTTGAAGCTTCCCCATAGAAGCAAATGTCTTCAACCAAGGAAGCCAAGGAAATGAAATTTTACAAGGAAATATTAGTTGACCAAAAATTATTTTCTATGTATAATTTGATGATTACAAAAACTATATATATGAATGGATAGGAAAGTGTTTTTTTTGCCAAGATGAAGAGTCAGGATATGGTTTTTTCTGACCATCTCATATATTTTTATGATACAATCAGTTTTTATAAAGAAGGGGGAAGGGAAAAAAATTTTAAGAGATATTGGAAAACCTATTATTTTTCTTTAAATATATAAGAAAATAATCTTGGAATTCTTTATGTAGGTGAGGTAATATTTTTCTCTCACAAGTTGCTCAATAAGTTAGGATGTTTTGAGATGGAAAAGGCAATTGAGTACCTTGGACACAAGGGAATAAAGTCACCAAAGATAAATCATCTTTCAACGAACTACAAGATATTATCATTATGGTTACAAGGTTTTGTTATTCCCAGAAAGGGAGACAATTACTCAATAATGAAAAGGTTATATATTTATATTGGACTTTTTGGTCATCGTTATAATGGTAAACCTATTGAAGTAAATCCTTCTAAAAATCACCAATATATATAATGGAACACTCAAGTCTCAGATAATCATGTATCTGGTGATCTTTTCAAAGATCATAGATATTATCTTGGAATACTTTAAAATTCCAAGGAGTTCTAAACCTAGAACATTAAAGATCATGTTTCTGAGTGTTGATTCTCTGAGGAGGATGAAATTTGATTTTAGTACCAAATTAGGAGAGTTTTATGATCTTTTTGAAAGTGAAGTTCAAGCTTTAGTCGAGAAAGGGGAAGTAGGAGAAACTTCCAATAAATCTTAGAATGAGATAAAAGAGAGGGAACCAAAAACCAAAGAAAAATCTATAGTTACATGAACTCAATCAGCTCCACCAAAGCCGAAAAATCAGAAAACATTCTCTGATGAAGTGTTAGTGAAGTTGAGGAAGGATAAGAAAAACAAGGAAGGAAGGAGAACCAAGATTTGGACTGGGTCCTATTGAGGAAATTTCCTTGAAAATTCAACCTGCTGAAGAACTTGAAATGGAATAATTAGAGAAGAAGTTGATGAATAAAATTCCAAATGCTGACATTGTTCAAGATCTTCTTAAGGATACTGGGATAGCATCCGAAAAGATTCAGGTACCAGAATCCTTTCTCCAAGAAACAATTTCTTTAGAAACTCTAGGAAAGAAAATGTCAATTCCAGAAGCTTTTGTATAAGAATAGATAGTTCAATAAGAAGAAGTAGAAGAAGAAGAATAAGAACAAGAAGTAGAAGAAGAACAATAAGAATAAAGAATCGAAATTAAAAATATGATATAGCAAGTATAATAATACCATAAGGAGGAAAGTCCATTAGAAAAGTTATTAATCCAAACATCTCAGGTTGAGTCAACCAAAAATGTTTCTCAAGGGAAATAGGATGATGGACCGGATGAGGTTGATAAACCAATTTATGATGAGAGGAGAAACCTTTATTTCATCAAACCTATTGATGTATTGGAAAATGCTGAGAAAGAAAATGTTAATTAAGACAAGATAGTCCAACTCTCTAACAGTGAGCAGGAGTCTCCAAGGGCGGAGTAGGTTATTTTTAAGGTGGATAAAGAAAATAATGTAGTTGTTGATACACCTAATAAGGCTATGATCGTGAAATAGAAGAATTATTTTGGTGGATCGTCCATGAAAAAAGATGAAGAGTAAGAAAAAATATTCTCTCCTTCAAGGGAATCCGATTTTAAATCATTATCTTTGATGGCGAAGGATTTAGTTGTTCAATCTTTTAAGAAGTCAGTGAACATAATACCTTTTCATCCCAGTATTGATTCGAGATTTCAGTTGCCTCAATATTCTTTCAATCCGATGTCAGATTCAATAATCATGCTCATGCAGATGTTTAACAACATTTAGGCATATTACAAAACATTCCATATTGGTTATGATCCTCATAGGAAATCATGTAAGGAAATAACAAAATGGTCTAAAAGAATGATTGAAGACATTATAATCATTGATGACTTCCAATAATCAATAAAATATTCTTTTAATAATTATTATGATAGAGTTAAAAAACGTTCAATTAGTTTTTCATAAAATATGAATCTTGAGAATGTAGCCCAGAGGAAAGAAGATAATGATCTGAATGGGAATTTAAATCAGTTGCCTTAAATTTAAAGAGAGAAATTGAGCTCAAGGAATAGTTGGAAGAAAAGTTTAGTAAAAAAGAAAAGGTATTAAAGTCTCAGGCATAAATTCTGAAGTCTCAAGAAGAAAAATATTAAAACTTTGGAAAAGAAGAATCAGGATCAAGATTAGTTGCTCAAGTGGTTTGAAAACGATCACAATGAGCTCAAGATATTAAAGGCTACCTAATAAAGATCATTCCCAAAGAAAATAAGGATGAATTATTTTCTTGTCAATCCAATATTCTGTTTTATTTTTACCTTGTAGCATTTTTTATATCATAAAGAAAATATTTCTATCCTTAAATTTTTTTCCCTTGTGTATCACTAACCTTTTAGGTACAATTTTCCCCTCCGATAATTTTTTGAAATCATAAAGGGGGAGAAAATAATGTTAAAAAATATACTAAGTATAAAGAAAATAATTCCCTTAGAAAGGGGGATATTAAGTAATGGGTGAGTTTTCATAAATAAAATTTTCTCAATCAACAAAAAGTCACCTCTCTAAAAAAATACAATAATACAATCCTTAAGGATATCAAAACTTAAGGGGGAGTTATTTGTATTCACCATGGTTTATAAGTAAAGGGAGATATGTTTTCTTTTATAGTTAAAAAAGAAAATTCTTTATTCTTTATAATATTTTTCGAAAGGTTGTTTGTGCTTTCCAAAAAGGGGGAGATAGTTGAGTCAAGAAGGGCTCCTTATTAATTTTCCATTCATCTATGTTTGGAAACTCACAAAAACATTTTCTAAAAGAAAATTATGTTTCTCTAATAATTATTTTCTTAAGGAAAATTTTCTTTCTAAATTTTTTTATTCATTTCTTTTTTTATTCCTTATTCAATGCCTTCTCAAAACCAAGTCTAACCATTTTATACTAAGTCAAAAATCATATCCTTATCAATATCCTCATAATCATATAGTTTCATAGATATCAAATTTTCTATTTTCAGACTCTGAGTTATTTGAAATTAAGACTCCAAATTCTATAAAATTCAGACTCATGTTTCTTTAAAATTAAGACTCCAAATTCTCTAAAGTTTATACTCTGAATTCTCTAAAATTTAGAATTAGAATTCCTCTGAATTCAGACTCTGAATTCTTTGGAATTCAGACTCCTAATTCCTCAGAATTCATACTCTGAATTCTTTGAAAAACAGAATCTTAATATCCATGTTTTTAGAATTTGATTGTTATATTTTTTAGACTCTGGCTACTATTTTTTACCCTAGATATTGATTATTCATTTTTCGTTAAGCTACTATATTTTCAATTACATTCTATTGATTCTTAATAATGATAATCCTTACCAATATTTTCCTACGTAAATGATGTCCTAAAATTTGTCTCTATCCAACCTTTGGTTAAGTGACACATTTATAGGCCCCTCCAAGATTCAAGGAAAAATATAATTGTTGGAGGAGGGAGCTGACCATTGAACTTTTTCTTATAAATAGGATCTCATTCGAATGATCTCAGAATCCATCTATCGATTGATGATCCTAGAGATTACATATTGTTAAGTGATTTATAGTGAGAGAAAGACTCTCGTGCCTTGTGTGTTTTATAAACATCTTGTTCAGATTGCTTTGTACAACTCTGATTGTTGCTGAGTACAATTTGGGGCTTTCGGGGATAGGAAGGCAGAGGCGATGACTACCTTAAAGTTTGATGGATTTCAGGGATAGAAAGACAGAATCTGATATTGTTCTCAAGGGATTATCCTCGGGTGGGTAAGATAGATGTTTTTTAAAGTATAAATGAAGGGACCTTTATCCAAGGTTTTTGGATACCCAACTCTTGGGGTTAAAATATTTTCTACTTGTTTACTTAATTATTGTTTCACGTTTTATTTCCTTAGTATTTTATTAAATAAATAAAGTATAACTTTGTTATAAAATCTTGTACTTGTACTTACTCTGATAAATAAGATTACATACACTTAAAGGTTGAATATTTCTCTAAGTAATATTTTCATAAGTTTTTTTTCCCGATCCATCTTTCTGGAGCATAATCAAATTTTTTTCTTAGTTAAGAACAAAATAGGGTTTGTGAATTTAACTTATTTAACTTCGTTAAACATAGATTTTATTAAGGTTGAAAACAAAAGTTTTTAAACATACAATTCACCCCCCCCCCTATTGTAATTAATTATCTACATATACTATTTTGATCCAATAAGAATGTCAAACTATAAATTTTTTTAACACTTTTAACTTTATTATAAAATAAGAGTATATGAGTAAATTTCAAAATAATTTTTTTTAAATGCTGTAAAAACTATTCATAACATTTTTATCTAAAACTAACCCTCAATAATTGATAATTGAAAATACATTATAAATATTTAATAGAAATTTAGATTTGAAAATAAAGAAATATCATGGAACGAAAACAATTTAAAATATCATATTAAAACCCACATCGTAAAAGTGATAATAAAACTTAAATTTAAAAATATGAAAAATCTAATTGTGAAGGTAACATGAAATAACAAATAATTGGGTTTAAAATATAAATTATAAAATTTTAAATATTGGAAACGGGGATAAGGAGTGGAAAATATCATTAAAGAGGATGTAAATTATTCTCAATAAGGATATAATTCATTAGAATAAAATTTTATCACGGTAAAAGGTTTAAATTAAAGTTCAATTTAACACTGTATATGAATAAAAAGTACCATGAAATTAAATATTAGGGTGTAATAAACTGATATTGGAATAAATTATTTCATAGATAAGCATTATAACTCATCTATGGGTGTTGAGTTAACAAAACTCCATCCAACTTTGTAATTTTTCTAATCAAAATCCATTTAACGAGAGAACATGTTATGGTTCATAAAACCCAAAAAATTAGATTTATATGGTAAAATATATTAATTATGAATTAATCATAAAATATTTAATATATCATTGTGCATAATAAAAAATATGTCTCTACAAATTTAATTTTTGACAAAGAAAACCTTACCTTAATTTCCAACTTCCACTAAAGCACTTAAATCATTAATATAAGAAAATAAGTGTAAAATTCTCCAATTTCATAAGATTTTTCATGACTATAAATTTTTATGAAATTAATTTATAATTATTACCAAAATGAATATTCATTTTTTATTATCTATTTTTGATATTAAGAGCGAGTAAGCTATATTGTTTTGAACTAGTTTTTTAATTATGATGTTGTTATTCATTATTCGATGAATATTCATCACAGAAATATCATATAAGATACTATAATTTCTGATTTATTATTATTTATAGTGTTATAATTAAATTTTATGGGGGTTTCATTATGATCCTTAAAAGTGAAAATGATGATGAGCATGATTCAGTGATTTTCAACAAACAAACGATAGTATCTTAGTTAATAAGTTTAATATTAATGTTACCATTCCAGAATAAAAAATAAAATTTTTAATTACTTATTTATATCATATTTTATCTATACATAATTAATCATATTCATCCATGATATTATTTAATATCACTATTAAATTCGGTGGTTAGACCGACCCAAACATGAGCATTCAATAATTAATAGATGATAATGCAGTAGTTTAGTTATAATATCGTTTTTAAAGGGTCATAATGATATTTTTTGTGCTTTATTAACTTTATAAAACAAAATTAAAGATAATTATAAGACTATTTAATTGATATGAAACTATTATATTGTATGAAAAAATTGGTTTTCTATATAGTACTCTTATTTTAGAAAGTTGAATTTATAATGATCTTTTTGTTGCTCATATTATAAAAAGGTCACCAATTATTATTAGTAGAATATTTATAATGTCATAAACATAATATTTATTAATTTAACTTGATCTAATTACCATCCATGAAAGGTAGTGATGAAAAATAGAACATGCCATTCCATTCAGGTGGTAGTCCGCACACACACATGGATGATTGTTTCATTTTCCATAGAATGGGAGAAATGAATAGTATGGGTTATTATTTAGAAATATAAAACAAGTTATAAATATCACAGATATTTATTAAATTAAATTTTAGGATTTTCCATGTAAGGTGGTGTATGAAATTTAAATATAAAGATTCTTAGAAGTGGTAGTCTTCACATAATAATGAATGTCATTTTCGTTTTCCTTGAGGGAAGCGGGAAAGGTTGTAAATGTATATTACCAAAATATAAAAACACTAAATAAACTATTATTAATTAATTTATCATATAATATTTGTAAAAATATATTTTAAAGTAAATAATAGAAATGAAATAAAACATAATAAATGTTAGTACGTATATTAGGAACTTTAAACTTCCCATGAATGATTCCTTGAAAATAAAATAAGTAGGAAAAAAAATCTTTTATACAGAATACTAATTAAGTGTAATAGAATTCCAAGTTAAATAAATAAATCATATATTCAATATTAAACAAAATATTGCAGTGTCTTTCTAGGGGTGGTGAGATACCTTTTTTATTAGTGGTGAGAATGACATTTTTTTAATTATTCCATCTTAACATAAAGACAGTGTTTGTTTCAAAATTCAAGAAGACTTGAAAATCAAAAATAATGGAGTGAATATAATGTGTTTTATCCACACCTCAACTACTTAGTCAAAATATTTTTCTAATATGATATTTCTTTAACTCCATGGGTTAACCCATTTTACCCTTTTATCATTTACAATGGTAACTTGTTTTCAACGTAGTAATTAACTTTTTATTCCTAAAAATAAAATGTCCCTTACTAAATTATATGGTAATTATAATTCAAAAATTTAAATCCATTTTATCAAAAAAAATCATAAAGTGATAAATAAATAATTTTCAAATAGGAGATGTATAATGTATTAAGAGAGCCTTATAGAAAAATGTAACATAACATTTAAAATATCAAACATAGGGTTGAAAATTAAAATTAATATTTTTTTTATTTAAAATTACTATTATATGATTAATATTTTTTATAGAAAAAAGTTTCATAAATTTCCATTTTATTATTACATTCTAATAATGTAATAAAATTCAAAGTATTTGTAAAAATTGTATTTTTCACTATTCAACTGAAATCAATCTTTTCAGAAAAATCCAAAAAAATATCCTATTATAATATTGTTACATAAATAAAAAAATTAGTCAAATTAAAATTCTAAAATTTTATAATTTATCATTTAAAAATAAATTCAATGAAACAAATTTTCATGCAAAAATAAATTATTAAAATTTTAAATGTTCTTATTCTAATTTTTTATCATTTTTTATTTATATAAGTTATAATAAATTATTAATATAAACAAAAAATATTATTTATTATATATTTAGTTTCTTAAAATAATGGTTATAAAAATAAAATTTTAGAAGAAAAATAAAATTTTAAGATTGAAATAATCCTATTAATTTTATTAATGCATTAGAATTTTTAATTTTTTCCATTTAAAATTAAAAATATAAAATGTATAAAATAAATGTGATAAATAACTTATTACCCTCATAATTTTACGTATATATTATACTAAATTCTAGTAAAATTCCCCCTCATTATATTTTTGTAATATCTAAGTATAAGGTATGGTATGGGGTTAATCGAGGGTGATGATTCCTCTATCATAGAACTTATGTAAATTTCCAAGAACTAGAAATTCTCTCAAGTTTAATTTCTATCATATCATAATTTTTTTATTTTTTCTTGGGTTTGGTCAAGGGAAGACCCTATCTCAAATAAATGACCTTCATAAGGGATACATTCACTACTTGATTCCATTTTATTCTTTTTTCTTCATAGATTTCATAATATGGGTACAAATTTTTAAACCAAATATATTAATGTGGAGAAATATTATATAAATATATAACAATTCCATTTTTGTTTCATGTTAAATATAGAAAAATATATCAAAGTAATATTTATTTAAATAACATACATAGTTAAATTTTGGATCATTACATCCCCCACCCAAATAAATTTTTAACTTATAATTTTTTTATTCCTAAATAATGAAATAATTAATGGTATCCATAAGATTTAAAAGAATATGGATATAAATTATAATAATGTTTTATTCTAACAATACTTTGTAGGACTAGTAAACCCATATTTTACCTCATTATAGTAATATAACTGATTTTGGGTTTTTATTTTACTATTTGTGAAAAAATAAAATAATATAATTGGATTTATTGTTTTTATAGGGTTTTTGTAGTCATCCTTAATAGGTGGTCATCGGTTGATTTTTAGATGTGCTTTTCCTATCTTTGAAATTATCACGTCCTTTATACTAAATGATCCAATCCAAGAAATAACATCACATCAAAATTTGATTAAAATAAGGGTAATAGGATTATATATGAATAATATTCTTATAAATATTTATTAGAGGGGATTTATTTACATTGTATTCAATAATCATAACCCTATGAGTTTTTTACAATAATTAACCATTTAGTCATGAAAGTGGAGATTATATTTTTTTAGTAATGATTATATGTACATAGGAATAGGTTTAATAAGATATGAAAACAACACTTATATTTTTTTAGTGGGAGATTATTGTTCCTCATACAATATAATTTAAATAACCAACTTATATATTTTTGGTTTTATATTATTTTCTTTTCCATGGAATATACCGGTTCATATCGTCCTCATAATCCTTTGGATCATGACATTGACTTGAATAGTGTACATGCTCCCCACAAATAATAGATTAAACTATTAGTGGTATATTTAGAAGAAATATATTTCACTTCTCTATGTCTACTGACCTCTTCACTTTTCTTCAATAATTAGTTACTTTATATCCTCCTTTTTTATATATAAAAGATCTACCATTTATTTTATGAAATTACCCTTAGTTATTTTTTCCACATTTTTTAAATGAAGAAAATTTAATTTTTTCCCTTCATTATATTCATCACCCAAACGTTGATGAGACACCAACATTTTTTTCTCTAGTTTTTTTTGGAAACTCAATGAATTTCTCGTTGTTAATCATAATTCACAATATATGATCACAATATTCATAGATCCATATTTTTTCCCATTAGGTTTATTATTGGGACAATATCTACATTTTCCATGAAATAACTTGTTAACATGGCCCCTTTGGGCTTCATCCATTACTAAAAAAATGAGTTTATCAAGAGTAATGAAAAATTAACACCATATGTAAATTAGACTCAAGTAATTACAAGAAAAATTCAACATCAAAATGTGTTAGTTTTCAATATTGTTACATTATCTTTTTGTTTATGATAAATCTCTCTCAATATATTCTTGTATTATTTATGTTAGTTTATATCATATTCTATAACATAATAAATCATTAGTAATTTATTACAAAGAGAATATAATTAAAAAAAATCATATCCCCTGAGAGTGTTTATCCAGGTGTTAAGTCTTAAGATCACTCATCGTGCCCCAAAGTAAATATTGAGTAGATTCACAACAAGTATTTTTCAAGATGATAACCCATATGTTCATCTATTCCATAGCCACATTTACATTCCAATATCTAGATAGGGGTATAATTTCTAGAATAACTACACAATCTATACTTTACCAAATATTTTGGATTTCATCCTACACATAGAATTATTCCCCAGAATTATACTTAGGTTTTTCACTAAATATAGCCTCTTGTAATTTCTAAAATATTAAACATTATATCCAAAAACCTAAAGTTTAATCCATACCTATGAAATTATAATCAACCTTAACTTATTATCCCTTAAATTATCTTCAATAGAAATCCTAATATCTAAAGTTGTCTAAACTGGCTTTGATACCAACTATGATAGACTAAAAATGTGATGGTGTCATAATTATATGACTTAACGAAAATATTTATTTTCAATATTTTCCCATTATATTTTAGGTTTAGAGTTTTGGATAATTAGTATAACATCCTATGATGATTTTGTTTTTAAATAAATTTAATTTCTTTGACAGCTTGCGAAACACGCAACCCAATGTCTAAATGAACTGTAATATAGTATACCATTATAACCCATCTATTAAATTGTCAATATGAATAGTAATAACCAACTTTAAAAAAATTATAATTGTTTTAGATATAGAAAATATACATTTTTAGTTGTCTTTATAAGATCTGAAAAACAAATTCCTTAAAAATGGTTTTCTTAATTTTTCTATGAAAATAATATAATTCAATTTTCCAATTTCAGAAAATATTATTTACTAAATGAAATTTATTTTTACAATGAATATTTCAAAAATATCATAGAGTTAATGTTTTATAATTTAATGAAGATATTAGTTTTTTGATCAATAGTGAAAGTATTGATTTTAATTATAAAAAATTTAATTTAAAGATTTTAAAAAAATTTATTTTATTTTAAATTGTTGTAAAAGTAGTAGTAGTTTAATTATATTATTCATAATTAAATTTAGGTCATTGGAATCAATTTTATGTTTAATTTTTATATAAAAAATAATTATTATTGAGAAACCTTTTTCTTTAGAAACCCACATTTCGTTACTTTTGTGTGTTTAATTTTAAATTAATATATGAAAATTCTATAAATTTAATTTTGAAAATAGATTCCAATTTTAGAATTAGTAAAATTGATATTTGTTAATAAGGTCAACTTAATTTTTTTCATAATTAATATTTAAAATAGTAAAAATCTATTGTCGATGTTAATGTAAATCATATTTACCAAGGGTTAACTTATAGTGATAAAGATTAAAATGACTAAAGAACTTTCTGACACCCCATTGGTTGGTTGTATTATTATCTTACTCTTATCACCTTCTAATATGAGAAAATTTTGATCAATTTTTACAAAAAATATAATTGAAATTATTTTAAAACATTGAAAATTGCATGTGTGCCACACACCTCAATTATAAAAGGTCACCTCCTCCTCTCAATTATTCTCACCTCTTAAGCCATTTAACTCAGCCAAACCTTACCAAAATATCTCTCTAACATTATTTTCCATGTTTTGGAGCTATTTTTCTTACCAAAAGACCAAACTAAGGGTCCTTAATAAGATATCTAAAAGAGGTTTTTCTAATTGAATGAGGTTATAGAACTTTTGAATCAAATTGAACTTGTGTTAAGGGATTTTCATCTCAATTTTACTTATACGAGACACATTCCATATTAACCATTTTTTCATTTATTTAGTGCATATAATGGAATTGAATTTCTTTCACGATTATCCACCAGAAAAATAGGGGGATATACATATCTATTTAATTATCTCACTTTCTTGAGGATTTGATTTGAAAGTAATCAAATGGGTAAAAGGTTTATGTTATAATTACAGTATTTATTAGAATTATCAATGACTAAGTTTCCAACGATGAAATATTATGATATACCTCTCAATAAAATCATTACTTTTCTTATATTCTAGTTATCATTTGATATTACAAGTTTTCCTTTCATTTTTATCTACTTAAGTACTCAAGATACTAAAATAATACTTTTAACGAAAATCAAATTTATATCTATATTCGGTCGAACATTATTTCAATTATAGACCTATGTATTGACAAAAAAATACAAAAAATTTCTAATACTATACAATGATTATTTAAATTTTAATTTACACCTAATTGACATTTTAAAAAATGTTTTAAAATAAATCTTCATATGATTTTTCAAATGAGGTACTTTTTTACTATTTACAAAAGTATGAAAGAAATGTTTTCTTTTTACTTGTACAACATGAATGTAATTTTCCACCAACATAAGAGCTCAATGAATTAAATATTATTTTATATGTTTTCACGGTTATTTAAGAAAAATTATTTTCAAAACTTTTTGTGAAATTTTAGTTTAAAATGTTACTTTAAAAGTAGGAAATTTATTTTCCTCAAGATTGTCTTAATAATATTGTAATGGTGTTTTTATTAATAAATGACAAAATCCCATTATTTTACTCAGGATATACTGGGGATATGATCCACGGACACAATACTTATTCTTTATTTGGATGGTTTATGGTTATGATGAAAATATTCTTAGAAAACCCATTCGTTTTTCTACGGGTCAAGTAATGATGAATCGATGTAGTGACTATAAAATCCATTTCTTTTCGATGGATTAATACATGATAAAATATTTGTGATACCTATTTCTTTTTCAATGGTTATGATATGATTAATGACATGTGATCTTGTAGAACACATATATTTGACTTTATTTATGAGATGGGTGGTCCTATAATTATATATCCCTCTAATGAATTAGGTTAACAATGATATCTCATGAGAAAAAATAGAACTGGAATAGAGAGTGAACCCAATTTATTAAATTACTCTATCTACAATGATAGTCTTGGGAGTGAACATTGAATACTACAATGGTATGGTGAGTGAAACCAATCCACAATGATAGTCTCAAAATTAAGCCCTGACTAACAAAGAAATGATATTACATGCTTATGTGTATCTCACAAATCATTCATTTAATACAATGTTATTCTCTCATGGAATGTTTTATTTTATTCTTTTATGATTCACGTCTTATGAACATCCAAGAATTTTTCCATGACCCATGATTATGATCTAGGATATAAAGGGTATAGTTTCTAAATGTTATGATCATATTCTCAAACCCTTATACTAATATTATATTTAAGTGATCTTTATATCTCCCATGCATAACGTTACTGAGAATTATATCTTACCCTTTCTTGTGTTTACTTTCCCCTGGTTAATAAAAAGGTTATTGTGTATTATATGTCTAAGAAGGGTGTTACTTATGAAGACCATAGTGGGAGATGATATGGTTTACATACAAACCTGTTCTTTATATACCCAAGATTCCAAAGGTATAAAACCTATACAATTATGTCATGGTTATTTATGTTATGAATACTATTTTAACAATATTTAATATCCATGTATGAAAATTATAGTTTTTTATAGTTAGAATCAGTGAAAGGATTATTTACCTTTAGAAACAATGATGATAAAACATTGTTGAGAACATTAGGGATAGTTGTGTATATAGGTTAACATCTTAAAGTTTTGGTAATGATCTTGAATGGGCTAGTATAAACCTAAAGAATCATTGAATAGAAATAAGGTCTCTTTATTCAGATGTCTTATTAATTATTTTTTAGGATTATTTTATTTTCAACTATTGTTATTATTGATCACTCTTGGTTTTCTAGTTTTAGTCAATGGATAGAACCCAAAGAAATCAGGTTAATGATTTAAAAATTGGATAATTAAATGATTTCCATCTGATGTAACCAAATGTTAGGGGATATAAAATATAATATTTCATTCTTTTTCTTACAAAACATTCGCAGGCTATGAATCATGTTCAGCTTCTAAATGGGAAAAGGGGGAATAATATTCTATTGATTCCATGAGCTAACATGCACCTTATTTTAATGGATACAATGATCCAATAGTCACTGAGAAATGTATGGGTACCAATGAAAATATAATTTTTTTCTCCATGTTTTTAAACATTAAAAGGTTATTTTGGCTATCAATCATTTCGAAGGAAAAGTAGATCAATTGTGTATTCTTATCTAGAAAACAAAGAAACTAGATGAAATTAACTCCATAAAGTACAATGAGTTTAAGAGATTATTTTTCAAAAATTACATTCCTCATACTCTTTATATCCAAATAGAGAAGGAATCCATTCTACTATATCAGAAGGATAATGATTCTATTGGTACTTACAAGGAAATTTTTACAATAATTTTAAGGTCTACTTCTGGTATTATTATACAATCTGAAAGTGATTTTGATCAATTTTTTGGATGATTAAAACCAATTATAAGAAGGTTGTTTTTAATAAGGTATTTCAGGGACTATGAATATATAATTCTATGTGTTATCAATGTGGAAATATATATTGGTGTTAACCATAAATCTCATGATTTTGATAAGCAAATAATGATTGAAATAAAAGGAAATTATAAAAAAACAAGGAGAGAATAAGATGATATTTTCTTCCTTGTCAAAGTGTGTAAGAAAACATGGAGGATATTTTCTTAAGGGGACTAATAAATGTTTTAAGATTGGAGAGAAATTCTATATAGAGGTTGAATACTAAAGTTATGGGAAAAAGGTTCTTAATGATGTGAATAGATAGAAATATACACAAAATACACCACCCACGCTCCCGTATTTCTAATGCAAGATGTATGGGAATTAATATAACCTTTCCTCAGATATGATTTTAATTAATGAAGATTGAAATAAATAACATATTAATCCTAGAGATAGAGGGAAAATAATTTGATCACTACTACTGATGTGGATAATGATGTTTTGAAGGGTACACTTACTATCCACTCTATAATTCCTAATTTCTTATTTAATTTTGGATCCACACACTCTTTTATATCTGAATAATTTTCTAAAGGTATCAAAATACCACCTCAATAATTAGATGAACCCTTAATGGCATGATGATCTCATATCAAGTATATGATTCTCATCCGATTTAAGTTTGTGGGGATTTTCTTCTTACAAATATCATTGTTCTCCCTGAAGTTGAATTTTTTGTTATCTTCGGCGTGGATTGGAATTATTTATATAATTTCCACATCAGTTTCCAAATAAGTAAAGTCTTGTTTGATATTCCAAACCAACCTATGCACTTATATAAGTGGTATGATAATTCCAATGAAAATTTCATATATTGTATGGGTGTTGATTCTTATTCAAAAGTATTTTTTATCTCATATGGGTGGGGAGAAAATCAGAATTGAAGATATACCTATTACACAAGAGTTTATTAATGAATTTTTGGAAGTGTGTATTGTCATTCCCCCAAATCATGAAGTTGGGTTATTAATGGAACTCATACCATGTGCTAAACCTATTTCAAATACTCTATATAAAATTAATCCAGTTTAGTTGTGGTAATTGAAGAAGAAACTCTAGGAGAATCTTGAAAGTGGATATATTCATCCAAGTATGTCACCTTTGAGTACTCTTATTTTTTTGAAAGAAATATATACTGATGTTAATCTTAATTGATTATTATGAACTGAATAAGATCACAATCATAAACAAGCATCATTTACCACATATTGGGGACTTGTTTGATCAACTGGTTCAAGATAAAAACTTTTCAAAGATCGAACTTTGTTTTGGATATCATCAATCGGGGTAAAAGAAGAGGATATACACTAGATATAATTCCATACAATGTATTTCCACTAAAAATATATAGTTATTACATTTGGCCATACTATTTTACAGTTATCTTTACGGATTTAATGTATATAGTCTTTAGAGATTACCTTGATCTCTTTGTGGACAACTTTATAAATGATATTATTATAAATTAAAGTATCAAGTTATATTATTAATATCACTTAAGTATTTTAATAATGACCCTAAGAATGATAAGTTAAATTAAAAAATTAAAAAGTGTGAATTTTTACGACAAAATATTTAATTTTCATGTCATATAATCTTTAGTGAGAGTATATTGATCGATCCATAACTGATGAATGTTATTGATCATTGACCCATAAAAAACACTATGAATAAAATATAATGGTTTCTTGGTTTTTATAGATATTATAAATGGTCATTGGATAATTTCATATGACTATCTAATCCACTCAACAATTTAACTCGGATAAGAGAAAAGCCCTCTGGATAAATGGATGTGAGGAAAAGTTCAAGGAACTAAATTAAAGATTAGTTAGTGAACCTATGATTACATTACCCTATATTGGATAAGTGTTTTTAATTTATTTTTATTCATATAATAAGGGACTAGTATGCGTTCTCATGCAAAATGTAATGGTGATATCCTATGCCTCACAAAAATTGAGAGTTCGTGAAAAAAATTACCCAACTCGTGATTCAGAGTTAGTTGCAAAATTTTTTTCATAAAAGATATGGATACGTTATATTTAAAAATAAAATGTTATACATATAATGATTATTAAATTTTAGAGTATATATCAATCGAAAAGAACTGGTTATATGCCAAATAAGATGGTTGGAGCTGATTATCAATTATGATGACTCGGCAAATTTAGACCCTGGGAAATCAAACAAAGTGGTTGATGCTTTTTGTTAGAAAAGATTTTTCTAGCTTATAAATGATAATGATCTCAAAATGTAACACCCTTATGTTTTATGAAATATTTTTTTGAATGATTTATTTTCTTCGATAACTTGTGTTATAAACACCACAGAGTTTTAATGAACCGCAACAAATAATTAATATTATAATTTAAACATGAACGTTATTTTCTTAAAATTAAATTTTTTTATATAATAAGATAATTTTTTAAAAAAAATTAAGTGTCATGGTTTTATATAAATAAAATAAATTGATTAAAATTTACTGAATTTGTAGCAAATCCAATATATGCTTCGAAAAATAAGTTTTTCTCAAAAAATGGTTTTTATTTATTTTTGTATACAAATAATGAACACAGTTTTTTAAACATTTATTAAATGTATTTGAGAAAATTAAATTCATTTTTTGAATTGAAATTTCCAAATTAACATAGGGTTTATTTTTTCTATTTTTATGAAAAGATTAATTTTTGGATGAAAAGTAAAAAATTCTTGTTTTTATTGAAAACTGCCTTTCTGTTTAAAGAAATTTTAAGGTTACGTTTTGATTTAAAATGGTTATAAAATTAAAATTATATCAATAAAATTATAATTAATATAATTTAGGTCATTATAATCAGTTTCATCATTAATTTTGATATATAATATTTTTTAACTATTGAAGGTTTTCACTTTGGAAAACCACTTTTCATCGCATCTGTGGATATAATTTTAAATTATATTCTACAAATTATATAAATTTAATTTAAAAATGGAAAAAAAATAATTTATTTATAATTTTAATTATAATATATAATAATTTAAAATTAAATTTTTACCACAATGAATATTAAAAATATTAAAAATTAATTATTTTGATTAAGGTGCAAACAGGTTTATGAGGGGTTAAACTGAAACGATAAGGGTTAAATATTTCCCAAAAAATTTATAATTCCAATTTTATGGAAATATTTAGAAAATAACACCTCAAATGTTCTATAATATCCTATTTTGGATCCTTTTAGCATGTGTGAAATGTGGGTACACATTATTCTTTTCAAGCAATCCATGTTTTTCCTCTCTTCAAATTATAAAAGACCACCCCTATCATCTCAATTTCACTCATCAAAAACCATTTGGTTCATAGAATAAATGACCAAATACATTCCTTAATTCTTCCCCCATTTCATAGATATTATTATTTTATGATTAATCCACCCAACAAAGCCACTGTTCCCCACCTAATATGGTTGTTTAACGATGATGTATCATTCTTAAATGGGTGTTTCTATTTTATTTCTTCCTCCACATCCTTAAATTATAATTAAACCATGAAAATAAAATAAAATAAGTATATTTCATATAATTATAATTTATTAGGTTATGTTTATGACCTACATTCATTTATTCTTCCTTAAAAAGAGAATTGAAACTGTTGATTGTGTGTATGGAGGACTTCCGCTTCACGAACTGAAATAATTCATTTTCCATCACCACTTCACAAAAATTGATATAATGATGTATTGAAAGTATGTAGATTATATTTATGACATAAATATACATTTTAAAATATAATATAAAATTTTTATTTTCATATCGCAACCTTTTGGACAATATTAGCGTCGCTCTTGTGTATGGAAGACTACCACCTCGTGAACTATTGTGATTTTTTTCATTTCAGTTTTACGTGTATGGTAATGAGGAATGATAAAATGTGTGTGTGTGTGTGTGTGTGTGTGTGTGTATGATATTTGTAACATAACTATACTTATTTAATTATTATATCACACATACCTTCTTACTTCCCATTATGTGTGGTATATGATAACGTTGCTCCTGTATACAGAGGACTACTACCTCGCAAAGCAATGTGAATCGTTCATCACTAATGATTTACAAGGAAGGTAATAAGGGTAAATTTAATGAATATCTGTGATATATATATATAATAATGATTCTTAAAAATAAATATTTTTTTACCATTATTTTTTTCATAAATTGATAAAATGGAAATAGTGTCCATGCGTACATACGACCAACTATATCCATGAACAGTGTATTTATTTTTATATACATAACTTTTATAGATTAATATTAATAAATATATAATAAATTTTTATGAAATTTATATCATGTTTAAAATTATAAATTTGATTTAACCATTACCTTGGTAATAGGACCAAAAATACCAAATCAAAACATTGACGAAAAACAATGCAGTTATTACCAGAAACATGATATTAACAAGGAATTGTAAATAAATGGTTAGTAAAAAGTTATAAGTAAATAATATATGCTTTGATAAATATTATTATGGTTATTTAATAGATGTATAATAAACCTATATTCATTATACATGAGTTTCAAACCTGCACGAAGAAAGTCGAGACTTATAGTAAGAGAATTTGGTCTCAAATTGTCTTCTTTAGGACTTATGTTATGTTATGTGCCTATATTATTTTATGTGGTTTATATAAAGGTCCATTATATTATATATCAATAATTAAGTTATTATCATGATATTAAATGTTTTTCTTAATGTTATTCTTTCATGGTACTTATGATTCAAAAGATTCCAAAGTGGTAAAGGTTTTATGCTACAATCTCATTGTTTATCATGATTATTTATGATTATGCTTCAAATAATGATATATTATGATATAGATCTCAATAAAAACATGAATTTTTTTCTGATGTGGTTATTTTTTATATATTTCATTTTTTTCTTCATTTTCATCTCTTTATGTACTCAATATTCTAAGAGAATGTTTTAAAAGGAAACAAACATTAAAACCCTTTTTCTTCTATATCCATGTTTTTTTAAAATGTTTTAAATAATGGTTTAACAATTATAAAATTCTTATTAAAATAATTTTTTAACCATTTTGGAGTTTATAAAAAATGATTTAAATAAATTTTTATGCCATTTTCCAAATAATGGATGTTTTTATTTTACAGTAAATGTAGAATGAATATTTCGTTTAACTTGTATGGAATGAATTGAATTTCCTGACATCATGACTAATAAATGTTTTAAATATTAATTTATATGTTTCAAAGGTTGTTTTAAAATAAAACTATTTCCAAAAATTTTTATGAACTTTTCATTTAAAAATGTTTATATTCAATGTGAAAATGTTGTTTTCCTAAAAAATATACTAAGTGAAATTTTAACATATTTTTACATATTAGATGTCATCCTTAAATGTTACATAAAATTTACTAGGTATATGATTCAATTATACATTCATTATTATTCTTTTAGATTTCATAGTTTTATGATAACAATATTTTTATGAAACTCGTCCATTTTCCACAAGTTATTATATGATAAATTGATGAAATGTTTATGAAACCCATTTATTTTCATGGATTATGATATGATGAATGTTTTATGATATTTTGAAGCCCATATATATTATTTTCATTATGTGATATGTGGGACCAGTATCTCCCCCAATTCATTGGGTAGTGATTAATGTTATATTAGCTCAAAGGGTATATGAGATGTTATCCCAAACCTGAAATATTGTACATGGGAGGTTATCCCAAGCCTAAAAGAGGGTATACGAGAGGTTACACCAAGCCTAAAAGAGGGTACATAGGATGTTATCTCAATCCAGATGTGGTTACAAAGGTGGTTATCCCAACACCAACATGTAATGAAAGTCTTCATGGATATCCCAGATATACAATTTTTAACGATTACGTGTATGTCACAAATACAAATCTTATGTCAATATTATAACATCATGGATTATGTTCTTTAATTACTTTATGATTAATTTCTTATCAACTACCAAGATTTATTTAATTACTTAATTTTACGATCAATCATAAATAGGGTAAGGTTTCTTTTAATTTTATCTATATATTCTAATACCCTTATGATCATGTTATGTTGATATCTCTATTTTTTACCCTTACTGAGCCTCTGAGATCACCCTTTCTTATGTATCTTTTCCTTAGATATGAATAATTCTATCATATAAGATATGTATAATAGGGGATATAGTTATGAATATCATAGTGGGATATGAGATATTTCAATTATGGACCGGTTATTTATGTTTCCAAGTTTCCAATTTCACTAAACCAAAATGATTATAGCCTGGATAGTTATGTAATTTTATAAATAATCATTTATTAATATGTAATATTAATTTATAATAATATTGGATTTTTTATAATTGGTATTATAGAAATGGTTTAGTTTACCATTGAAAATTAGTATGTGAAAACTTTAGTGAGATTCATGGGGATCTGTCTAAGTATAAGTCTAAGGAAAATTTTATGTATAGGAAAATATTAGGGAATATTGGTGAAGGATAGTGTGATTGGTTTCCTAGAAATTATTTCCTTTCAATATACTACAAGTTAATGCGGTTCTAGTATAAATTTACCTATGGGTAATAACTCTTATAAAGTTATGTTGGTCACGAATCCAGCATTACCTAGTACATGAAAATGGGATTTAGTATGGACCAGGTTTGAAACTCCTAGGGAATACGAATTGGAAATTCAAAAACACATTATGAACCATAATTAAGGATTTTAATAATAACCATTAATGTATTAAGTTAATAATAATGTGTCATAGACTGAGAATAATTTGTCAGGATTATACATCATATAAGATATTCTTCAGGATTATGTGGTTTCCCACAATGATTATTTATTCTTACACTATTATTTTATGTTTTAGTCCATGGATGTAACCTAAAGAAACCATGTTAATGATGAGTGCGATGGAAAATGAAATTATTGTCCTCTTGAGAAACCAAACATTTTGAGATCTGGAATAAAAAATCATGTTCCAATGGTCACAAAAGTTTATTAAGCTATGAATCATAATGAACTTCCAAACTGTCAAAGGAGGTAAAAATGTTTAGTTGATTCCTTTATGAGGAAACATCCACCTTGTTTTTGTATTTCTCTAGAACCTCTCGTTTTTTGAGAAATGGATCAGTGCCACTAAAAAGGTATTTTACATTATTCAATGTTTGGAGCATGAAAAAGTCATTTTGGTTTCGTATCATTTGGGATGAAAAGTTTACCAATGATGGGTTCTTATCAAGAATATAAGGCAATGGGAAGAAATCGACTCCATGGAGTGGGATGTGTTTAAGAAATTATAATATAATATTCACTTTCAACTTATTCTTTATAAAAATATAGAAGGAATTAATTGATCTAAAATTGAAGGGTGATGAATATTTTGGTGTATATTACGAGAATTTTACAATACATGTGTGGTATGCATCAGATATTATCATCCATCCTAAATGTAAGGTAGATCAATTCTTCAGTGGAAAAAATCCAAGTCTTCGAATAGAGATATCCATAAATGAATTTATTAGATATGAACAAATCATTCATTGTTCTAGCAATGTGAAAAAATACATTTTAGTTACCCATAAATCTCAAGGGTTTGATAAGAAAATAAATATAGTATTAAAATAAAATTCTAAAACCATGGAGGGAGAAATATTATATTTCCTTAAGCATGAAGTTTGGAAGGAAACATGGAATAAATTGGTTTAAGGGGGAGAATAAATGTTTCATGTGTGGTAAATAAGGTAATCATGAAATTTGTTGATGAATTGATGGTAATAAGTTAGTTAATGATGCAAATATAGATAAAAATCTATACAATTCACTGTCACGACCCGTCCTCGGGACTCGTGCCTTGACTACCCCAAACTCGCCTCCCATAGGCCAAGGGCTGGAGACTAGAACCAAAGGCGTAAATCCCTATAACTGGGAATGCATTGCCTTTATGAAATGTAAACACACACATAACCAGAGTACAAGCGGAACCAAACACTAAGTAATGCAATATAACAAGTGTTTTGAAAGTAAAAAGGGGGCCAGAAATACACGCCCAACAGTAAAGTACGAGAAAAAGGCAAAATGGCAAGAAGGTGTCAAGATGATCCTGGATCATCCTCTGGAGTCCCTACTTTAAGGGTAGGTACAGATGGCCACCTCAGCTCTCTACATCTGTTTGTCACCTCTGGGTACCATCTCATCGTGGAGTCCACCTCCGGGTACCCTCTCGTTGTCACGTCCACCTCCGGGTACCGTCTCGACGTGAAGTCCACCTCCGGGTACCCTCTCGTTGTCACGTCCACCTCTGGGTACTATCTAGCTCTACAAGCCTCGACCTCGATCAGTGATGTCCGTTGTCTGCATCCAACACAACGTAATGCTGATGAAGCCCGTGCAGGGGTGAGTATACGATACTCATTAGGGACCCCGAGACCCCCGAAGGTCTCCCTAAATCCACAAAGGATACACCACAACAAAAAGATACAACCTCGAAGTAACATCCAACACTACTTTGGTATATGACCATACATATACCTAAGTCATCAATTCCAGTTCGGATCCAACATCCGAGCCCATGTTCGATCACGTTCACACTGGATAGTGCAACTCAATCCACACAGGATAACACAACCAAATCCACAAAATAAATCAAGTAAATCATATCGATGATAATGATTGAATTCAAGACTTAGCTCACACAGGTATACATCATTTGTAAAGCAAAAAGGGGATGATCAGAAGTAGTTACTGATTCATATAGTTGGGACACATGTAGGATACTACAACAGAGTTCTATACTATCAGACCGACGTAGGATACAAGTACAATAGTCGTCACCGCCGAACCCACGGAGGATTCCAGTATGGTTGTCGTCGTCGTCGAACCCACGTAGGATTCCAGTATGAAGGACTTCACTATCGAACCCACAGAGTATTCTAGTACGGTTGTCATCGTCATCGAACCCACGGAGAATTCCTGTATGAAAGTATTCACCGTCGAACCCACGGAGGATTCTAGTACGGTTGTCATTGTCATTGAACCCACGGAGGATTCCAGTACAAAATACTTCACCGTCGAACCCACGGAGGATTCTAGTACAGTTGCCATCGTCGTCGCAGTCCGATCCAGCTCTAGGGTTCCCGCACACAGCATGCTCATTTTTGGGAAGGTCCGCTCCACGATACAAGGGGTCTACGCATCAACTGACACGTAGTTTGGATTTGATGTATTCCAAAGTTCCGCCTCGTCGATAAGAACTCAACGTGACAGACGGAGCATCAATCGGACTCCCGGTCTGAGAGTTATTGGCATTTTTGTTCCAGGGGCCCAGTTGGTTTTTAAGTCAAAACCAACCCGACCGCACTCCAACTGTATCCAAACCTCGAGCGGAGTAAGCCAAAAGGTCTGTCTCACTAAGATGAATTCAACATAGTTGAGGGAACGTCAATCGGACGTCCAGAGCTCAAGTCATTTGTGTTTCTGCTCCAAGGGCCCGGCTTGTTTCACGCTCGAACCAACCCATCCATACACAAAGTTCTCTGAAAACCTTATTTTAATATACTGAACCGACCGTCTTGATCCAAGGATCGCATTGTAACTAACGGTGCGTCGATCGGAGGTCTGAAGCTCAAGATATAGGCAAATGACTGAAAATAGTCCGAAATGGGGGGTCTGGGCCTGGCCCAGCCCAACCCCCCCTAGGTCGGCCCGAACCGGGTCGACTCGGCCCGGTCCGCGCGACCCGCCCCGGACCGAAAGGGGGGGTGCGCTGGCTAGGCCAGCAGCCGAGCAGGGGGGACCGTTTCCCCCCTTTGCCAGCAGACGCAGCACTGGGTGTCGTGTCCCCCCCGGATCCTACACGGCTGCGGGATCCGGTCATTTTGCCGCTGTCACGGCTGAAGCCGCGGCGGCTCCTACTGGCAGTGCACCGGGGCGCCGCCGCGCCGGCGGGGCGCGCCTGCAGCGCCATCCGCGGACCACCGGACGCGCTCTGGTGGTCCGTTTTGCCCGCCGTCTGCGCCTGCAGCTCTACCGGGAACCGTAGATTACTGTGAAGGGTTCAAAACGCATTTACGGCCTGCTTCGTCGTCACCTTTTAATCCGCACACCAATAAACAAACATCGGAGGGTTGTCGGTCCGTGTTTTTCCAGCATGCACCCTCCGTGTTAGGTGTTTTTCAAATGGCAATCATTAAAAGACATGCTTTAGACGAGGGTATAATTTATTAAAGGTAAATTATTCAAACACCCTGAAATTAAAATAGGCATGCACAAGGGGAAAATACACATATTCACTATATACTAAAACCCCCTACCACGATGAATTCGTCAATCGAGGTTTGTCGCGGGAAAAAGACGTCGTGGAAGATGGCGTCGCGGAACGAGGATCCGTAAGCGTCGCCGGTGTTCGCCCGATGAAGGATGTGGCGACTCGCTTCCTTCGACGCGGGAAGAATATGCAAAGATGAGATGGCGTTCTTCATCGAAGCTTTGGTGTTCCTCGTGTTCTTCAAGAATGAAGAAGAAAATCTTCTAGATTTCTCTCCTCCACACAGAAAATCACCCACGATAAAATAAGACGTTGTCTTATTTTATTTACACACACACAATCCATCAATAATTTGAAATTCAAATATCTCATTCAATTAATTAAATTAATTGAAGAGTATTTAATATTTCGATTAATTGCATGAGTTGACATGCCATTAAAATGGTGGTGCGGGTGTGTTACACAAATAAATGCACGAGGGGTTTTTTAAGGGATTTGAAGGGGTGGGGCTCATGTAGGTCCCACATCACTATTATCCTACCAAATTGAGTTAGGATGTAGTGGGTCCCACCTCAACTTCCAGGCATAGGTAGTAACTGCTTAGAATAGAAATAAAATTTGTAGCACATATTTTTATTTCACTCCTCAATTAACCCATTTATTTAATAACCTCACGTGAGTAAACGCAACTCCAAAAAAGGTGTTCCTAAGCAATTACCGACACTGTGATTCCATCGATGCCCTCGGATTTCGACTCCGAGAAACGACTCAAAAGTTTGGAAAACCCACTCATTCGTTCACTGAATGTACCCGAGATAAACTTCGGAAAAAGATTCTGGGCACACCGGGCCTCGAAATCTTGTGCCATCAGAAACTGTGTACTCGTAGAATTCCAAGAAAATTAAGAAAAAAAATTCTCTTGAAATTTATGGGTCTTTATACTCCCCACCTTTACTCCATTATTTTAAATGTAAGTATTATGGGAATTATGCAAATCAATGCTCTAATCCTATGTAAAATGAGGATGATAATCCAAAATAACCTCTGGAAACAAAGGATGAAGGGATTATTATGAAATAAAAATGATTCAAGTGAAACATTATAATTAGAGCACATTTATCCTCCACTTTTTAATTAGGAATTTCATGTTTGATTTTATATAAGATCAGAGCTTATTTTTGAAATAAAGGGTGAATTATCATTTGGGAGCATATATGTCTCTATGTATTATTAATTTAATAGTTATGGATACCATCTTGGTTTTATGAGTTTAAAGTGGATCATAGGTTCAATGTCTTTGACACCCCTATTGAGGTTTTATTTGATGATTTTTTATCAATATTAGGAATTCTTTGAAAAAAAAGCATTGGTTTTGCATATTTTTTTGTGGAAAAATATTATTTTTTGAGGAATGACCAAACATTTTGTAGGAATATGGTTAAAGGTATATTTAACCTTTAGGGTTTATATTTTCTTTGATATTAAGGTAATTTTGAGTTATTTAAATTTAAAAACAATTTGAGATCTATATTAATATATTTTTTGAAAAACGATAACTCGCAATCCGGGAAACAACCTATTTCATTCAAGAAGTTCATGCAACTTAAACCCACAACCAATGGGAGACAAGGGTATAATTCCTACCACTAGCCTAAATGAAAGAATATTTCAAGTTATTCAATAATAAGGGCGATATTTCTACGTATATATCTCAGTAATTTGTATTTCACTAAGTTAAGTTAGAGAGAAAACTTTCTAAGTTTATTCTACACCAGTTATCTATACCATAATTGAAGTAGGAAAACATCATCATGGATTTATTCATAAAACTCCTCAAAACATCTAAAGGTAAAAATGCTAAATCTTTTGAAGTAAATAATTGTACAATGTTTGAACACTTCATTACTATCATAGAATATTTTTCATTATGTCGTATTTACTAGATACGCATTAAGTAAGAAGTAAGGTTTCATTAAGTATAACAATATATTGTATATGTTTGTGATCTGAGGATTACCTCGAAGTTATGGAGAAGCCTTCCGTAGGTCTTGGATATGTAACTATGTTTTTGCATTGTCTGTCATCCATAGATATGTGGTTTGTCTGAGAGAACAATTAAAAACCTATAGGATATGATAAGTCGTTATTCGATGGATTTTAAAGGTAGTTAGGATCAACATCTTCCCTCAGCATAGTTTTTTACAACAATATCTTTCAATCAGATCATTTAGATGGCTCCTTATAAATCCATGTGTAGAAAAAATGTAGAAATAAATTTTCTAGGATGAATTTGGAGAAAAAATCTATTAGGACTTAATCTAGACAAAGAAATGATAGCTAGTGTTAGATCCAATTAGCAACACATAAGGTTATCAATAATTTAGGAGAAAAGTTATGCAAATAATCACCAATATAGTCTGGAAGTTGAATTTATTGACATGGTATTTTTAAGAATTTCTCCATGCAAGAAAGTAACATTATTTTGAAAGAAATTAAAACTAAAACCTATTTAGATAGGTCAACTGTTAATTATTTATTGTATTGGGATGACAACATATCAAGGGACACTTCCACAAAACCTCTCTCAAGCCCACAATGTGTTCCACATATCTCCTCTTAAGAATTACATACCTGATCCTTGACATGTAAATAAATCATAGTTCATACAACTAGATCTTAATAATTATTATGAAGAAAAAATGGTATAGATTATGGATCATATATATAAATTTATATGAAATGATACCTCTCACTTGGTCAATTTTTTGTGGGGAAATCACAAAATCAAAAAAGCTATGTAGGAACCTGAGGATGTAATGAGGAATACGTATCCTTAATTTCATTAACCAATGTGATGTTATTTCAAGGGTGAAATTTATTTTATGGGGCTTAGAATGTAAACAACTTAGTTTTTTTGAAATATTTTTTTGAATAATTTAAGTTCTTTGATAGCTTATGTTACACACAACACCATGTTTTAACGAACAGTGAAAAAATATTAACATAATTATTTGGAAATGACTATTATTACCTAGGCATAAAACATGGTGGAATGAATATAAATAAAAAAAATAAAAAATTAACAAGAAATTTTTTATATAAACAAATCACACTAATAAACAAGAACATAATTTTTAGTAAAGTCTACATATCCTTTGAAATATAATTTTTTATCAAAAAAAGATTTCTCTTTATTTTTTTGAAAAAATAATAAAATTAATTTTTGAAGCAATTATAAAATGTTTTTGAAAAAAACAACTTCATTTTTTAATCAGCATTTGTAAATTTACATAGGTTTAATTTTGGGTATTTTTTTTAAAATAATATTTTTTCAATGAAGAGTGAAAATTACTAGTTTTAATTGAAAATAACTTTTAAATTTAAATATATTTTAAGGTTAAATTTTGTTTAAAAATGGTTTTAAACGTATAATTTGATCAATTTTATTATAATTAATCCAATATTTTTCATTTTAATCGCTTTTATAATGAATTTTGATATAAAAACATTTTAATATTTTGATGGTTTTCTCTTTAAAAAATCATTTTTTCATCGCATCTACGAGTTTAATTTTAACTTAAATTATACCACTTATATGAATTGAATTTGGAGGAATGTGTTCCATGTAATTAGTCAAAATAATTAATATTATATAATAATGTCAAATTAATTTTCTACCATAATTATTAGTTAAAAGAGTAAAAATTAACGATCGTTGTTAAGGTTAAAATTGGTTTACTGGTGAGTTAAACTGAGAAGATAAGGGATAAAATGATCCAAAAAATTTAAAATTCATATTATCTAGACATATTTACATCTTATAACCTCTAATATACAATAAATACCCATTTATTATTCTTTTTTCATGTGAATAACCCAAGTACACTTTATTCTTTTTAAAATTTCCAAGTGTGTCCTCTCCCCCAAATATAAAAAGCCAACCCCACTCCTCTCATATTAACTCCTAAAACAATATTTTTCTAGCCAATAAATACCCAAATCCATTATATATTTTTTTACCCATTACATATAGATCTTTTTTTGATAAAAAATATATCCTAAAAAATATTTGTGTGTTATCCTAAATAGGTTGTCCAAAGAAGAGGTATCATTATCAGACGCACATTTTCATTTTATTTATTAATACACCTATTAAAAGTATTATTGAAAATTTTAATATAATAAACACATAATATTCTATATACTGAAATTTTATTTTGTTAACGGAATGAATTTCATACATCTTTTGTCCCTCAAATGGAAAACAAAACTATTAAACATGTGTACAGTGGACTATCGCCTCACCAACTGACGTAATTTATTTTGCATAACTACTTATAAAAAATTGATATAATGATGGATTTAAAGTATATGTATCATATTTATGGATATTTAATTATAATATAATGACTACCTTTTTTCCACATAACCCATTAGAAAACAATAATGTCGCTCGTGAGTATAGTGGGCTGCTGCCTTGAAAACCGATGTGATGTGTTTTTTTATTTCCATTTTACTTGGATATTAGCAAGGATAGAAGACATAGATATATATTTTATTTGTAAAATAATTATACTTATTTAATTATGATATCACATTTTCCGTCTTAATTTTCATTATGTGGGAAATATGATAATGTCAGTCATGTGTACGGTAGACTGCCACCTCATGAATCGATGTGACTTGTTCTTATCTAACACTTTAAATGGATGGTAATAAGGGTAAATTTAATGAATAAATGTGATATATATTAAATGAAATTAATATTTTTTTTACCTTTCATTCTATACATCCATAAATAAAATGGAAATAGTATTGATGATTACAAAGGGTCGACCACCTCTATGAGCAGTGTATTTCATTTTCTATAACAAAAATTCATGGATTAAAAAAAATCCATATACAATAAATATATTTAATATTCATATCATGTTTAAATTTATAGATATTACGTAACCATGATCAAAGTAAAATAAAGCTTTTATTACCCAAAACATGGATTTAACAAGGAATTATTAATAAACATGTAATAAAAGTTCATAAGAAAATCATATATTGCATTATACATATGATTATGGTTTTTTGATGGATGTATAATAAATATATATTCATTATATAAGAGGTTTTAATTTTTATGAAATAATTCAATACTTGAAGTAATGAAATTTCGTCTCAAATTTTCTTCTTTGGGACATTTATTATGTTATAAACCTATCTTATTTTATGAGGTCTATGTAAATCCTATTTTACATCCTATATCAGGAATTTATTTATTATTATGATATTTAAATATATGTTTTATGTTATTTATTCATGGGGCTTATTATTCCAAAGAATCCAAAGTCGTAAATATTTTTATGTTATAATATCAATATTTATGAGGATTGTTTTTTATTATGATTCCAATGATGAGATATTATGATATAACTCTCAATAAAAAAATACTTTCTTATTAAATTTTTATTTCTCAACTCTAATTTTTTTCTTAATTTTTCTCTCTTTATGCAATCATGATTCCAAAAGATTTTTTTATAGAAAAAAAAACTTTACTTCTCTCTGATCGAGAACCATTTTTCTTTCATATCAATGTATTATAAAAAAATTAATGAATGTTTTTAATATTATCCAATGATTTTTTAAATAAATTTCTACCAATTTTTTAATTTTTATAAAATGTTTTGAAAGGAATATTCTTGTCATTATCCAGACAATGCCTATTTTTTTACTAAAAATGTGAAAGTAATCATTGTTCTATCATGTACGATATGAACTGAATTTGCTATCATCATAACCACTAAATGTTTTAAATAATTCATTGTAAGTATATATGGTTATTTTAAATGATAATTATTTTCAAAAAAATCAACATTTACTTTTAAAAGGTTTTTTTTAATTAAAAATTATTTTCTTCAACAAATATGCCAAGTCATATTTCAAAATAATTTTCCATATAAGTTGAAATCATTTGATGTTACATGATATTAAGTGGTAATATGAATAAAGTATACCATCTTTATTCTTTCTCTGGATGGTTTATTTTTATGATGATTATTTTTCTAAGAAACCCTTTCCTTTTCCACTAGTTATGCTATGATGAAATCTTTATGATACTAATTTCATTTAATATGATTAAATCTTTATGAAACTAATTTCATTTAATGTTTTATGATATGATTAATATTTTATGATATTTTTAAAACCATATATATTATTTATATTATGTGATGAGTGAGATATATTTCTTCCCTCAATGAATTGGGTAATGTTTAATGTTATATGAGCTCACATGGTACACGGGAATCAATCCCAAGCCTAAAATATGGAACAGTGGAGGTTATCCCAAGACTAAAAAAGGGTACATTGGAGGTTATCCCATGCCCAAAAGAGGTTACACATGAGGTTATACTTAGCCCAAAGGAGGTGAATGGGTGGTTATCCTAAGCCTAATTTTTTATGAATTTCTTTATGGATAGCTTTAACATAAGATTGTTTATGTTTATGTGAATTCAAAAAATCTACCTATTATGCCAATGTTATGATATCATGTATTATGTTCTTCAATTAATTAATGATTCATAGATTGTTAAATTTTGTGATTTAATCCATGACTCATTTTTATGATCTATGATGTGCGGTTTGTGGTTTTGTTTCAAATGTTATTCTTATGTACTCATACACTTATGCTCTTGTTATGTTGATATATCCAATTTTTACCCTTATTGAGCATCTGAGATCAACCTTTTTTATATTTCCTCTCCCAAAGATATGAAGAAAGTTATTATTTATGATATTTATAATAATGGTTCTAGTTTTAAATAACATATTGGGAGATGATTTTGATAACTTATGGACTAGTTATTTAGGTGTCCTAGTTTCAAAAGGTGCAATACATAAACAATTATGTTCTGGATCATTATGTTATGTAATGAATATTTTCCTATTAAAATATAATATTTATCTATGAGAAGTTTGGGTATTTAAAAAAAGATCCAATATTTATGGATTTTCAAAGAATGGATCTATATTTATTTAATGTAGGGGTAAATGTTATCTTTTTCAAATGAGTGTTCAACCATCTATTCGTGTTAAGATAATGCGCTCATAGAAGGAAGATTTGGAACTATAAAAAATGTTTAGAAATGGTATTGAGTTCGACCTTGATTCTAATAGAATGATATGGTTCAAAAACTGCATTTGTTTCTATCCATACCAAATTTTAATAAGTAGATATTTGATGAGGCTCAAAGTCCATAACTATCTATTCATTCTAGTAGTAAAAAGATATATCGGTACGTGAAAGAGTATTTTTTCTATGAAATAATGAAGATATATATAGATGAGAATGTATCTCAATTATTTTCATGTTAATGTGTTAAGGATGAGTGACAAAAGTCTAAGGGGATGTTACAATCATTACCCATACCAAAATAGAAATGGGAAAACATCACCATTAACTTTTTCATCAGACTCCCCATAGTATCTAAAGGTAATAATTATATTCGGGTTGTAGTTAATTTCATTAATGATTACTCATAACTCACTACCCTGAAAGAATATTTCCCTCTAGAAAAATTTTCTAGAATAAACATTAACGAAGTTGTAAGGTTGTATAGAGAACCACAATCTATTATATCTGATCAAGAGAAGAGGTTTAACTAGATGTTTTGGAGAAGTCATCAACAATATCTAGATATAGAGTTCTGTTTTAGTATATCTTATCATCCCTAGAGATATGGTCAGTCCTAGATAATCATTAAATCCCTAGAGAATATGATGAGATATTTTTCTCTGTGTTTTAAATATTTTTGGGAACAACATCATCCTCTAGTTGAGTTTTCTTCTGATATTATATTTCACTTGAGCATTAAGATAACCCTTATGAGTCACTTTAGGGAATGATGTTTAAAACTACAATACTATGTGATTAATATGGAGAAAAAAAGATATTGGGACTTGATATAGCTAAGGAAATGGAAGAGGAAGTTTGAACTATTCAAGAACACATCCAGGTAGCTCAGAGTCGACGGAAATTTTATATTGATAATGTCTCATGGTATATGGAGTTTGAAGTTTTTGAGAAATTTTTTATTTGATTTCACCATATAATAAGGTAGTTATATTTAAAATAAAGTAAAATTTATCCCAAGTTGTATTTCCCCTTTTTTGATTCTTGATCGATTAGGGATGATAGCATATCCCTTCGCGCTTCCACCGAATCTATATCAGGTTCATGATGTGTAACATATATATCTCTAGATAAAGTACATATCATATCCTTCAAATATATTGAACTTATAGGTCATAATACTAGAACATGATCTTTACTATGAATAATAGCCAGTATAAATCATGGATCATATTGATAAAGTGCTACAGAACATGATAACTCTCCTAGTAAAAGTTTTCTAGAGAAATCAGAAATTCAAAGAAGCTAAATGAAAATTTGAATTTTTGATGAAATAGAGATATCCACATTTTCTTTTATCTAAATAATTTAATTTAAAGTTAAAATCATTTGATGGGCGGTAGATTGTAACATCTTCGGATTTAAAAATATATTTCTTTTCAAATTAATTAAATTTCTTTGATAGCTTGGGATACACACAACACTCAGTCTAAATCAACTATAATATAATATTCTGATATAACAGATCCATTAAATTGGGAATATGAATATGAATAACTGCATTTATAAAGTATGTGTAATTGTTTTAGAAAAATAAGTTATTATTTTTTAGTAAAGTCTTTATGTGCTTCAAAAAAAATTCCTTAAAATGGTTTTTATTGATTTTTATGAGAAAATAGTATAGTTAATTTTTTCTTCTTTGAAGGAACTTATTTTAAAATATTGAATTAATTTTTCAAATAAAATTTCAAAATTATCAAGAATTAATTTTTAAAAATTTCCTAAAAAATTAATTTTTTGATGCGTAGTGAAAAATATTGATTTTAATTAAAAATTAAATTTTCATTTTAAAAATTTACAAAATAAAATTTTGATTTAAATGGTTATAAAAGTAATTTTAATTATATTATATTATTATTAATTCTATATAGGTCATTGAAATCAATTTTATATTGAATTTTTATATAAAAACCTTTTATACTAATGAAAACACTTTCATTTGAAGATCGATCTTCACCGTGTTTTCGGGTTTATTTTTTAATAAAATTAATATAATTCTCAATTTTAATTTAATAAAATATATTCCATATTTTCAATAATTATAATTAATATTATTTAATTATTTAATCTTAGTTTTTTGTTATATTGAATATTAAAAACGTAACAATTTGAAACCATGGTTAAAGATAAAATATGTCTATTGAGGGATAATCAAGAAAGATAAAAGTTAAAATGGTCTAAACACTTGATGAAATCCCAATTTTTTGTTATATTTTGACCATAAAAATATAACATTCTAATATGATCATTTTTTGGGCCTTTTTTCCAGAAAGTGACTCCACGTTATTTTAAAACGTTGAAAAATTATAATTGTGTCACTCATCTCAATTATAAAAGGGCACCTCATCTCTTCAATTATTTGCACCTTCTAAACCATTTAGCTTCACCAAACCCTGAAAAAATCTCTCCTAAACATCCTTATCCACAATGTATAATTACTGGAGGTAAGGTATTTTCATTTAACTTTTACTTCAACGGGATACATTTCATCTTCACCACTTGTTTCTTTTATTTATTTTATATAATTTCTATTAATTTCTTTTATTACCCTCTTTAAAAAAATTATGGGGTTATATGTATTGATCTAAGGTTGTCTATTTTGTGAGGTTTTGAGTTTAAGGTTGCCAAAGTGGTAAGGGTTTTATATTACAATCTCATTTTTTATCATAATTGTTTATGAGTAAGTGTAAAATGATGAAATATTATGATACCTCTCAAGAATATCATTAATTTTCTTCTCCTATGGTTATCTCTATAGATTACATGTTTTCCTTTCTGTTTTATCTCTTTATGTACTCAAGATACCAAAAATATTTTTTTAATAAAAATCAACTTTATTTCTCTTAGGATAAAAAATAATTTCTCTTGCATGTCTATGTTTTGTAAAAATGATTTCAACAATTTATATACTATTACAAAATGATTTATTAAATTTATTTTTACCCATGATTGAATTTCTTCAAAATGGTTTGAAAGGAATCTTTTTTCTAATTTTTGAATGAGGTACTTTTTTACTTTTTACAAAAGTGCGAAAGTATTGTTTTCTTTTAACTTATATGGTATGATTGAAATTATCTACCATAATGACCACTCAGTTATTCAAATAATCCTTTTTAAGTTTATGAGGTTATTTTCATATAAAATTATTTTCACAATATTATTTAAATTTATATATTTAAAAAATAATTTTAAAAGTGGAAAGGTTGTTTTCCTCAATAATGATTGCATGATATTTTTGTGGTATTACTATTTATTAATCACAAAAATCCTTGATTTTACATATTCAATGCTAGGTATATAATATAAGGATACAATCCTTATTATTTTTCTATATGTTTTATTATTATGATGTAAAGATGTTTGGTATGGAATCCCACCATCTTATTATATAACTTTTCATTACATTATATAAAGAGATGATCTTTTAATGTTTAGTTTCTTAGAAAAAAGTTACAAAATACATGAAAACCTAAAAAACTATTCTAACACACTTAAAAATTTCCATCAAAAGTTTATAATAAGTAAAATTATTGCATCTCATGACCTAGGGATGTACATCAAAGTAAAGGGTGAGCATAAATCCCTGTAAGAGAAAGAAAGGGAAATAATTTACAAGTGATATTGAGGAATATCAAAAAAAATAATATGAATATCATTATAGAACAAGAAATATAACAAGAGGAATATAATAACAAAAATCACATTAATCATAACATGAAAATGTGTCTATAAAATTAAAATGTGAGAATCATAATTATATCACCAAGGTTTTCCATTTAGGTGTCATAAAAATTACAAAGGTTATTCCCCAGGGTATCATAAAATTTTTCATCTCTAGAGATTAAATTCTTTACCCAAACTATTAGAGAGCTATCAGGTAATTCCCTTAATATGCCTTAATTAATACTATCCACAAATATCATAATCAAAAACTTCATAAATAACCTATGGAGAATAAAAGAAACAGGTTTCATATCAAAATAATGGTGTTTAAAAGGTTCTTAAAATCATGAATATTATGTGATTTTCAACCCACATAAAAGGAATGTAGGTTTAATGTATGTTAATACAAGATTAAAATAAACCATTATTATAGTTATTTGAAAAACCATACAAAATAAATAGTCTTGGGTATTCATAAGAAAAAAATAAAAGAGAAATTCTTGAGGAGAAGAGAGAAAATTTGAGAAGTAAATATGACAGCATAACTGGTATAAAAGTTGGTTTTACAAAATTGTAAAATGATAGGTAAAAAGGGTCTCAAATTAATAAAATAATCTTATTAAAGTTAACTTATAAAATAAATAATACAAAATAATTGAGATTCAAAATTGGAATACGTAACACATAAATATGGAACTTGAATGGAAAAGAGAATTGTAGATTTCACAAAAATTGAAGAGTTGTTCCTAAAAATGATTATTGGGACCTTGGGGGATTGAGAAACCTTTGGAGGAATCCTTGTGAGGTATAAATACAAAATGTTCGTAGAGTATGGACTTTGAGTTAAATTAAATGGATAAAATGGTGGGTATTTTAAGAAAAATTGGATGATTTATTTATCAATTTCCAAATATAGGCCTTTGAAATATAAGTTGTGGAAAATGAAAAACCATGGGATTTACCATGCTATTTTCCCACAATTATGGACATCTGGGTTATAATTTATGTTATTTTAATTGACAAGATTATATCATCATTTTATATTACTTCTCTATACATGGAAAAGGAATTCTTCAAAAATAATAATAATTTTAATGTTTAAGTTTCCATTTTAGACTTTGGAAAGTAAATTATAGGTTTTTAAATTGATTAAAATATATTAAATTAATTTATATAAATAAAATAACATATTTTAGGACATAAATTTTGGTTAATTAGTTACTAAATCATTATGAAATAATTATTAATTCATTAAACATACTGAAAAACTCAAAAAAATGTATTTTTACTATTCATGAAAAAATAAAGTATTTTAAAAAAGTATCATAAATTTACCCTAACCTAGTTTTTGAATATAGATTTCAAAACTAATATTTATTTAATTTAAAAAATTCGATAAATATTATAATTATGACTTTTAAATATAAAAAATCATTATTTATTAAAAATAAGAGCGGATTTGAAATGCATAGTAAAATTTCTAACACTTTATATCTATTATGGAAAGTAAAATTTCTATCCAAAAAATCAATTTATCAAATTTTATCTCAATTTTTTTAAGAAAAACTATTTTTAAAATGGAACTAATAGAATAAAAAAATTATTTATATAATGTAATTACACTTTATGTTACTAGGACCTCAAAAAATAACCCAACAAAACACATGTATATGATGTAAGGGTAAGGTGTGCAATGGTGATATATTCATGGGGAGGCTCACCTAACATCAATCAAGTGGTAATTTCTACTAACTTGAACTTCTCCCATAGGATATTTTATTCTATCTACACTTCTTGAAGCTCGGCATGGGATTGGTTAAGGGAAAACCCCATTGAATCCTAGCTTGGGCTTTGTAAATTTTTCATTTATTCTCACTTAACTATTAAATAGATTATATTTTTTGTTTAATATAATATAATGAACATTTTCTCGAAAAAATGTCATTCCAAAATTATGGGTCGTTATATTTATAAAACTCATTTCTTTTTACAAGGGTTATGTTATGATGAATTGATGAAATGATTACGGAGCCAATTTATTTTCCACATGTTAGGCCCTGATAAAACATTTAAGAAATTAATTTCTTTTTCATTGGCTATAATATGATGAATGATTTATGATATTGTCGGATAAATCTTCAGGATTTTAATTATGTGATGTGTGGGGATGGAAGTATATATCCCTTCAGTAAAATGGTCAAAGAAGGATATCTCAACAGATAAAGATGATTATAATGGCGAGGGAACCCTATTCAACAAGACATTTTATTCACTATGATAATCCTATGAGTGAAACATGACTACAATGATGGTTTTGGGAGTCAATTCAATCCACAATGATAGTCTAGGAAGTAATTTGTGACTACTAAGGTGAAAAACATTTAATCAGTGGAAGGAAATATTGTGTGTTCAAAATGGAAATACATATGAATAATAATCATAAAAAATCAATGAGAGGAAAGAAATAGGTAGTAATGTGCTTCCATAAGTTTAATCCCCCAAAATAGTATAAGATAATTTATCGAAAAATTCATCAAACATAATTTTCAATGAAATAAATAATTTTTAGATAAACAAGAAAATAGAAGAAAAATAATAAAAGATTTTTTAAAAAATGTTTTTAACATTTTCATAAAAGTAGAAGTTATGTGCCTATTTCAAAAGATATTTATTTCAAAAATTCTGTATAAATTATTTTTAAAACATTTACGTTTAAAACTAATCCTCAATAATGAAGCCTTGAGAATACATAATGTTTATTTCAATTAAATATAGAGTGTAAATTTAAAAAAATGATCATGGAAGTAAAACAATTTAGAATATCTTTATGGAAACCAACATATTAAAAGAGATAATAAATATTACTTTTCAAAAATGGAAAACATAAATATATAGGTCGCATTAAATAATGGATAATTGGGTTTACAAATATAAATTAGAACATTGGAAGTGTGAAAAATATGGACAATGAGGGAAAATTTTCATTAAGAATGATTGGAATTATTCTTAACATTGAGTTTATCAAGGTAGAATATTTAAATTAAAAAAAAATTCTAGTAGAGGGGAAGATAAAGGAATAAAAAAAGATATTAGGTAGGAAGATGGATATTTTTTAATAAATAAGTTCAAGAAGAAGAATTATAACTCAATGAAGGGATTTAGGTTAACAAAAACCCTTAAAAACTTGGAATCTTTTGAATCAAAATCCATTAAAATTGAGAATATTATGTGGATCTACAAACCCATTTAATTAAATTAATATAGTAAAATAAATTCATGCGGAATTAATCACAACATATTAAAGATATAATTGTGTATAATAAGTAATATGTCTTAGAAAAATAAAGTTTAGTCTAAGAACCCCTTACCATAATATTTGACTTCCACTAAAGCACTTGAACCAACCATATAAAAAATTTCTATCTTAATCACCTATTTTAAAACCTTATACATATATATAAACTTTAATAATAATTATTCACAACTATTATCTAAATGTATATTTGTTAGTTGTCATCAATTTTTGATATCTGGAGTGATTAATCATGATCATTTGGAACTAGTTTCATAATAGTGGTGTTATTATTAATTATTACCCAAAATTTAATCATACTTATTCATAAAAGGAGCTCAAATTCATGATTTATAATTATTTATAATGTTATAATTTCATTGTAATGGATTTTTTGTGAATAACCTTAAAGATGAAATCAGTTATGAGTATTTTTTGGTCATTTAAAAAGAAATTAGTATCTCAATTAAAGAGCATAATATTAAAGGTGCCATTAAAAAAGAAAAATCAAATAATTATTTACTTATTTATGTCATATATTATCCGTAATTAAGTTCTCATTGTTCTAGTAGGTGTTTATACTGACCCGAACATGAACATTCCCTAAATAATACAGGATTATAAAGGGATTTACTTGTAAAGTCATTATTCTAGTGGAATAATGATATTTTTTTAGGTTTTATTAAGGGTAAAATCATAATTAAATAAAATTAGAAGTAGGGGTAGGGGTAGTGTATACAAAACTACTATAACATCTAAATAATTTTTTAACTCTTAGTACGCTCATTTTTTACAGTTGAAATTATAATGATACTTTATTTTTCGTATTATTAATAGGTTGTCCAATTTGTATAAAAATAATCCTTTAATTTAACAAAAACAAATATTTACTCATTAAATTCATTCACATTATCATCCATGAAATGTAGTGATTAAAAATTGAATACACTAATACATGGAGGTGAAAACCTGCATGTATGAATGGATAATGATTTTATTTTCCATAGAATGGTAGAAATGTATAATATCATTTCTTATTTTATATTCTAAAACATTTTATAAATATCATAACTATAGATTAAATTAAACATTAGGACCATCCATTTATTATGGTGAATTAAAATGAAGTGTAATGCTTAATGGAGTAAGTAGTTTGGACGTACTCATGAATGTCATTTTTTATTTTCCAAATGGTAAAGGGGGGAGAGGTGGTTAATGGTTATTATAAAAATAAATTAAGATTTATTATAATATAATTACTTATTTTTAATATAGTATTTTGAAATTATAATTTAAATTGAAGTATAGAAAATAAATAAAAAATTATGGAAAAGTTTGTACTTATGTTGAGAACTTTGAGCTTCCCTTTGAGGATTCCTTATAAATAGAGGACTTCAGACTAACTATTATGTGTATAAGACTAATTAAGTGAAATATAACTCTAGTGCAGATAAATAGGGTATTTTGTTAAGATGAAATTGAAATTTTGGAATGGTATTTAAGGGGTGGTGATAGTCCTCTTGTATAAGTGGTGAGAATGGAATGTCTGTAATTACATTAACCTAATATAAATAAAGCACATGTTTCACATATCAAGGGGGCTCAAATGTGGAAAATAATTGTGTTTTGATATGTTTTGGTAATATAAACCTCAAAAATATCATTAGAAACATTTTTTTTAAAAAAATTAGACCTTCTTGTGCTTTGGTTAACCCTTTTTAACTGTTTGGCTTTTACCATGATAACAAGTTTTTATCTAAGTAATTCAATTTTATGGCTAAAAATAAATCATACCTTATTATGTAATATGTTACCTAAAACTAAATATTATAAATAAATTTTATTATAAATTCTTACTAAAATTTATAAGAATTAATTTTAAAATAATAAATACATAATGTATCAAAAAATGTAATGAATAATGATGTCATAAAACTCACATTGTTTGTAAAAATAATTATTTGGAAATATTCACCATAAAATATACATTTTCAAGAAAATAAAATAATTATATTAATTTAATATGTTTATTATCAGCCCAAAATGAATTTAATTTGTTCAAATTAAAATTATAAAAATTTGGGATTTCAGTTTTTAAAAGAAATATATTGAAAATCCTTTTCGTATGAAAAAAACATTCTATAATTTTTATTATTCTTATTATTATTTACAATAAATTAATAATTACATATTTTTGAAAACTTTATACATATAAATAATATATTTTATCTATTATATATTTAGTTTATTATAATAAATAATATAAAAATCCAACTTTATAAAAAAAATACTTTTAAGGGTAAAATTATCTAGTATAATTTATCAATATGTTAAAAAATAAAATTCTTTTTCCATAAAAGTAAAAAAGTTAAAGTCTGTTAAACAAATTTGATCGATAATTTATTTCCTTAATAATTACATTATTATATCATCCAAATTTATAGTTTCATAACCCCTTAGAATCCCCATGTAAGATCTAAGCGCGTGGTAATCTCTGGTGGCAGTCGAGGGTATTAATTCTAATAGAATTGATCTTGTGGAAATTTCAATGACCCTAAACTTATCTCACATTAAATTTCACACATATCATAATATTTTGAGTTCAGTGTTTCATTGTTCAAGGGAAATCCAAGTGAGTCTACCCCCATTCCAAGGTCAGAAAAAATGAGATTCCTTAGGTAGGATTCAACTACCTAATGCCATTTCATTCCATTTTCTTCCTAAATTTCAAAATATGGTTACATAATTTTATAATAGCTATATTATAATGGTAGAACTTTATATTATCATATCACAATTTCATTTTAGTGTGGTGTTACATGTAGAATAAGTAACTAACACAATTTTTATTTAAAGAAAATACATAGTGAAATTTCATATCATTACAAAAGTTCTATAAATATCATATTATAGGTATAATAACAAAAAAATGATTATAAAATAAGTAATATTAAGGGGAAACCCAAATTAAATAGGATATATTATGAAAAATATCATTTTCACATAGATAATGATAGAAAACTCTATCCATATTTTTTCCTAGCTTCAAAACCAACATTTTGGGTCTTCAAAAATACTATACATTGCCGAAAAAGCTGAGGAAGTGGTTTGTAAATATACATATTTTGATAAATTTAAAACTTGTGAAATTAAAAATAGGTGGGTAAATTATTATTTATATATGATATTTAATGGATAATTTTTATTATTATAAGGTAGAAGAATTGAGTTTTTTAAACATTGAGGGTATGTATGATGATTAATTCGGAATTTTTGAAAGTGGTGATGATGGAGAATATAACATTGTATTTTTAGTAATTATATAAACAAAAATTATATCTTCTATAGTAATTTTTTACATAAATTCAATTCATAAAAAATATTATACATCAATACCATATTATCACTATTCATGATCATATTTTATTATTTATAAAAATACCTTTAAAATATGCATTTCATAATTTAAGTATAATTAATAAAAAAATTATTCTTTATAAAAACCAATATATAACAATGATAAATTTAATTAGAAAATGTTAAATCTATGTGAATTAAACATATTTCATTCAAATTGAAAGTTATTATATATAAATTAAAATAAATAATTATCATTAGAAAAATAAGAATATAATTTCATTACAATATATTGATTCATATTTTTTTATTAAATTATCATAAGTTTTTATTTATAATGGTTTCCAAGTATCATAACAATAATATATTGGTTAACATTAATGATGAAATAACAATTCCATAATTCCAGGTGTATCTCTTTTAAAGGGTAATGTTTTGGCAAAATAAAAAACTCAAATTCTTATAAACACCTTAAGATTTTATTATTTAACCACACCTCACATTCCTTAAATTTTCTCAAATAAATTATAGATTTACCAAATTCCAACACATTGTTATTTTTTATACTATATTTATTATTTTCATACATTTCATGAAATACTATGAACCCATTTATTTATATATTGACTAAAAAACATCTATTTTCATGATTTAATATCATGTAAATAAGCTCCAAATAAAGAAAATAAATTATTTACATGTTCTTCAAACTGTGGTAAAAACATTAGTCACAATAATTTTATCTATCATTTTTGATAAATCATGGTTTTTGGTGACCTATATTCATGGTATGAAATAATGATCATATTCTAAAACTTATTTCATAATTTTTAATGGTTTTTATAAATAACCTATGGAAATAATTTACAAATTATGGGAATCGGCAAGACCTTCTACCATAATTCTAAAATTGTGGTTATAATCCTAACTTGTTACTGAAATTCCAAATATGTGATAGTAGTTAAGGTTTAGCATTGAGAAATTACTAAGGCCGGGGTTTTAGAATCACATACATAAAGAATTCATATCCACGATTCGAAGAAATTATGTTTTTATCTATAATAAGTGTACAGTAAACAATTAGATAATTTTTTATATATAAAATATATATGTAAAACATATATCAGTTTATATAGAGGATACTGTAATGTCCAGATTCTGGAAGCCACCTAGAGGAGCCCCAAACCCGGTTGGTCACATGGCCTCAAGCGCATTTCCCCAAACACCATAGGTTGTCGACTAGCAGTGAGAGCCTTGGGTGTGATAGTGGGGAAACTATTCCCTCATTGGAAGACTAACACAGCGGAATATATTCCATTTTAAAATAGCTGAATTAGTAAATACCAAACAACAGTAACAATGGAAGACTGATAAAGGAAACAACTAGAGCAGATATACATAAATGATTCTTGATATATATATGTCTAGGGAAATATCCAAAAAAGTCACAATACTGGAATACAACAGTTCTAAACCAAAGTACAAAAAAGCATATAAACTCCTCATTATCGCAATCCATATCTTGGTCCCATACTCTCCAGATCCACAGCTATCAAGAACCTTAAGTAGAAGGGTGATTTCCCTTATCTATACCTGCAAAAAAATGATCTGTTTGGGACCAAAAGCATGACCCAAATAGAGTGTGAGACTAAATCCCAGTTGGCAACCACCTGAATATTTGTGCCTAACAGTCAGTGAATATATGGTAGGTAAAGGTATAGAAAGAAGTAAATAGGAAAGTACTCAACAGAAAACAATAAACATTCCAATTATCAACCAATAGCTAATCAAAGAGATAACAAAATAGGTAACCCACTGGGAAGTACTCATAGCCTATCCCCTCTGGTCCTACCTAGCAGATACAAGAAACCCTCTAGGAAGCACACATTGTCTCACCCCTCTGGTTCAGCTAAAGTATAGACTCTCTAAGGAAACACTCACAATCAATTACCCCTATAGTCTTGTATCAGCACTAAAGGTGCTCTATGGAAGCACTTACATCACATTACCTCTATGGCCCGCGTCGAGGAACTATAGACTCTCTAAGGAAGCACTCAATTTCAATTCTTCATGTGGTCTCGCATCCTAAATTATAAAGACACTCTGGAGAAGCCCTTACGTCCATTCTCCCTATAGTTTACTACATTAGGTTCTCATATCCTCGTGTAAAGTCAGCAAGTATCGCATCACGTAATGGCCAAAGTAAACCTCAAAAATTACTTGGCTGGAATTCTATAGAATAACAGCATGTCAGAAAAAGAACACTCCATCCTACAACACTAGGCATGAAACTGGTAACAGTCTAACAGGAAAAACTAGACCAAACGGTCATTAACAGGCACACATGAATGGGAAAAACATCCAGAGCATAGAAAATTACCCTATTCACAAACAATAACCTCTACTCAGGCATACAAGAAAAGAAGGAAAACAATAGGGGAAAACAATAAACATGTAATACCCCATTCAAGGGTATTGGTGGAATTTGCACATAATACTCAAAGACTTTCTACAGAAAGTCACAAACCACCTACCTCAGGGTTAGGAGATCAATATAATTGAACCTTGAATCTTGAATCTCCTTATAATATCGTAGATCTACGAAAACTCAGAAAACGTTCAACCCACGATAACCTGAAAAATAAGAAGAGTTGGAAAACGATGCTCTAGAAGAAGATATAACTCACTGGTGCGATTCCAATACAACTGATAAAGTTCAATTGGGAGGACGGATGGAGGCTCGGGGGTTCATCAAAGATATGTGGCCGTGCAGGTTCTCTCAGATGAAGAAATCCTAGAAGAAGACGGTTCTCTCCATCAGACGTGACCCCAATGTGTTTAAGGAAAAAACAATATACAAGGTTTGTACTTTTGTAGAAAATGGTGTGTACTCACATTTTCCATACTCTTCTTTAGGAGGCCTCTACATCACCCCACATGACCATGTGTGTAGCCATGACATGGCCAGTACACGGCCTCGAGCAGCAATGAAGTACACAACGTGTAATCATAAAGTACACGGCGTGTACTTCAAAAATTTCCAGAAACTCCTATTTTCTAAAAAACACCATAAAGGGGGAAAACATACCTGAAAAGAAGATCTGGGTTCTTAAAAACTTCCCCCTTAAAGAAATTTGTCCCCGAATTTCCCTAACGCGGTGTAGAAGAAGAAACCCCGAACAACTCTGGTCACTGCGATCGTGCATCGGCCTCCCTCTCCCTAGTTTCGTCTTATACTCGCTCGTGCTGCCATAGCACCCATACTAGAGGAAAAGGACGGCCACAAAGAACCTTCACACTGTGATCGACTATCTGGATAGGATACTCTGGAAAAGATGCATCCACCTCCAAATCGACTTCCTTGGGATGGAAAGCATGTGACGGTTCTAAAAAGTAATGTTTGAGTTGAGAAACGTGGAAGACATTATGCATAGCCTGGTACCTCTGAGGTAACTGCAACTGATATGCAACCGGTTCAACTCTCTCCAACACCTCAAACAGCCTGACATACCTCGGTAAAAGCTTTCCCTATCTCTTGATCCACTTGTGTCCCAACCTTGGTGTGACACGTAGAAAAACCTTATCTCCAACCTCGAGCTCAAGATGTCATCTCTACGGATCAGCATAAGACTTATGATAAGATTGTGAAGTATCCCTCCTCTTCTGAATCAACTCTATCTGCTCTGTTGTCTCCTGAACAAGACGAGGTCCCAGCAAAGCTGCCTCTCCTGCCTCCAGCCAACATAAAGGTGATCGGCATGGCCAACCGTACAAAGCCTCATAAGGTTCCATTTGAATAGTTTCTTGAAAACTATTACTGTAGGGAAACTCCACAATAGGTATATACTTCTACCAAGAACCTCCAAGATCGAGAATTCATGCTTGGATCATATCCTCAAGCACCTGAATCGTACACTCAAACTGGCCATCTGTCTAAGTATGGTATTCTGTACTCAGAAGCACCTGTATACCCAAATCTTTATGTATCCCCTTCCAGGCCTAAGAAGTAAAAGGGGCATCCCTATTTGAAAAAATGGAGTGTTGAACTCCATGCAGATGTACAATCTCTCAAATGTAAAATCATCCCAGTACATCAACACTAAAGGTCTCCTTGATAGGAAAAAAGTGAGCAACCTTCGTGATCCTATCAATGACAACCCATACTGCATAGTTCCCTCGAGGAGACCTCGGCGACCCTATCACAAAATCCATCGTGACATCCTTGCACTTCCCCTCGGGAATGGGTAACTGTTTTAAAATCCCTTCTAGTTGCGGATGTTATACTTTCACCTGCTAACAAGTGGAACACCTCATGACGAAACCAGCAACATCCTTCTTCATACATGTCCGCCAATACTGATGGTTTAGGTCTCGATACATCTTGGTGATCCTAGGATGAACTGCCCAAACTGAGGAATGAAAATACCACATCAGCTCCTCACGTATATCTGCTGGCACCAATATGCGTCCCTGGAAATGAAAGATCTTATCCTCATCTATGGTCCACATAGGAATATGGCTCTCTCCTGACACACTCTCATATAGGACTAGGGATTCATAATCTGATATTTTCCTCATTCAAACTTGGTCAAGAAGCATAGCGGTAACAACTATAGAAGATTGAAACGTCTTCCCATTTTTTTCGTGCACCTCTAGATGCATCTCTGAGAACATAGCCCTAAACTGCCACTCACTGTTGGCCTCCTAAACTACCTATATCTGAGTCCTCCTGCTCAACGCATCAGCCACTGCGTTTCCCTTTCCCGGTGTATAGGCAAACACAAAATCAAAGGACTGAAGGTACTCAACCCACCTTCGCTGTCTCAAATTCAGATCACGATGCATGAAGATGTACTTGAGACTTTTGTGGTGGTTGAAAACCAAAAAATAATAACCCAAAAGATAATGTATCCAATAGATCAAGGCATGAACAATAGATTCCAAATCCAGATCGTGTGTCGGGTAATTCCACTCATGTGGCCTCAACTGTCGAGACCCATACAAAACAACTCCATCTCACTACATAAGCACAACTCCTAGCCTGATACCTGAAGCATCACAATAGACAGTGTATCTCTTACCTAGATCTAGAAAGACTAGTATCGATGCCAAAGTCAACCTCCCTTTTAGCTCTTGAAAGTATGACTCACAAGAATTTGACCATAAGAACTTTTCACCCTTCTTGGTCAGACCCGTCAGTGGTACTGCTAAGCGTGAAAAGTCCTATATGAAGAGTCTGTAGACGGACTCTTTCCCTTATCTATAACTGAAACAATATGATCTTTTTGGTCCCAAAATCATGACCCAAACTGGGTGTGATACTAAATCCCAGTCAGCAACCACCCAAAGATTTGTGCCTAATAGTCAGTGAGTATATAGCAGGTACAAGTACAGAAAGAAGTAAACAAGAAATTACTCAGCAGAAAACAATCCACAGTCCAATTATCAAGCAATATCTAATCAAGTAGATAACCCAAATAGGTAACCCTCCAGGAAGTACTCACAACCTATCCCCTCTGGTCCTACCTAGTAGATACAAGAAACCCTCTGGGAATCACACACAGTCTCACCCCTCTGGTTCAGCAAAAGTATAGACTCTCTGATGAAGCACCCACTATCAATTCCCCCTATAGTCTCGTATCGGTACTAAAGGCACTCTAGGTAAGAACTTACCTAACATTCCCTTTATGTCCCATGTCAAGGAACAATAGACTCTCTAAGGAAGCACTCAATGTCAATTCCCTCTTTGGTCTCGCATAGTAAATTATAGAGACACTCTGGAGAAGCCCTTACATCCATTCTCCCTATAGTCTACTCCACTAGGTTCTCACAGCCCTGTGTAAAGTCAGCAAGTATCGCATCATGTAACAGCCAAAGTAAACTTCAAGAACTAATTGGCTAGCATTCTATAGCATAACAGCATGTTAGAAAAGGAACACACCATCCTACAACACTAGGAATAGAATTGGAAATAGCCTAACAGACAAAACTAGACCAAACGGTCAAAAATAAAAAAACATGCATGGGAAAAACATCCAGATCACAGCAAAGTACCCTATTCACAAACAATAACCTCTACTCAGGCATACAAGAAAATCAGGCAAATAGTAGGGGCAAAATAGTAAACATGCAATACCCCATTCAAGGGTATTGGTTGAATTTGCACATAATACTAAAAGACTTTCTACAGAATGGAACAAACCACCTACCTCGGGGTTAGGAGATCAATATACTTGAACCAAGAAGCTTGAATATCCTTAGAAAATCGTAGATCTATAAAAATTCATAAAATGTTCAACCCACAATAACTTGAAAAAGAAAATTAATTGGAAAATGATGCTCTAGAATAACAGAGAACTCACTGATGTGATTCCAACACAAATGATGGAGTTTGATTCGGAGGACAGACGGAGGATCGGGGGTTCGTCAAAGATCCACGGTCATGTCGGTTCTCTCAGACGAAGAAATACTAGATGAAGATGGTTATGTTCTTTAGACGTGGCCCCGGTGCATTTAATGAAAAAAAAATACATGGCGTGTACTTTTGGAGTACAAGGCGTGAACTTTCCATTTCTGTACTCCACATTAGGTGGCCTCCACATCGCCCCACACTACCATGTGTGTGGCCATGACACGGCCTCCAACGGCAACAAAGTACACAGCGTATACTCATAAACTACATGGCGTATACTTCAAATATTTCCAGAAACTCCTATTTTCTCAAAAACTCCAGAAAAAAGAAAAACATACCTGAAAAAGAAGATTCAGATTCTTACATATTCACACACATACATATAAATTATAATAAAATATATATTTATATTATTCAGTGTTTTTTTTGTTTTATAAATTTATAATTAATTCATACTTTATAGAAAAAATGAAAAATAATTTTTATATGTAAACACATCACAAAAAACACGCAAATAATATTTTTATAAACATGTTGCAAACATTTATATAAACTATAACACAAAAAACAGATGTCAATCATTTAATATAAATTAGTTACATAACATTTATATAATTAAAAACATAAAAAGAGACATGTAAATAAACACACATGCAAAAAAATTATAAATACCAAGCAAGAAAAAATTATATAATGAAAATTTTTAGATCCTTCTGGTGTAATTTAAGCTGCATCCAAATAATGGGAGTTTCTTGATCCATCATAGATTGTATAGTTTATACTCAAATCTTGGAAGTTTTTCCTCCCTTGTAAATCATTTAAGTTGTATCAAAATATAATGAGTCTATATCTACCATTAGAATCTTTCAAGACATGTTCAAATAATGGGAGTATTCATATCTCTCATGAAATATCCAAAATATATTTGGATAATGTTAGTTTCCATATCCCTTATTAATCAACATTTTGTTGGCATTATAATATCCTAATTAGGTCCCTAGAATCCACTAACCAATAAAAACATAAAAATAACTTTGGAATCAAGCTGATCATACCAAGACCATAACTATTCCACAATTTATCCCTTTTGTATCTTAACCCAAGATAATCCTATAAATGGATAAACCAACATCACTTATACGATCCTGTCCATCTATCGAATATCTCATAATATTAAAATATTTAACCCAACCCTCAAGGCATACCTTGAATTTTATAAACCTTAGCTGCCAAGTTGAATCAATCAATGCAAAAAAAACTAACCCATATTACTCTAAATAAATCACATTTATTGATTACTCGGGACCCACACAGTTAAAAATCTATCCTTCATTAAAATCCATGTGAATTTCCATCCCATTGGACTCCTTGAACACTTACTACTATTCAAGAATCCCAGGTAAACTATTTGTTAAACTTTAACCACTTTTCCAATCTAATTTAATTATACTAATATGTTACCTCACAATACAATCAAATGATTGTATTATCTTTGTGATACAAAATTTAACTCACCAAACCTATAGCCATCAAACCTTTCCAACATTAGTTAATCTTAAGTAAGGTAGTTTTCCCAAGTCCTAGGATTATTCCATGAATCTCATAGGAACTAAAACAAAAACATAAATCTCATTATCAATAAATTGATTACTCTACCTAGGCCTTTTAAAATCCTTTATATGGTTCCAAGAGACTACGTAATCCTTCTCATACTCAACTCCCTACTTCTACTCCAATTGGGTACCATCAATAATAACTAACTGAGAATCACAATGAAATATAGTCACCTATATATTTCAGGACCATTCCATTATGAGTAGAATGAATGTTATATTCCTAATAGGTTTTAAATATTCACTACACATACCTAGGAGCTCATATTTCACACTCAATTGACCTTGAATGGATTTCCCTTTCTCATATAATACCTTTCATGTAAAATAGAAAACATATAAGGATTAATAATCTTGGGATAAAATACCACATCATTAGTGTTACAAAGTCGTTAGTCTCTCTTGTCCAACCTCTTTTTAAGCCTACACCCTGCATAATTCAGATATCAATCTCTTATCTCACTCTAAAATGTCAAATTTATTTAGTATAAGTATTTTTAATTATTTTCTCATAATTAATTCAAAATCCATAATGCATGAAAACTCACTGAGAACTTTGAAAAAGTTGACACTGCAACCAACATCGTTATAAAGGTTTATGGTGTACCTAATTAACTCCAAATAGAAAAATAAAAATGATTAAACACTTAAATTATTGTCAATTTTAAATGAAATTTGTGACATATATAAGAAAACTGTAATGAGTTGAGCCCATTATACATTAAAATTACATGAATTGGGTTACCATAATAACACAATCACATTTCTCAATCCCTAGAGGCCGGGACTAGTGTGGAGTACGATATATAATTTAGTTTCAAGTGGTTTAATTCTTTAGTGGTTAACAAAAAAAAGTATATAAACTATTTAAAATCTGACATAACCCTTATAGAAGATGGAAAAATGAAAAATGGACCATCTAGAGTATTCCGACCAGGTAGAATTTTGGGAGTGATGAAGCCCCAGGAGATGTGTTTATATATAAATGGGTATTTGTTTTGTTATTAGAGAACTATATTGAGTGTTATTAGTGATAGTGGATCTACATTTTGTTATCATCATAATCATAAACATATAAATCACACTGAATCTCAAGTGAATTTTGATGATTTTGTATAAGTGAAGGTAATTTTTTTATTTGGACGTGCCTGGAATTGGTTTGAAAGTGGTTAATTGAATTTGGAGTAATTTTGATATAATACATGCATTTTTATTCTATTATTTCATCATCAACACATTGTATTCTATGTTTCAAACCAAAAAAAGAATATGAAGAAAGAAATTGGTGTTTTATAGTTATGTCTCATGGAATTTTTTGTAAAATACCCTTCCATAATAGGTAGGGACCATTATTTCATGTAAAAAAGTAAAATATTACATGGTCATTGGAAAGTGAAGAAAAATTTTAACCCCATTATATAATTATACTTAAGATGTGGTCATGATCTAAAGGATGAAATTATCAATTCTTATATCCAAGATGATTAAAAATGTTTATCTAGTCCCGGTTCTTGTCTTGAAAGAAAAATGTAATGGTATTGTGTCATGGTTATATTTTATTACATTATTGTTAGATATTATAAATTATCTACGTATCAATCCAGGCTGATGGAAATGGGGAAGCGGGTCATGGTTTTTTACTAGGAATAAAAATCGGGGCAATTTCTCTATAAACAATTCTGGTTTTTAATGGTTCAATATTATTTTGAACTTTGTTCATAAATAGTTTATGTTAGTATATTGTAATGATCTCATCAAAATTCCATGGTCAGTGTGTAAATTCATATTTAAGTGTTTTTGGGCATATGTGCCCTTATAGATGAATCACATGATAGTCTAATTCAACCGTTTAAGTCCTAAAACAAAATCAATGGTGACTAAAAGGGATGGATTAATTCAAAAAATCAATTGGGATAGGGATAAGTTTAAGAGAGGTTTGTATTTTGAATTTAAATAAAAAATTAAAATGAAATAAATTATAAGAGTATATTTTTTATTATAGAAGAGATGAAGTGTGTTGTACAAATTGGAAGAGTGTGATACATTAAGAAAAGTATATGATACCCATGGAATAAAGTAAGTTCTAATAATATTTATCCATTCAATTATTGATGTGAAAAACATGGAATTTGAAGTTTGATCATACTTTTGGTGATAAATTTGAATGTAATGGTTCATGTAGTGATGTTTTAAGATCATTCTTATTTATTAGAGTTTAATGGATTACTCTTTCATCAAGATAACTCTATAAAAAATTAAATTTGGTGTTAGGTTATTGAATATTTTATTCACTCACTAATCAATGACAAATTCAATGAATGGAGAATTAATGTTAAGTGTGGTTCCTCTATTACAAATTGGATTTTCGTTTTGAGTTTAAAGACTCACATTATTGTGTCTCCTAAATATTATCATTTTGGTTGTATTGGAGTATGTTAATTTAGTTGGGAGACATTTTTATGTTATACTAGTTCAAGAATAAACCCTTATCAATTTTATCTATAATGATTCAAGGTTTTTATAATCTCACTTTGTCTTAATAAGATAAGGATTTAGCTAATATTTTTAAATGTTGATGTTTTTAAATTCATTATGCACACTCTATTTTTTCAATGTGTTTTTATTGAATTAAGTGGTAAATATCAATAACATTTTCTATATAAAATGGAATAAAGTTAAAAAAATTGAGTTATTCGGTCACTTTAATAGGTAATTAAGATTTTCAATGGTGGAATATAAAATAAATTGATACACTAATTCACCCGACCTATTAGTATATTCATATGGATCCTAAGAACTATTCAAAACTTGGTATACACAATTTGTATCAGAGTTATGTTCCAAGTACCCTTCAAAGATAAAAAAATTTGTTCGAAGATTGAATTTTATGAGTATTCCTTATTTTTAAAACTCATTTGGTTCTAAACTTTATATTTATAGTCTATAAAATATTTAAATGGAAGTAAAGGGGTTTCCAACATTTTATGGATATAAATATAATATTTGGAATTATTATTTTATTATCCTCAATTTATATAATAGTTTGTATGTGTTTAAAGTTATTATAAATAGTTAAGTTCACTATACATAAGGTGTTATGATAAGAATGGTTGAATAGAAGAATATAAAGAATTTTGGAAATGATTATAATGAAATTTTATATTAATTTTAGAGGAATAAATTTTTAAAAAATCATGGGGATTAATATATTTAAAGGAATATTAGTTAAGTTCATAAATCTCTATGAAGGGAATGTGAAAGTGGGAGAATAAAAATTACAAATATTCATTTAAATAATGATAAAATTTAAGTTCATGATTATGGATATGATGATGATTTATTTACCGAAGTCAATAAATTGATGAGCACTATTAATTATTTTAGTGAGAATATTGAATATTCAATGGTTGTTAAATAGAAATTTCCAATCATACTAATAAGATTTTATGAAAAGTTATTAGAACTTAAAAACATTAATCTTAATAAATTTTAATAATATGATTAATATAGAATATTGATTACATATAAAATGATGAAAATAATTACTTCTAATAATAATAATGTGGATAAAAAAAGAAAATTTATTTAAATCTATGAAGTAGCATAAGAGTTGGAATAAATTCAAAAAGGAATAGAAGAATTTATGGGATAACAAAGATGTTGATATGAATATTTACCAGTTAATTTCATTCATCTCATGAATTATTAAGAAATTAAAATATGAATTCCAGTTAAATCTTACATAAAACATTTTCAAATATCGATGTATTGAATATTTTAATGTAAATTATCAATCGTTGAGGGAAGAAAAAAGTGATGATAAAGATGATTCTATAAATATTTCCTAAAAAATATGTCTTTAAATTTTTTTCATATGAAAGTTTTCTTCACAATGAAAATCTATGAATTTCTCAAAATTCAAAAAAAAACAAATTTCTTGACTAAGTTGGATGATTAACTAGTGGTGAAATTGAAACTAAAGACAAAATTTCAAGTCATGTATAGAAAAAATCACTAAAGTGGATGATGTATAGTTTAAAAGTGGTGATGATAGTTTCTATAAAATGGATAAAGAAACATATATATTTTTTATGTTAAATATTGTCTTGAATGAGAAACATTCAAATATTTAAAATTTATAGAAGGATAATATATATTTAAATAAACATACTCAAACTTAAAATGTCATTAATTTGATTCATGATAAAAATGACTCAATGTTGATGAATGAGAATTATGATTTTAAGGTTTTACTCCCTAAATAAATAAGATAAACGAGTTTATAGATGATATGGTTATACATAAATAAAATTATCATTAAAATTATCAACAAAATATCTATATATACAAAACAAAATGAACAATTTCATGTTTAAATTTGAGAAATATGTGCACAATGTTAGAGAAAGCTTGATGGTTTTGTTCTAACCAAAGTGATATGTTTGGAAACCCAAATTGATATTCCCTTTCTTATGATTAGTATAGTATAAGTATGTGGTCGATCCACAGGTAGAATTATGGTGTCGTGCATCTTTGAATTAGGATTAATTAAGTAAAGATTCCCAATTTTAAAAATGATTTTTTGTTGATTGTAGTGATTATCTTCCAAAATAATAAATGTTAAGGTTCTTTCAATTCTAAAATTATTAAACTCAAGAGTAAAGGAAAACACAAACTAATTGTTGATGTTTTGTAATAAAAACGTATCGGGGCTCTGAATGCTTGTGTATGTCACAAACAATCTATTTTCCTATAATGTTGTGTTGTTCATAATAACCCACATTTTGGGGTTTTGAATTTATCGAAACCCCTTGGTCCAGTGAGTTCATATTAAGTTGATTTAAATCAATTCCTTTGTCGGGAATTTGATTCATAATAACTTTTATTTAAGGAAATCCATTTTTAAATGGAAAGTACACCTAATGATCATGAGTGTACTTGTCTTAATTCCCTCTAATCTCCGTATAAACTCTGTTCTTGGTCTGATACGGGGTTTCCATCAATGTTAACCAATAAATAGTGGGGGAATTATGTGAGGAAAATAAACAACACGGTCATAGGAAAATTAATAGTTTAAGGAACCCACATTTACCCATAGCCCCAACACAAGTAGAATTTAGTTTCTCATGGAGAAAATTATGGGAATCATACTGATAATATCTAAAAAATCCATTATAGCATAAGTAGAAAATATAAAATCAACAATTACAAAGGAAAATTTCCAAAACTTTCCGAAAATGAGTTCCAAGCTCATCCTCTACCCATAATTTTCTTCTCCTCATCCTCCCCTATCTCCTAAGTGTATTTCCCCTCATAATTTGCCATCCCCCACATGTCTTAGAGTTATTAGGGCTCTAATCCTCGGGTTAGATGTTGGGTAGGTGGGTAGATAGGGGTAAGTGACGGGTCGTTGACCACCACATGGTTACGATGCACAGTTTGCCAAATTGTGCACCAAACGTGGGCACAATTTTGTCCAAACCAGAAGAAACGCAGTGGAAACTTGGCTAGACTACATGGTTTGGTAAAACTTGTGGAGCCTGTGTGCATGGGCTCTGTCCCAAAATTTCCAAACACAAATGGTTTTCTGGGAACCTGCTCGGTTTGTACTAACCATACAAAGACTGTGCGGGGTGTCTCTGAATCCAAATGAAATGTTCATTTTTCCTTCAGGTTAGGTTGCTCAACTCGGGTGACTCTATAACAGCATACATCTAATAAAAAGGTTTCAAATGCATCTAATTTCCATTCAAAAATCCAATTAATGCAATGTCTTCATTTTTCATCCTTTGGTGACTAAAAGATATATCAAGGAAAATTTCACTTGTGAAAATCATGAGAATCTTAACACGAAACCATTTTCAAGATAATAAAACATGTGGAAATTCCCTATGTACAGCAGTGCATCAAACTCCCCCACACATGATTGATTGTTTTTCCTCAAAAAAATGCCTAGATTGTAATTTTAGAAAGATTACCAAATAAATAGGTAGAAATGTCACAGATTATATCAATCAAATTAATGTAAATTTTGAATGAATTATAGTTAAAAATAACTACATTCATACTTCATGGATCCCCAAATTTGTGAAGTTTTCTAACAATGTAGAATTAATCCAAAATATCAAACCGTTCATTCATAAATGTATTTTGCTTAAAACTAAATTTTCCATTCTTCATTCAAAGAATTCCCAACATCCATTCATGTCGTATCATACACTTAGATTGGTTAAGAATGGTTTTATTCATTGACAATTAGTGGACTACACTTTATAGGTCGCATACCCTCATTTACTTACATCTTTTTGAAAATTATGAAAGGTCATCAAAAATATTAGGCATGCCTTTTCATATCTCAAAAAATTGTTTTAGTGGGATGAGATACTGTCATTTAATTGGGCCAAATTGTTTATGTCAACACATGATGAAAATTTGGAGCAACTCAAGAGTTTATTAAATTAAGACCACGTGATAACCACAAGTGTGGCAACAATAATTCCCAAACCCCGCCTTTCTTTATGCATAAATTGAATTCATTTTTAAGGTTTTCCTTTATTAAAATTACTTCATCACAAAAATAATTTTCAAACAAAATGTTTAATAAATGAATGTCAAAAAAGTTCATTTTCAAGCATTACAATGTTCATTCATATCACAAAAAAGATTTTTAAATCTTTACATTTGAGTACTTTTTAGAAATAATTCCTCAAACTTCATTTTTATCCAATCGATATAAGCCTATAGAACCAATAAAATCTCTTTAGAAAACACATCAGAAAACATGTCATCCTAGGAATATGGTCAATAAGTCAACCAAATGGGGTTCCAAAAGTGGGAAGCCTCCCCTACACTTGAAACTGATCACAGTCCCCCGTGAAGGTAATAAGGTGGAGAAGGTTGGTTAATGTATGCAGAATTGGGGAGGGAGAAAAAAATGAGAACAGGATTGTACAATGGAAAAACTCCCAAGGAAAGTTGGTAAGTAGTGGAAATCAAGTGGTGTATTAGATCCTAGAAAGCGGAAGAGTGGCTTTGTGCTGAAAAAGTGAGGCACCTTCTAAATAAAGAATAAAATCAGAAGAGTGAGGAAAGAAAAACTAAATCATGCAGTAGGGAAATAATAAATCAAGAACACCATTACACTATGAATATTAAGCAAAAAAGTTGAAAATTGAGTACAAAAAAGTCACACAAGTGAAGTGCAGAAAAAGAAAAACAACATAACGTCATCAATTCCATCTTGCATAGGGGTCAGATGGATCGAAAAATAGTGCACGAGCAGCTTCATCCCAGGTGAGATCGGTAGCAGGCGAAGGTGTGTCCATTATTTCAGTGGAAGTGGAGGTGGTGGATGGATCTCCCATTAATTAAAATCCCCAATCAGGATCAGGCTAGAATGAGGAATCCCCATATAGGTAATAGAATGGAGGATGGTTGGGCACGACCTAATGGAGAGTGAGAGGTTGATGATTAGCTAGGCAGATCCCTTCCACCTCTAGTATAGTTTTCTCTAGCTACCAATGGAACATCTTGTGTTGATCATGTTGCCATTTCCAAAATATGTATGGGTCGGCATAGGGGATACCCTGTATATTGGGGTAATAAGGACAGATCGGTTATTGTGGGGACCCATAAAAGAAGAGTATGATGTAGGGGAAAATGGTCCATCATGGGGAGAGGAGTGGTGGAAGGTATCAGGTTCTATTGGAGGTTCCACTTCCGTAGTGGTTGCATGTTGGGGTTTAGCTGGGGCAACCCTAGGATGAACATGAAATTGGAATCTTTTACCATCAACTTCAAGCATCATCATAAGAATGAGAAGTACAATTACAAAGAATGGGGTTGGTGGTAGCTCAATCAATTATGTCTCATCAAATTTGATATCCAATCGATACATCAAGAGAGTGATAAATGGGACGACAAAAAAATGTCCCCCTTCAACTTGGAAAACATGGTCTTCAGTTATTGGGATAAGAGGAAGGAAAGGTTGAGTTCAGTGACTATGATCATGGAGTACAGGATAAATAAATCCTAATTACTCGCATTTCCTTCACTATCCGATCAATCTGTGAAACAGGTTGTAACAATTAGATGTAAAAATAGATGGAGGGGATTGATTTATTGGGATGCATTGGCTGTTTGAGGCATATAAGAGTCATTTTGTTGGGATATAGTGTCTTAGAAGTGTCGGGACATTGTGGGATCCCACTAAAGAGGCACCTATGTATAGGCAATAGATTCCACATATGTGCTATCATAAATCCCAATAAATTTTGTATACTCCCTGAGCTGGAAACTTTATCTTCTACTCATGATGAGCAATGTGACATCACCTTTCTCTTCACACGTAAATCCTTGATCATCCTCAGTGTAACAGTTGAGGAACTTAAAGGTTGTCACAAATTAGAATTATAGTTCTATAAAGGTGGGTTAGGGAATGGCTAGGTCTTGGGTAAGGTTACCTCGGGCGATGAACATTTGAAATTCCTCTGAAATCCCCAAAGGCTCAAGGATATCTAGGGAAAATTGGTGATGGGTATTCACCTCTCAAGTTATCAATGTCTTATACCTCAAACTCTCCGCAATTTTACTAAATTTTAAATGGGGTCCTAGGGTGGAGGTGGAACCAGAACCACAGGCTCGCTTGGAGGATGAAATGATGTGTTTGGGTTTCAGAACCTACAGGAAGTGGGTGACATACAAAAAAAAGTGCACAATTCAAAACAAGTAGAGATTTCAAATTGAATTAATAAAATTCCAAAGCATAAATAACCTAAGGAAAATCTCAAATATAGAAATTAAAATTCCAAAAATAGGGTTTTTGTGAGAAAAGATTTGGTGTGCAGGTGGGTGGTACAGAATTAGTGAAAATAAAGAGAAAAAGGAAGGAAATTGAAACCAAAAATAAGGGAAGAAAAGAAATAAATAACAATAAATGGGGAAATGGGTTGGACAACCCCTATGGATAAAAGATAGAGAATACAAGAGAATAAGAGAAGTATAATGAAGGGGAATGGAAAAACATATTGTGGTGGAAGATCTGGATGAAAGAGAGGGTAATCTTGAATGTAAAGAATAAGAGGAAGGGAGAGGAGGTTCTGGCGCACGGGCTGGAGAATAAGAGGTTGCATGATTTAGACTAGAGGAGGAGGGCCAAGCTTTTAATAAATTTGGGGTTTAAGTGGAAGCACGATTTGGGTGCACAGTTTTGAAAACCATGCACCAACCATTCGGTTTTCACTGGAAGGGGAGGCAAAGTCTCATGGTTAGCACACTATTTGACCAAACTGTGCACCAACTATGTTGTTGGTTTTGTTTAAAAACATTTTTAAACATCCCCTATTTTGAACACAAAACACCACTTTTAAAATTGAAATCCCCCCTAAAGTATTAAAGGTTATTTTATATTTTCCCTTAGAGATGCAAGCTTTGCCTTATAAAAATTCAATAAGATATGTATTTTATTGTAATGATTCTAAGCTAAAATACATAATCAATTGAAAACACACTATCATGCATCCCTAATAACACTCAAACAACAATAATTTTAAACATAATTGTTTCTAAATTCCAGTTCACCTCCCAATTAGTGCAATATTTTTAGTCTCGATCTTGACGAACCTAGGCCTTGAGCTACTCGAAATGCATAGCAGAGACCGCACCCACTATATCCTCCAAATTAAGATAATGTTTGAGGTGATTCACATTCACCTTGAAAGTCAAACTATCGGAACCAACAACTTCCACCACTCCAGGGGGAAGAACTTGATCACTATGTAGGGTATCGACCGCTAGGACTTCAATTTTATTGGAAATAGTCTCAAACGTGAGTTAAAGAGCAATACCTCATCACCTATCTGGAAGGAATTTCAGAATATCATGCATTCACGAAATGCCTTTTTCTTCTCTTTATATATATTTGCATTCTCATATGCCTCCCATCGAATCTCATCAAACTCGGTCAGTTGAAACTTCTGATGTTCTTCTGCAGCCTTCAGATCATAGTTTAAGGATTTAATAACCCAATAAAATTTATGTTTCAGTTCCACCAGCAAGTGACACGATTTCATATAGATTGATCTGAAGGGAGACATTCCCATGGGTATTTTAAATGTGGTCTAGAATGCCCACAAGGCATCATCAAGCATTTTGGATCAGTCCTTCCAGGAAGCTCCCACCATCTTCTCCAAAATCTACTTCAATTCACGGTTGGAATCCTCTACTTGACCACTTTTTTGGGTATGATATGGTGTCCCCTAGAAATAATTTACTCCATACTTCAGAATCACATTATTCGTAAATGAGTTGTTGAAATGTGTTCCTCAATCACTAATAAAAACTCACGAACCTCCAAACCTGTGGAAAATGATTTTCCTGAGGAAGGTGACAACGAACTTCATCGTGTTGTGTGTTGTGGTCACAGCTTCCACACATTTGGAAACATAATCAACACAAACCAGAATATATAATTTCCAGGAGGATGGGGTAAAGGGTCCCATGAAATCATTTCCCCACACATTGAAGAACTCTAATTCAAGGGTGGGGTGTTGTGGCATTTCAGCTCGGCAACCCATGTTACAAGTTCGCTAGCACCTATCACAATGAGATAAAATATTGAGAGGGTTCTCGTTCATGAAAGGCCAGATAAATCCATATTGAAAAATCTTCGTTGTTGTGTGGTCTATCCCATGATGTCCTCAACCTAGAGAAGAATGAAAAAATTCCAAAATTCTTTAAATTTCTTCGTCTGGGACACATCGACAAATCACCCCATCGCCACATGAATGGAAAAGCAGTGGGTCTTTCCAAAAATATCGTTTCACCTTGGTCAGAAATCACTTCTTCTATTGAAATGTTAAATTTGGATGAATGAATCATGTGACCAGGTAATTAGCACTATCATCATACCATGGATAAGGTGTTACATCAACTAAGAACAATTGATCATCTGAGAAATCCTACTTAATTTCTTGGTCATATTATCTTTCTAAATGGAGTAATTCAGTCTATGGAAGATGATCGACAAGAAAATTTTCACTTACCTTCTTATCTAAGTTCTCCAATTCAAACACTTGGAGTAGTAACCAATGGATGTGTCATGGTTTGGAGTCCTTCTTATTCATAAAATACTTGAGTGCATCATGGTCGGTGTAGACTATAACTTTAGATAGAACCATGTAAGAGAGAAACATGTTGAATGCAAAAATCACTATTAAAATTTATTTTTCTTTGGTAGTGTAATTGTTTTTTTCTTCTTTCAATGCATGGATTGCATAATAAATTGGTCTGAAGATCCAATTCAGCCACTATCTGAGCACTACCCCCACCGCATAATCACTCACCTCAAACATAATCTCAAATCTCTCCTCCCAATTTGGGGAAATAATGATGAGAGCCTCACCCAATATTTATTTTAGAATATGGAAGGATGTAGTACATTTTTCATGAAACTCAAATATTACATCCTTCAAAAGGATATTGGTCAATGTGTGAGCTATTTTGGTGAAGTCACAGATGAATTTTTTATAAAATCATGCATTCCCCAAAAAACTCTGAATGGCTTGGACAGAAGTTGGGATGGGAATCTATGAGATTACCTTAATCTTGTCCAGATCAACCTCAATTCCTTTCATAGAAATCTGGTGTCCTAATATTATGTCATTTTGTACCATAAAATGGCACTTCTCACAGTTTAAAACCAGATTAGTGTGATCGCAGCATTCAAGAACTAACTCTAAATTTCTCAAGAAGGTATTGAATAACTTCCCATAAACAGATAAATCATCCTTGAAAACTTCTAAAATCACTTCTAACATATGATGAAATATTTCCAACATACATCATTGGAAGGTGGATAGAGCATTGCACATCCTGAAAGACATATGTCGATATGCAAAGGTTCCATACAGGCATGTGAAGGTGCACATTTCTTGGTCTTTAGGGGAAATGGAGACTTGGTTTTATCCATAATAACCATCTAATAAGTAGTAGATCTCATGCCCCGCCAACCTCTCCAATATCTAATATATAGAGAGAAGTGGTAAGTGATCCTTTATCTTGGAATTATTGAGCTTCTGGTAGTCTACAAAGACTCTCCATCCCATGACTGTTTTGGTCAGAAAAATCGCATTTCTATCATTAGTAACCATGGTGATACGTCCCATTTTTGGGAACCACTGGTAGAGGATTTACCCATGGACTGTCATAGATTGGATAAATGATTTCGGTATATAAAAGATTAATCACATCCTTCTTTACGACCTCCTTCATTGGAGGGTCCATATGCGGCAGTGATTGCTGAGAGGGCTTTTCCCCTTCCTCAAGCAACACCTTATGCATACAAATAGTGGGACTAATACCCTTGAGATTGGTAACCATCCATACAATGGCCTATTTCCCTCTCCTAAAAACTTGTAAGAGTGCCTCCACTTGATATTTTGTGAGTGATTCATTGAGGATCATCAGTAGAGTATCCTAATTCTCCAAGTACCCATATTTGAAGGAATACGGGAGATGTTTTAACTTGAACTGTGGGGCTACAATAACTGAAGGCACAATTGACTCGACCTCAAACCACTCTAGAAAATCAAGAACCACTACCCTCTTCCAATAATGATGGCCATGGCCTGTGATAAATTACAGACCATATGGTTCTTATCCAGGCTAGATGTCGATAAGAATAGGGTCATCAATTAAATAGAAACATCCCATATCTCTTTCCACATGACCCAAGTGCTCATCCACTTTCATTAGTGAAAATAAGTCCTCAAATTCCACAATTTATGCTTGTTTAACGGCTTGGAGGGCATTCTATGACACTCTTTCAACTCTGACTCTAAAAATAAACTCTCTTTAATGAACATCTATTAAAACCATCCCAATAGCCAAGAAGGGTCTTCCTATAATTTGAGGCACCACTTGGTCTTCTTCCATGTGGAGTGTGATAAAATATGCAGGCAGAATCAATCTTCCCACATTCAATAGAACATATTCTAGCAGCCCTTGAGGATATTTAATTAAGAGATCGGGTAGCTATAATGGCAATCGAGTTGTCTTGAGATAATTCAAACCTAATTTCTTGAAAACTCCAAAGGGTCTGATATTGACACAATCCCCCGGATCATAAAGGGCCTTCCAAAAATCGCATGATCTGATTGTTCAAGGGCATGTGAAACTTCCTGGATCTTGTATCGTAGAAGGAAAAGAGTGATGCCACACCGCTAAGCATTCCTTGGTGAGTGGAATAGTTCCATAGTCCTCCTTCCATCATAATCTTTGTTTATGTGGGTATTTGATTTAATGCCTCTACGAATGGAATGTTGATATGAAATATCTAGAAGATAGCCATAAACTTAGCAAAATATGGATCTAGTTTCTGTTACTTCATTATTGCGGGAAATGGGAAGGTGGGTCCATAAGGCTTAACCACCTACTTTCCCTTTACCAGTGTGGTTTCTGATTCCTTGACTAGTTCATGTTTAGAGGGGGACTCCTCTACTTCATATTCTCTATTTTAAGAGAGTGTGGATTGATTTGTTTTTGTAGATTCATCATGAATTGTAGTTTCTTTTGAGGGAAGATCATTCCCACTTTGTGAAATTATAGAAATGGCTTCTTCCCTTTAATTATTTTCATTATTACCCAGGGGTGTACTAGTTTTCCTGGAAGAAATTTGATTGGATGGCTTCCAAATCTGATTTTCAAGGCTTCAAATGGATGTCTCCAGATGCTGGAACCCTATCTCAGTAGTTGTGTTGAATTTGTAAATCACATATTACAACTTAGATGGGGGTTACTATAGAGGTGGTTCGGTATCTTGTTGAGGTGGTGAGGGTCTTGGTGGTTTCACATGATGAGTGTTTTGATACACTTTTCGTAGGTAGGATTCTTGTTGACACTAGTTTCCTTGTTGATGCCTTTGATAAGGATTCTGAAATTACTGATGATCATAACAATATGGTCTCTGTGGCCGGGGTTGAGGATTTTGTGGTTTCTGTCCCCAGCCCATATTTTGATTATCTTTTCATGATGGGTTCTAGTATTGAGTGTAGATTTTTTCCCTTGATTTTTAAAAACATATTTCACCTCGCTTGTTGAAGGTTTGTCACTTTCCCCGAAGCACTAACCCATGGCCTGGTTGTCTCCACATTCATAGCAGGCTGGGTGATAGACCGCTTGAAATGGAGAAGTATGTTTCAGATTCAATGCATCTATCTTATTTGATTTGGAATCAAGTTGGGCCACAAGCATTACAGTGTAATCAATGTTATGCATGCCTCTATTATGAGTACCATTCTCGGAATTCCATTGGAAGCTGTTCATAGTCATGTCTTCCAAAAAATCCAAAAGTTCCTCTAGAGACTTCCCCATAACTGTACTTCGAGCCACTGCATCCACCACTAATTTTCTGTTTTTAATGAGGCATCCATAAAATGTTTGTACTTTCATCCACAACAGTAGGCCATGATGAGGTCATTTTTTCAGCATAGCCTAGAAACTCTCCCAAGACTCACATAATGATTTGTAATCGTGTTGTTGAAAATTGTGAATCTCATTCTGCAAAGTAACCATCTTGGAGGGAGAAAAATACTTTGACTGGATTGCTTGGTCCAATGCCTCCTAAGGTATAATGGAACGTTGATGTAGTCTATCTATCTAATCATTTTCCTTATCCCTTCATGAGAAGGGAAAAAATTGAAGAAAAATTGCATCTTCAGATACACCCTAGTAGCATAACTTGTCACAAATTTCAAGAAAATTTAATAGAATAGTGTTAAGGTCTTCACATGGTATGACACCAAACTAAACCATGTTCTGAATAAGCTTTGCAATGGCCTTCTTTATCTCAAATTGTTGACCATGCACTGGTTGTCTAACTATACCAGTATCCGCTCGATGGATGGAAGGAAGCCCATAATCCAATGAGTATGGCGCATAGGCATTTTTTTTTTTTGAATTTGAGGTATATACTTCTACTTATCTTGCAGGAAATATCTTAGTCAATTCGGAGGTAAATATGGTATTGGATATTGTGCAAGATATTTTCGTTGTTGTTGGAGTCCAAACCCTGGCATAAAATGAGTCGTCGATCTTTGCTAGTGTCGTGGCAGATACTCTATATAATTCACTCGTGGATTCTGCTTCTGATCCTCCTCAGTGGACACTGGTGGGTTTCCTTCAATAAAAAATATCTTCCCAACTATTTAGACAGTATCTTGTTCTTCTTCTTCCGCATTCTCCATGGGGGAATTTGGGTTGTGGTCGCCCATAAGTGAACGTCGTTGCTTAAAAAAGCTTTACTTGATTTCTAAATCAAGTGGAAGTATTTCCGATGATTCGGCACTCTTTGAATGAGTGACCCAACCACTCATTCACCTATGGTTCTCCAAAACAACAAACAAAACACCACATATAAAAGGGGAAAACCAAAAATAATCAAAATAGAAATGGTGAAGAAAATCATTTTCAGAATTTTTTCTTTTTGTTTTCAATTAGTTAATAAAACTCAATTAAACAAAAAAACCATTAATTTATTTCCCCAACAATGGTGGCATAAATTGGTGTTTTTCCTACTAAAGTGTTATGTTCGGAAACCCAAATTTATATTCCCTTTCTTACTATTAGTGTATTGGATATACGGGGTCGATCCACTAGAAGAATTAAGGTGTCATTAATCTTTGAATTGTGATTAATTAAGTGAAGATGCCAATTTTTAAAAACAATTTTTTTTGTGATTATCTTCCAAAAGAATGAATGCTCTGGTTTTTTTAATTCTAAAATGATTAAACTCAATATTAAAGGAATACTAAAACTGATTGTTGATGTTTTATGATAAAAACGTGTCGGGCTATGAATTATTGTGTGGGTCGTAGAAAATCTTTTTTAATATTGTGTTGTGTTTTTCATAATAACCCACATATCTAGGTTTTGAATGTATCAAAACCCCCTTGGTCCAGTGAGTTCAGATTAAGTCGATAGAAATGAATTCCTTGGTATAGAATTTGATTTCCAATAACTTTTCTTTAAGGAAAACACTTTCGAAATAGTAATTACACCCAATGATCATGCGTGTACTTGTCGTAATTCCCCCAAAGTTCCCAGGAAACCCCGTTCTTGGTTTTATACAGGGTTTCCCACAATGTTAAGTAATAAATGGTGGGGGAATTGTGTAAGGAAAACAAACAACACAATCATAAGAAAATTAAATGTTTAACAAACCCACATTTACACACAACCCCAACACAAAGATAATTTAGTTTCTCATGGAGAGAATGATGTAAATCATACTAATAATATCTGAATAATTAATTACAGCAGAAGTAGAGAAGAGAAAATCATTAATTACAATGGAAAAATTCAAAAACTTTCCTAGAATGAGTTACAATCTCTTCTTCCATCCAGAACTATCTTTTCCTCATCCTCCCCTATCTCTTAAGTGTTTTCCCCATCATAATTGGTTGTCCCCCACTTTTCCTAGTGTTATTAGGGTTCCAATACATGGGTCATAGGTGTGGTAGGATGGTAGATAGGGGTAGTTTAGAGCCTTTTGACCACTGTAAGTTTTTTCAAACCGTGTGCCAAAAATGCACATGGTTCTTTCCAACCTATAAGAAATGCATGGAGAACTTGTCTAGGGCGCACAGTTTGGTAAAGTGTGCGGAGCCAGTGCGCATGGGATTTGTCCCAAAATTTCCAAACCCACACTGTTTGTTGGGAACCTTCACGATTTTTAATAACTGTGTAGAGACCGTGTGAGGTTTCTCTATCTCTAAATTCACAGTCCGTCTTGCCTTGAGGTTAGGTTTCTCAGCTCAGGTTGCTCCATACTAGCATACATCTTGGAAAAAGGGTTTGAATGCCTCTGGTTTCCTCACAAATCTCTAATTAATCAAATGTTTACATTTTTCTTCCCTCGGTGATCAAAATATCTATCAAGGAAAATTTAACTTGTGAAAATCATGAAAATCTTGCCACACAACCATTATCAAGATTCCAAAACTAGTAGAAATTCCCTAAGCACATCAGCGCATCACTGAAATTTAATATTTAATATTTTTAAATCCATAAATAAATGTGATGATTATGTTAATATAGAAAAAAATATGGCTCAAGGGATGAAAAATTTATTTAATATATTTATAGAAATTTTGGTGTGATGTTAAAGACAAAGGAAATGAATTTTACAAAAAAACTAATTCGAAAATTCTACAAATTCTAGAGATGCTAACTTGTAAGGAAAATAGAGCACAAAAAATAAAATTTAAAACAAATCAGGCAATTCAATGAAAATATGATTGTTTTTGTAGTATGTAATAATTTTTATTCAGAAAATAGAGATAAAATCTGAAGAATAACTTTTATCTAATTGTAGGTGACACAGTTTGGACAGTAAGGTGTCTGTGGAAAAAAATCATTTAATGGAAATTTCTCATATTATGGTGGCATTAGACATGTGTAAATTTTATTTCTGTTGATTAATGGTATTTAATGGATGCTGCAACATTTTAAATGTAGAATTCATTGAGAATTAATCCCATTGAAAGAATAAATGTTTAAAATAATTCAAAAAACAATGAAGTGAAAATGGAAAATCAATTTAAATTATTGAAAAAACATTGTGGAGTGTGTAAACAGCATTGTCATAAAGTTGAAAATTCTCTTACTGTATTTATATCTTATTTGAGTATGAATTTTAATATTTAAATGGTTGTTAATAAAAAAATAAAGTAATGAAGAAATCACTTATGGTTTAAGTTTGATTTAAAGCATCCCAAAATAAATGTCCATGTATTTCGGACAGCGTGTTCTCATCTCAAAAAAATATGATATAAAGATTCTAAAAAGATTTTAAAAGTTAAAGGAATGTTTATTAAAATTTAGGGATTATAGGTCATTAAAAATTAAAGTATTTAGCTTAACAAGTATTAGATAAAATATATTAATTCAGATAATTTACTTTATAGTAATGGTTTAAAGAGGAAAATCTTATTCTTTCTCACATTTCTAATGAAGAGGATAATGTAATTTCATTAAGGAATGGATGCTAAGTGAATAGGTTAAATAAGGGTCATGTTATTACTAGATGAAAGTGAACAAGATGTGACCTATTTTAAGTGGGAGATGTTTAAAATTCTTACTATTTGAGCTTTGTGGAGGGGAATTAAATATGGCATGAAAGTCTCACTCACAACGGCCCAATGGAAATAAAAATATTAAAAACATGATATCATTCAGGATGACACTATCATAAATATATAAAAATAATGTATTTGTTTCACATGCCAAATGGGGGAGATTCTTAATTCTTTAAACAATAAAGTGATGTTTCAAATTTCTTATTCCACTAAGTTTATTCATTTAGATATTTATGGACCTAATAGGAAAAAATTGAGGCCTAGAAAAAATTACTTTATCTCCTTTATTGATGAAATTATTTGTATTATATATATTTTTTTTATAAATCAAAAACATGATTTGTTGAAAATATTCAATTTATTTTGGTTAAGTGTGGAAAAGGAGTGTGGTTTCTCTTTCAAAATAATTAGAATAAAAAATGATGTTTAGTGCATATGTGAAGAGTTTAAAGCATATTTTTAAAATAATTCTAAATCACATTATTTTCATGTACCATACACCCATGAAATGATATGATAACACGTAATGTTAAATTATAATCTTATTGGACATGGCTGAAAAAAAATTTGTGAATCAAGATGCTTCTTAGTTCTTTTAGAGGAAATCAATTGATACAATATGACACATTTAAAATCATTGTTTATTTTATCAAAATTCATACATATATTCATCTTAAAAATAATAAAAAAAACTTGTATTAAAGTACTTAAAATTATTTGGATCCCTTTTATTATCAAACTGAAAGGATAAAACATGGGAATGTTTGAGAAAATATGTTTTGATGAAATTTCCTTATATGTCCTCTAAATAGAAAAGGATATCACTTATATAAAAAGGAAACATTTGTGATTTTTTAAAGTGTTGATGTGAAGGAACTATAATATCCATTAATTTAATTTCATAATTAATAAAATCATTCAATAAGATATAAAAAAGAAGAAATATTTGTCAAACAATACACTAAAATTCTAAAAAAATAGAGGATTTAAGTGATGTTCATGCGGAATATGGTAACCAAACCATGTTAAGTGTTGAGGAATAAAAAAATCCAATTTATCCAAGATTGAAAATAAATAAGATATAAAATATATCATTACTAATTATATACAAGTGATTCAAACTATATAATCTTTGTGTAAATAAACATGTACCACAAAATTATCTTATATTGAACTAAGAAGTGTGTGTAAAATATTGAAGAATCAAGAATGGGTGTGTTCTATAAATTAAGGATTATAAAAAAATTATGAAGAAAACACTTAAGAGTTTGTATTTATGTTGATGAAAAATAATATATTGGAAGAAATCGAGTGTTTTCTAACAATTTTTTTGTGAAAAGATTGTTGGATTTGTAGTTTATACTTTTAAAGAAAAAAACGGGATGTATTTACCTACCCATTTCCAAATGATTCATTTCAAATGTCAAGGTTGGTGATTAGATATAAGATCATTATTCTCATTGATAAGGTATAATGTTTCATCCCTATTATTATATAATATATATTATTCTGAATGGCGGTAAATATAAAAATATAAATCCAAATATATATACTTTTCTAATAGTGAATTTAAAATACAAGTGGATTTTTTAAAAGGGGGATGATATGAATTCATCAGTGTATTAGATGATTCATTGAATATTACAAATTTTTATTGAGAATATGTATAGGAATTTTGGTTTATGACATGTATAGAAATATTTTTTAAATGATGATTTGGGAAGAGAAGTGAAAGAGTCATTAAAAGTTGATGTGTTGGGACCAACATGAATATGTTCACCCTGAGAGGGGTGGAAAATCCCTGTGTTTCCTATATAAAACTATTCTCATTTAACCCAATTTACTTTTTTTAGATTGATTTTCCCCAATGAGATTTAACTTATTAAAATTCATACTCTTTATGTCCCTCTCTCAAAAACATATAAAATAGATAAATGAAAAAAAATCACACAAATATTTTACTCAATTTACCACAAAGGGCTACATCAAAGGAGAAAACATAAATGATGTGTTCATGTGCTAAAATCCAATATACTAAATCTTCATGGATTAAAATTATGTTAATTTTTACATCATTCTATGTCTCACTCAAAATAAATTATTTAGGGATTGATCACTCCTCAACTAAGGGGAAAGGCCTCTTCTTATTCTAGATACACTACTTCAAGGAATAATCCATAAATTTATAGACTTAAGAGTATCTTTAAAATGTTAGGTATTGGTCACTACTTGATAGAATTATAAGTAATTGATACTTCCTATAGGCTCATCTCCAAATATATTTTCATTGAAAATTCTCATTTGATTTTTTAAATAAAGATTATTTCAACTTATAATAATCATGTTTCTATTTATCTTATTCTTCAAAATCTGGATATATCAATGTAAATATATCTTCTTCCTCAAGCCATATTCAATAAAACTATTTGTGATAAATGGAACTACTCTATGGAAAATTTCTCATATATTTATTTTATACTAGTATTTTAATATCCTTCCAACTATCTCTTTTTCTAACTATTTTAAGTATTTTTTATATAGTTGGTAAAAACATCTCTATTTGATCGAATAATTGGGAATTAATATTTATTCCTCTAATACTATATGATTATTACATGTATACTATGTAATTAAATATGTAAAAATATATCAAATAAATTTAACTGAATATATAAAATTGATTCTATATCTTCCTCTTTTAAAATTTAAGCTAAATCTTCAAGATATTATAATAACTACTTGATCACGAAATGATACATATTACAACAACGTGATCTTGTTGAAATTAACCAAAACTACATTTTTATATCCACAAATTTGGAATGATAATTATTAATCAATATATCAACAAATTTTAAATAATATCTCATTTAAAATTCCATAAAGAATTGTGGAAAGATCTTTCATATCTCATTGAATCTGAAAACTGTTGCAGTGTGATATCCTATTTAAGGGAACAAAGACCTATATCCCTAGTCAATTTATATTCTTGAATTTCTTCAAAAAAACACTCGTTATAGGGTATTATTTTATTATGTGGAATGTTCTTATTAACTATTCACAAATTCATGACATGTCATATGCACTACATTATGATTCCTCTACACATTACAATACTCAGTTTCACTAATTTATCTTTTCTTCTCACTGTGGCAAAGATTCATCTTGATGTCTTTACATTACCAATACTATATTATGATTCATCTAGAATTGAATTATGATGAAACCTATTACAATTAATAACTAAATCATTTATGCTTACATATATTTATTCCACTCTTATTTTATATCATTCTGTCATTAGAGTTACTCTTACATAACCTATATTTACTCTTAAAAATTAAAAATTATGGCATTTTATGTTCCTTCATGATGAAACACCTCATCCTTTTCTTGAATTATTCTTATGAAAACCTCAATTTAGTCTCATGCCCCATCCTATTTGGAATTATAGAAATATTTTTATCATGATGTTATCTTTATTTTCTAAAACTGTTATCATTTTCCAAATAACACCTTGTGTGTTACTACTTCTCTTAGCACCTTAATAAACCATATTGAACCAATGTGTACCTAACCAAACTCGTATTAATCCATGTCCATTATTCATATTCCATGTCATTAATATGTATATCTATCAAGGCATTTTTTTATTCCTTTACATATATTTATTTAATTTTATTACAGACACTTTAATGATTTCACACCAAGTATTTCATGATCATATTCAAACTTTAAAGCCACATTTATCAACTAAATGCCACATTACCCAAGTTTAGTATGCATATATGGTAACCAACTATATATTTATCAAAATTTCCATTCTCCATGTATTCTAATGTCAATAATTTTTTACTATTAATAAATCTATATATTATTTTCAAAAAATATAACACAAAACCTCATATTTGTAAAATCCCCCATGGATTTTGTGGTCCGTACTACCTTAAAATCTACCCCAATAGTTAACTTCAAAATAGTACTAGAAATTTATATATTTATGGTTTATTCTACTCTCTAAGTAAATATTTTAATTTAAAAAAATTACTTTTAAGGGTTAAGTGTGGACCCTCAAAAAAATCACATTTGATTTAGATACCAACATCCCACAAGAAACTTCCAATATTGTAGCATCACAAATAGAAACTAGTTGAAATACAAAATTTAAAAAATATAAAAACAAACAAAATATTATTCTTAGTCCATATATTTCTTTATGATCTCCATATTCTTCTTTTAAGTGTTCCCCCATTCTCACTTAAATTCTTATATGTTCCTTCCCATCTCAGCCACACCTTTTTATATAAAATTCATGCTATAGATTTATAAATATTCTCAATTAAATAATTTTTGTAACTAGAAATAACACCACACCCTCTAAATACTAGATTTATAGAGACAAAGATCCTAATTTTTATTAAAACTATTTAATAGCCCATTTTATCTCACTAGTTGAATTTCATAACTCTTGGCACTATCAACTAATTTAAATTTATCTTTCATATGATTGGGCTCTATCACCTACTGAAAAATTATATTCAACTCCAGTAATTATTTAAAACTGTTTGGCTTGGTTAACCACTTATTTATATCTCTTAATGGATGAACCATCTAGAAATGTTTTCCAAATCTATAATTATCATCACATGCCTCATAATCTATAACACTTTATACTATTTTAAATATTTTAGGATCTATCCACTACTTGAATACTATTTCCACCATTGGATGATACACTTTCTAAAAATCATATAGATATTTTCTTTTATGCTTAAACCTATTTCACTTATTGATTTATTCTTTAAAATTCCCTGTCAAATGAATTTACAACTTACTAATAATTCATTAAAAATACTCAAATACAACAACGTTTAAACTCAATGTAGAAAACAATAGTCAATTTTAATAATAATAGTGTTGTCTAAGTTACTCTCCTACTTATATTATCACAATAAACGTGTAATTTTTAATCCATTAACAACATTACCTATGTTATCAATTACACTTACATAAGAACATCAAAAAATAAGAAATAATTTACAATGTGTGGATCACACAACTTGTAAATACTTATTAGTTGATATATCAAGTGTAAACACAATGAAATCCTATTTTTTTCATAACCTTGTGCTTTAAAATCATTAATTTCAGTAAACACTCCCTAAAAAGATGCTCTCTAAACATCCACAAACATATTTTCAAGAAACTTCCACAACTAGGGAGATATCCTCTTAGATAATCTATTAATAACTTAAATAATATACTAGTTCACATGATAAAAATCAAATATATAATGAAAAACATATCAATATCAACCAAAAAATCTTTTTTTTGTTTCTTATTTAATTCTTTTGTCTTGATTTTTCTTCCATATTTAAATATTGATACCATAAGAAATATGTCCCAATACCATTTATTGAAAACTAAATTTAGATTGATACAACTTGAAAACTCATATAGGGATTTAATCCCACCTGATTTACATATTGAATTTCTTATTCATATTGTCTAGTAAAAACATTTATTAATTCCAATTAATCCATGAGGCTAGTAGTGATTTCTCTAACACAACTTGTTTCATGTATTTTATTCTAGTATGAACATTTCTTATTCTGTTAAAATCACCCCAGGCATTATATCTCCCCAATAAATATTTTTAACACCAATAATTTATAATAAAAATTCTATAAATATGTATATGTGTACTTTGAAACATTTCTCATGTTAAGAAATTTGGTTAGTCTTGGTAAACAAATCGTTTACTTCTGACTCACTTCTGATACTTTCATGTGGTTATCCATGAAACACTAATTATATAAAATTCAGTTGGTGTATTTTTATACGAAACATATATCTTCTTTAACTTAGACTTCAAATCCATTATGAGACTACTTCTATATATTCGTGTTTCTTCCTTAAATTCATTATAATTTTATCTTTTATCCCGGTTCCTTATCCATAAGAGGGATCTTGCACTAACCTTTACTTATTTCCTAATGGTATAATCTATGAAACCTATTTTGAGTGATTCATACTTATCCTACTATATAGCCATTATATCCACATAAAACTTATCTATCCATTTCTAATCTTTATTAAAATGTTTATCAACATTAATCATAGCTAGAACATCTTCATTATTATATATATATATATATATATATATTTCTTCTTTCATTATATTGATGAATTTAATTGTATGAACTTATACAATTGTGTATGATGAACTTTTTTCTATATTCTAATTATTCTAAACCAGGGAATCACTTATTAAATTTAATATATTCTTTTTATCTCCATCTAATCCTCCTACTTAGCATATGAATAGGGTTTCCCCTCTTTTAACCTTCTTTTATCATGATAAAATTTATTTTCATACATCTACAATTATCACAAAAAAATATCTGTATATTAACGTACAACATGTATAATTTCCTCATTTGAGAGCTTACAGCAGCTTTTATTCCATAATTGAGCCTTTGGTATTATAAACAGACATCCATGGAATGTCTTATAATCCCCAAATAATATCATTTAATAGAAATATTTAAAAAATATTTTTGTTACTATATTTAAAAAAATCCATTGATTTAAAATTTTAACACTACCTATTTTCACTTATTGAGAATGTCATGGTATGGATATCTTCTTTTTGTGTATGGATTTCAACCTCATTTTAGAGTTTTAATCTTCTCATCCACTCATTTAGTTGAGTATTTATCTTATAAAAATATGATCCAACTTCCTCTCATTATTTTATCCCCTCTTCATGTTGTCTATTAGGAGGGATAGTTATTAAATTTATATCCCTCTTTTTATCCATTTGAATATTAAACTTCTATGATTAATATTTAATAATATCACTTTGTTTCATCAATTTTTAACTTATTATTGAAATGGACTCATTTAATGTAAACTCTTCTATCTTTAGTATTTTATTCTCTAAAACCAAATCATTTATGAATTTATAATTCCCTATATACATAATTTTTAGTTAATATTCATTCACATACTTGGATTTGATCCAATATTAGTTAATGTATGAACATTCTATAGGTTGATCACTCGAAATTATTGTTACTTATCCCATTGAATCACAATCCATATCATTCTTCATGGGGAAAAAATAATTTCTATATATCTATTATTATTTAAAAACATTGTTAGAACCCGAATTATCAACATACTCAATCACACTCACCTTGAAAGATGTGTTCGTATTCATATGTGTATTCTTATTATTTAACCATTTCTTATTAACTTTTGATATAAAATAGTATTCTTCAAATTTATTCACTAATATCTCATTACTTCTAGATTTGAAATATGCTCTATTGGTAGACTCTACTAATACCTTGGGATCCAATTATCTATTATAATTATCTTCTAAAATAACCAATATATCAAAATTAATAGTACAATGAATGGTTTTACTAAATATCAAAATTTATATACCAATTTTCCGGATCTTTTATAACTTTAAATATTGTACTTGTTCATTATGATTTCTCATATTAGCATCTCATTGTGCATACTCTGTGATATCATCACCAAAATCCTATAGAAAATAATTTATCTCTTTTTTAGATCTATAAAAGTTAACAAGATTTAGACATGAGGATAAATCATTGATTCTATAGGTGAAAAAATTCAAAAAAATAAATTTTTAGTATTGAACCTGAAATCAGAAACTATGTCGTTAATACCACTTATTGTGGCCAATTTTAATATGTTCACCCATAGTGGGTGTTAATAAAAGTGTTTCAAGATTAATTTTATTACCTTTTATCTTGATCACCCCATTACCAAGCCTTATTCCCTCATTAGAAGGGACTCATTATTTCTCCCACTATTAATTTAACTCTCACTAAATTAAACAAAAATGAAAAAATAGAAACTAAAGGTCACAAAAATATTTTACTTGACTCACCACAAAGAGATACATCTAAAGAGTATAAATCAATGATGTGTTAATGTACAAAAATCCAATATACTCTCTTTTTTGTATTATAATTTTGGTCATGGTACCTCTACACCAAATATAACTACTTTTTCAATATTTAGGGATCAATCAATCCATACCAAAGGGGAACTCCTTAATCTTTACCTACAAATGATGCTTCAAGGAAGTATCCATCAGTTTATAGACTTGATGGTCAATTCAATAGTTTAAAAACAAAAAATTATACTACATATCATTATAAGGAACTATTTTTTCTTACATCCACATCTCTAAATAGATTATTCATTAAGATCCTCATTATTTTTTCAAATTATATATTATCTATCATTGGAATAATATTGTTAAACTTTTTTCCTTATTTAATAACAAAATATATCAATAGAAACCAATCTAATTCTTCAAGCCCTATTCATTCAAACTAAATGTTAATAAAGGAAATCAAGAAATTATTTCTTTTTCTTCACTTACACTATATTTTTTATTATTAGTATCGACTAATTTTTCCTCATACTAAAGTAATTGTCCTTTATAAAGTCTCAAAAAACACTAAATTTGATCCGTGTATTTGGATTCATTCTTTTTCCATTAATCATCCAAAATTATGACATCTGTACCACATGATTAAATGAGATCAAATATTTCCATTAAAAGAAATTGAATCTCTAATCATTGTTCCATATATTAATATTTTTAATTACATACTAAATCTTTATGATATTATGGAAACCACTTGGTCACGGTGTGTTACTCCTTGATGTATTGTGACCTTCCTCGACTTAACTCAAATTATGGTGTAATATCCTTCATTGTGATGTGATCTTTAGTCATATGTAGATCTCAAAGATCAATATAATAACTTATTTAAAACTAACTAGAAATTATTTCCTTCTCCACCATATCTCTTTAATCATAAACTAGTTATGTCAGTATATCCTTCTTCATAGTGTAAAGACTAACATCCTCATTCAATTTAGATATTTTCATTTTACCAAAAAATGAACTTTTCGTGAAGTAATATGTTCTTTTGTATCATGATCTTAAAATATATTTGTATAGTCATATAATGTCCAATGCGCTATGGAATGACTCCTCTATCTCTCACATTCTACAGTCATACAGATTTCTCCTAGCTTCTAACTGTTTCATAGATTCATCACATAATATTTTTTTACCAAATCTGTATTTTGATTATAATAAATTTTTTAGAATGGAAACCCTAGTTTGGTTGAATTATTCTTTAGATAGTTTGATATTACTCATACATGATACTTTTTTGTTATTAGTGCTACTCTTAAATAATTTGAATTTTCTTTTCCACTTAACTAACTGTGGGATGGAATTTTCCTTCACATCACACACCTCATCCATATCTAGGTTTATTCTTATAAAAACCCTTGTTTAATCTCATGTACCATATTTTGTGGTGGGATAGACGAATTTGTGTCATGATAAGCTTTTTATTCATAAAAAAATTGTCCTTTATAAAATAAAATACAGAATAGTTCAGTTTCTACCTATAACTGAGTAAACTATAATAATACATTGTGTACCTCACCAAAACCAAATAAATTCGTGTTTATTATTTAAATGTAATTTCCTTGATATGTAGATATATAATGCTAGTTCTTATTTCTTCATCGATACCTCTATGTAGCCACTATAGTGACACTAATTATTCCTCACCAGATATGTCGTGATTATCTTTAAACTTCACAATCAGGTTTATCAATGTTATGAAACATTGACCAAGTGTGGTTCCCGTGTATACTAACCAACTCTATTTGTATCCAAACCTCACTGATATAAATATTCTACTAACAAAATTCATTTACTTTTAAAAAATTCGAGAAATATTTTCAAAAATTCCAACACCCAACATCTTGGTTGGAACAGATTATAATTTATTCATATGATGTACCTAATATATCTATTCATTATTCTTATTTCTTATATTATTTCCACTAATATAGTCTTATAATATGATAATGATGCATCGTTACTATGTATGAGAGTTATTCATGTTCAATGGTTGACAAAAAAATAAAGGGTGATATTTTTGTGAATGATAAGATGTTTAAAAGTAATGACACCTAATGAAATGTGTGATTTTATAATGGGGGTATTTTGGAATGTTATATAAATGGATTGGATAATATTAGTTACATTGGTTTTGTATTTAGTTTTCAAAAACATTTTTAAACATATGAATCATATTTGAAATTGTGTTAATTTTATTAATTAAACTTAATTGAAGGTCATTTAGAATTTTGTAAGTACATGGAATTTCATTAAAATTCCTGAATTGAGTTTTGAGTTTGGAGAGAATATCAAAACATTTAGTCCATTGTGTTCTAATGAAATTTCCATGGCCTATGTCTCAAATAAATATTATGTGTAAATATTAGAAAACCCATATTTCAGTTTCCATGGTTGAGGGATATTTTTTAAAAAACATTATACCCACAATAGGGAGTGGCCATTATAGGCTTTTAATATGAAATTTAAATTTTTATTTGGAAATTAAATAAAAATGGGAACCATATATGTCTTAGTATTTGAGAAGTGTTCATAGTAATCTTATTTAAATGCAATATCCTTGCATCCAGGATAATGAAAATGGTTTTCTATTTGTAGTTCTCGGATGGAAAAAAACAATTATGATATTATGTTGGGTTCATATTTTATTATATCATGGTTTAAAGTCTCAAATGGTTGAGATTCAACTCCTAGACAATGGAAATGGGGAATTAACTCATATTCCTTGAATAGGAAGTAAAACGAGGGATATTATGCAATTGTTTTTTCTACTTTCCTACGGTTCAAGAGTAGTTTAAAATTGGTCATTAAGTAGTTGTAGTTAATTATGTCATATTTATTTCCCAAATATTAATTGTTTAGTATGAAAAACAATATTTTAGTTTTTTTAATGATTTTGTTTTTTGGATCATTCACATGTTTCTCCAACTTAAATCTTTGAGTCACTAAAGCATATCTAAGCTGACTAATAGTGCTTGATTGATCCCAAAACTCATATTAGAGTAGGAAATGTAAAAGATAATTTGTTATTTATAATTTCATTTAAAAATTAAAATTAAATATATAATAAAATGTTTTTTTGTATTATAGATGTTATAGAGAGTGTTGAAAGAATTTTAAGAGTAGGATAAAAGGAGAATAAGAAGAAGTTACCCAAGAAACAAAGTTTATAAAATCCTTATCCATTAAATCATTGATTTTGAAACACTTTGAATTTCAATTTTTGAGTAACTATTCTTGAGAAATTGTATGGCATTGGTTTTTTCAGTGATGTTTAGATATCATCCTTAATTATTATAGTTTTATTGGTTTTACCTTTCATTAATATAGCTTAGTGAAGGAGTTAAGATGATTATGGGTCTTCAAATATTGTGTTAACTAAATATTTGAATATAAATTCAGTGTGTGAAGAAGTGAGATGATGGTGGTATTCATATATAACAATTTAGAGTTTCTTTCAGAGGTTGAAGATGGTATTTGTTATGTATTTTGATGATTATCATTTCAAATGTATTAGAGAATGATATATTAGTTGAAAGAAAACTATAGGTGACATAAATTCAAGGATAACCTTGTAACAGTTATAACCATGATGATTAATATATCATGAGATCTCAATTATTTTGAATCATTTTAATTATATAAATATTTGTTTTTAATTTTGAACATTGTAAATTTTTTCTCACTATGATTGTTTTTTAAGTGTTTGGTTGATGAATTAAGTGATTAATATCAACAAAATTTGGTAAAACAGAAGAAAACAATTAAAATAGTAAGAAAATTTTATAAAATTAATAAGTGAAAAAGGCTTTATGGTGGTGAAACATTAAATAAATTGATTCACATACTGACCCCCAGTGTATCATTAGAGATTCTAATACCTATTGGAATCACGGAATCCACAAATTGCACTTGTATTACATGGATAATGGATTGTAACAAGATAGTATTATATATTGAAATCTATATTTTCATGTAAAGTTATAATAATGTAGTCCAATAATAGCAATACAGACCATCTATCAGATATAACACACATAACCAATATATATCAATCAAATAGAACAAACAAATACTAAATATCATGAATAGAAGGGTTGTGTTTATGGTATCCCCTATGAAGACACTAAGAATATCCTTGGAATTCCCCCACCTTGTTATTCTATCAAAATCTAAACAAATATCTAACATTTCTCCTTTATATATGTTCAATGAACTCATGTGATTGATTTCTCCCCCTCTTCCTAGATCGCATACAAGAATGCCTATAAAAATCAAAGAGGATATGATTTGGGTGTGAGTATAATGCATCAAAAAATAGATCAGCGCTTGATCCCTACTAATATCAACATGCTTGATTCCCATGTGTAGAAAATAAGTAATAAACCTCTTACCATGGTGTCAAATTTTTCATGACCTTTGAATTACAATAGAATTGACTTTACCTATTTTAAGAATAGCACAAAAATGGATAAAAGTGATATATGAGTCATGTAATATACTCATCATTCCATGGGAAAGGAAACAAAAATTGAATACCAATATGGGGAAACGTTAAGACTATCCCATCCAAAAAAGGGGAGGTTTATATCAAGTGTGGGAACTATGAACCCACCCCATTTTCACAACCAATTAGTCACTAGTATACAAACCTACTGAAAATTTCTATAATAGTAAATGCTCAGTATCAAAATTCAAAAAACATAAAAATATATAAAAAAATAAGAAAAACATAATTTAAATTTACATGTGTAAAAGGAAGAACTGATAGGACAAATATTGTGAGAAAAAATCATGTAAACAAATAAGATATTACTAGTTGTCTCATCACGTATAAATTATATCGTATAAATAGAATAATGTATAAATTTTAGGCTAAGAATACATAAAGTGTGATATAAAAATTAAAAAAAATATTTTTTATCTTCCAAAAAATGGATTTCGTAATTAAATTGGAATTCTAGTTTATAAAATAATTTATAAAAAATATATATTAAAGAAACATTTTATTTAAGTTAATATCACTCATCCCCTTGTTACTACAATCCAAAAAACTATGAAGATATATATGATAGGATGGGTCACCTACCAAAACCATTGTGGAGATTATTTTCAAAGCCTCAAGTAATAAGTACTCCAACATTTGAGGTATTTAGAAACACTAGATAAAGATAAATTAGGGATTGAGACACACCCTTTATAAATATGAAAAAGATAAAAAGGTAAATGGGGGTATTACCTTCAATTCACCAATGATTAATTCCCAAAATATATTTATATAATAAATCCCAAAAAATGATTTATTTTAAAAACCTAATCAAGTTAAAACAATAAATGTTTTTCAATTCCATGTAGAAATACAATAATAACCAAGAATCTAGAATTTTATATTATAAATTCCAAATAAATACACCCCTAGAAAACCTTCATAAACTGTTCACTAGAAATCTATATTATTAAAAAATCCCCACCATTATTATTCTCATCACCAAGAAGCATATACAATCCTCCTGAAGAAACATGTTCAGCCATTGAGATTTTATATCTGCATTATATTCCAAAGTTTCATTATATATCCTTTGACGTTCCCATCACACACACTTAAGAGTAATTACCTTCCCTTAAAACAAATTTTCACTATGATCAATCATATAAATGTTTTCTGTGTTTAATAACTATTCGTATCTAACTATATATCATCAAATTGGAAAATAGGTGCTCAATTAGGTATATATATCCTCAATTATGAGACACGAAATACATTATATGTAAAAATAAATTTATGAGGTAAAATAAGATGATTTTCGGTTTCTCTATTATTTTCATGGATTTAAAAAAAATATGAACATTAGAGTCTAATTCCCTTATTATGCTATATGTCAATGTCCCAGCCTTTAAGAGACTTGGAGAAAAAACATGGTCACTGACCACAAATTCCATTGGGAATATCCTACAATAATCACATGAATTATAGAATGTGTAAATACTAGTTAACCACTTCCAATTTAAGTTTACATATTCGATCATAGTCTAAAATATATTATGTCTGATCAAAATGATTTATAAATTTTATTCTAATATAGAGGAGACTGAAAATGTCTTCCATTCAGGGGATAAAAAAGATCAACATGAATATATAATTAAATGATTTTATTATAGATAGACTCTATTAGAGATGGGTAATGTTAACAAAATCTACCAAAGTTAGGAAGATAGACCCAGAACATATCTGGATGAATAAAAATGGTCTGCTCGAACTGGTCCTTCATGTGAGGGTGATAAGTTGTACTCAGTTTATAAAAAAGTACTTATATTAAATTACAAACCTTTCAAACATTAATACATGAACTAGGGTTCTTGTTTATAAATAATTCTAAATGATATTCCATAAATCATCCTAATCTCTCTAAAATATAATTTTCCCAACTTGTTGACTGAAGTAGAATACCTAATATGTGATAAGTGATTCATATTGGTTAGGTAGTTAATAACTACCCAAAAAGAATCCTTACCTCTCATTTATATTGGAAAGATAGTAAATAATTCTACTCTAACCTTATCCCATATATATATGAGTACAAGAAGTGGATAAACACAATTACATACCATTGGTGTTATTATTTTACATGTTATAAAGTAAAAACACTATAAAAAAATATAGAAATTTTTTTCCCATAAAGACACCAAAACTACCTAAAAATAACCTAATACATATTTATAACTAGAAGAAACAAATTCACCCAATTGACAAATTTTCCTTCATCCCTTACTCCCCTATATTAATAGAGACTATGGGACTTACATGAGTATAATTTCAAGTGTTTAAATATTGAGATCAACTATCAATGATATCCCTACCATAGAATATTTATTCAATAAAATTCAAGTCATGGTATAATACTTGGAATTCAATGAAAATAACTATAACAAATGAAGTGATCTCAATATAGAGAAATAGGTCCCATATTGATCACTTGTGACATTAAATGAAACTCATCCATCAAAAAAATGTCTCCACTCTACCTTCACCTCCTACACATTCAAAGATTGAACTTTCTTACAAAGAAAATTTTAAACCATGTTTACCTTTATAGGTGAATTTAAGAGATCAAAATAAAATGATTGGATATTCAACCCACAAACACAACCTAAAATTTAAATATCATTTTTAAAGTATATACTCAAGGATTCTATGATCGGTATATATGACAAGTATTTCACTGAATATATAATGTCGGTATAAATTTAAGGCATGAACAACTGTGTATAATATTAATTTGTGAGTGGGATAGTTATGTTCCTGAATCCAAATGTATCTTTAACTATAAACTACCACCTGATGATCCAACATATGAACACAAATTATACCCATCAAAGAATAATAATAATAATAAACCTAAAACCCTTCATTTGAATAAGGTAATACTATGATATGAGTGATCATCAATCATTTATTCAACTCAAGGAATGACACTTTAAATAAAATATACTATATAAACATGAAACTATTTATTTTCTAGGATATCCCTAGATAAGAAATACTAAATTTAATTTTAATAAAATGATAATAATATATTTTATATCCTTGAAAATTTAAAATTGAAAATAGATTTGAGGAAAAATTGTTGTAAATTACTACATCCACACTATCAGGATCTACTAAGATTCCATATTTAGAATTGACATGCTCGATAAACATAACTTACTGAATCCAAAAGGACCATTTAAAAAGCTTACCAAAATATAGTTTTTTTGTAAAGTCTCTAATATAATTAAAGTATATTTACCATGATTGTCTTTGGATTTTGAATACATGTGGACTTCATCTATAAAAACCACAATTATAAAATAGATTAAATATCTAGTTCATAAAATATATAAACACTATTCAGGAATATTCCAATAAAAAATTCATAAATAATGTCACACACTGACTTGAATAAATATGAATAGTAGCTAAATTTGGTGACACTTGACCTCATTTATGCCTCCTTATATGCCAATGTCAACCAACAAGGAGAAAAGGTCTAGGGTGGTACCATGGTTATACTATACCCCCATATCACAGGGAAAAATATTTGGTAGAAATAAACCAAACATCATATACAATAGTAAATAATTATATTATAAAAAATAAAAAACATATCCATCATTATCAAATGAAATGCAGTAGGCAAGTAGTCATATAGACTCATTGGTCACCCACTAGGCCAACCACATATTATAAATGAAATAAAACAATAAATTAAAGGAGGATAAACTAATCCATGAGCTTCACCTGATCTGAGTCTCCTGGCCCCATTTGAGTTATCCCACTTGATAAACTGCACAAGGCCTCATCCCAAATTTATCATACAACCAAGTGGGATTTCCTCACAGACCCAAGTTCTATGGCCGCCCAAATAGGGTGTGTGTACAACTCAGTAGGTCAAAACCAACATGGTACCAAAAATAATTAGTAAATGTAGGTGTAAAAAAGTTATATGATCAGTTAAATAAATATATAAATAAATAACCAATTTTGATTCATGGGTCATAATGTGACACTTGGGATCAACTATACTTACTTCAGAAAGCATTGGAGTCACTCAGATCACATTATAGAATAATTCTAACCAATATAATCACCGGCGGTCTTACTCACTCCAGTATACAGAAGATGAACACCTAGGGGATAACCCCCAAAGTATACATGAGATACACTTAGGCGTTGACTCATTTGATATCCATATGATAAAAACATGATGGATGACCAAACCTGTATACATGAGATTAACACCCAGGTGCTGACCCCATCTATATATAGATGATAATCACCCAGGGGCTGACCCACCCAGTATACATAAGATAAAAACCTAGGGATGAACCACAAGGTATACAAAATATAAACACCTGGGGGTTAACACACCAATTAGACAAGCTCAATGGCCAACTCCCAATCAGGTTAGTCTTTAATACCCAAATCTAGGTCTTGGGTCACATGCCCTACTTGAAAATCACATATCCATCAATACAATGGTTAAATATTCTACCAAAAACCATCTAGAGCATGGATTTTGGATCCATTACCTATAATCAAGTAACATGCCTCTATTAACAATTTAAATATCCCACCATCAGTGCCAAAACACATTATCATATCTATCAAATTCATATTGGAGGGGTAGAATGTAACTATTATAACATTTAATGTATATGTATCGTTAGTGTTAACCATCATCCTAATCCAATCACACAAAAACAAGGTCCACTTATCAAGTACATGAACTATAATATACACAACAATAACAAGATCAAAATATTGATTTATATTCTAAGGTGACACATGCAATCATCATAAACAAATTTCTATATACATCCTCTCCATGGGGTCAAAATCTCACTACGATGCCCACTAGGTTCCCTACGGACACTCTAAAAATGAAAACACCTCATCAGGGTCCCTCTATCTTTTACTAAACTCTCAAGAAAATGCTTTCCTTTTAGGGGTAATACATCCATTATCATCAACAAGTCTCATAGGGGCCTAATTGACCTCCTAGGAAAATATCACAAGGGAGATAACCATAAGTACATTTCCTTTACAAGTAAATCTTGTTCAGTATGAAAACCCAACATATCCATCAATTCACTCATATTATACCCACCCCATTAATCATGTCTTAGTTGGGGAGGAACAATCACCCCATGACCATATCTCTAGCTTAAAGGATTTAGGTAGTCTCAATGGTCTATATGGACACTTCTTAATCCCACCATATTAATTCATCAATCACCATTACCTAGATGCCCATAGGGGATCCTACACTAGGTACACTAAAATATTCTCATAAAATTTAGTAAACAAACCCCATGGGATCTCAGTGTACCATGGTATACACAATCATAATCAAGGCCTCATCCATCAGCAGCCAAGGCAATTAAGCTAGTGCCCAAGTGCCCTCATGGCCTTCATAAACTATTTATTTAATAAAACATTTCATTTAATAAAGGGCATTTCCATTGATGGAAATACCATAAATCATATTCCATATAAAAATATTCATAAAACCATAAGTAATGTACAATAAACAACCTACCTTAATCGAGAATCCATTTCCTTTTTAATTCAATGCATGACAGTACTGCTCAGGCTCATCCAAGTTCACATCCACATACTAAGCACTTTCTCAAGCCATAATTCCCATTTTAATTAATTACAATCACTTATAATTAATTAAAAAATATATAATTAAACTGAAAATTTAGTTTAGTTGTACCTAACCCCATAATAACTCACTGATCTATAACTACTTCCCAAAGCCTCAAGCGTTGAGGCCTAGTTTTGTGTGAATGCATAGAGTGCAGAAAATAATTAATAAAAATAGTAATAATTTTAAAAAAAACTCATTGAACACCCTCATTGCAACAAAACCATGACTAAAAACATATTGGAGTCCTATAGCGGACTCTCAGTATCATCTCAAGCCAAATCCCAAACAAGTGATTTCAAATCAAAATGAAATTTAATTTAATTTAAAAATCATTCCAAAAACACATACATAGGTGTTCAATTATAAAAAAAATGTGTTATATATTGAGGATGTCACCTCAGATTTTCCTCTCTCTAGGATATACAAAATACCCATCAAAATATGGTGCTTTCATCATACTCTGATGAAACCGCCATCAAAACCCTACCAGAAAGATACCCAAAATTAAATAAGATAGGGGATGAGAGATAAAGAAGGTAAACATAGGGTGGTACTAGCCAAAAATCAAAAAATAATTCCTAAAAACCACCCAAAATGAAATTTTATAATTTTTAAGGAAATGGGTTGTCTTCCTAGGTCACATAGGAGAGGGATTAAACAAAAATTGGGCATATTCCATCTTAATTTAACAAATTGTGTGACAGTCTTGTAAATTGGAACTATCAGGGTCTACAACATTTTATACGTTTTATTTACAACTATGTACAAACAGTATCCAATCCCAATATCCAAATAAGATCTAATGGTTTACTCTAATATCCTCATATTTTCATCCAAACTATGATCTAACCATTCCATACAATCTTATTATTTATAAAAAGACCAAAAACCTCCTCACTCATAGGTTTTTATATTGTTTCTCCTAAATAGTGTACTCCAAACCACTTTCCCTAGTAAGAATCCTCTTAAATATAATTCAAATCTCTTGAGACTTTATTGAGTAGTTGAGCCACCTCCTAGGCCTCAACCGATATCCAAAAAGATCAAATTGTAATGCTTGAACTCTCAAATTGTCAATCTAAATCCCATATCTAAAAATAAACCATACGGTGAATAGAAAATTAAAATTATTTATTATTTAAAAAACCATAAGGACATAGGTTTTAACAAGTAATTATCCAAATTAACATATTGGATTTTGAAATATATCTTGGTAATATACTTCAGTCTAACAAAAAGATGGTGATATCTCTAACATAGATTAATCTTTCAAAACAACTTTTCTCCATTAAAATGATCAATAAATTAATTAATTAATTATGGTAAACATATTCTATTTATTGACAGTAAACCTATTTGAACTTTGTTAATCAATAAACAAGCATAGGATTCATTGGATTTATTTTCAAAAAGGATGGTTTAAACCCTAAAGAGATGTTTTGGATATCATAAACCATTTTAATTTGAGTTTGTCCAAATGATTTTTAACTTCAATGATTCTATTGGGGAAATATAATATGGATTAATATTTCAATTTATTTTACGGAACACATTAAGATAAAGATCCACTAATTTCTTAAGAGGTTATCCTAAGTAACCCTTGATAAATGATTCAAGAAAGGTTTCTACTGTAGGAGGTAATACCTTATCCTAATTCTCTTTAACTACTCAAAGAATTATATTAGGTATTTAATTAATAGTAGATCCTAAATATCTTTACTCAATTCCTTCCTAACTTTCTAGGAATTTACATTATCTATTGAGTTTGTATTGTGTACCCATCGACGATGAAAACATAACCACCTTTGATAGCAGTCAATATAGACTCATAAGCCAATCTATCCATACCCAAAATAATATAAACAAATGTCATGTTAGGGAAAATAGTTCCTATATATTCCTTTAAGTATCCACTAAAATACCATAAAATGTAATACCCTTGGTACTCACTACTAATATTCCAATAATAGTTTCATGCATCATGATATTAGAAAATAATTCCAATTTTAATTCAACAAGAGATGTTAGTTTCTAAAATATAAAAGGAATGAGAATACCAAGTATCAAATAAATCACAAATTTAAATTATGATATACTAAAATAGAATTTATAATATTATAAGACAAACCCCCAACATCTCTCATAGATAATGATAATTTATTTTCCCTACCCGATTCTTTGTGTTGACCCTAACACTGAAAATCATTCTTAGTAGAAGGCATAGATTTCTGTCATCTCTAACTACCATTTTTATATCCCTAGAGATGTCACCCAAAACATGGTCAAATATCCCCTTTAGATAGAATAGAAAATTGAGTATGAGATATTTGGGTGAGTTGAGGTCAGTTCCTAGTACTCTTTGAAGTACTCCTCCTACAAAATATCTAAATAATTTAATGCATACTACCAAATCGAAACCACCTTGCTTCAAAAGTTTAGTTTGGTTTAATATGACCTTTATGTCTACACATTTGATATCAAATTAGTGGAATACCTAAGATAATAGAAGAAGTAAAACATCTAACCTGACTTCCCTATAAATATCCACCCCTAATTATATCCTATTCTCATCACGTCCATATATTAAAATAAATATTACTAGTGTTTTTGGCCAGGTAATGAGCCATTGGGTCCAGAACCTCATTTATATCTCATCTCAGTAAGAACAGTCTTTTGTACCACTTAAAAGAAAGAATATAAATTTAATATCATCTATTGATTCTGAAAAGGAAACTTTAAACCAATTTCAAATCAAATAGATTTATATTTCGCATATCCACTAAAGTAATTTGAAAATAAAAGTAGTTCAATGGATTAATTCTTACAATCAATCAGTGGCAATGTCAACTTCTTCATCCCCATGGATTATTAATCCATTACACTACGTATATTTTCATGGTAAAAATTACCATGGAATATCTATTAAATTCTATTTTATGTGAGACCCTGATATTTAATTTCCACAATAAAAAATTACCACCATCATCAAGAATCTCTCTCTAGTAAAAAATTAGGTAATTATACATGGTGTTTCTATAAAGTTATAACACTCTAAAAATATGGTGGATATAATCAAGAGATTCCTTGTATTCTATAGGTTATATATCACCTCAAAAAGATTTTTTGTTCCCACTAACGTGTTTCCTTCCATGAAGCCTCAATTAGTTGAGAAATCCCTGAAATCACATGTGGATTAACAAAACATATGGTATTTTGTCTACAATTATCTAATCTTTCCTATATAATCATAGCTGGTCCTCTGGGTGGAATATTCAAGTATAGATTTATATTATATTCTTCTTCCATGAATAAGATGCTTATAAATTTGATTAATAAAGTAAAATTATATCATAAATATTACCCCTATCTCATGTGTTCCCTTTTTATCAAATAATTTCATACTTTGAAATATAGTTAGAAAAATTTTGAAATCATTATTTAAATTGAAGCATAAAAATTATTACTGACAATTATAATATAGGGAGTTTATAAATAATATGAATCAATTTAATAACTTATGATGACCTAACAATCAAAGATAAATATGTATGAAAATACTATTTATTCATTGTTAATTTTTTCTTTAATATGAATCTTCATATGATTCCTAAAATTAATTAAAAAGACACATGTAAGCACACAACATGTTATGTTTTCCTTCCAGTACCTACCTATAGAATCCTATATTGAAACATGAGACTTAATGGAATGGCTATAAGTCTAAAAAATATAACCAAAAGAGACTAAATTCAACCCAAAATAACCCTCATGAATAAAATCTCCATCATAATTATGATTTCTAGGAATATTTATGGGTTACCTCTTAAGTCCTAACAATCCAATCATTACAATAGTCCAAACCCAATAGTTATAACTATGGTATGATAACATTTTCTAATGACCATGACCCAGCACACATGAATAATATGAAATTCCAATCACTACAACACCTCAAAGAACAATAATCAATCAAAAGATTCTAGTATAAACCTTAAGGGGTGATATATAATTTAGTGGGGAGTAGTTTCTCACTTTATTAATTAACTAAAACAAGTATGTATAGTATAATAAATCTAACATGAGCATTAAAAACTATGTATGAATGAGAAATGAAAACATTTCCATCATGGTTACCTATATAATATAGATACATATTATACCTGGAAAATGGAATATTCATGAATTTATATATCCATGAAACCGGATACAAACATATTCCAAAAACACCCACACATATCATACACCAGACATAGTAGACACAACTAATATATTAACAAACCAAGTAAAACAAATGAATACTATAGAGATTTAAAATAATTCCCTTTTATAGGATATCCTGTATGAAAAAACCAATGAAATCACATGACAACACTTCAAATTTCATCCATAAAAATCTAAAAAAACTATCCTACAAGACTAATTTCTATAAGTAATATAAACTCCCATGATCTAATGTATTTATTTTATCTAGATCGCATACAATGTGGTAAACACTCATCCTATAAGGACATGTGTAGGGTGTTAGTATATTAAATCAAGTAAGATCTTACCACCAAATACCTTACATGTATATGATATATCCAAGTGAAAATAGTAGTATTGTGAGATATATAATTAAAAAAGTTAAAAAAAATCAATATGGTTGATACATAGGTGTAGAATATAAATAATAAACCACTAATATTAATGTGGAATTCCAAATTCCCTCTATCGTTTAGTGGAACTAATTGTACCTATATCGATCATAGATCAGAATATAGGTAAAAGAAAAAAACGGAACCGGGGAATCTATTTTCTCATCTCATGGTAAAAGGAAAAGTGTATTCCAAGATAAGGAAATTTTAAGCCTAACCCATTTGAAAATGGGAAAGTGTATCCTATGTCAGAGCAACATGATCGCTTCCCATCTTTCATAACCTACTCATCACTAGAATTCGAGCCTAATTATTAATTATATAACAATAATATAATATAATTAATATTCTTAACATACTAAGGTAGAAAACATAAACATCTACACAACACAAGGCATAAAAATATAAAAAATTAATTTAAGGTTAGCTGTATACATGAAATAAATAGTAGTTTAAACCTTATACTTGTTATAAATATAGAGAAATAATACATAAATAGAATTATAATAATATATATTGTATGAAATAGAGATAAAATAATATATCATAAGTAGGTTAACCATATATAATGTATGATAAAGAAATAAAGTAGTACTTACTATCAACTAAAAAATATATCATATTTGAAGAAACATTCATATTTAGAAAATAATTTAAGAAAAAACCTTTATTAGTGAAAAAATAGTATATTGATTTAACTTCACATAGATTAATACTGATTTTTTCTTAAAAACTATAAAGATATATAATATATAAGGGTTTATATAGAGGCTTAAAATTTCGGGATCTTCCACTTTGTGTTTTTCATCTGTTATAAGTGCTGTAAGGAATATTAGAGGTGGATAGGGGGTTAAAAGCTATAGAAATTGTTTTTTTGGTACAAAAATATGTGTGTTGGTTTTAGAATATGTTGTGGTGGATTTTTAAGGTGTTAATAAATTATCCATGGTTGTAGTGTTCAATTCATTTTTATAGTTTTATAGAGTTAATGTTGGAAACATATGTTTTAGAGAATGTTATGAAATGGTTTAGTTCTATTGTGTGGGGGTGACAATTTTTGTGGTCATGATAGCACAAAAAAATCCCCTTAAACCTTGAGAAATTATGAAATTCCTATTTTAGAGGTTATGGTGGATCAATTCCAAGTTTATTAGAATATTACACGATAGGGGTGTTGTGGAGTTTGGATGGAAATGAAATGGTTCGGTGAGTTATTTCACTGTGGTTTGAGGTATAAGTTTTGTGTTTGAGAAAAAATGTCATGATGGATACAAATATAGACTGAGAGAGGTCAACAACATTTCTAAAAGACTAAGTGAATAATAGGGATATATGGTACTTTTGAAGACTGAGGTTCTTAGATCCAATTTTGACCAAACCCGCTATGACATGGTCTACACTACACTACATCATTTTGAATTATTATAAAGTTTAATTATATATTCGATCATACTTATTTAATTGGTTATATTATTTTGGATTTCCTAAAACTCTATATAGCCTTATGTATCAGTTTTTGTGGTTCTTGATTCATTTAATAGATGTAAAAAATTCTATTTTACATGATTAATCCCTAGGGACCCTAGTTTTTATAGATACTAGATCATATTTTGATACCATTAGAATAGATATTGAAATAGTGGTTCCTAATATTTTAAAAATTATACCTTCTAAATTAAACTCATGCGATCTGTTAAGTTCAAGATTCTATCAAAGTGTCTCTTCCTCAACTTTATGTGGTAATGGTAAATAAACACAACACACAATAAATTTTATAAGGTTTACCATTATTGTGAGAGCCTACTCTTTTTTATGTAGAATATCATGTTGGGCTATAGATTTTATTATCACTATGAAATTTAGGTGATTACAAATGCAGTACAAGTTACATATAAGGTTCAAGAAGTTGTTATCCACTTCTTTGTGAGGGTAAATTACCATACACTTCCTTGATCATAAAAATAATTATTCAAACTAGAACTTTGAGTTCTTCATAATTACTCCTTCAATCTATAGTTTCAATTAGTTCTTAAAATCACCACTACATAACTCGGCATAAATAAATAGCTCTTTTAAATAAAGTCTTGGATTTCCATATCGATATAAATACACCAACAACAAATCAGTCATCCTCTCACTAATTCGGAATGAGTATCCCATGCATGGTATATTTCATGCCTAAGATAGACCCCTTATTCCTAGTTAGATAGTGCCCAAATTAATAGAAATGAGATAATATTTCCTTATCCTACTAAAAATTTCAATTTTAGTGCAGGCCTGTAATACACTTCCTCTTCTCTTTATTCAAAATAAAATTATCCATCATTACAAAAGGGTATTGAGATATTACTCAATACTTGAAAATTATTTTTTTCATCATTTTATCATTTTATATTTTCACATTTCATGTGAATATTATTACCATAACATAAAATGGAAACTCCCTATAATTTTTTGTTTCTTTCAATACTTAGGATAAAAAAAGTCCTAAAAAATTGTAGCATTATCACAAATAATAATTAATAACATTTAAATTCAAAATATCGATAAAAATACCCCTACAACACAATAATTTTTTTAATTTAAATATTATTTAAAATTACTTTAATCTAGAAATATAATCATAGATATTGACTAATACAATGATATTTTTGAATTAAAGGATCAAAAAATAATCTTCTGATATATTTTATTCTTCAAATAATTTATTTTTTAAATAAAAAAATCCATTTAAGGATAAATTATCCCCTTTTGTGAATATATGAACATTAATCACTCTAACAAATAACCTCATACATTGATGACCCATATTTAAATCTATATATATAATGGATCAACCCCTTAAATGGTGGAACATCTCATTACATCAATCTTTATATGTCATCCATCGAGACATGAAACTCCATAAATGGATATTTTTATGTGGTGAATAAAATGTAAATCCCTAAATGTGGACTACTATATTTGTTAAAACATTTACGTGAAGTTATTTATTTGAATATTTACTTGATAATATTTCAAAATACACTAAAATTATCTAAAACCTATCCAAAATCATTTCGTGCCACATTCAATCGCTGTAATATAATTAACAAACATTCAATCCCATGGTTAACAATAAATAAAATGTGTTCAAAAATTCATAAGGAAAATAATTTTCATTTCCATTTTTATTCCTTTTTCTTCATTTTTATATGACTATATAAGAGGTTTTTAATTTAGTTTTATTGGTATTTTCCTAATGCCTTTATTGAAAATTGATGTGTATTGGTTTTTTAGGAAAATATTGTGAGTTTAGTGATGTTTAATCCTATTTTCATTCTTAATTATATTCTATGGTAGTTAAACAATATTATTGGATTGGGGAATTAGAATTTCACACTTTTATTTTATATTAAATGTATACTTATCATGATTTAATTACCCTTTGGTAATTAATTGTAATTATTCTTGACAATGATAATATCCCTAATGGAAATATGGAATTTGGGAAGTGACATGAGAATGTTTCATATATTTTCCTTATTGTTTTTTATTTATGTATGGTTTTACTATTTTTTATGCATGTTTTAGTTGTTTTATACTTATATTGTTATATTGTGAACATTTTTTATTTTTAAAAAAAAATTATAAAGTAATTAAAATAGGGACTGGAAATTTGGAATTAAAGTTCAATGTTCTTAGTATGAGTTTTTCGGTAAGTAATAAAGCCTAAATAAATAATTTTTTATTTATTTATTTCTAATTTGTTTACTTTTCATTTATATTTTTCTTGATATTTTATTATTGTGGAAATTGTTTGGAAGACGAATGCATTATGGTGTGTTTATTGTGGTGGTAGTTGATAAGGATTATGTGAGATACTATGACTATTAGTGTGGTGGTATAGGGAGGTTGATGTTGTTAGTGTTATAGTTTCCCGGTGATATAGAATGATACTAGAATAAATAAATGAATAATTAAATGGGTTAAATAAAATTTTAATTGGATATAGTGATAGAATGTAATTTTATAAATAATGAATAAATTAGTGAGTAAATGATTTATGATAAATGATTTATTTTAGTTGTTTATATAATATGGAAAGTTGTTGGAAATTTTTTAATGGTTAATGAAATGTTGTTTCAAAAATTCATTTATAAATTTATTAAAATTAAAAAATACGATATGTGGTAAAGATGTTTTTTGTGGTGTAGTAGTGAAGTTTTATTATAGTATAGTTTTCTCGTTTCATATCTAGTGGTGGTAGTAATGGTTGGTTTTGTAATAGTGACAATGGTATAGGGATGGGAAGTAGTTATATAGGTGTTAATTGAGGGATTTGACATTTAATATAGTATATTTGTATTTATATATTATTTTTACTTTATTTTACTTCTTATTAACCACCACCTGAGTCAGATTACATAGTTGACACTCATGTGATGCTTTGGGTTCTTTGTGTTTTCCCCCACATCTAGGATGTGGGTGATATGGATGGATGAATACTTCCACTTATCTTGTATATTTCCCAATAATAGGATATTTTGTGATGGAATTAGTTTGTGAATATGTTGTGATGGAATGAGGTTGTGGTGTGTAGTCATTTGTTGATGAGGAAGTAATGTGGTTGTGTGATGGTAATAGAGTTTTTGGTGGTTGTAAGTTGTATATGGTATGTGATTATAGTATATAATATATGGTTATGGTAATCTTTATGTTTATGTGGTAATATATATTTGGAATCAGGTTACATAAGGAATGGAAGTGTTATGATGTTTATTTGGTGTGTGAGGGTCACTAGTTCAATGTGGAAACATGTGCAGGATTACCTCTAATAAATTTCCATGAGTATTATATTATTATAATTGTCTGGGGATTGCATGTGTAGTGGCCTAAATTTTTTCTAAGTTGAGACTTAGCTCATTTTTTTTTCAAAATCTTATGACCTCTAAGGAGGAAAAACGATAGACTTTCTATATAAAATGATCTCACTAAATTTCCCTATGGCCCTATTGAGTTTGGGACATGGTAATTATCCTCAATATTAATCTTGGACGAATTATAAGATTATTGAATTTTAAGGGACATTTATTATTTATTTAATAAATTCATATCTTTCAAGTGAAATTTAATGTCGATATCTTCTAAATAGTACCACATATAGAAATTATGATATTGTAATTTCATTGGCGAGTAGGTTTTTTCATAAGAATGGTATAAAATTCATTAGGATTTTTGGACTAGTTTAGCCATGTTCTGAATCTTTTTCTAAAAATGTATGTTATGAACACCCTAACCCTAACACAAAATATATAAATTTTCTTATAATTACTTATTTTATGGATTTGAGAATCAACATAACCAAAGCACAGCATCACTATAGGAGCTGGGATATCCTTATTCTTATAAATGATGAAAATGATCACATATTTGGGGTGGATTTACATACATTTATGATTCACCAATGTGGTGGGGTATCTTAAAAATTTATCAAAAAATATTATTAATATTTTTATAAATTAAAAATTTAAAAGGATAAATCTTAAAGTTGAATTATTTTATGGTTCCAAGAGGACTACTTCTTCAAATATTTATAATTTCTAATGAATTTAATTTTGTTTTCTCATTCTGTTGATGATTTTCTATTAGAGTTTATCTTTTTCTACATAGAGATTTAATAAAAAATTCTTGTTTCTTTCATTTCTAATTATTTTTCCGTTAATTAATTCATATAGAATGAAATTATGGGCTTTTGAAATTCCCCTAATCAACATTCCTTCCTTCCTCCTCCTTTATCTTCTCTCTTTCTCATAAAGAATGGTAGCCCATATCCTTATCAATAGTAAAAAATTCAATGATGAATATTTTAGATAGAGATATGGGAAATTTTCATATGGTAGGGGTTAAATGGTAGATATTAAATACCATCTACCAATGAGGATAAATCAATGAGGATAGTCCGACGTAAAAAATGGAAGATCATGATGATCGCACTTTGGGATAGTGGTATAGACACTGTGGATCGGTATAAGATAAATTACCGTGAAAAATGTGGTAAGAAAAGTCAGTAGAGGCATAGTAGTGGAACAGAGACATGGAATTGACATGAAGAGCATGATTTTTGGTTAAAATGGGGGATTATGTGGTGAATTTAGAATATAATATAGATATAAAGAATATCAAACTACACAGCATGTCTTCCAGGTAATGTTTTTTGTGTACAGATTATAACTATGGTGTTAAGGTTTCTATAGCTTATAAATATCACATAATCTATAACCATTTGGGACATTCCATGTTTAGTTTCATTATAGTGTCTAGGGTTTACATGTATATATGAAAAATATATAGAGTGAATCCTTGTTCATAAAACCAATTTATATGGAACAACATGACTCAAGGTAAATATATTTAATTCTCAACTAATCCCCCATCCCTGGATTCTATGAGGGATAGTGGGCACAGCATGTTAGAAAATATCATCTAATATTCAACTTTGATGCTCCCAAAAATGCACATAACATGTCATTGAAGTTCACATGCCATATCCCATGATACATGAATTTTGATTCAACTGGATAGACTCTGAAAGTCAATTTATCTTCACATTAAGGGTCTAAAATAAATACGCATTATGCACACTAGGATGGAATAAAATGGGATTTTGGTAGTCCATTCCTGATTATCTCATGTTTATCACACATCATGCATGTTATCAGTAAAAAATTTATAGGTTCAATCAACATGATAGAGTGGTGATTCTATGAACCCTTCCACCAACTGATGCTCACATAGAAGGTCTAATAGAGTATATGTCATATACTATTTTGTCCTTGGTGTTTTTATATATATTCTCACCCATTTGTCAGAAATAGATGAGAAATACTCTATTCTAAGAAACATTTTTCATATTATATAAGGGTGTATATATAAATGTTAATTATTGTTTTTATGAGGTGTATAGTATATATTTCATTCCTTTTCTTCTAGAAACATAATTGGAATATATGAGAGATTAATGTAACATACATGGATTTTGTAAGCTCCTAGATATATTTAGATGATAGGTAACGGGTCCCCTATATGAATTTTAGAGTTGCTTACCCCCATGGATCTAGGGTGAAAGTCTTGTATCCTTGGGTAATGAGTGATTCATTTAAGTAAGGGTTTAGTACACCCAAAATACTAACAAGGTAAAGTTAACCCATACTATATTCAGAGTTTATACACCCCCCCCCCAACATGATGATTTGAAGGTCCTCTAACTATTTTTTACATTTTTTCTCCCATAAAATAGGGTATAGATCTTTATTCTATAATATTTTACTACTCACTCAACAAATTTGTATCCCTTAGTGAGGTAAAAGTTTCCACTATAGATTTAAAGTGGTGGAATGGATGTTTTAAAGGCGAAGTAGTAAGGGTGTTGTGGATCTTATGACACAATGTCCTTCGTGATTAACGTTTAGATATGACTACATCTAGGCTTCAAATTTAAGGATTAATGGGAGTTCTAAAATTTTGGGTATCCCTGGTTACTTTTTTAATATGATCCTTTGTAGAGTTTGGCTATGAATACTAGGATCCTTTCATAATCCTTTTTAAATCATGACATTAAATAATATCTAGGTTCCTTCATATCTCATAAGTCATAGTTTTTGAGTTAAATTTTTGTTCATATGTACTTATTGTTTTTAGGATGTTCAAATAGTAATATTTATACTCGCACCTATATAGGCCTTATTCCCACATATGTCATGTATCTGTATATATCCCACGTTCTAGTTCTGAACTTAAGGATTGTATGTCACGACCCGTCCTCAGGGCCCATGACGTGACTACCCCAATCCCACCTTCCATAGTCCAGGGGCTAGTGACTAGCACCAAAGGTGTAAATCACGGAAAAAAGGGAAGGCATTTCCTTTATAAAAGTAAAAAAACACGAAATATTACGCAAGTGAAATAAGCACAAAGTAAAACTGAGTACAAAAGTAAGTGATGAAAAGTAAAAGGTCCAGTATACAAACCCAACTAAAAGTACAGTACAACGAAAAAGAAAGTACAACAGCAGTAAGTAAAGAAGAAACCACTGAGTCGTCCTCCAGATATCCCACCTGAAGGGTGGGTACCGATGGTCTCCTCAGCTCCTCGGGTCCGGCTATCTGCTTAGTGTACGTCCCGCAAAGTGTTCCACCTCCAGGAACCGTCCACCTCCACAAGCCTCCACCTCAGTCAGTGTTGTCCGTCGTACGCATCCAATATGATGTAGTGCGGGCATAGCCCGTGCAGGGGTGAGTATATGATACTCAGTAGGGACCCCGAGACCCCCGAAGGTCTCCCAGAATCCACAAAGGATAAACTAAAAAGGAAATATACAATCAAAAATTATCAACCAACTCTACTTAGTTATATGCCCATATATATACCAAAGTCATCAATTCCAGTTCGGCTCTAACTCTCGAGCCCAAACACAACCTGGTCCACACAAGAAAGAAGTTAATCACATCAATGGTAACGATTAAATAGTCAAGAATCATCTCACATAGGTATACTACTCACTAATAGGTGTGGATATGATTAGATGTAGCCTCTGAATCATCTGTTCTGTTGAAACCACATAGGATCCTAGTACAAAACTCATTGCGGGCGAACCCACATAGGATCCAAGTATAGTAACCATTGCTGCCGAACCCACATAGGATCCAAGTACAGTCATCATTGCTACCGAAGCTATGGAGGATCCAAGTATGGTCGTCCTCACTGCCGAACCCACGAAGGATCCAAGTACAGTCATCATCGTCATCGAACCCACGGAGGATCCCACTACAGTAGTCGTCTCAGTCGCAGCCCGCACTAGGGTTCCCACACACAGCATGCTCGATTCTAGGAGGGTCCACTCCTTGATCAAAGGAGGTTTTATACATAAACTATTACATAGTCCAGATTTTATGTATCCCAAAGTTCTGTCTCATCAATAGGAACTCAACGTGACAAACGGCACATCAATCGGACGCCCAGTCTGAGAGATTTTGGCTTTTCCGTTCCAGGGGCCCGGTTAAAAACATGCTCATTTATAACTTAGCCATTATCCTAGTTCATCCAAAACTCACTTAGAGTGTCTCAAAAGGACATCATCGTTGAAAGGATCCCAGTTCCACAGACGGTGCCTCATTTGGACATGTGGTCTTTAACATATTCACTTTTAAGTGAAACAGGCTCGGCCCGTTAAGCCCAGTGGGCCTAATGGTCGGGTTAACCTAGTTTTGGCAGGTCCGACCCGGCAGGGGTGTCGCACCGGCCCAAAGAATCACGCGGCCCAGCCCAAGGGGTGCGGCCTGGAACGAAGAGGCGCCGCACGGCCCGAAGGGGTGCGGCCAGGCCCGAGGGGGTGCGGCCCGTCCTGGCGGGGTGCGGCCCGGCCCAACGGAGCACGGCTCGGGCCGGCAGGGCACGGCCCGGCCCGGCGGGGCGTGGCCCCGCTGGCTCGGCCAGCTTGCTGAGCAGCTCGGCTCGAAGGCCGAGCGGTTCGAGGGGGGCGGGGGGGCTCGCCCCCCCCCCCCCCCACGGTGCCAAGCGGTGCCGCCCTCCCTAACATGCCGGCCAAAGCTGGCCTGCCTCCTGGTGCAAGAGGCCCACATGGGAGGGCCGCGGTTCTTCCGGCATGGCGCCCTCCCAGCGTCGTGGCTCTCCTCGGCCCAGACGGCCGATGGGCCGACTGGTTCTTCCACCAAACTGGCCCGCAAAGCAGGACGCGGTTCTTTCCGTACAGCCGGCACGATGATGCTGGTTTCATCCGCCGCGGCCTGCCCTGGCCACGGCTCTGTGTTCCCAGCAAGGCCCGACGGCGTCGTGCTTCCTCCTTCACGACATCCTTGGCCACGGATTTTTTTTGCATGTGCGACGATGGCCCATGTGCCACCGGCCTCATCCGCATTCCGCCTCTGGTCGCCGATTCCAAAAAGATCAAGTTCCAACAGAGGGTCGTCGGGTCGTGTTCATTCGGCATGCGCCCTCCGCATTAGGCGGTAACACATGGCCATATTTTTTTCAGAAAAATCAACGAGGAACAACTACAATTTTAATCAACTAAAAATTGTATTTAATCCCCCTACCTCGAATATGGTTTGTTCGTCGTAGACATGGAAAGCGATGTTGCTTCATCAACATCGGAGAAGGAACCGTCGTTGTTGGCGAGTTCTCCACATCTGTGTCTCCTCCCTTGATGCGAAGAAAGAAAATGATTGAAGAAACGTATTCCGTTCTCCTCTGAGTCATTCTCCATTGATGGTGAGAGTTCTTCGTCGGATAAGAGTACTGTTCTTCGTTGAGGAGAGGAATACATTTCTCTCTTCTCAAAATCTCTCTCCCCCACTCTCCTTAACATAGCGATTGCCCCAAAAATTAAATAATAATCCTAAGCTATAATTTTATTAACACATGGAATTTTTAAAATTCAAAATTCAAATCACATAATTAATTAAGTGAAGTGGTTGAATTTATTAATTAGGGTGTGTTGGAAAACAATTAAGAGGGACATAGGAAGGGTAAGGGATCCTCATAAATAAGGGGGGTTGTCATGAATTAAACATGGGAGTTTAAATGGGTTTAAAAAGAGTTATTGGAGGTGAAAGTTTGGGGCTTGTGTGGGCCCCACCTCTCAAATACCCTCAAATGGGAATTTTGGTGGGTGTGGGCCCCAGCAAAACCTTCCCATGGGAGGAATTAACTTCCTTAGATATAAAATTATTCTAACAATTTTATTTAACTTCTTATCTAAACCCCAAATTTTAACTTACAACCCGAATAAAACACAACTGTAGTAAAGGTCCACCTAAGAAATTATGGGCACTTCGAGTTCATCGGTGCCCTTGGATTTCAATTCTGAGCACCGGTTCAAAAGATAGAAAAACCTACTCATTCGTTCACTGAACGTACCCGAGCTAAATTTCGGAAATTGATTCCGGGCACACCGGGCCACGGAATCAAGTTCCGTAAGAATCCACAGACTCGTAAAATTCCAAAGTATTTAAGAAAAATAATTACTTCAAATTTCTGGGTCTTTACATTACTCCGACCTCAAGGATTTACGTCCTCGTAAAGCTACAACATAAACTAAGAAAACAAATGAGGGTATTGAGCACGCATCCAAGCCTCCCGCTCCCATGTGCTATCCTGGAGGTTCTTGTGCTGCCAATGAATGTGCACCAGAGGAATCAACCATCCATGTAGGACCCACTCATGTTAATCCTCAATCTCCACTGGGACCTCCATGAATGTCTCCCCATTATCGATGTACAGCTCTCCATGATCAATAATGTGGGACAGGTCGTGTACATATCTCCTCAGTTGAGATACGTGGAAGAAGTCGTGCACCCGGTGCAACTAAGGTGGAAGAGCTAGGCGGTAATCCACCTCACTTACTCTACTGAGGACCTGGAAAGGCCCGATGAAGCGCAGAGACAACTTTCCACCCCATCCAAATCTTTGTAATCCTCGTCGAGGTGAGACCCGTAAGAAAACGCGGTCGCCATCCTCGAACTCCAGTGGCCTCCATCTCCTATCAGCATAGGACTTCTATCTACTCCGTGCAGTCCTCATCCACTCCTGAATGATCTGCACATTCTCCGTCATAGTCTGAACCATCTCTGGTCCTATAAATGCTGACTCCCCAGGGTCAGTCCAGCACATAGGTGATCTGCATGGTCGGTCGTACAGTGCCTCGTATGGTGCCATCCCGTTGGTGGAGTGGTAGCTATTGTTGTATGAAAACTCCACCAAGGGTAGGTGATCCTCCCAACTATGACCAAATTTGAGGACACATGCATGGAGCATTTCCTCGAGAGTTTGAATGCTCCCCTCTTTCTGGCCATCCGTCTGAGGATAAAAGGCGGTGCTCAGGCATAGCTGCGTCCCAAATGCCTCCTTTAAACCCTTCCAAATCCGGTAAGTAAATTAAGTGTCTTGGTTTGATATGATAGACGATGGCACACCATGAATCTGTATGATCTCCTGAATGTAGAGGCGTCCCAAGATCTCTACTGAGCCCAGCTCCCTGATCGGTTGGAAGTGGGCCGACTTAGTGAGTTGGTCTACGATCACCCAGATAGATTCGTGTCCTCTAGATGTACGTGGAAGCCCTGTCATGAAATCCATGGATATCCCGTCCCACTTCCACTCTGGAACCTCTAATGGATGTACCAAGACTGCTGGTACCTGGTGCTCTGCCTTCACTTGCTGGCAAGTGAGGCATCATGAAACGAACTCTGCTACAACCTTCTTCATACCTGGACACCAGTTCTTTCGTCTGAGGTCCGGGTACATCTTCGCCACTCTTGGATGTACCGCTAGAGGGGACGTGTGAAACTCCATCTGCACTTTCTCCTGCTGTGAAACTAGTACCATGGTATGTCCCCTAAAGGGAATGACTTGCTATCCTCCTTCAGAAGATCTATCAGGCGCATGCCCTGTGGAAATCTGAGCACATCCTGTCTCACATTCAATGTCCCCACGTTGCGCCTCTCTGACCCACTAAAATAGTGGGGGAGTGAGTGTGAGAGACTGTATAAAGGTTGTCCCATCTCTATCCACGAAGGATATCTACAACGCGGCTAGCTGCTCTGTTGCCTCCCCTAGCAGCTATATGCCCGACCTCCTGTTGAGAGCATCAGCTACTACATTCCCCTCCCCATGGGTATAGACTATCTCAAAGTCATAGTCATGGAGGAACTCGAGCCATCACCACTATCTAAGGTTCAGGTCCTTCTGTGAGAAGATGTACCTAAGACTCTGGTGATCAGAGTAGAATGTAAAGTGCTCGCCCATCAGATAGTGTCAGCACATCTTCATGGAGAAGAATAGTGTTGCTAACTCCAGGTCATGGGTAGCATTGTTCTACTCATGTTGCCTCAACTGCCAGGAACTATAAGTGATCACTGCTCATTCCTACATCAGGACACACACAAGTTTGGTCCCTGATGCATCGCAGAAAACTACATACCCTACGCCCTCCTCTAGTAGCCTCAAGATGGGTGCACCAGTCAATCTCTGTCTCAGCTCCTGAAAGCTCTACTGGCATCTATCTGACCACACGAAGGGTTCCCCCTTCTTCATCAATGCTAAAAGCGGTGCTACAACTCTGGAGAAGTCTAGCACAAATCTCTGATACTACCCAACCAGACCTAGGAAACTCCGCACCTCTATCACGCTCTTGGGTGGCTCCCAAGAAAGTATCTCCTCGATCTTTGCTGGGTCTACTGCAACACCAGCCTCTAAGATGACATGTCCCAGGAAATGAATCTCTCGATTCCAGAACTAGCACTTCAAGAGATTACCATAAAGCTGGTGCTCTCATAGTGTATCCAGTACAACCTGCAAGTGGTAGGTGTGCTCCTCCTCAATAGTCGAGTAAATCATTATGTCGTCAATGAAGACTATGACAAAACGATCGTGGTAAGGCTGAAAGATCCTGTTAATGAGACTCATGAACACTGCTGGAGCATTGGTCACGTCGAAGGGCATAACCAAGAACTCATAATGGCCATACCGACACCTCAAGGTCGTCTTCTGCACATCCTCGTCTCGAACTCTGAGCTGGTGATAGCCTGAACTGAGGTCTATCTTCGAGAACCAATGTGCTCCCTTTAGTTGATCAAAGAAGTCATCAATCCTCAAGAGTGGGTACTTGTTCTTTATGATCACCTGATTTAGGCGACGGTAGTTGACACATAGTCGTAAGCTCCCATCCACCTTCTTGCTGAATAAAATCGGAGAAGCCCAGGGTGAAACACTGGGTCGGATGAATCCCTTTCCCTACAAGCCTTCCATCTGTACTTGCAGATCACGAAGCTCGGCGGGAGCCATCCGATATGCAGGCATAGATATTGGTGTCGTCCCCAGGTACAGTTCAATATAAAAATCTACCTCTCTGTGAGGAGGTAGTCCTGGAATGTCATTAGGAAACTCATCCGCATACAGATCCACCATAACAGGAAAACTCAAACTCCGCACATCAACCGCTCCTAGGATGAGACTAGCCAACTGATGTGTGATCGGTTGTCCTATCCTATGTGTAAGTCCATCCTGTGCTGTTAAGGCTCCCTTCTCACCGGTGAAGGTGAACCTGCTCCCATCTGTGCGGACACACCGCACTTTGCACCTAATGCTGTCAATCTGATCATTGACTGTAGACAACCAGTCCATACCCAATATGACATCGTAAGGGCTCGACGCCGCTACAAGAAGATCCCAACTGAATCTCTCGCCACCTAGAGTAAGCTCACACTGCCGGCCCCAGTGCGTAATCATCGAGTCTGCTCCTGTAAAATTCTCTAGCCGTAAGGATTGATCCAACGGCTCCGTCAGAATCTCCGAGCTCCGAACAAGAGAAGCGGCAATAAAATAATGACTCGCTACTGTGTCTATAAGAACTACAACAAGGGTGGACTAGAAACAGATAGTACCTCGAATCATCTCAGGTGCGTCGTGGTCATAGTCCTTGACTACCGAGAGTTGAGCCTTCCCCTATCTTCCAGCTCCCTGTGGTCGGGGAGGTCCTCCTGGTGGTGGTGGTGGTTGAGCCTCGAAGCGTCGTCCACCACCCGCTGCTCGGCCAGCTCCGCTGACTCGTTCGCCTTCTCCCTATGGACTACCACGGTCGAACCTCTGCCTCTGCCTAAGAGGTACCTCTACTGTCTGCTGCTCATCTTCATGGTGGTTCAGGAAGTCAAGAGCCATGTGACCCTGCCCACCGCATGCATAGCACTGCCTTCCCTCGTATGGCTGGCTCTACTTCGTGTGCCTCGCACATCCGAACCAGTATCCTGAGGTCTCCCACCTGATGGCCCGTTCCGCTTGGACCTCTGTGACATATGTCTACTGCCAGTAGTAGAAGACTCCACTACATGTCACCCTGCGGTGGGTCTCGCTACTGGCATCAGCTCAGTAAGAAAGCTCTCTACAACAAGGGCTCGCTCCAGCACTCCTGCCTATGTCAGAATGCTGAGAGAGATCATTGACACCCTAATATCATGCATTAGTCCCATATCAAAGGTATGGGCCCATAAGAATGGGTCTCGTACCATGTTCATGGAGTAGTGAGAGAGGTTGGTAAATCTCACTGAGTACTGAGATACTATCATACTGCCCTGCCGCAGATGAAGTAACTCTTGGATGTGCACCGCATGGAGGGTGGATGGAACAAACTCCGAGCAGAAGAGACTCTCAAAGTCCGTATAAAGAAGAGATGCCTCGTTGTACACCTGGAGCATCTAGCTCCACCATCTACATGCTGCTGTGTGCAGTAGACTCACGGTAAGGATCACCATAAGGTCGGCTGGTGTCCCTACCAATCTAAAAACTCTATAGATAGCCTCCAGCCAATCCTCAACTACCTCTGGGTCAATATCTCCATGAAACCTAGGCGGCCTCTATCGTTGGAACTCATGCAACGTGCTCAAGCAGCATTCACTCTCTGTTGCTGGAGCTGGTAGTATCGTTGGCTCAGTGAGTAGTGGTACCGCTGGTGTCTCCGCTGGGATGGGGCCTTGCACTAAGGCCTCGTCACTCGATGCACTACCATCTCGCACGTGACTCGGAACCCTAGCTGGCTACCTTCATGGGGCTATCCTAAAAAAGAAACAGGTGCGCCACTGTCAGAGAGTATACTTGGTGAGATAACACAATGTAATCACAAAGAAAAAATTTGAAACACACATGCAATCAGTGTTTTCGTGCATCGAGTCAGAAATCAGAGGTCAGGGTCATGGTGTATGGATACGTCAGTCGGCGCACCAACACTGGACTCCCAGGACTCAAAACCACACTCAATACTCTTAACACTATTGATTCACAGAAAATAATGATCAGAGTCTTGAGTTTGGTGGTAGAACTGACTCCTCTGATACCAATTTTTCACGACCCTTCCTCAGGGCCCGTGTCGTGACTACCCCAAGCTCGCCTTCCATAGGCCAGAGGATGGTGACTAGCACCAAAGGCATAAATCCCAGTAAAAAGTGAAGTCATTTCCTTTATAAAAGTAAACATACACAACAGAGTATGCATGTAAAGTAAGCACAAAGTAAAACTGAGTATAAAAGTAAGTGTTGAAAAGTAAAAGTTCCAATATACAAACCCAACTGAAAGTACAGAACAATTGAAAATAAAGTACAACAGTAGTAAGTAAAGCACCAACCACTGAGTCATCCTCCGGATATCCAACCTGAAAGGTGGGTACAGATGGTCTCATCAGCTCCTCGGGTCCAGCTATCTGCTCCGTGTATGTCCCTCCAAGTGGTCCAACTCCAGGTACCGTCCATCTCTACAAGCCTCCACCTCATTCAGTGTTGTCCATCGTCTGCATCCAACACAACGTAGTGCAGTTATATCTCGTGCAGGGGTGAGTATATGATACTCAGTAGGGACCCTGAGACACCCGAAGGTCTCCCAGAATCCACGAAGTATAAACGACAAATTAATGATACAATCACAAAGTATCAACTGACTCTACTTAGGTATTTTCCCAAACATATACCTAAGTCATCAATTCCAGTTTGGCTCCAACTCCCGAGCCCAAGCACAACCTGGTCCACATAGGAAAGAAGTCAATCACATCAATGGTAACGATTGAATAGTCAAGACTCAGCTCACGCAGGTATACTACTCACGACAAGGGGTCGAGATAATTATATGTAGCCTCTGAATCATCTCATCGGCCGAACAAATGTAGGATCCTAGTATAGAAGTTGTTGCTTCCAAACCCACGTAGGATCCAAGTACAGTAAACATCGTTATCGAACCCACGTAGGATCCAACTACAGTCGTCATCGCTGCCAAAACCACGGAGGATCCAAGAACAGTTGTCCTCGCTGCCAAACCCACGAAGGATCCAAGTACAGTCATCATCATCGTCGAACCCACAGAGGATCCCAGCATGGTAGTCGTATTAGTTGCAGCCAGCTCTAGGGTTCCCGTACACAGAACGCTCGATTCAAGGAGGGTCCTCTCATTGAGCCAAGGGGGGGTCGATACATAAACTATTACATAGTCCGGAGTTGATTTATCCCAAAGTTTCATCTCATCAATGGGAACTCAACGCGATAGACGGCGCCTCAATCAGACGCCCAGTCTGAGAGATATTGAATTTTCCGTTCCAGGGGCCCTGTTAAAAACACGCTCATTTCTAACCCGGCCGTTATCCAAGTTCATCGAAATCTAACTTATATTATTGAAAAAGGAACGCCTCATAGAAAGGGTTCTAGTTCCGCAGACGACGCTTCGTTTGGACATGCGGTCTTTAAGATGTTCTCTTTTAAGTGAAACGGGCCCGGCCCGTTAAGCCCAGTTGGCCGACGGGTCGGGTTAACCCTGTTTTGGCAATTCCGAACTGGAAGTGGTGTCGGACCAACCCAAAGTACCATGTGGCCCATCCACGTGAGTCCTGGCCCGGCATGGCACGGCTCGGCCTGACTGGGCGCAGCACGACAGGGCGCGACCCCGCGTGCTAAGCCAGCTGGCTGAGCGGCTCGGCCCAAAGGCCGAACGGTTCGAGGGGGGAGGCGCGGCTCCCCGGATTCCTAAACTGTCGGCGCCTCCCTCCCTAACCATCCGGAAGAATGCGGCCAGCCTCCTGGCGCAAGCGGCCCATGCGGGCGCGCCGTGGTTCGTCTGGCGCGGCGCCCTCCTGGCGTCGCTGCTCTCCTCTGCCCGGCCGGCCCGTGGGCCTGCCGGTTCTTCCACCGAAGAGGCCCGCAAAGAGGGCCATAGTTCTTTCCATACAGTCAGTGCGATGGTTCTGGCTTTCTCCGTTGTGGCCTGCCCTGGCTACGGCTCGGCATTCCCGACACGGCGTGACGGCGTTGTGCTTCCTCTGTCATGGCTCGCTTGTCTGCAGCTTTTCTTTGTGTGTGCGACAATGGCCCTTGCGCCGTCGGCCACATCCACGTTCCGCCTCCGGTCACCAATTCCAAAAATATCAAGTTTCCATGGAGGTTCATTTTTCCATGTTCATTCGGCCCGAGACCTCCGTGTTAGTGGGTAACAAATGGCCAAATTCGTTTCAGAAAAATGAACGAGGAACAAGTACAATTTTAATCAACTAAAAAATGTATATAATCCCCTACCACGAATATGGTTCATTCATCATAGATGCAGAAAGCGATGTTTCTTCATCAATTTCAGAGAAAGAACCATCATTGTTGGCGAGTTCTCCGCATCGGTGTCTCCTCCCTTGATGCATAGGAAGAAAAGAATTAAAGAAACATCGAGTGTTATTCACCGAGTCATTCTCCGTTGAAATAAGTCAACCACATCAATGGTAATGATTAAATAGTCAAGAATCAGCTCACACAGGTATACTACTCACTAATAGGTGTGGAGATGATTAGATGTAGCCTCTGAATCATCTGTTCTGCCGAACCCACATAGGATCCTAGTACAGAAGTCATCGCTGGCGAACCCACATAGGATCCAAGTAGAGTAACCCTCGCTGCCGAACCCACATAGGATCCAAGTACAGTCATCATTGTTTCTGAACCTATGGAGGATCCAAGTACAGTCATCCTCACTTCTGAACCCACGAAGTATCCAAGTACAGTCATCATCATCGTCGAACCCACGGAGGATCCCAACACAGTAGTCATCTCAGTCGCAGCCAGCACTAGGGTTCCCGCACACAGCATGCTCAATTTCGGGAGGGTCCACTCCTTGATCCAAGGGGGCTTGATACATAAACTATTACATAGTCCATATTTGATTATCCCAAAGTCATGTCTCGTCAATAGGAACTCAATGTGATAGACGGCGTGTCAATCGGACGCCCGGTCTGAGAGATTTTGGCTTTTCCGTTCCAGGGGCCCGGTTAAAAACATGCGCGTTTCTAACCTGGACATTATCTAGGATCATCCAAAACTCACTTAGAGTATCTCAAAAGGACATCAACATCGAAAGGGTCCCAATTCCACAGAGGGCACGTCATTCGGACATGCGGTCTTTAAGATATTCACTTTTAAGTGAAACGGGCATGGCCTGTTATGCCCAGTGGGCCGACGGGTCGGGTTAACCTAGTTTTGGTAGGTCCGACCCGGCAGGGGTGTTGCATCGGCCTGAACAATCATGCGTCCCAACCCAAGGGTTGCGGCCCGGACCGAGGGGGCACGGCCCGGCCCGACTGGGTGCGGCCAGGCCCGATGGAGTGCGTCCCGGGCCGACAGGCCACGGCCTGGCCCAGCGGGGCGCAACCCAGCTGGACGCGGCCCCGCTGGCTCGGCCAGCTTGCCGAGCGGCTCGGCTCGAAGGTTGAGCGGTTCGAGGGGGCGGGGGGGCCCGACCCCCCAGCGGCGCCAAGCGGCGCCGCCCTCCCTAACCTGCCGGCCAAAGCTGGACTACCTCCTGGCACAAGAGGCCCACACTGGCAGGCCGCGGTTCGTCCGGCACGGCGCCCTCCCAGCGTTGCGGCTCTCCTCGGCCCAGACGGCCGACGGGCCGACCGGTTCTTCCAGTGAAGTGGCCCGCAAAGCAGGTCGCGGTTCTTTCCGTACAGTCGGCACGACGGCGCCAGCTTCATCCACTGCGGCCTGCCCTGGCCATGGCTCCGTGTTCCCAGCAAGGCCCAACGGCGCCGTGCTTCCTCCGTCACAGCTTCCTTGGCCACAGCTTTTCATTGCATGTGCGATGACGGCCCCTGCTCCACCGGCCTCATCCGTGTTCTGCCTCTGGTCGTCAATTCCAAAAATATCAAGTTCCAACGGAGGGTCGTCTGGTCGTGTTCATTTGGCCCTCTCCCTCCGCATTAGGCGGTAACACATTGCCAAATTTGTTTTAGAAAAATCAACAAGTAACAAGTACAATTTTAATCAACTAAAAATTGTATTTAATCCCCCTACCTCGAATATGGTTCATTCGTCGTAGACACGAAAAGCGATGTTGCTTCGTCAACATCAGAGAAAGAACCGCCATTGTGGGAAAGTTCTCCTCATTTGTGTCTCCTCCCTTAATGAGGAGAAAGAAAAGGATTTAAGAAATGTGTTTCGTTCTTCTCCAAGTCATTCTACGTTGAAGGTGAGAGTTCTTCATCGGATAAGATCAACATTCTTCGTTGAGGAGAGGAATACATTTCTCCCTTCTCAAAATCTCTCTCCCCCACTCTCCTTAACACAACGATTGCCCCAAAAATAAAATAATAATCCTAAGCTATAATTTTATTAACACATGAAATTTTAAAATTCAAAATTTAAATCACTTATTAATTAAGTGAAGAGGTTGAATTTATTAATTAGGGTGTGTTGAAAAACAATTAAGAGGGAGATAGGAAGAGTAAGGGATCCTCATAAATAAGAGGGGTTGTCATGAATTAAACATGGGAGTTTAAAGGGGTTTGAAAAGAGTTATGGGAGGTGGAAGGTTGGGGATCCTATGGGCCCCACCTCTCAAATATCCACACATGGGAAGTTGGGTGGGTGTGGGCCCCACCAACAACTTCCCATGGGAGGAATTAACTTCCTTAGATATAAAATTGTTCTAACAATTTTATTTAACTTCTTAACTAAACCCCAAATTTTAACTTGCATCCCAAATAAACCACAACTGTGGTAAAGGTGCCCTTAAGAAATTACCGGCACTGCGAGTTCATCGGTGCCCTTGAATTTCAATTCTGAGCACCGATTCAAAAGACAGAAAAACATGTTCGTTCGTTCACTGAACGTACCCGATCTAAGCTTCGTAAATTGATTCCGGGAACACCGGGCCTCAAAATCAAGTGTCTTCAGAATCCACAGACTCGTAAAATTCAAAACTATTTATGAAAAAAAGTTCCTTTAAATTTTCGAGTCTTTACAATGTAGAAATTTTGGGGCTAGTAAGTAGTTTTTTCCAGATGGCACATAAATATTCATGATGGTGGTGGTTTCTATAGGTGTTATATTCTTAAAGGTTACAAAAACATGGTTGGGTTTTCCCTTTTCATATATACACTATGTTCACAGATATTGTTTCTCATATTGTTTCCCTTTAGGTTTTTTCTATTTGTTACTATGTTGAATTATTGTTGTCCTATACATTTATTTGTTATATAGTTTATAATTTATGTATTGTTGGTGGTTGTTGGATGTATATTGTATTTGGCGTTGTGAATATATTTTAGGTTGACATAGGACAAAAAATCCCTTGTATAACATGTATACATGTTTTCATTCACCATCCCCTATCTAATTGGTGGTGAGATTTGGGTGGTTCACTTAGCGTACCATTGGCCTAGAACAGGAACCAGTAGGTTAGGTAATGATATAATTTTATCAGAGTAATTGATTCCCAGAGATTTATTTTGGATTATATAGTATTATGAGGAATGTTTTGGGAAATTAGGAAATTTATTTATATTGGAAAGAAACCCTAAGACCAGTTGTTCTTTTCTTAAGCCACTAGGAGAAGGATACATGGATTTCCAAAAGCATTAATGTAGATTAAAATATATTAAAACCCAAACCTCTAGAACTTCTCTTCCCTCAGAATGAGTGTACTAGAAGAAGGAAGTCTTTAAAACCTAAAAAAAGTCAACCTTACACACAAATCCATAAGTGCCAGAAAAATTTAGAGAAACTGAACTATAAACAATGGAAGTACATGAAGTGGGAAAGAACACAAATTGATTAACATGATTCAAATGAGTATTCCTACATGCACAGGATAAATATTTTTGACTAATTTCAACTATATTAAGTACAATATTACATAAAACTAAAAAACAATTTAGTAATATTTTACTATAGAGCATTAACTTTTTGTAACAATACATGAAAAATGTATGTATTATCTATATCAATGATACACTATATATGTCATTCCTCACATCCTTTTAAAAGAAAATCTATTCAGTCTTCCAGGTTTCACCACCTTCCAAATTTTATATAGAGGCCTCTATTAGGAATTTGAATAGTGACTGTTAGTAACTCCATTAACCTTAACTAATTTCTTAAATAATTATCTCTAAATAATTCATTCTAATGTTTTAATGAAAATTATGGAACTCTTTGACTTCATAAAAAGATAAGGGTTCAAATTAACTTTATTCTTCCTATATAGGTTGAACTATTATTTCATGTACACATATTCTATCCACCATAAACATACCAATATCTGGAAAATTTATATTCATTGAATGAGAATCTATAAAACTAAAACTAGGATTTTATCCCAAAATTCTCTCACTTGATTACTTGTTTCATGGAAACTCCTGAGGAATGTCCCAATAAAAACTTATTTTCTTCGTTTATAGTAGGTAGTGTTTCTTCATTTCCTTCCATTAAACCAATCCCCAATGAGGAATGATTTCACATCATAATTTCTTTAACTAATGTTTTAGTAAACTTGTATACTATCTTTTGAATACTAATTATCATATAGAGATCTAAAACATTCTATTTTAGTATGTTCATAATGAAATGATTCTTCATATTGATATTCATTTTCCATACATAAAATATTATCTTTATATCCAAGTGAATCCCACTCATATTATAACAGTATAATATTCCTCCTTCCTAACTTCTTCAAAATACATTCAGTAACTACTTTAACTAAATTAACCCATTATCATATTTAATTTCATCTATATACTCATATTCTTTTGAACTTAACATAATTATCTTCTATAGTCATATAACATATCATATTAATTTTCCTCAATTTTTTTTAAAAGTAGTCATTCTCTTAGGTGTATCTAAATATCTTGACAAGTTCATATATATAAATCCATGTATTGGATCATCTTCCTTAAATAACAAAGTTATAACTTTTGTTTCTTACAAATATCAAAGGATCCATTTGATATCTTCCCATTATTCCCTTCCAAGGTTCAGAATAAATAAATTTAAAACTCCCATTTTAAATTCTATAACAGGATGAGTACACATCATATAATATATAAAACGAAAAAATAGGATGCATAAGGGAATTTTTTCATGTATCGACATTCTTATTTCATTCCTGGTGTCTTTTCTTTTAAAAGTTTAAAATTTTCTTTAAGATAAGTTGAGAGTGATTTCCACAAGGTCACTAAAATTATTTTGAATGTCTTATAAATATACTATTTTGAGATAAAACCAAAGTTTTTTATTTCTTATAACTCATGATGCACATCCCCAATATATTCTTTTCATGTTTGAGGTATATCACCTCGAAATATAAAAAAAACTTCATTTTCTAAATAGTATTATCATATGTTCCATTCATCAACATTCCATCTATATAAAAAACATAAAATTTGATAGTCCCATCATCTCATTGAATCGCATTAAAAAAATTATCGTTTTTCACTTCTTGAATACTATTTTTGAAATGAATGAGTTGAAATTTGGATTCCATTAATAGGCTTTATTATTCAATCTATTAATAATTTTCTTCAATTTTCATACCATGTTCTGATTTATATCTCCCATGAAACCTATGGGATCCTTCAAGTAAATTTCTTCATCAAAATAACAATGAAAGAAGGATATCTTAAAATTAATCTATTCAATCCATAAATTTTCAAATGCTACAATACTTAGAACAATCTATATAGTTAAATTCTTAAATGAAAATAAAAATATTTCTAAGAAATCAAATCAATCCTTTTGTTAAAATCGGTTTTCCACCATCCCCACTCTATAAAACTTTTTTCCATTGACCTCCTTTATAAATTAGACAATCTAATTATTTTATAGTGACTTTTTACCTTCAAGTAACTCTATTAGCTCCTGATTTATGCTAGTTTTCAATAAATCTGACTCCTAATCTATTTTTAACTTTTAATATTTGTTATCATTCAATTTCATTAATTATTCTAATCATTTTTTCCCTTGAATCCTTTATGATCATAAAATTAAAATTAATTCAAACCATATGAACTAGTATTCCAACTCGATTGGGTATCTTCAACTATGTTGGTTGTTCTTAATTACTCAACTTTGCTATAGCTTTCAGGGTCTCAAAATCTTGTACTCACACTTGAGCTTCAACCTCCCTTAAACTTTATAAAATATCTTTAATTTCATACTTTAAGACTTCTAGTTATTTTATCATTATTTTCAATGTTCTCTAGAATTTATGATATTTTAGTTATCTTAATTGGATCAACTTAGACTTTGATTATTTATTTATCTCAGTCAACATCTTTAAATTACAAGTTTTGTTCCTTCCACAGATCCTTCTTGTTAAATAGAACATCTCTACATTAGATTATTTATCACCTATCTTTATCACATATTCTATTTCCAAAATTCTCATCTCCATAACTAATAAAGAAAAATATTTTGGACTTTTCCTTTGTATTTTATCAAACCTTTTCATTAAAAGACACATACATAAAGCTTAAAAATATTTTAATATTTCTAACTTTCAAATATTGATCAGACCAAATAACCTCTAAACCTTCCTTACTAACTATATATTTCGGGATTTTGTTGATGATATATTCTAGTATGTTTAATATCTATTCCAAAATTACTTTAGGTATTTCTTAGTGAAACCACATACGCCATTTGTTTAGGAGATATGGTTCCAAGGTGAATGTAATGTTCATAATAAAATGGAAAAGTTTGGCATTTGTTTTCATGGGATATTTGGAAGGTTAATTATTATTAAATTATTGAAATTTTAGAACACCTTCTTTAAAAAAATTAAAAGATGAAAAATGAACAATAAAATTTGTTTTGTTCTGGAGGGTCAAAGATCACCATTTAATTAATCAATTATTTTTATCATTTGGGTTTGGGTGGTAGATGTGAGATTTTTTAAAGTTCATCATCCAAAAAAATAAAAAGAAAAATCAATAAGGTGAATCATTCAATATAACTTATTAATTTTTGACATTATAAAGAGTTTTTGGGAAAAGTGGATGATACATTTCTAAAGGGGATTTTTCATTGAGATTTTTTTTATTATCCGGAAAAGTGCCTAAGATATTAAAATACTTTTGTTATTTACCTATTTTTATATCATTAACCACCAACCCTAAATCCTTAGAGAAATTTGATCTTAATGGTTAATCTCCCATGGTTAATTGTGATTTTTTCTCTATGTGGAAGAGAATGTAAATGGATTGCAAGCCTATGGTAATAAGCATAACGTGAGGAATGAGAAAACTCTATATTTATTTATACCTTGGGTGATGAGGGTAAATAATTTAAGAGAGGTAAATTCTGATTTTCATTCATGTTGATAATGAATTGGAAAATGTGAATAGAAGAATGAAAAAACATGGTCAATTAAAAGAGAACATGCTAAATACATTATTGAAATGATTTATTTAAAAATTGTGGATTCAATAAAATTTTCCTATGTGGTTCATGAATATTTAATTCTCCATTTGATCAATTGATATTTTTTATATTTATATCAAAATATTTGAAGGATGAATACTTTGTAATTTTTTTGATATTCAATTCTTAAGGACAAGAATGATTTTAAGTGTGGGGGTATATGATAGTTGTGCTTCATGGATACATATTTGAATAAAATATTTATGGATTTTTTAATTAAAGTGACAATTATTTCCAATATATTTAATGTTTTATTCATTTGGGGTAGGTTACATATAAAATAAATTATAAGGAAAAAATGAGAAAAATGAGATGGATTCATGACATAAAATGATTCTCCATGATGTATGATAAGTGAAGACTCAAGTTCGTGGCTCAGAATTAAAAATTCTAAAGGAAGAAATCTAAATATGTTGTAAAAAATTATCATCATGAAAAATATATTCAAAATGTGATAATTATAGGAAATACATGACAAGAGAAGAAATTATGAAAAATAAAGGCCAGGAGTAGAACCCATAAAATCACAACATGGAACCCTTTGTCAGACTATAAAATTTGAAAATGATAATATTATTTATTATAACTTTCTAAAATTAAAGTTGGTTCTATGCATCCAATTCATCAGTAACCTCATAGGTCTACTTGGCCACATATAATGAATGATTTTATGGAATTTATGGTTCCAGGTGATTCATGTTCACCTATAAATAAAATTCTTGGATGTTGATTCAAACGAATTCCAAAAAATGGATATTATACATGAGTATGAAGTGATGAACCAAATAATATTCTTCTAGGATGCTCCATCATTCTCATAAGATTTATTTTATTTTCCTTTCTCCCTCTCTCACCCTCTCATTATGAGAATTATGGGGTAATTTTCTTATCTTCTAAGTGATGTAATTATAAAGGTATAATGCTAGTTTAATGTTTTTATTTTATTAAATTTTATATTTGGTTGTAGGTTTGTAAAAAAACAATCTATCTCTATCTCTTTCATCATGACCATTTATAATTTAATCAGGAAAAATAGTTTAATATATGACTAATTTACCAAATTCATGCATGACCTTTGATTTGATCGGAATTATTATACTCAAACTTGGTTTTGAATTACATGATTAATAAATCTAATTCAATTAATTGAACATATATAAATTTTAAACTATTAAATTTGAGATAAATAACCAAGTCCAAGGTCATCCTTAGATTAAATTTCGGCAACAACATAACTAAGTAAGCCTAATTGTGAATCCAGGAGAACATGAGCCTAAAAATTATGGAACATAACACATTTTCTATAATTTTTTGCTAACCAAATTTCATTCTTTACACTATTTATTATTCAAACTCAATAAATCATTTAATTTTAGTAATTAAATATCATTAACTATTAATCATATCTCCCTTCTTTATTTTGTATAGTCTTGTATGTCCAAGGATTATTTTATTTAACTCTAAACCCCTACTACCCAAAATATATGAGTGAGAAATAATTTATAATAGTTAGATATCATATTAAGATTAATTGGTTTGAGACCCAATCCTATGTATATCTATCCATGTAAACACACAAGATAATGGAGAAATTACGTAACTTGATCTAAGAATATGATCATGTGGTTGTTTCCCATAGGGTCACGGCTAGTTTATCACCTCTTTAAGAAATATATAGTAGATAAAATCTCCTGATCACATCATATGTTTATTTTATTTTGACAATTTGTGGTTATTTATTTATTTATGTGTTTCATAGTTTATTTAGAAGATTAAACGTGATCACTAAAGTCAATAGATTCTCTAGAATTATAATATTAAATAAAATAAAATTATTATATTTAAATTAATTCATCATTCGTGGTTAATTATTATATAATATCCACATAATACAAAATAGAATGTGAATAATAAAATAAAGATTATTTATGTATAAGTTGAACAAAATCCACCAATAAAAATATTAATCCATAAAACATCTTACATCACCAGAGTTAGAATTAAATTATATTTAAAATAATTATTATAGCCCTCATTAAGATACTTAAACATGTATATAAGTTCTAATGAAATTATTGGGTTGATTTTACCATGTTATAATCAAGATTTATTTCACCCACAAGACATGGCATAATTTAATTGAAAGAGTTTAAGAAATCCATGTTTTTGATTTCATTATTGGGGATTCCACTCAAAAAATCAAGGAGATCAGAGTTATGGTATTTGAAAATTAAATCCTACCTAAATACCATTACATAATTCGATAATATGGAAGTTAGGGTTATTTAAAGGGGAATATAGGTCATTTCATCTAGAATATTTGAGTAATTAGATATTCCAAATCCAAAGGTATAGGATGTTGGGATTTTATAAATTAATGAGAGACTAATTAATTCATTAATTACATAATAATAATTAATCAAGTTAAAATACTAATAATATAATTTATTATTAATGATAATGGAAAATTTAACAATAGAAGCACTATGATAGATGTTTTACAAAGAAAATTTTCTCACCAGCAAAAACATCCAAGAGTGGTACAAGCTCTTTCACAATGTATTTCTATTACATTATTTTTTTATTTGTTGGAATCAATTATTTAGGGTCAACGACCTTAGGGAGTGAGTAAGAGTAAAAGGTATGACTAAAAAACATATGGATTATTCTCTATATGTTTACTCTATCATGTCGTTATCTATGTTTGTTGAGATGAGTACATGGAAAAATACACCGGGATAACTCATCTCTAAGAAATTGAAAAAGTAGAAATGGAGGTTAAAGATAAATAATATTAACACAGCATTTTACAGGTGTAAATAGGAAGATAGATACCTAGCTAGTTATCATGTAATAAAGGTGGTGAATTATATTGATCATTTATAAAATTTAGGCTTCTATATAGAAAAAAAATTATCTATTAATCTTATATTATAATCTATACCACCTAAGTTATACATATTAAATATGAACTACATAATGAACATTATGTATAATTCACTTGAGAATATTCTGACTATGTATCTCTAATTTGATAAAATGGTTGGGAACATGGTTCCTCACCCATTATATATAATAAATTGATGGATAAGAATTAATATACTATGATAACTTTATATTTAATGGTTTCTTTGAAACATTCATCAAAGAATAAAAAAATTTACAAGACCTCCCTGAACATGAGGATCTTTGCTTCACATGTGGAAACAAAAGGTTACTGAAAGTGGAATTATAATGAATGGATAAAGAATCATGAAAAAGATTCAAATTAAAGAATATTCATCATTTAATGTAATTTTTCTAATTCTCTTCTTGTCTATTAAATATGATATGTGACTCGCATATTTGTATCCAAATACAAGAACAATTGAATAATGGAAACATTACGAGAATCAATGTGAATATTCATTTTTTTATTGGTCTTGACTCATATATTAGTTAAACAAGTTCATAACTAATATGTTTCTAAGTTGTTGAATTCTTCTAAAATTATTTTTGCTATTGAGTGTTTCCAAAAAATTTGTCTCAATGTTTGGTTCTAAACACAATAAGTTATTGTTTCATAATTGTAATCAACTTTGTTATGGTATACCATACTTAATTAATAGGTTGATAATACGTAAATCATATAAATATAAAATTGGAAATTAATGATGGATATATAATATAAGACTCTTATAAGACCCAGCTATGGAAAGATAATTCTTGTTAAAGTAAAACTAAAAGTAAAATTTAAAGATATACCTATAAATATGTTTCCACTATTTAGAGATAAGTCTCTTATATATGTTTACATGTCTGAGAGTAATATTTTAATATAAATAAACCTTTATTGAATAAAGGTGTTATTGTAAAAAATTTCCTATAATTATTATAGTAATAAATGTATAAAATATTCTAAATTGAAGCTAAATTTAAATTTATATACATCCTAAGATACCTTTAAGATATTTACGAAATGTCAAATTAAAGTAGAAATTATGATTAGTAAAATAATAGATGTATTGGGAAGGTTATTCAAAGAATGATAATTCTTAGATCATAAAAATATAGAGTGGATCTATTCTTAAACTCACATTACCTTATACATATCATTGTGATGATAGTAATAAAAGGAGGATTGATGGTAAGTTTTATAACTATTTAAAGTCTTCTATAATTCCTTTCAAGACATGTTAAATAAATAGTGTCAAAAAAAATTAATTATATGCCAAATATATTTTATATTTGATATCATATAAGTTATAACATGAAAAAATATATTATCTTAAGGTTTCATTATTTTAATGAGAAAAATCTGTTAAGGTTAAACTTTTCCAATAAACTTGCATCAAGGAAAATAAAAAATGAGTCCCAATTGATTATCCTAAGTTTCTAAGGATATAGTTCTACCTAATATAGAAATATATTAATCAGGTCATTGATTATTTTCTAAAAATAGGAAATTAATTTTCTTTTGAAATTTTGGAAGGAAGTTAAACTTCAACGAACTCAAGTATTCAGATACACATAAATTGGCATAAAAACACTAAAAATCCATAAAACATAGAGGGGGAATTATACTAAAGACACTTACTATGTATGAAATATAAAACCAATTATATGGTTTAATATTTACCAAGTTATTTGATATGTTAATTTATGGTAATAATGAATTCTATTCGAAATTAATAAATCGATATAGACTAAAATATGAAATTTTATATGAATTAATAAATGGATTTCATGTGCCAAAATCTAGTTATATATTCTGTTTATTTCACAAATTGATATAAAGTGGTCTATGGATATTCAGGAAGAATGTGTACACAGATGGAAACTAGATATTTATCGGTCATGATTGGTTACTTAAGGTTTCAAGAAATGTAGAGGCAAAATTTGTGGTTACACCTTTTCACTAGTAATAATTCTAAAATATATTATAATTTTTGATGTTATAGTAACCTACTATGATCATGAAATTTGAAAATGGATATCCAGACCCCATTATTTTAAGGGGGCCTTGTGGAATATGTCTATATGAGGAAAATAGAAGGGTTGGGGATTCCAAACAATTTCAATAGGGTATAAAAGTCACAAATATCCATTTATAGGTTGAAACGAGAATCAGAATCATGGAATATTAATTTTTATGAAGCCATAAGATATTTTATTTTTATTAATAATGAATGTGATTCCTATTTCTATAAGAGGTTAGTTGGAGTTCTATAGTTTTCCAAGTCAAATATGTTGATAATATATAGAAAATAGTTGTTAAGTCTTGTGGTTATTTAAGGAAAAGAAAAATGTATTTATAATAAAAATGAGTTAAAGTTGAAAACTAAGTTATATAAAACAACATATACTAAGATAGATCTATAGTTTTACATAGATCAATTAATAGTTTATAAATTGATAAAGTATTGAAAAAAATAAAAGATAAAACAATTTAATAAAAAAATTATGCCAATGTAACGTGGTGTAAAATCTCTCTAATATGACATACTAAATCACCTGAGGATTTTATAATGATGATGATAAATCCTTAAACTAAATTGTTTAAATATATCACATATTCTATGATATCTCTAGAGAATTTATATTTCCTATTCATTGAGAATGGTGGTAAAATATTGAAAAGAACTAGTAGAACCACATGAGTCTGAAATCAGAGTTATCCAATACTACTTGAGAAATTTCAACAAATAAGTTCTTGGTAATTAATGAAATAGAAATAATTGATTTAAATGGGATAAAAAATAGTTTTCCTATAGATAAATTTTATATAGTACCCTAGATAATTTATGAAAACTAGAAAAAAAATATTATTGAAGATAGTAGTAGTCATATCTATATAGACTGAGTGTGTTGTGGACTCTAATATAGGTTGATTAGTAACTTAAGTAATGTTTTTTTCAAGTTCATGTAAATTTATCTAGAAAGGAAAATACAATATCAATTTGAGTTATAATTATATTTTGAATAGATATTAACCAATAATTGAAGTTAAATATAGAGGAAAAAAAGATAAATACATGAGGATATCACTTCTTATGAGTTTTTCTCAAATAAGTGAAGTCATATAAATTATATTAGATTTAGAATAATGATTTTAGACAAGAAGTTATAGACATACCTCGAAAAAAATCTATTTATCATGTGAGAGATAAAAAATAGTTAGTTAGTGGTAATCTCTAGTGTAAGTTGGAGTCCGTTCAAGTTATTTCTAGATAGAAAATAGAATCTTTACGTTTGATTACCAAAATATTAATAAATATCATATCATATAAATATTATTGTTTTATATAATTATACATAAAGATGTAAACCATAGAGCATATGTGATCCATATTTTTGAAAATTTTGAAAATAATCAATGATTTGGGGAAGTTATTTAATGTTAAAGTGATTCACCAATGAGTAAGGGAAACTTATAAATTTTTCATTTCGTATTTTTTATATTATGCCAGTTAAAATTTTTTAGGTTTAAAACATTATGTTAAATTATCTTATAGTTCATAATAGATTCATTTTTTGAATATTTATTTTTGATAATGAATTTGATTTTGTTTGATAAATGTATTCATCATTATGGTTTCTATCCTTCTATGTTGAGATTTATAATCTTATTCCCATATATTTTTTTAAACATTTGAAAATATGTGTTTATTAGAAATCAAATATCATCTGACATTATGGTTGTCTAGAATTGCTTTACCGAATATTCCTTTATTTATCCTTTGTTTTCTTCTCTCATTCTCAAGAAGAATAATAATTTTCAGTCTTCATAATAACCAATGGTTTAATAATGGAGGTTTTATATAAAGATATGGACAGAAACCCCATGAGAATAAGTTTTAGGGGTGATAGTTGTGGAAAATATTGATAAGGATGACTCAATGATGTTGGGATAGCATGATAGTGGTGGAGCATGATGAGGGCACTATCGGATGTAAATTCAGATATGGTGGTTTTTTCAAGATTAACAGTGATGATAGAGAAGACAGGGATAGAAATCAGAGGTGTAATGACAATACAGAGATGGGGAAATATTGTATCATACATTATTTGTGGTGAAAATAGTGGCGGTAGTGGTGAATTGTGAGAAGAGGCTAGATATGGAGAATACCTTACTATACGGGGTTTTGTCGAGGTAACACATGTTGTGTACAGGTTTGATACAAATCTCTAGGGATTTAACAACCTATAAATATCACATGGTGTGTGACCTTTAAGGATACTTCATGTTATCCTTATTCATCAAAGCTAGGGTTTATGCATAGAAATAAAAATTGCACAGGGTTTGACCACATGTCACACACTATGTTCTAGGTAACCACACATTTGTCACTGTACTAGAGTAAATTCCCACCCTACACTCAAGGCCTATACAATTTATGGTCTTGGGGGCATGATGTATTGGTCAGTATCAAGTATTTTTTCACACATATTCTATAGAAGATTCATAATTCTAGTGGTAGGAGTTTAGTTGATATATATATGGATACATGGCTTGAGTACTGACTGGATAAATGTTGACTATACACTAAACTTCATAGGTCATGTCTAAAAGGAATACTTGGTGTTCATACCCAGATAACATGACTCGGTTTTCTATAAAGACATGATACATAATCTCATGACTCCCACCCACCATGTACACTAAATAGACAAGTAATATAATTTTAATCCACATGACATAATGGTGGAATTACATGTTCATTCATCTACTGAAGATCAAACATTATGTACAGAAAAGTACATAATGTATGTACAATGTGATCCATTTTTGTTTTTTAAATTTCATCACATGGTTTTCTTAAACTGATGATTAGATGGTATATTCTATCTTATTTTACAGGTAGAATGAAGTGGGGTATATCTTATCATTGATGAAGGTTATTTTTAATGCATATAGATTATATGGTGTTTCTTATCTTCTTAGAGATAATATTAAAGTATGGGAGAGATGTTTAATATAGACATAGGTATGAAAACCCCTTAGGAAATTATGATGAAAGGAGATAGATACCCAATATATATTATGGAATTAGATTCCCCCCTATAGATATGAGGTGAATATATTATATTATTGAGATGTGGTTCCTCCATTTGGTTATGGGATCGATACCCCCTCAGTAGAAATGACTCACAGGTCCCCTATACAATAATTGAATTCAATTCTCTCCCATATAATAGGTAGTGGGTCCCCCACATCTATATGTTGATGTTTTCCCCCATGATATAGGAAGAAGTTCATATTCCATTGGGGCTTGGAACTCCCTTGACTGGGAAGTATCCCATAGTGATCTGTGGGACCTTGCTGTAGATTCAAAGAGGTTGCATATATATATTAGAGGATATGTGTTTTTGGTGTTTCGAATCTTGTGATCAATGAACTTTTTGTCTGTCTTATAGAAAATACTACAGCTAGGTTGTCGTCTTTAGGATTTATAGTTTATCGGATATTTTGAGTATCTATTGTTACTTGATAAATATGATCCTTCATGGAACTAGGTTATGAATGCCAGGTTCTTTTTTTCTTCTTTAGTTATCTTAACCTTGGATAATATATCAGTTCCTTCTTATTCCCTTAATTATGGGTGATGAGTGAGATTATTGTTTGTCTTTACACAATGTTTTTGGAGCATCTTATAAGGTATATTTATACTCATCCCAAAAAAAGTCTTATACCCACAATTTTTGTTTTTGTGAGTATTTGATACAAACTAGTGGTGACCATGGTCGATATAAAGATATTAATGCTTCTTCCAAGCTTTGGCATGGTGGAATATAGCAATCCTTGATGATAGTGGGAGTTATTATGTAGTATTTTTAGGTGTTCTTATAATGGGGTGGTATTTTCTCTTATTGTATATTCATTGTGATTAGTGATATTATATATTTTATTTTTTACTTTTGGTTTTTTTCAATATTTTATTATGTTAGATAAGTATCGTCCAATATATGTATTTTTTATATAGTTTGGTACTTATGTATTATCGGTGGTTGTTGAATATATATGGTATTTTGTCCCAATGAATTTTTTATAATTGAATATAAGATAAGGCCTTGTATGTATAGTATGCCTACTTAGTTCTAGTATCCAGCCTCACACCTATTGGATGTAGGCTTTATGTGGAACACTTTTCTTAACATTGGCCTAAAAGGGGACTTGATGAGTTGGTTTAAGTCATTATGAATGATATTTGGTGATTTTGTGAGAGGAGTTGGCTTAATTAGGTGACGTATTGGTTTCAAGGTTTATTCATGGAGGTATTAGTTTGGTTTTTATACAATTTAAAAAGACTTTCTAGGTAAGAACCTACTAAATATACTTTTATTATAACCAAAATATTCTATATATTATTTCTACAGATTTTCAAGATGTAATTAGTGATCAGTATGTACATTACTTGATGGTGACATGGTGATATTTGGAGTAGATGTTGTATTTTATGCCACTAGAGATGTAAATTGGGGTATATACTTTAGAAATATTATGTTTATGTATGATATTTCCTACATTGGGAGAATTTTTTTGTATATATTATTTGTGAGGTTTGATTTGTTGTTTTTTCTTTGGTTCCTGGGATTTTTATGCATAACTCCTCCCAAATGTGTCTTTTATACCCTCAATGCTAGTCATAAACACATTGAATATTTAAGGTAGGTTATGAAGGTCACACTCCACTTTACTACCAGTTCAATAGGAGTTTTAAATGGTAAATTTCATTAAAAATTGTTATCAGATCTTTGGTTGCGAGTTAGGTTAGAGATTAATGTTAGAAACTAAATAGTATTGTATTTGGTTGGTAAGGAAATATAATTGTTTAAACATAATTTGTTATGTAGTATAAGAAGAAAAATTAGTACATGTATAAGTACCCTATGATACAATTCAAGGACATTTAGATAAATAAACATACAAAAGTGAGATGATATTGATTGTAGGGTGGATACCTGGGTGTGTCACATGCATCATAATAGTTTTCATTTTTGATTGAGATTGGAATATATGTGGGGAATATTAAAATTAATTTAATAAAATGATATTAGTAAATTCTTTTTCCCAATATTAGTTGTTCTTTTTTATTTTGTAGATATTGATGGTGTAATACATCCTTATGTGATTTAACTGCCAGATGTTTATTAGGATACTCTAATAGATTATAGGATAGTTGATCCCTAAGGAGAATGAATCTGAGTGGAAGTAATTGTATGAGTTTCAGTATTAAATATTGTTAAATTATAAGTTAATTGTCTATAATTAATAAATAATTAGGTAGTTATAGGATATTAATGTTTCTTTTAGTTTTTTCTATGTGAGTAAGGTTCATAGATTTACGTTGGCTGAAATTTTATTTAGAGTATCTACTCATTGGTGGTAAATCATATTTCTTATAAACCATAAAGGGTAAAATGTATTATGGTAAAATATTCATAGTCAATTTTTAGTTTAGTTGCTTTTTTCATCATTGAAGATAGTGTGATGATGGGAGTTTATTACCCATCAGTAAAGGACCATGAGTGTGAGGGATTTAGGATTCTAGTTCAACAATATCATTCATTATGCTCCTAATATTTATCTTAGTACTATTCTTAGGGAGAATAATTTTTGGATGTGTTGAATCTATATATCAAATTTTAGGTCACCCCTTTTACATTGCAAATTTATCTTTAGGTGTTCGTAATGGAAAGGGTGATAGAGAAGATTATAGCATGTAAAAGTTCATATAGATAGGTAATTCATTATAACTTCTTGAGGAGATGATCTACGGAAGGAGGTTATCTTTTATCTATGACGTTGAGGTTCTAGATAATAAAGAATTTTTCTTGAATTTCTTCTTCTTATAGTTATAAATATATCGGTTATTGTACATATACAAGTAGCTCCTATGTGGATTTATTTCTTTATAGAGGTTTAGGTGATCGGTAGTTCCATTTTTTGACCATTATTAATGGTCCACATTGTTCAGGTGGCTATTTTCAGATACAAAATTAGTGGAGCATTCTTATAAGGCCTTATTAGTGATATTAATATCTTTTGACCTTAAAGTACCAAAGGGTAGATAGAGTAGGTAGATGAAAATACAATGATAATCCTTCTACTCATGGTTCTAGGGTATATAATAGTCATAGTGGTGGAAATCATCCAGACCAGTGGGGTGTAGATGCTGGGAACGTTCAAATATATGATTTGGAGTTTCTTACACTAAGTGGACCAGATTTTATTTTACGTGATATATTATTATCATCTATATTAGTCTATCACTCATTTGATTGGGTATATTTTCACTCATTCATTACAACTACCAAAATCAATTCTCTGGAACTTAAGGTGAAGAGACTTCCATTGACCTTAGTGTATTCCATTTGGAAGTAAGTATATCTTATTTGAGGCGTGTCATGGTTTTGAGACGGTAATAAGGTAGTATCAGTCACTGGTAGTGTTCTTATTGATTTATGATTTATGACATCATGTCATATTTACCGATGATTATTTTTACACTCTTTTATCTATTATATATTTAGTTTATAGGCGAGTTATTTTCCTTGATGTGGAAGTAGAGCATGAAATGTTTTATGGAAAGCAAAATTCTCGGATAGATTATAGATAGTTGGATCTTCTTTATTCTAATATATTAGAGTTGATGTTAGGATCATTAAAATTTTAGGAATTGGTGTTTCTAACATTTTTAGATGTGTTTCTTGAAGATTTTTCTAAATGTTTTATTCCACTACCCCCTTTATGTGACATATAATTTGGGACACAGTTACAACCTCTCATTTATCTGATTCATATATCTCTATATAGGATAGTTCCTACAATGTTTTGAGAGATAAAAATTCAAATCTATGATCTATTGTAAAAGGGTTTCATCTAATCCAATTTTTCTCTTTATGGTTCTACAATTTTGTTTATAAATATTAAAGATATTAGATTGATACATTATATTGATTACAGTAAATTAAATTTTATGATGATGAAGCACAGATATCCCGTCTTGAAGATTGATGACTTACATGATCAAATGAATAGAGCTATCTAGTTTATGAAGATTTATTTCTGATAGGGTTGTCATAAAATGAGGGTGGAGGATGAATATATCTCAAGGACTATTATTAAGTGTCGTTATAGACATTTGAGTTCTTTTTTATGCCTTTAGATTTCACGAACACCTCATTTTTTTCTGTGGACTAATTAACTCGGTTTTTCATAAGTTTCTATATATTTTTAAGGTATTTTTCATCTTCCATATCCTCATATATTTGAGATTAGAGGTAAGTCATGTGGATAATTTAAGAATTGTTTTATAAGTTCTTTGGTAATATCATATTTATAGGAATCCATCAATGTGTAACTTTTTTTAATGATGGGTGCATTTTCTTGTTCATGTTGTTTCACAATAAGGGGCATCAATTTATATTGGAACGATTAAGGTATTATTTAGGTGGATCTCAAGAATATTATATATTTTTAAAGTTTCATTGGTCACACAAACTATTATAAGAGGTTTATATCGGATTTCGATCTAATTATAGAACCTCATATAAAATTTACCCTAAAGGATTGTGACTTCATATAGACATATCAGTGTCTATTATTATTTGAGTATATAAAATAGATGTTTATCAATGTTTCTATTTTTCATCAATCAAAAGATGCGATTATGTTTGAAATATTTTTTTGATTCTTCTTTACTTTTCTAAGTTTTTTCATATAGGATAGGATGATGGTCTCCTATGGGTCTTGATAGTTATATCCTCATGATAGTAACAATGCTCAACATGAACTCTAACTTCTGATGATGGTGTTTTCTTTGAATTTATTACAATATTATCCTGTTGGTGAGTTTTTTTTCCTCATAGATCATAAGGTTGTTTGATATATCTTCTATCAAAACGATTTATACCTATTTCGGAAGAGGTGGAGGATTTATTTCAAAAATATGACTTTGATATCTGCTATACATAAAATAAAGAGAATTTCATAGTTGATAAACCAAGTAGGAACTCTCATAGACATATTTCCAAACATATTAGATATTCCTAGAGGATTATAGTTAATTTTAGAGATTTGTATTAGGATATTGAAGAAATTGGAAATAGACCTTTCAAATACTAAATGAAAATATATTCTGCTTTTTTATAGTTGGTGTGGGAGACAAATAAAGTAAATCCAATGGTGGATATATACATATATCATTTAATTTTTTGAGATACTCATGAGCTATGGTTAGAGAATTTCATTATCGAGTATTGTTTCAGGGGAAGTTATTTAATTGTTTTAGGGTATGAGAGGTGGTTTCCATGAGTTTCATATCTAACCTCTTGTAGTGTATACTTGTATATACAATATATATAAAAATTTATAATGTTAGTTTTGGTGGTCAGGAATAAAGTAGTTAGTATCTGAATTCATGTATCAGTGTTTAGCCTATCGTAAGATAAAATATCATTGTAATGTTTTTGTTGGTTTTCTATAGAAATTAAGTGTTCCCTGGTGGGAATGAGAGATAATCTTTATGGATTTCATTACCAATTTACCTCAATATCTGAAAAATGTTTATTCCATATGGGATATTGTGGATTGGTTGATAAAGTTAACTCATTTCCTGGAAATCATGGAGTCAAGTGTAGTGGGTTCTTCGGAAAGGTTATACATGGATGAGTTGGTGTAGCTTTAGGTGGTTTTTTGGATAATCATCTCTGAACTAGATCCTCATTTTACCTCATGATTTTGGAAGGTTCTACAATGTTTTTTTCCCTCTCAATTATGACTTAACACTACTTTTCACCCATAGATATACGGTCATATAGACCAGATGATCCAAATATTAGATGAAATTTTTTTAACATGTGTTCTATATTTTAGTGGTTCATGAGTGGAAAATTTTTATTTGGTTGATTTTTCATATAATAATAGTATTTACGCATACATTGGTATGTATATTTTCAAGGAACCATATATAAGTCATTTAGATATTTACTATAAGGGTTCAAGGTTTGGGAGCCAGCAATTCCTAGAATAGATTTGATATAGAAAAATATAGAGAAATTGAAGGTGGTTTATGATAAGATGAAAGTTTCTCTAGACCATCGGATGTTGAATGTTGATTGAAGGAGGTTGTATTTGTATTTTGATGCCAGTGATCTTGTGTTTCTAAAGGTTTATCTTCATCATGGGTGGTGACTATTTGGTTGTGGTAGTAATAATTCTCATTATTCCATCATCCCTTTTTTAGATTAAAAATATGTCATTGAGGTAGGGTACCAATCATATCTTCTTTTTATATACATGGTATTTTATATGTGTCCTAGATTTTTCAATATCTTAATGATGACACCCATTTAATTAATTGTAAAGTGTTAAATGTTGATAAGGATGCAATGTTTATGTAGTGACCCAGAGAGATTTAGGATCATTAGGATTAGTTATTTCATGGTCACATCATTCCTTTAGTCTATTTTTTATGGAGTCAAGATAGCTTAGAGGAGTGTACATGAGAGTGCAGGTTACATATTTCTTCTAAATTTCTTAAATTATTTTGAATGTTATTTTTCAATAATTATGAGGTTGATTTTATACTAATTTAATTCAATTTTTTCCCTTTATTTTGTTCTGTTTGTGCTTTTTTATGCTGAGATTCTGATTATAGTGGTATATTATAGGATTATTTTATTTTTGGTTTCCCGGCTTCTCATTCAAGTTTTCTTTTGATTCTCAAGGATGAGAATCATTTGAGATGTCTTTAATGTAAATTTATGTACATTCCTTGTCCTCTACATTATTTTTTCGAGTGTTAAAATTGTTAGAATGAATTTTTAAGGATGATAAAAGGAAATAAGTTATAAAAATGTGTTTTTAGTAGGAAAAACATACATAGTGATTTTCTACTAGGTTTTGGTAGAGTCTGGGGGTGTTCCTAGTCCAGTTGTGGGTGTGATAGACAACCTATTTTCATATATCATGGATATAGCCATTTTAGTGGTCTCAATTAGTTGTTTAAATCCTTATAAGCCACAAGGAAGTATAAAAATTATATTTTATAGGTTTTATAGGATCTATGTCATGTTTATGAGAACATTATGCCATGCTGGTTTTGTGGAAGTATTGAGACCAATATTGTAGAAGATGATGGCTGTAAGAAATTTTGAATGAAGTGTTTTCTTTTATTGAACAATTTTATTTTCTCAATTTTGTTGAGTATATAAATCACATAACTGACTCTAATGATTTGTGAACTATTGTTATGTTTAGAATACATGTGTCACTAAGTGATTTTTCATGAAACATTGTCTACTATAATGATAAATGATGGTGATCCGTAATGGTGTGTACAATTAGATAAAGTTTAAGGAAGTTAAATAAAGGCCAATTAATATTTTATTATTTCATAAAGAGTTTAGTAAATAAGAAGCATACCATGAAATTGAAACATTAATTGTATAATTAATGTATTGGGAGAATTAATAAATTGGTATGACACTTGTTGAAGATTTTGATAACTACTTTTATGAGAGTATACCCAAAACAATATGGCCAACCATTGGCCAACCATGGAGACCCTCAACCATATATATGGGACCTAGGGGTTACCCGCATGGGAGAGACACGTCATGGCCTGAAAATGGTGGTTGGTAAGATATTTGGCTTTCATAGCATCGAAGGAGCACACACGGGTGTGTGCAAGGAAAGCACATGGAGTTACCATAGACTTCACAATGATGTGGCACATCCCATGTAGGTGATGTGTGTGATGTGAGTCTCAGTGAAGACCTTAGTGTTGTGGCTTGAACTAGTAGTGGAATGGGATCTATTATAAAGAAGTTCATTACCAAATCCGTGATCATTTTGGGATGGGATGCATGCATTAGTGATCATTCGTTTTAAAATAATATGGATAAAACATTTCAGTATGATCTTACATGATCTGATGATCCCCTGACCTCAACCTAATCATCTTAAACCTCTATTAATCAACACTAATTATTGACTCACTAACATCACTTATTCATTAAATAAAGAAACTTCTGATATCCATAGATCTCCGATGATCAAAAAATGATTCTATTATCATTTAATTTGATCATCTTTGTGAATCAAATAGGATTAAACCATCATGAAACTTTTTCTCATGAATAAAATTGACACTTTTGAGGAAAATAAGGAAATATAAGAGGATGATCGTGCATCAATAATTCATGAATGACTTCATGTTCTTAAAAACAGAGATCATGTGATCATTTAATAATTTCTCATAAGGCTTCATCTCAAAGGAAAAGGCAATGTCTTTTTTGACATCACATAGTTTGTGTGAGGCTTAAAATGAAAAAATGTACATGGTAAATAATATTGATATATGATGAGATTTTCATCTCATAAATGATTCTTCTTGATACAACGTAAAAAATAGATAAATGGTAATGTAAAGGTAGTGAATCTCATATATAAATACTGAAGTACCGATCCAGTAGAATGTCATGAAGTTTGAGAAAGGCTCTTATTTCCCAAAAAAAATAGAGCAATGAGAATCCAATTTACATGAAGAGAAGTTAGTTCTATGATCCAGTACTTTAGTAATAAACACCCATTATGTTCTTAGAAGATATTGTGAACATGAACAATAATCTTTATATCATTGTGAATAATTGTTCTATGTGTATTTTATTTTCTAACGTGAATTTGAGACTCTCATTTAATATCCTTTTAGTATTAATCAAGTACATTGTTACATGAAAGATAGAAGAGTTTGAGCATACCAATGTATAAGGAATATGTTTCACAAACTTTTTTATTGTTTAATAAAGAATATGTATCATGTAACTAGTTTCATGAAGAAGTTTAGACTACACATTTCATAAAATATAATTCAAAAATAATGGTAGTATTACATGTTGGAAGATAAAAGTAACCTGATACAGGAGAAAATATAATATTAATCCCATCAAATACACATAAAATAATAAAGAAAATAATTTATATATATTCTCATGTTTTTGAAGACATATTTTTTAAGTAAAGTCTTTAATTTTTACAAATAATAAATGAAGAATATAAAAGGAATTTCTTGAATAAAAAGTGTGAAGAAATATAAGAATCATTGTGAAAACTTACGAAATCCTATTGGTGAAGGTTCTAATAGTTGTTGAAAATTTATTTGTTACATCATTTATCTGATTGAGGTGCATATTCACTACAAATGGATTAAATTTTAATGAATTTGTATGGATAATACCTTCTTATTATAACCACATGAAAAGTGTTTTTTTTCTAGTGGTTCGGTGGTGTTAGATTATTTCCAAACCAATCCAAGGACCAGATACTCTTATTGAGTAGTGATCCTTGAAAATACCTATGTTCCAATGGTTTTTCTTTTGTTATTTTCTTTAGAAAAGACATATTTATTTAATAGGAGTTTAAGGTTGTTTTATAAAGAAGAAATATATAAAAAATGATCATTGGTTACCTTATCTCCCTCTCAATGATCATACATATACTGTTTATTTCTTTCAAGTGGTATCAGATCTAGATTCCATTTAGAGAATCTTTTTTAATGATTTCTGAAAATAAAAATAAAAATTAATATTTAGAACTCTATGAATAGTAATGTTAGTTCTATATTATGTGGGAATAACAATCATATCTAGAATGATATAATATTTCCTTATCATATTTACATTAAATATGATGTTATTTATGTGGTTACTTGTGGTTTCCATCCTCATGTTGAAGTTGTTCCATTGATAGAAATTGATATGAAAATTTTGGATAAAGATAATAGACAGATAAATTTCATACTTTCCTCACTCACTAAAAGGGAGTTTCTTAAAGTTAAATAAAATTCAATGGCTAAAATAATCTGTTATAAATATTAAAACATCTATTAAGGAAATATGATAGTAAAGAAAAAAATTTAAAAATATGAGATTGAAGTATGAGGATCTTAAGATGGGTGGCAATGAGTCTATAGGTAACTTCATTAAAAGGGTTAATGAAATGGTAATCACTATTATATTTCTTGGCGATAAGTCGAAAGATTCATACATTACAGAAAATATCCTATGAATTCATCCTAATAAGTTTTATGCAAAAGTTTCAACCCTGGAATATAGATATCATAAGATTATATTTCTAGATGATATGAGTAACACTCTCACCGCATATGAAAAAAGAATATAAAATGTGAAAAATAACAAATAAAATTCTATTTGTGAATTTTTATTGAAATATACCAAGCAATGAATACTTAAAAACATTCTCAAGTAAGAAGATATTGAATATGATACTAAAGAAAAGGTTATTAAAATTTTTAATGAAAATATATCTATTATTTTCTAAAAATGTAAAAAGATTCATGAGAATGTATAATGGAAATTAACTTTTGTAGTGTTTAGATTGTGGATATATTAGACATTTTAAAGAAATTTTTCCTTGAAAAAAAAACAAAGATGAATAAAATGAAAAAATATGATATAAATTAAAGAATATCTATCAAGAATAAGGAAGAAAAATAAAAATCTTATTCTAAGGGAAAAGATAAGAAGTTATTTAAATATAAAAGGAGAAACAATATATCTAATTATAATGAAGATGATGATTGTGAATAAGAGCCTGATAAATTTAATCTTGAATAATCTCTTTAACAGAAATCCATGTTTCTCAAAGAGATTAATAATATGAAGAAGTTGGATGATGAAAAGAACATATTCAATTTTAATATTGAATAAGTGTTAAAATTAAAATAGAAATATTTATAACTTGTTCAAAAAAACATTCATTGCATACCAAGGAATTTTAAGATTTTAAAAACTAGTATTAAAAGTTAGCGAAAATTCGAAAAAAAAAATTAGTCGCAAAATGATCAATAAAAATAGTCCTTAAGGGTTGATAATAAATATGAATCCATTCAAAAGAAAAGGAAAGTTGAGAAAACCATATTTGTATCCAAAAAAAGTAGAGTTGAAATACCTGATGTTTTTAAGGTTTCAAATTATAAAACAAAACCAGCTACAACTATAGTTTCTATTAAGGGTAAGAATAAAATTTTAAAAGGTAATCAAAACCATGGGGTAAAAGAAAAAATATCAAAGTTGAAGTAAAGCATATTGATGATAATTAATAACTCATCTCCGTGCAGTATGTAAGTTACAAAGGGAAATATTTATTTTATGTTTACTTCTAGAATTGTGGATGATTTCGTCCTAAAACATATATTTATTGGTTTACACATCAATATTGTAGAGAATCTAGGATAATCTAGAGGAAAATTTTGAAGGGGAGTCAACCCACTCAAATGAGACAACCTAAGAAAGTTATTCTAAATATTGAAAAAAATTACAACACTTGGGAACTATTTATGAAATATATGATTATCCTAGAAATATTGAAAAAGTCTGTCTTTTCATGGTACCATCATAGAAACTTTTATTTAACAAATTTAAAAAGCTGCTTGAAAAGAAAGAAAAAGGCTAGGAAAAAAGACATAGTTGTTGAAACTACTCTCAAAGAAAAAAAAGGAGAATGAACCTGGATTTTGGATAGAGTAAGTTATATAAATATGAATGGATATTTTAATTTGTTAAAAAAATGTGAAAGACTGTAAGGAAGGTTTAGTTCCTGTAAGAGAATATTATTCACTCAGAACCAGATGTATTAGATATTCTAATATTTGGGGAAGACAAGTTAAATTCGAAAATATCCTTATATATTGATGGCCTGAAACACAATTTTTTAAGTAGTTCACAATATTTTTATGAAGATAGAAAAGTTGTTTTTACAAAATATGGTTTGATTTGTTAATATAGTAGAATATGGGAAATTTTTTCTGAATTCCAACAAATCAAAGGGAACTTATTCCAAGTTGGTAATACATAAAGTTCAATCTATCTGAGTGTTATTGTAGAAATCCATATTTGGAATAAACATTTGGGGCATATTCACCAAAGGAATATGAGTAATCTAATGAAGAGATAAATTATTCATAAAATTCATAACTTGAAAAGAAGAGGGTCTTTGTGTTGTTCTATATGCTATAAATATAAGATTACAAACTCATTTCAAAAGAAATATGACAAACATTCAACTTGTCCCTTAGATCGGATTCACTCTGATAGTTTTGGGAGAATGAGTAAGTAGTAAACAAAAAAAGATAAGTAATTTATTAATTCTATTGAATAATTTACTTGAATTACATGTATTGTTTTATAAAAACATAAATCATAGACTCGCATAATGTTTAATAATTTTAGGATAAGTGGAGAAAAATAATGTTGATACTCTGCAAAGTAGATTCAAACTAATAATGGTATAAAATGTACAAGTGGATAATTCATGTATTATCATGATAATAATGGAATTCATTATGATTTTATTAAACTATACACACTATAAAATAATAAATTTACATTTTGTGGAGATGGAATGAACATTTTTTATTGATAATGATACTTCTCAGTATTTTTTAGGCAAGCTATCAGAGCAATAGTTTATGTTTTGAATAAATTGTTTATAGGAAAAAATCTAATAGGAATCTTTATGATATGTATTATAAAGAACCCCTAAATTTGAAACACCTATGGGTGTTTTTTAGTTCATTAATTATAAAAAATAAAGGGTGAGAATGTTGGAAAGTTTCATTAGAGAAGTGTTGATGAAATTTTTTTTATTATATTATCCATGGAAGAGGATGCAAATGTTATAATAAGAAAATAGTAAAAAAAATTCAATTCAAGAAATTTTAAAGTTATTAACATGTCGTGTAATAAATTTTCACAAATATTTTCAGATATGGAAGAAATGGAATAAGATGTGGCTATAGTTGAACAACATGTAAAAGTTATAAATGATATTAAAAATTTTGAGGCTTCTCAGGATGAATATTATGACTCGAAAATCACAAGTGATGAGGAAAAACTACTTTTATCTCATATTATACTGAGGAAGTGATTGGAAGTCAAAAACATCATTGGAGATCAATGAAAATAGTTTCAAACCAAAATAAGTTCCTGGTAATTTTCGCATAATTTATTAAATTTAAAAGTTGAGCTAAAATATTAAGATGAATTTTTTGAGCATCAAGAGTGGTTTGATGTAATGAATAAACAGTTGGATCGGATTGAGAAGAATTATACATGGGAACTTGTACCCAAACCAAACAATAAGAATTTTATTTCTATAAAGTGGATGTTCTGAAATAACTTTAATGAGAAACGAGAAATGATTAGAAAAAAGGAATGACTTGTTTATAAAGGTTACTCAAAAATTGAAGGCATTTAATTTGATGACAATTTTTCACCTATGGAAAAATTATAAACTATCAAAATCTTTCTTGATATTTCTACTCGATGAAACTATATAATTTTCCAAATGGATGCCAAACCTTCTTCTTTTAATGAGGATCTCGATGAAGATGTTTATTTTAAAAAACTATGCATCTTCATAATTGGAAAATATTAAAGTTGTGTGTGAAAGTTTAAGAAGGTTTTTAAAGGGTTTAATCATTCTCTAATAACTTGGTATTACAAATTGGATAATTTCTCATGGAATATGAACTTCAAGAAAATAATGGTTGATAGAAATCTATACATAAAATATAATCATTAGATTTCTCTTGTAAGGACTCAACCTTAAACATTAAACATTCTAGGGACTTTTTAATAGAATTAAATTTCTTAAATTCTAAAATATCTATAAGGTTTATATATTTAGATAATCAGATCATAACTCTTAAATATTTTACAAAGTGTACACTTCTTATCGGTATCCATTTTTCCTAAAATATAGAAGTTTTAAAATAAAATGTGATTTATTTTTAGGAAAAATAACTATGACTTAAACTTGAATTCTTCTTTTTATTTATATATACTTAAAACCTAGTATAACTTTTTTAAAAAAATTGGATCAGAATAAAACCCCTAAAATTTAAATAACAATACGGATGACTAATAATATAATTCTCTGGAAATCATCATCTTAAAACCCTTTAAAAACTCTTACAATTGGAATAACAATACGGACGATTTTCACTATAATTATTTTGATACCATAATCATTATCCATTTTATTTTAGAAATATCTGGGTTCACTCGATGTATAATCTATAATAGGATCCCCATGTGTTATCTAGGTGCACCCATCGTATAAGCTATATCGGGTTCACCCGTGAGATCTAATGGGGATCAACCCTTTGTAAACAATGTCTAAGCACCATATCATGATTAAAACCCTTAAAAATATTTTAGACTCATTTTCAAAACATTTTAAATATCTAAAAACTATTTCTTATTAAAACCCCTTTATAGAAACCAAAATACCCAGAAAAAGGGAAATGGGGGTTTTTTTATTAAAAAAATACGAAAGCTTGTAGAGGGAGTGAAGCGTGAAATAATAGTTACAGTGTTGGTAAAATTAATTGTAACCATATATTTTAAAATAGAAAATTTCCTTTTTCTCATTTTTATAAATAATTTCAAACATTCGGAAAAATGATTCCTTTGAAAAACCTTTGAAATAAAGTGAAAGAAAATAATTTATTAAGATATAAAAACTACACACATAATTAATAAACAATTTTATTTTAAAATAACTATGGAATATTATAAATTAAACTTAAATACATTGATGAATCATTATATTGGTAAATTATATTCAAGTTATATATGTCAAAATAAACTTTCATTTTGACCATTGTAAAAATAGATGAAAGCGGAACTTTAAAAGGGTATTTTTAAAATAAAGTCCCTTATCTTCAGTCTGACCATCACGTACATTCTTTTTCATCATGGATAAAAATATTATGTTAATTTTATACATTACTAGGAAACATTTTTATTCCTATGTTTCATTTAATACCATATTATATACAATTTCTTAATCAATTAAACTCATTTAGGGCGTCCTGAAGATATTCTTCTCATATGTAACAAATGATTTTAGAAGGTTGACTACATTAAAAGTGGACATTATTCCATTATATATAGAATAATAATCATGAAATAATTTTCATTTTTATAAATAAATTATACTTTTAAATCCAACTATTATATATGGTTATGAAAAATTAACTATGTCACAATCATGGAGACTATATGTCATACATATGCATTAATAACATTTCTATTTTTCCACAAATATTATGTAAATAGGGTAGGTATTATTTCATATTCTAATAATTATAACAGAATCATAAATATAAGATTAATCCTTTAAATATAATTATATATATCATCAAATTGATTTGGTGATGAAAAAAGAATCGCATCGATTCATGGAAGTGGTAGTCCACATGTATGCACAAATGACGTAGTCATTTTTTAGTGAATTGAAAGGTGAGAAGGTAAATGATATATTAACTTTTCATAACGATAAGTATCACATTAATATAATATATACACCTTAATTCCAACATTTTAATCCATTAAAGATATATGGTGATCGAAAATGAAATACATTTATCCACAAGGCGGTAGTCCACCGTACACATGAATGATGATTTATTTCCATTTGAGGAAAGATAATGTGGATATATGTTATTATATTAACATAACAACATCTCATTATAATGTGTATTCTATTTTTCTTATTTTATATTCTTTTAATAATATTTCAAGGAGGAGGGAGAAGAAATTGAATGAAAATGCTCGATTAAAAATGATACCTCTTATTTGAACAACCTCTTTTTCTTAAAACCATAAGACCATTAAGTTTTTTGTTATATCTAAACCAAGACCAATAAAATGAGTTTGTGGATTTTAGGAATGGATTGGTGTAGGTTTTTAATAACAACCCTTATCTTCATTACACATTAATGTACTATTTAATTATATAAAATTACACGTAATAAAACATGAATGATCAATAAGTCTAGTGTATTTGGGAATTAGATGCATTGCATTACAACTTTAAACATTAATTAAAACATCTGTATTGAAAAATTATTTAACACGCTTAAGCTTAAAACAACATTGGATAACCTGGGGAAATACATAGGAAATGGGTGATACATAAATCTTATTAAGGGAATAAAAATGGAAAAACAGGAAGATAAAAATACATTTTAGACAAGGAATATCAATTAGGCATAAAAGACCATGAATAATAATTCATGATAGATCATGATAATCATAACATGGGAAATGTGGAAAAAAATTAAAACAACACATCATAGGTCAAGGATAAACCACCAAGACTTCATGGTGGATAAAGTCCTATAAAGGAATCAGGTACACCCCAGTCCCAATATGAAGTATCATGATGCTAAACATTACCCAATTCATTATAGTGGAATATAATTCTGGGCACACTTGTCACTTTCATTTCATTCTAATGCATAAGTGTTCCACATAGATCACAAAACATGGATTCATTAATCAACATAATTTATTCCATGATCAAGGGGTGTGAAATAAATACATATAAGTCCCCAATAAAAAGGTACATTTGCATAAAATTGAAAAACCATGTTAGGAAATGGGTACGACATTCACTACATAATTGGTTTGGCATGGAAAATCACGGTGAAAATTCGGCAGCATAACGACGTCACTTACAAATTCATAAACTTGGTTGATGATAGTGAAATTGGTCTCTTATCCTTTTTAAATTAATTAGAAACTAATAGGGGAATGTAAGGACATTTACACACATTTATAATTAGAAAAAATAAGGCATATTATAATAAATAATCTTGAATAAAAAGAGAAAGGAAAGGATGCCTACAAAATTTCTCCATAGTAATGAGTGTACATGAGAGGGAGTAATGAGAGAGAAAGAGGTATATTATCATTTAGATATAATAAGGGAAGTATTAGGGAGGTGTGAAAACATACCGCATCATTAGTAATTTAAAATAAAAGGACATAACAAGATAAAGGAATTTTGATAATGATTAGAAAGGAAAGAACCCTTACTTGAATGTGTGGCAACAAAATCTTGAAAAATGGATTCTTGAGAGGTTGGGGTTCATTTAGAGAATTCTATAGAGGGGAAACAAGATTAAGGATGTACTAAAATGATTTTTAGTGAATAGAAGTTGGATATTGGATTGGTTTATATAGGAATTTAGAGGGTAAATCTTTAATATTTCACAAACATAGGGTTTATAATCTATATAATAAAATATTCAAAACCACCAACCCTTCCATGGGTTTTTCCCATGGTTTTTTTAAAAGTGGGGAGGTTTTAATTATTTTATTAGGAAAAGGGCATAATATATTAACATAATTCCCTTGATTATGTGGAGGTGAGTCTCACTTTTAAATAAATGGTTTTAATACTCTAAAATATATTAAATATTTGGTAGGATTCATAAGGCTTAATAAAATTAAAAAATAAAACTTAAAATCATATTATTTTAAGTTTAAAACATATATTTGTACTATTATACCCATTATAATATTTATTATATCATTTTGGTTTATTATTATATCATAAAAAACATTATATATTTATACGGTATTTAAGTTTTACCCAAAAATTCAGTTGTGTCAGAAAATTATGAAAATATCACTGTTGGATAATTTGGAAATTATGATTCCAAAATTAATCTTAATTTTAGATAAATTATTAATTATATATTTTAATTTTCACTTTTAAAATTAGATATTAAATTTATTGAAAAATGTTGTGTTTTATCCAATAAGAGATTTTAAACCCTTATAAAACGAACATTTCACTTCATAAAAATTATATGAAAATATATAATTAATAAAACTTATTTAATAGTAAAATTTTATTAAAATGAGATTTATTTCAATAATACATTAATTCATAAAAATAAATTCCTTAATTGAATTTGAATATTAGCTAAAAATTGAATTTGTGTTTAATTGAATCCAAATAAAAATTATTTATAAAGTAACAATAAAATAAAAATAAATTAATTATTCTATAAAATATAAATATTCATATTATTAAGTTCATGATGCATATCTCTTTATTACAATATCATACGACTTAAGAGTAACATGTATGACAGTGATACTTTCATGGGGGCGTTCGGAAAATATGGTTTGGGTCATGATGTCGATGAGCATGAACTTCTCTCATAAATGATTTATCTCATGCTTAACTTATTAGATATCATCATGGGATTGGTTAATGAAAGATCCCAATGATTCTATATCCCTCAAAAGCTCCAATAAATGGTCTTCATATGGTATAATCCTACAAGATAAGGCCATCACATCCTTTCTCCGTGTCAATTGGATTTGTTAAAGCCATATACTTATATTAACTATGTGATCATTTTTTAACAGCTATATAAACTGTGATAATATTATTAATGGTTTTTAAATCCAAATATATAACCAATTAAGTGCATTTATTTTCTATAACCATTTTATATAATAATAAATTTAATTAAATAGCAAAGGGGAACTTCATTTATAATAGTTCGGGTCGTTACAATCTTCCCCTTGAAAAATTGCACCCTTAAAATTTTTATTTCACCCCCCCCCCCGAAAATAGATGAGAGTTATTATTTCTCATCACTTCCTCCATTTCCTATATTGCTTCTTCAATCTTTTGGTTTCTCCACAGCACTTTGACAATATGTATTGACTTATTTCGTAGAACTCTGTCTCTACGATATAATATCTTCATCGGATACTCCTCATATGAAATATCATTCTCCAATGGTACCACATCTATATAGAGTAAATTTTAAGGGTTAGGTATTTACTTTTTCAATATTGATATATGGAATACATCATGAATTCAAGATAGGATAGGTGGGAGAGGAAGTCGATATGTCAGAGCTCCGATTCGATTAAGTACCATAAAGGGGCCAATGTTTCTTGAACTATAATTTTACTTATTCCCAAATATAATCACTTTCTTCCATGGAGATATGTATAGGAATACCATGTATCCAACAACAAAGTCTATGTCTCATCGATGATTTTCATCATAACTCTTTTTTAGAATCTGAGCAGCCTTGATGTGTTGCTGAATGATCTTAACATTTTCCACTGTTTCCTCGACCATTTCAGGACCTAGCCATTTTCATTATCCAACATCATCCCATCATGTAGGTGTCATGACCTCTTACCATATATGTATTCATAGGTATCAATTTTTATGCTCGTGTTAAAACTATTATTGTAAGAGAACTGAACCAGAGGAATATATTGATCCCATATTCCATTGAATTCCATTGAGCACGCTCTCATCATGTACTCAAGTGTCTAGATAGTCTTATTAAATTAGCCATAAGTTTGAGGGTGTTAGGCTGTGATGATGTTCAATTTAGTATTCAAATCATTCTTAAGACTCTTCTAGAACATATTAATGAATCTTGGATCTTGATCGGATATAATAGATATTGGTACTCCATGCAGTATGACCAATTTCCTGATGTTTGCCCATACAAGTATATCTAGGGATAATTAATATTGTATTGCAATGAATTGTACAATTTTTTAGGATGATCCACCACACCCTATATAGAATTATCCTCTCTTGATTTCTTTGGAAGATCAGTGATAATTTCCTTGGTAACGTTTTCCCATTTCCATGTAGGTATGGAAAATGGTTGCATAATCCCCTATTATTTTCTTCCTTCTTTATTAAATTACTATCATACAAGACATCTTGATGTATATTATTCAATAAATTTCTTCATATTTTCCCACAAATAGTGTTCTTAGAGATCTCAATATATGTCTTTGCTTCCTAGGTGGATGGTAAAGGTTGTGTTATGTACATTATCCAGAAAATCCTTCTATAACTTGGTATTTGATAGTACACATAATATTGACCAAATATCACAACATGTTCATCATTGACATTGAACATTGAGGATTTCCCTTTCCTTATATCTTCAACTTTCTTTTAAATTCCTATATCAACCCTTTGAGAATCCTTTAACCTCACCAAAAGAGATGGTTGAGAAATAATTTTTGAAATAATTGATTATGTTCCTTCCTTTATGATTTCCATGTCCATCCTTTTCAAATCTAAGAAGATTAGATCACTCTGAATTCTAATCAATGACATAATTTTTGTATTACTTTTTCTTAGAGCATCTGAGACTTTATTCACTTTCCCAATATGGTAGTGTATTGAGCAGTCTTTGTCTTTAATCACCTCTAACCATCTAAGTTGGAACATATTCGGCTATTTTCTGTGAGTATTTACTAGAGACATTTGTGATCTGTATATATTTCACACTTCTACCCAAATATATAATTATTCAAAAAACTTAAAGAGAAAATAACTAATTATGACTTCATATCATGTGTTGGGTAGTTATGTTCATGAAAATTCAACTACCTTGAAGCATAGGCAGTGACATTGTCATTTTTCATCAACACACAACCCATTACCTTCTTCAAAGCATCGTTGAATAATAAGAAATAACTCCACTTGTGGGTAGTGTGAGTATCGGTGTAGTGATAATCCTCTTTTTTAAATCCTTGAATCTTTCTTCCCATTCATCATTCCAAGAAAAATTTACTCCCTTACAAGTTAGTTTGGTGAGGGGTTTTTTCAATCGTGATAAATTTCTCACGAATCAGCGATAATACCCTACTAACCCAAGGAAACTATAGATATCTTTCATAGATGGTATCCTCATCCATCCTTCAATTTCTTCTACTTTTGAAGGTTATATAGATATCCCATTTCATTTGATGATATACCCTAAGAAAGATAATTCATTCAACCTAAACTCACATTTTTTTTACCTGGAATAAATATTTTCTTTTCACAATGTCCTTATCATAGTAGTCAAAATCTCTTCATGCTACTCTTTAAATTTAGAGTATATTAGAATATCATCTATAAATAATACCACAAATTTCTCTAGGTAATATATAAAGACTCTATTCATTAATTATATGATTTTTGATAGAGTATTAGTGACTTTGAAAGCAATTACTATAAAATCATAGTGCATGTACCTTGTATAAAAAGCAGTCTCGGGTATATCCTCCTTCTTCACCCTATATTTGTAATATCTCAACCATAGAACCACCTAGGAAAAGTATTGTGCTACTTGTATCTGGTTGAATAAGTCATCAATCTGAGGAAGAGGATACTTTTTATTTATCGTGATCATGTTGAGCGCACAATAATTTATGCAAATGCGCATTGACCCATCCTTCTTCTTGACGAAGAGGATTGGTGCACCCCATGGTGAATCACTTTGGAACATGAACCCTTTTTCTAGATTATCTTGTAGTTATTTCCATCTACTCAAGTTCCAAAATATCCATTCTATATGGAGTCTTAGATAAAGGGTGAGCCCTAGGTATAATCTCACTAAAAAAATTCAAAATCTCAACTAGGAGGAAGACCATGAAATTCTTTGGGAATCACACTATTGTATTCCCCCACAGTGAGAATGTATTCAAGGATTATTATTTCTGTATACTCAATAATTTGATCTTGATAATCTTTCTTATAGGGAAATAATATCCATGATTTTGATGATTTTGATAAAGAAGATTCATCCTTTTTTGTGCATTTGTACAAAATCTAAGGATGATTCGCAATAGAGAGAGTGATTTCTTTCTCATAGAAATTTATGTTATCTCTATATAGATAAAATCAATCCATGTCAATAATTACATAAAATTACACCAGAGAGAGTATGAAAAGGCTTTCGGACAAATTTATCCCAAATATTTTGTTAGGGGAGGAGTTATATACTTGAGAAGCAATAATTTCCCCATTTTTTATTTTCACTGAAATCTCTACTTCCATGCTTTTTGGTGGTGTTTGAATAGTTTTAGTAAAATTTCATGATATAAAGGAACACATAGAACCCGAATCAAAAAGTATGTTATCTATTATTGAATGAATAACTAGCATACCTATCACCACTTCGTTTTCGGGATTCAATTAGGTGGTAGTGGTGGAAAAAGATCACCCTTAATTCCTTGAATTTCGTTGGTTTTCTCCAAAAACTCTTGGCTTAGTGAATTGGTTTTCAAAGTGCCCTAGTTCCTTTCAGTTGTAGAAATGAACAATACACTAAGGTTTGATCATATAATTCCTTTTCTCCATTACAGTAACATGTTTCTTCTATCAGCAATCATTGTCTAGGTGCTATTTCTTTCTGTACCTAAAGCATTTACTCACCCCCTTTAGTAAATTTCTAGGGTGCTTCCTTCCACACATTTGGCAAATGATATGTTGACATTTATTGGCACTATTAAATATCTCTATAGGACCACCAGAATCCATCTATGATTGTTGTTTCTTATCCCCATGATACCCCTGATATTCAAAGATCTTCATTTCGACTTTAATGGAATATCATACAAGTTCCTCATATCAATCAAAATCACAGATCTCCAGAACTTTTTTTATTCTAGGTTTTATCCTTCCAAATAAGCGATCAACCTTGAATTTAGGGGTAATGACAAATCCATGGGTGTAGTATGAAAGTCTTGTAATTTTTATCTAAATGACCTAATAAATCTATCATATTTTTTCTTGAGAGTAAGGAAAACCCTATCCATTTAAAGATAGAGAGTGTGGGGAAAATATTTATTGAAAAACGTTTTTTGGAAATCCTTCCATACCATTGATTTGGTCTCTTCCTTGGGCTTCATATCATTGATCAATGTCCACCATTGATCATCTTTACTCTCCTTATAAAAAAATACAAAAGAACATTCTCTTATTCAAAGCATTGAAGGATAGAGAATATCTTCTCAATGGAGTTGATCCATTGTTTGGTGATGAAGGAATCGAATGATCCATTGAAATTAGGAGGAATTGTTCATATGAAGCTCTCAATTATGGCTTGTTCTCTTTTGGGGGGATTTGGATGCTCCTCCAAATCTAGGTTTCTATTCAAAACCTGAGTTAGCTGAGAGAGTATCATCATGAAGTGTACAATTCCTACTGTCATTGGGTTGGTCATCTCATTGTGGTAGTCATCACATTACTTTTTGCATTGATTTCTTTCCTAATTCCCCCTATTTTCTATCATTGTCTAGAATGAAGGTAAAATTAAGTATGAGTATATTTTAACTTTTAAACACATAAATGGTAATTTAATGACATTAAAGGGATAAATTATTACTTACATGTATTCCCTTAACTTGTGGATTTATAGGCTTTAGTCTTTGTTAACTGTGACCTACTTGATAACATATACTCTTATAGAAATATTTTGTACTCCCTCCTTAATTTTTCATAATGAGCTTATGAATTACCAAAGTATATACCCTATGATTTTAAAACCAGGTGCATAGTAAGCCTCTTTTCTATGTACCAGTTTACCCCGAGTTAGGATCGAAACACCTTGTTGGAGTTGTTACTCCTAGGTAAATATTTCCCAAAACTACTTCAACTTTAGTATCTAGAAAGGAATTTATTTTATTTATAAAACAATTACTCTATACTTACCAAAATTTTAGGGATGTATTCTTATACTTTGTCTTATCACTATAGATCTTGGTATAGTTTTTAATCTGAATCCAAAAAATTACTAAACTTTTCTGTTGATACCAATTATAACAATCCTTCTCTTTATTACACATTAACACATGATTTAATTTCATAAAATTGCACTAAATACAACCCAAAAGATAGATAAGTCTAGTATATTTTGGAATTATTTACATTTCATTAAAACATCAAACATGAATTACAATATCTTTATTGAAAATTTCTTTAACATGATTGAGCTTAAAACTACATTGGATAACCTAGGGAAATAAATATGAAAGGGGTGACATATAAATCCCAGAAAGGGAATAAACATAGAATAAAATGAATAAAATAATACATTTTAGACAATTCATATTATTGTGGTATAAAGGAAAATGAATAATAAGTTATGATAATCATAACATGGGAAATGTGGAAAAAACTTAAAGCATTATATCATAGGTCAAGGCCAAACAGCCAAGACTTCATCGTGGAAAAAGTACCATAAAGTAATATGTTACACCCCTGTCCCAATATGACATATCATGATACAAAACATTACCCAATTCATTGGAGCACTATATAATTATAGGCCCACCCGTCACTTTCATTTCATTCTCATGCTTAATTGTGTGACATAGATCATAAAACATGAATTCATTCATCAACAAAATTTATTCCCTGATCAAATAGTGTGTAATAAATACATGTATGTACCAAATAAAAAATTATATAGGAACAAATGTGAACACCCTTGATAGGAAATGGGTATGACATTCACTACACAATTGGTTTGTCATGGAAAATCGTAGTGAAAATTCGGCAGCATAACGGCATCACTTACAAATTCATAAAATGGTTTGATGAGAGTGAAATTGGTCTATCATCATTTTAAAATTAATTGGAAAATAATAGGGACATGGAAGTACATTTACACACATTTATAATTTTAAAAAAATAAGTCATATGATAGTAAATAATCTTGAATAAAAAGAGAAAGGAAAGGATGCTTGCGAAATTTCAGCATGGTAATGGGTATACAAGGGAGGACATAATAAGAAATAAAGGGGTATATAATAGATTATAAATAATAAGGGTAGTATGAGGATGTTATAAAACATACCCTTTCATTAGTAATTGAAAATAAATGGGAATATTAAGATAAATAAACTTGGATAATGTTGAGAAAGGAAAGAACTCTTACTTGAATGTATGGCTCCAAAAGCTCGAAAATGGGATTCTTGAGATCTTGGGGTTCCTTGGAAAGATTAATATTATGTGAGGGAAGAGTAATTACATTCTAAGTGGATGTTAATTTAAGATAAGTTGGATCTTTGGTGAGATCATATAGGAAATTAGATGTTAACTCATTAATATTTCACAAACTTAGGTTTTAGACTCTATATAATAAAATAATCAAAACCACAGACCTTCCCATGGTTCTGGCCCATGTTGTTTAAAAATTGGGGTGGTTTTAAATATTTAATTAGTAAAATGGCCTAAAATATTAAAATAATTCCCTTTCATATGTGGAGGTGAGTCACACTTTTAAATAAATGAATTTAAAATTTAAAATACATTAAATGTTTTGGAGGCTTCATAAAGGCTTAATAAAATTAATAAATTAAAATTAAAATCACATTGTTTTAACGTAAAAACAAATATTTTTCCGAGGATACACATTATAGTATTTATTACATCTTTTTTGGGTCATTATGATGTCATAAAACACATCATATATTTATAAGGTATTTAATTTTTTCCCAAAAATTCGACTGTCTCAGAATATTGTGATAAAATCACCATTGGATAATTTCAAAGTTATGATTCCAAAAATAATATTAATTTTATATAAATAATTTTTTAAATAAGTTCATTTTCACTTTTAAAATAAAATTCTACATTTATTGAAAAATGTTGTGTTTTTTATAATAACAGTTTTTGAACCCTTATAAAAAGTGCATTTCACTTCTAAAAATAATATAACCATTTATAATTAATAAAATTTATTTAATAATAAAATTTTATTAAAATAATATTTATTTCAAAAATCCATTAATTAATCAAAATAAATTCCTTTGTTTAATTTTAATATTACCCTCAAATACAATTTGAGATTAATTGAATCCAAATCTAAATCATTTTAAAGTAATAATAAAAATAAAAATAAACGTATTATTATATACAATATACATGTTCATATTGTTAAGGTCCTGCTACATATACACTTATTACACTGGGTTCTGCCCTAAAAGTAAGTATCACGATGGGGAGACTATCATGGATTTGTATGGAGAACATGGTTTGGGTTGTGATCTCAATGATCTTGACATTCTCTCATAAATATCTTTATTCATGCTTATGTTGTTGGATCTCATATTGGGCTTCGTCAAGGTCAAAAACTAGTGATTTTATCTCACATAGAAGCTCAGATAAATGGGATTCATAGGGTAGAATCCTAATGTATAAGTCCATCACTTCCTTTGTTTGTGTCAATTGGATTTTTTTAATCCCAATACTTATATTAATCATGTGATCATTATTTAATGTCTATAAAAACAATGGTAATATTCTTAACGGTATTTTAAATTCCCAGTTATGACCATGTAAGTGCATGTGTTTTCTATAACCATAATAAGAAATTTAATTAAATCACAAAGGGAAACTTCATTTATAACAGTTCTGGTCGTTACAGATTGGCCAAAAAATGGTTTTTATGTGTGAATTAATGAGAAGAAGTGGTGTCCTTTTATAATAGAGGGGAGGGTCACTCTCGGAATTCCTCAAAGTATTAAATTAATATAAATTAATTTTTTATTTTAAATGGTTTAAAACTATTTTGTGTCAAATATATGTTGTATGCGTGTCTATATAAGCTCATAAAATAATTTTTGGACAAGTTTAGGTCACATTTTTACCCTTTTCATTTGGTTCTAACCCCTAATTAACCCCTATCACCCTTACTGTGATAACAATGAGTTTTAATATATGAGGATTAATATAGTAACTATAAATATCAAAATTGCCCATAAAATTACCATGGATGATATTTGAATCCATATCCAAATCACTTGGCTGAATATATGATTTTTATGATCTTTATATCATTTAATAAAATATTATTTGTTATAATATATCCTTAATGTCAGTTTTTAGAACTATTCATTACTTTGATATTAATAACATCAAGAAATAAATTATAATTAGAAAAAAAAATTAATTATATAATATTTCATGGTCATCTATAAAGAATTTTTATCATACTAATTATCTCAAATTATATTATTTTTAATATTTTTAATATAATTTATTTTATTTTTCCAGAAACTGATTTTTTACAATGCATGTGTTGTTTAAATATTTAAGGTCATTATGTCATCACAAAAAAATAAAAATAAATTACCAAAATGAATATAAATCTTTTATATTTAAAATTAATATTTATAAATAACATATCCTCTGATTATCCCCATGTTTAAAATATTATTATAATGAGAAACAAGAGTGACTTTTTTCACTTTTCTTTAAATATAATATTATAATTGTCATAATCTCATACAACTGGACAAAAAAGAAAATATAATTAAATATTTGATGATTATAGTGGAAATTAACTCATAAAATAAATTTAAGTTAGGTTTTAGGGTCATTTTATAATACTTAACATTTTATTTTTAACATTAATTATCTGATTTACCCTTTACCGTGGTAATAAAAAACAATAAGGTCACCATTCATATTGACCAAAAATAAAGGTATCCTATTTATAAAATTTATACCTAAAAATTCAGAATAGGAAATTAATTTTAAAAAATTCAGGACATATAAATTGAAGAATTTAATTTAAAATCAAGATGGGCAAATACAACAAAAAATGGTTTTTCAGAAAAATAACCATTAAAAATATAAAATGTTTTTATACTAAATTCAATTATAAAATCCATTTAAAACCCCATAATTAATTTCTAAAAAATAAATAACTAAATATTAAAACTAATCAAAAAAATAATTTTACTTTTTAAATACTTTAAAAGAAAATATGATTTTCTATAAAAATCAATATTTTTCACTATTCGTTGAAAAATCAATATTTTTAAAACATTATCCAAAATTATTCATAAGATATTTTTACATTCTGAATTAAAAAAATGAAATTTATTATTTTCAAATACATTTTTACAAAATTTACAAAAACTAATTATAATATTCACTTATAAAAAGCATGAAAACCTATTTTTGAAGAAAACGTTCTCTTGAAGAATAAAATGACTATAATAAAAATAGAAATATTATTTATAAAGAATTAATTAACATATTATAAATAAGTAGTACCACTATATATATTTTATAATTTGGTTAATACTATTCATTCTTCTAAATTTAATGAGTATCTTATAATAGTCACATTTAAATAATAATAATTCACTGTTATTTTAAGCTCAGTGTTGTGCATCTTGTATAATATCAAAAATAACCTTTATTTTAAAAAACAATATTGTGATATTATATTTTCCACCCTTATATAACAAATATCAACCTTGTAATTTTAATTCAGGCAGGATAACTGGGGTTTGTCTTTACAAAATACCTTTGTTGAAATCTCACATCGTAAAAAAGGTAAATAAAACTTTCTCTTGAAAAGAGATAAAGGGAAGTATGATGGTCATATGGAATAAAACATATTAGTTTTCTAAGTACGATAACATAATTATGAAGTGAAAATATTTATATAGTAGAAAAACCTAACTTTCAATGACTTTTGGAGAGTGATACAGAACATGGTCATGATAAAGTTAGCCATCACAAACTCATAAATATGTGTTGGGTCAAAAGGATTTTTATTCTTGGTAAGAAAAGTAAATGGATAATGTTTTTGTTTTCATATAATTTTCCTAAATTTGAGTATTTATTTTACATCCTTTTTATGAACAAAAAAATACACCTACTTGAAAAGTACAATTTCATCTTTTAATAAATTCCCAACACAATCTCATTATTTTCCCCAAAAGATTAGTATTAACGATGAATTTTTCATACCTAAATCACTAGAATAAACTTCAATAGATCACAAAATCCATAAAATTATAACAATATATTCCACATATATTTAGGAATTATCCAAAAACCAAAATGATTTGTATAAAGAAATAAAATTCAAAAAAATAATAAACCATTTTATGGAGAAAAAAATTTAATCTCCAAAATTTGACTATAATACCCAAAGGTCAACATAAATCATTCAAAAAAATAATTATCCTTAAAATTCCTCGAAAAAATTACAATAATATTGAAACCCACAAAACATAAGGATTTGATTACATAGTCTTCAAAGAAAATTTTAATATTTATCTTCTTAAATAAAATCAATGAATATTAATATCTCATACCAAAAATCTATTTTCCAAAATAACATAATCTCCAAGATATGCAAGTAATTTATATAAATAACCTAAAGCACCATAACACATAACAATATAATATATTCTTATTAAATATAATTTGACTTTAATTTAACAAATAAAATACCATAACATTATGCTTACCTTAATCCAAAAATGTTCCCCTAAATTATTTTGACCTTATTAGTAAATAACTTTAATCACTTAATCACCAAATCAATTTCCAATAAAATGTTTATTTATACGATAAAAAATATGTTTCCAAAATTAATATAACCTATGTTGGCCAGATTATTTAAATAAATAAAAATAATGTCTTTCTAATAAGGATATCATGTAGGCCAGTTGTAGGTAGTTCACCCCTATCATTATTCGGTTGTGGTTTTAAGCCTCACCACCTTTCCAGATGTGACTGGTTTTCACCCTCCCTATGGGCTATCTTTTTTATAAGATATAATCTATAAAACATTCCTAGAAATTTCAAAAACATTCTTAAAAATAATCATAATATATTTTATAATAAAAACATTAACTCCAATGGTTATCTCTTGCCTTCAATTTTTCATCCCAACCCCCCATAATTACCACAAAATCCAAAATCATACAAACCATAAATTTTAACCATATATTTAAACTTATGTCCATGAAATTAAATTATCATTATTACTCAAATGAATTTTTATAATTCTAAACTTAAGGGCAACATATACCTCAAACATCTATCAAATCTAAATAAAATTCTCCTAAAGTAATATCATCATCAAATGATAATTAATGATATTAAACTTAAGATTATCCTCAAATATACCACTAAATCAGAAATCTTAAATGTATAAACCTTAATAATTTAATGTTAGTCAATATCCATTAACCTTGTTTTTCCAACTTATTCCTTTAAACTTATTTTCTACAAACATAATTATAAATCAAGCCCTAAGAGTCAACAATGTCAAAGAATAAGCTAAGAAATATTCCAAACCTTTTATGTATCATTTTTATTTTCCTCATCTTCAACTATAATGGCCTAAGGTATTGCTAAATAGTTATTTGTATGGTCATGTTGATCCCATTCACGTTTCTTCCCTTTAGGAAATATATTTTCATAATGACCATTCTCCCCATATTTAAAAAGTTCAATTGATACCCCAAGAAAAACTTATTTCCCATACATAAAGATAAGAGAATTATTCCTTTTTCATTGAAAGATTATTGATTTATGAAAACCTTAATGATATATAAAACATATTATTTCTATTTTAAGTCATTTTCTTAGGTGCTTATTTTTTCATTCTTGACACATAGGCCTTTTAATATATTTACATTTATGATCATTATCACCTAAACTTATATGGGGCTTCAGTTACCTTATATTTTAGGTATTATAGTACTCCCCTAGGTTGACATTATTCATAATTACTCTTGATATCTAGTTAAGAATAACCAAAAGATATATTACTACATATCTCATTCTATTCGGTATCTTGTTCATAAAACTATTGCATTTTCCTTCAAATCTATTTTTACTTTGGTTTTTGATGGATCCATCCATTTACCAAAACTAAAAAGGTTATTGTGATCATATCAATAAAATCAAAATAAACCATCTTATAAAGATAAAAAACTCTAATATATCATAATTCATATCATTTAAAACTATTTTTATTTGCCTAAAATAACTATGACTCTCCCTAAAATACTAATCATTTTTTTATAAAGACTTGTGACTTATGCTTAAACAACATCCAATACTATAAAGTTATCAAAACCCTACTCTGATACCAATTTTAAAAAATCAGCCTTACACATTACATATTATTGTGACTTTATACTAAGATTCAAATTATTATATTACAAAATACCTTTTAGGTTTAGAGCTTTATATAATTAGGTCATTAATCTTACATATTTTACTAAGTGGTCACTTCTGGTTAGTATCCATATTTTCAAACATATAATAACTTTAAATTAAAACACGATTTATTTTCATGGAAAATCAGGATAACTTCGACTCAACTTCTTTCTTTTCATCAATCATCCTTAAAACCCTATGAAAACAATTTAAAAATGTGGTACAAGAACAAAAATATTATTAAAGGTCAATGGAAAAGAAATATATTATTCTTGTGAAAAACAATGAAAACCTATGAAAAAATATTCTTAAAAAAATAATCCTATTTATCTTAAAATAGCATCATTTTTCCTTTAAAAATATCATAACCTTACCTTTTAAATCAAATGATTTCCATGAAGGAAAATTAGCACGTATAGAAAAAGAATGTAGGTGCCTTGGGAAATCACCATCTTAAAATATATAAGAGGCTCACCAAGTGTTTTCTGAGTGCATCCATCATATAAGCTATATCAGGCACACCAATGAGCTATAATGGGGCCCGAACCTTCATAAACAATTTCTAAGGACAATATCAAGAATAAAACCCTTTAAAAATATTTTAAACCCATGTGAAATAGATTTCTGATATTAAATTACCATTTTATTTAAAACCCCATTTTCAATACCAAAATAGGCAAAAAAAAAAGAAATGGTTTTTTCTTTGAAGAAAATATGAAATCTTAGAGAGGAATAAAAACATGATATCATAGTTATGGTAGCGAGAAATGTCATTGTCACCGTATAAGTTAAAATAGAACCTTCCATTTTTTCTTTTTGTAAATAAATTTAAACATTCTATAAAAAGATTCATTTTGAAAACTATTTAAATAACATTAAAGATAATCATTTATAAAAATCTAAATTTTGAACACATATTCAAGAAACCATTTTCTTTGAAAAGCACTATGGAAAATTATAAAGGAAAATTCAAAGTATTGGTTCATCATGATGGAAAAAAAATTTATTCATGTCATATATTTAAAAATATAAATTCTCTTTGACCTTTTTAAAAATAGTTCAAAGAAGAAATTTAAAAGATACTTTTTAAAAAAAAGTCTCTTACCATGAGTTTTACTCATCACAAATGTTATTTATATTCCTAAATAAAAAAATTATGTTAATTCTGTAATTTCTTAAGAAACTTTTACATGTTAAGTATTCCTTTATTTCATTTAATACCATGTTATATAAAATTACTTAATCAATTAAATTCACATCAGGTGTTTTGAAGCTATTTGGCTCATATGTCAATAATGACTTCGGTTGGTTGACTATGGTCAAAAGGACCGTTATTCCTTCATATTAAGAATAATAATCATGAAATTATGATCATTTTCATAAATAAATTATATTTTTAAATCCAGCCATTAAATATGGATATGAAAAATGAACTACGTAACAATCATGGATACGGTAGGTTGTATGTACGCATGAGTAACGTTTCCAATTTTCAATGATCATTATGGAAAGAGGTTAAGTATTATTTTTTATTTCCATGATAATTATAATATCATAAATATTAAATTATTCCTTTCAATATACTTATATATATCATCTATGTGATGTGGTGATGAAAAATTAATCACATCTATTGGTGTAAGTTGTAGTCCACACATACGCACGAACAATAGTATACCTTTTTGGGAATGTAAAGGTAAGAAGGAAAATAATATATTATATTTACATAATGATAAATGTTTCAATAATTGAATATATAAACATTAATTCTTTCATTATAATCCATCCATGCTAGATGGTGATGGAAAATGAATTACATCAGTTCACGAGACAATAGTCTGATGTACACAAGAAAAATGGTTTCATTTCCCATTTTATAGAAGAGGATATGGATATTGGTTATGATATTAACATAATAACATCTCGGTAAATGGATGATACTACTGTTATTATTTTATTACAGTGGAAAATTATTTTAAGGATGTGGAAGAATAAATAACACATATTCGCTCAATTAAAAACCATACCTCCTCCTTAAATAACCACCTTTTCTTAACACCTTAACAAAACATCTATAATAAGTGTATGGATTATAAAAAGGTATTTTGGGTGGTATTGGCTGAACAAAATGTGATTTTATGTGAGAAGAAATGTGAATTGGTGCTCTTGTATAAGAGAAGGGTGGGGTACTCTTGGAATTCTTCAAAATATTATATTAATATAAATTAAGGTTAAATTTTAAATGTATCCAAATAGGTTTATTTAAAATAAATAGTGATTAAGGGTCAAATTACTCCCATAAAACAATTTTTGAAAAAGTTTTGGACACATTTTTACCCTTATCATTTGGTTTTAGCCTCTCATTAACCCCTTTCACCCTTACCATGAAAATAAGGAGTTTTACTCTTTGAGGGTTAATATAGTTACTATAAATGGAAAAAAGGTCAATAAATAAACCATGTTTGATATTATTACCCATATAATAATCAATTGGACAAATTTAATATTTTTATGAATTTTATATCATTTAATAAAAGATTATTTATTATAATATATCATTAATGATAGTCTTTAACACTATTTATTACTTTTATTTTAATAATATCAATAAAATGAATAAAATTTGAAAACAAAATGTTTTAATGCATCCCTAAAATGTCATGGTAATCTATAAAATTATTGTATAATACTAGTTACCTCAAATTATATTATGTTTATTATTTTTAATATCCTTTATTTGATTTTTCCACTAATTGAATATTTACTACGCCGGCGAAATGTAAATATTTAAGGTAATTATTTATTTTCTAAGAATTAATAATAAATTAACAAGATGAAGTTAACTCATTTATTTTTTATCTTAATATTTATAACCAAACATATACTTTGGTTATATCAGGGTTAAAAATATTATTTTCATGAAAAACAAATACTTTGACATTTTTTATGTTCCTTTAAATAAAATATTATAAAATTCGTAATCTCATCCAAATAGCCAAAAAATAAATATAATTGAATATTTGATTATTATATATGAGAATAAATCATCCAATAAACCTATTTAAAGTGATAGTGTCATTTTATAATACTTTAATTTTCTAATATTATTTACCTGATTTACTCTTTACAATGGTAGCAAAAATTACTAGGTTTAATATTCATATTAATCAAAAATAAAAGGGACTTATTTACCAAATTTGGACCCACTTTATTCCAAATATGGAATTAATTTTTAAAAGTTCAAAACACAGAAATTTCAAAATTCCATATAAAACCAAACCTGCAAAACATGATGAAAATGGTTTTTTAGAAAAATGGCCTTTTATAATATAAAATGTTTTTATAATAAATTAACGTATAAAATCCATTTAAAAAACATAATTAGAATATAAAAAAGAACCAATTAATTTTTAAAATAAATTCATAATATAATTTTACTTTTTAAAGATGTTGAAATAAAATACGGTTTTCAATAAAAATCAATATTTTTTCACTATTCATTGAGAAATAAATATTTTCAGAAAATTCACAAAACTTATTCCTAAGAAAAATTCTACATAATGAATTAAAAAAATAATTTTTTTCAAATAAAATTTCTATAATTTAAAAAAAAATTAAGATATTCACCCTTAAAAAACCATTTTCGAAGAAAAATTGTTTTTGAAAAATAAAAGAAATACTCAAAATTGAGATCATATTCCAAAAAATAAATTAATGCATTATAAATGAGTAAAAACATTACATATATTTCATAATGTCATTTATATTATTCATTACCACCAATTTAACATCTAGGTTATAATGGTCACATTAGAATAATAATAAGCTATTTGTGTTTTAATCTCGGTCTTGCGTATCAAGTATGTTATTAAACATATTCCTTATTTTTTTAAAAATCAAGGGATATTAAATTTATCATTGTAATTTTTTATGTTTATGATTTAATATTCATAGGTAATGATTCAGAAACTTGTGATAAGTTTTCTAAGGAGATGATGATTCTTTTTGAGATTTCCATGCTACGAAAACTGAAATATTTTATTGGGTTACAAATATCTCAAAAAAAAGAATTACATTTTCCGATCTGAAGAGAAGTATGCTAAGGAATTATTTAATAATTTTGTAATAGAAGAGTCAAATCAAGTTTCCAAACCTATTTTAGTGGAAAAAAATTGTTCAAATATAGTGAGGGAAAGGAGGTTGATCCTAAAGATTTTAAAAACATGGTTAGAAATTTGTAAGATCTAACAATGTCAAGAACATTTATAGTGTTTGATGTTACTCTATATTCTTAGTATTAGAGAGATTCAATGGAATCTCATAACATTGATGGAAAAATATTTCTTAAATATAAAAAAGTGACAATATATTTTTGTGTTAAAATATGATACTATAAGAAATATTGATTTATTTTGTTATATAGATACAGATTTGATATGCAGTTTAGATGATAAAAAATTCAAATATTGTGGAATTTTTTTATTGGAAGAAATATTTGTTATCTAGAAATTAAATAAACAAAATTTAGTGACTCTTATTATATAATAATCAAAGTATGTTTCTGCCACTCAAGATGAAACACAACTTATGTGGATGAAGACACTGTTGGAAAAATCATTTATCGATATAAAGTTTCCCTTCTCTTGGGATGTGATAATCATTGTGCAATAAATATCATTAAAAATACGATGAAATATATTCCTTCTAATAACATTAATATCAAATATTACTTCACCAAAGAGCATATGGGGAATAATGAACTAAATCTATATTATATTTCTATAATGTAAAAAGTTGATGATATTTTTAGAAAACCAATACCGAAGGAAATATTTTATAATATAGGGTTGATCATGGGTGTTTAACCTCCCTCTATTCATAAATAAGGTATGTGATTTTATTCCCTCAATCATATTTTCTTTGTTTAGTGTTTTCAAGGTGGGTAATAATATTGTAATAGAAATCTATCCATTTATATGTGATTTACATTTTAAGGGAAAGAATGTATTTAGGGAGAGATCTTAAAAAGGATAAGGTTTGATTTTATTTTTTGAATTGAATTTATAGTTTATTTGAGTGGATGTAGGAAAAGTTTTGTTCTTTCAAGAAGAATTTTTAATATTTCAAAGTGCAAGGAAAGGGTATTTTAAGAAGGTGTAAGAATGGTTTCTTAAATATTTTCTCATGGACAACATGGTATTTTAGTTAAATTATTATTGTTTCCTACACTTATTTCACTCACATAGGATTATAATTATTAGATATATAATCCATTTCATTAATAAAACCATTCTAGTAATTTATGTTCCTTGGATAAAACCCAAATCCAAATGGGATATTATTAAGACTAATATTGTTGCAAATTTTTGTTGTAATAAATCTTTTTTGAAGTGTCATCTTTTAATGATCAATATTATTTAAAAAACTTTTTTTAGTATATAAATCACTTGAATAAATATAATTATTATTTAACGTGTCTAAATTTTATAATACATGTTTCACTATGTTCTTTAACATGACACATTGTCTATTACAATTAATAATGGAGATGATCCATCCAATGGTGACTCTAATAGGATGAAGTTTTAGGATGTTAAATTAATTATATTAAATATTTCATTATTTAAGGAATATTTAAGTAATTAAAATTAATACCATGCATTATAAATATTAATTTCCATTTTAATGGATGTTTAGAATTAATAAGTTAGTATGACACTTGTTAAAGATTTGGATAACTCCTTTTATGGGAGTTTACCCAAAAATTATGGCCAATCCTTAGCCAATCAAGGAGTCCGACAACCATATATTTGGGACCTAGGGATCAACCATATGGGTGATACTCGACCTATCTAGATGAGGGAATCGGGAAGGATATTTGTTTAGAACATTTTTCAAGGAGTGTGCATGGGTGTGCATTAGGTGCGCTCATGGAGTGGTTGTGGAATATGAAATGGTGTGGCATGGCCTATAAGGGATGGGATACACACATTACTATTCATAGGATTAAAAAACATACAAATAGAATGCTTCCATCCAATCTAACATGAGACAAAAATCCCACAGCCTGGATATAGTCACCCTCAACCTCTATTTATCCACTGCACTTATAGCCACCCGGTGTCACTTATTTATTGTTATAAGAAACTTCCAATGTTTTTTCATATCCTGTGATCAAATCTAACATCACTGATCATTCCATTTCGTCATCTTTTAGAATCAAATAGTGTGAAATAAAATATAATATTCATCCAATCAAATGCACATAAAATAATAAAGAACTGAAATTATATATGTATTGTGGTTTTTTAAGAGATCAGTGTAAAGTAATGTCTTGCTTGCTATTGAAAAATAAATTGAAGAAGTTAAAATGATTTACTTGAAGAGTAAGAGTGAATAAATACAAGAATCACCATGAAAACATGCTAAATCCTATTGGTGAAAGTTCTAACCAGTGTTGAAAATTTTTTATTATGTCATTTATCTTCATGGGTATCACATGCACCATTAATTGATTAAAGTGAAATAAAATTTAAGGATACTACTTACTTTTTTTAACAATATTAAAAGTGCTTTTCTCTTTTTTTGTGGTATTATATTATTTTTAAACCATACCAAGGAATAAATACGCTTATTAAGTAGTGAACCCTATAAATACATGTGTTCATATGGTTCTTCTTATGTGATTGTCTTAAGAAAATTCATATTTATTTAATAGGAGGTAAAAACAATAATAAGGAATAATAATATAAAAAGAAAATATCCATGATTCTCCCCTCTCCCACTCAATGATCATATAGATCATGATTGGTCCTTTCTAGAGATGGGATAGAAATTAAAATTCTTTGTTAGTTATTTCAAGGTATTTTTTGGTCTGGTTTAGGGTAAAAGAGAAAAATGGCCATGTTAGATTCCATTATTCTGTGATAAATTTAAATTAGATTAATAAAAGAGTGAAACAACCAATTAAGAAGTGGAAGATAAGGTCATCTTGAAGGTTGAAGTTCTCAAATATTCTTTGATAAAGTCCACCACGATGTGGCCCCACATTCACCACCCCATATTGAATTTTTCAAACTTTTTGTTATATATTTTTTCATCATTATTCTATTAATTTTATTCTTTAATATTCCCTTGATTCCTATATAGTGTTGTGTCTTGGTTTCGGTGGTATTTTTGGCCTATTTTAGAACCAAAGTGGTTCGTTCGTCATAGCCAATCCCGTATGATTCAAGGTTCTATTTACTTTCCCTTTAGATTATAATTCCCTTTTTATTTATTCATATACGGATATAAAATAGGTTTTAGATTATTTTTTGTTTTTATTTGGTAAAATTGTTAATTTAGGATTGATTTGTATATATTTTGGGGAGATTTATTTCAAGGTTGATGTTTCTTAATGGTTTCTTCTTTCCTATTCTTATATTGTGGTTATTAAAGCTTCTTGTGAGGCAAGGAATTCAGAATCTTTATTTATATTTATTATTTTGTGTAAAATTTTTGAATTTCCACAATTTTTCCCTTAGGTAAAGATTTAAAATAAACTTAATAAATATAATTATCATAAATAAATTTAGAATTTGAAAATTGACACGAGAATTTTTTGAATGTTTCAATTATTATTTTTCATTTCTTGTTTGATTTATTACTGTGATAATTATGTTTTAGTGATTTGATATTTATGTTAATATGTTTTGATGTGTCGGAATAGTTAAATTTTTTAAATTAAGTAATGAATATATAAATCATAAAGATGGAATTATTATTTATTATTGTTAGTATCAGTTGTTTAGTATAGAATAAAGCATAAATATATAAAGTTTATTTCTTGGTTTCTATTTTTTTTTCTTTTATTTAACTTATGGTTCATATTTTATTAGGTTGGTTAGTTTTATACAGTATATGAAGGGATGATGGTTTGTTTATTTTTGGAAATATATTATGTGGTTGATGTGGGGTAGGGTGATTGTTGATGTGGTAGTATAGAGAGGGTGGTGCAGTTAGTGTTAAAGTTTCTTGGGTATGCAGAATGATGTTTAATAAATAATTATATAATTATAATGGTTAAAATAAATTGAAATGGGATATGGTGATATGATGGTTTACTCAAAATAATATATAAAGTTTCAAGTAAATGACATGTAGTAAATTAAGGTTTTTGGTGGTTTATGTAATGAAGAAAGTGGATAGAAAGTTTTAAGTGGTTAATAAAATGTGCGGTGTTATTTTTATTAACAAATTGAATTAAATTATGTTGTCTGAAAGGTTTTGTAAATGTTTATTTTGGGGTATTAATGATTTTTTTCTATAGTGTAGTCCATAATTGTGTGTCTATTTGTGGTAGAAGTGGTCATTTTTTGTGGTAGTGATGACGGTGTGGTGATATACATTAGGTTTATAGGTTTTAATTAGTAGATTTAACCCTTATTATGGGATTTTGTGTATTTATATATTCATTATATTTTATGTTATTTATTATTCACCAACACCTGATTTGGATAACATAGTTGATTCCTATATAAGGGTTTAGGTTTTAGTTGTTTTACCAAACATCTAGGATATGGTTGATACATATAGTAAATTACTCATACTTCTCTGAAATGTATTCTAGGATAAGGATATGTTGTAATGACATGAGGTTGTGGATATGTTGTGATGTAATTAGGTTATATTATGTGGTGATTTACTGGTGAAATATTAATGATTCATTGATCTAACTATATTATGGTATTATAATATGTGGTTATAGTATACAATTTGAGGATATAGTATGAGATTTGTGGATATGGTTAATAGTATGTTCTTTTGGTTTTATGGTTTTAGTGTTCTTTTGGTTTTGTGGATATGTAAGGAATGAAAGTTCTAGAATAGAAATCATTGGGGTGTGAGGTGGACTAGTTGAATGGGTTGGCTGGTGTGGGGTACCTTCTAATATATTTTCATGAGTTATATATTACTATACATATCTTTAGATTTAGCGAGTGAGCCTCGGTGAGGTAGGTGTAGTAGTTTACAAGGTTAGGTAATGACTTAGTTTTGATATTTATTCCTGGAGGATTTAGTATGCTTCTTCCATATTTTCTTCAGATTTTCTGAGAAGTATCCTACTGAGAATGCTTATATGATCTCCCATATATTATAAACATTATTTTTAAAATATTTTTAGGATGGTATTGGTGGACCAAATTGACATTACTATCTTATAACATTGTGATTCTTTGAGTTATTTTCATAGGATCTATTAATTGAGGAATGTAATTTGGAGACTCTAGGTTTATTTATGACATTGCATAATTTATTGGATCTTGGTTTTATCTTATATTAATTAGTTGGATATAATTTGTAGTTTATTTATTTAATTATTGGGGTTCATATGGGAAATGACTCCCGTGTGTATTTTTTATAAACATAGAATTAGTCACCAACTTGTGGTCTATTCGAGGGGGGCTTCAGTGGTCACACTTTGTTTTACTAGCACCCCTGGATGGGTTCTATCTAGCAAAGATCATGATAATTCACATAAAAAACCTATGGTGAACTTAATTTTAAATCATATAGGAATAAGTAAATCACTACTTAAAGGATTTTATGAAAGTTCTGAAAGATAAATTCAGGATTTATTTTTTTTATTTAGAAATAGGAGAAATCTATAATGGTAAACAAAGGTATTACGTTAAACCAATGATTTTATCCTATGATAAATTGAAAAATAAAATATCCAAAAATATATTGTTTTCATAAACCTATATGATAAGAAACTATAAAATTTTATTACTACCAAGAATAATAGAATAACCAGGTAGAATATAGGATCTCTTACCTTAGATTCACTAGAAAAAGGCCCTATAAAACCATAGTAAATGATCCAAACAAATATTGAAGACTATTTCAAGAGAAAACAAAGGGAGAATAGGGAGAGAATTTTATTATGAGCATTGAGAAACAAAATTATGGAAACCCTGACTGAATGGGATTTTAGGGTTTAAAGTTTGATAACTAAATTATTGTTTTACTCTCAAATAAAAAACACAATTGATTCCTATCGAGTACATAGTAAAAAACCACCAAGTACCTAGAATCTACTTTAGTAGCCACTATAACTCACAAGAAACCACCTAGTAACCAATACCCCTACACTAGGTAACTAGTACTTCTACTACACCTTCACCCATTCTTCTTCATTCCCACTTTCTCCAATCCTCTTCTCATTCCCTTTAAATTCGAATTTCATCAATTAAACTAATAAAAAATGATAAATAATAAAAATAAAAACTAGAATGATATATGTTATTAAAAAATATACCTGGAAACATACCTTTACACAAATAGAATGAAACTAGGTGTGTTCTTTCTCTTTATATACCATCATGCTATGGAACCAAGAATCCCTATTTTTCAGGGTTTATTTCACCATTATTTGGTAAGATATATAATGAAAAACTTATCCTAAATTATGAAAAAAAATAAAAAAAAAGATAAATAAAAGGAGGGGAGGAACCTTACCTTAATCCAACATACCAAGTCACTCCAACTAATCATAGATTAAGAGGAGAAACAAGGGGGAGGAGAAGATGTATTGATTATCCAAAATTTCTTCTCCTGGGTTGCCTGTCTAATTAAGATGAGGGGGAAAATTATGAAATTATTATCATGCCCCTCCTTTTTAAAAAGTTCCATTTGGCTTAAATAATACTGGTGGGTCACTGTTGGACACTCAGTTCCCCACCAGGTACCCAATCTAGACCCACTAGCCACCCCTTGGATTGGTTAGTGGTACATCATCATTTTCTATCTAACTGAGAACCTGATAGAACTATATTGTGTACCTAGTGGCACTTAATTCTACCATCCCCTATTTTTTAATTTAAGGAACACCCTAAAATCCCTTTTGGGTATCTTCCCATAAAACTTCCACCTCCAAATCCCAAACGTTAACATCAAAAACATGACCAATAACTCCCATCCCTCAATATTTATTCTCAAAATTCAAATTTACCCAAATTATAAATTTTTAATTCTTATCATTTTCTGATCCCATCCACATGTAATGACATGGGTGATTAAAAACTCTCCGACATATATCATCTTATCCCTAAAAAGCAACCTCACATGTCACCAATGAACCACTTTGATCACCAAAATCCAATATCTATCTTTTTCCTCTATATTCCCACTATATATGTGAGTAATACCATCTCACTTAATCAATTTAATTTTTATTTATCCAAAATATTCCTAATATAATTTTTCATATATATCAGTCGTGTTCTAAATGACACATATAATTTCAATTTCATCTTTCTATACCCAATTAAATTTGATAAGAACTATTTGATAACACACCATGTCAAATTCTTTAAATAACCATATGAATTCTTATGTTATGGTGCCAACAACTGATATTATCTCAATTAATGACATCCTCAAAATCATTTAATCAATGAAATATAACCCCAATAGTTGATCTAATTATTTCAGGGAAGGGTGATACCCACTCTAAATTACCTTTTATATTATCACTACCCCACTTTGATCAATAGAACTATCCTATAATATCTCTCTAGATATTCAACCCAACATATAATTTCTTTATTCAACAAAATTATCCTTATAAAATCCTTGATAATTTTAACATCCTTTGATCCATAATCATACTATGATGTTTTATCAAAATTGAAATTTATCTATGGTCTCACTCACTTAATACTTTATATATTGTAGGCCAATTTCATTACCTTGTGTTCCTTATGGACAAGGAATAATTTCCACATACTCATCTGGTACTCATCGTAGTATCACAATCATTCACCTACTAGTCTCATAACCAACATCACCATATCAAATCATATGCCCACTCCAAAATCAATAATTATATTTCCAATGCTTCAATGATATTCTATTTTCCCATTCAACACATTCAATCTAACTAACATGAGTTTAGATGGTAATATATTTTTCCATTGATTATTCCTACTCACCTCAACCATCGGGTGTTTCCACACATAATGCTCATGAATTTCACAATCACCTAACATAATAATAACAATCTAAGAAATAGATAAGGAACTCCACCAACCCTAAAATTGACCATATCATTATCTCATTGACATTATCTCACTTAAATTTATATATTTCACTCAAACCACTACTCATGATGCCAACTTGAAAAACTAATGTACTCTTCTTATACTCTTCCTCCTTCCATTGTAGGCGTGCTCTACACCCCCACTTTTCTATATAAAAATTGAGTGTTCATCATTACCCATAGTCCCTTTAGACACTTCTTATACTTATAAAAATAGGGGAGACTAAAAAATCACATATTCACATCATCATTTAACACATTCTATATTTTTTATGACCATCAGTATCCATTTCTAGATACGCGTACACAACCCACAATAGAATTTTTACCTACATATTAAAATATTTTTAAAATATGATCATTGTATCAACTTGGACTAGTTGAGACATCCCTTATCCATAAATTATAGTTTAATGGAATTTTAACACAAAAAAGTCTTAATTTAATGATTCTAAATTGACTACACAACTATCATTCCCACTAAAGAACAAAATATCTTATTCATGAAATGAATTTCTAAATCCAATTATGATCATCCTCTAATCCTCCAAAGGATTTGTAAATATCACTATTGAATTTATTAATACACTTTAAAGTATTATTTCTCCTTTTATAACACTTAAATATAACATCATTATGTATTATAACACAGTCACCGCTATGTGTGTTCTCTACTTAGCACTACCCATAAAATACATGTCAATATCTCCTTCATGAGCTCCTACCTCTCCAACATCTATTTACCTTAGAATTCATTTTAAAACCAGATGCCAATTTCTAATCCATCAATACACTCCAAAATTACACACCTTTATCCAATTCAAATAGTATTCATATCAAATGGAAATCACATAGTGAGATACACTGAAAATACTCATGCCTCATAATTTCTCCCTTACTGGCCTCCATGGATTGTGAGAACCATTGACAATATCAATTCACAACCCTTGAGTAACACATAAAATTGAGCACATGATCAATTTCACCAACCTAATATTACACCTCACCCATACTACCATGATTCTCATCTCAAAAATAATATGCATCAATCATAATCACTCAGGGTAGGTATCCCATATATCCTTCCCAAAAACATATGAATACCCAAACAACGATGTTGTGAATTCTTAATAGATTGTACAAATCGGAAGTTTGAAATCGTAATATCACATTAGTGGAAATAAATATCTATAATAAAACCACTGTAAAGACCCGGATTTCCCATGTAAATTTTTTAAAAAAATATTTGGGATTTTTACGAGTCCGCGAAAATCAGCGACACGTGATTATGAGGCCCATAGTGCCCGGAATGAATTTTTGAACATTATTTCGGGTACGTTTAGTAAATGTACGAGTGTGGTTTTCTAACTTTTGAACCAGTGCTCAGAATTAAAATATGAGGGCACCACTCGCAGCACCGGTATTCATTTAAGGAAACCTCCACCTTGACCACAGTAAGTGGAGGGTGGAAGTTGTCTTTTCACATATTCATGAAAGAATAAAATAAAAATAAAATTGTGAATCTATTATTTGTATTTTTATTTTAAACTCCTTGTGGATGTTTCATAGGTGGGGACCACCTTAACTATACCTCCCATTAGAGGTTATGGTGGTGGGGACCACATGAACTAACCTCCCATGAGAGGTTATTGTGTTGGGGACCACCCGAGGATAAAACCCCTCTGAACCTCCCACTTAAATGAGGGGAAGTCTCCTGAACTTCTCCTTGATTAATTATTTCACCCCCCTTTAATTAATACACCATCTCAATTAATTAATTATTCCAATTTTAAATTATTCCAACATACTCTATAATGTTGGCTAATTCATTTTTGGTGGAATTGGGGGAAACTCTTTGAAAAAGGGAGAAACTTGGAGAATTTGGAGAAAGCTCTCCAACGAAGAATGCCGACTTCGACTTCAACTTCTTCCATGGGACATTCATTGATGAAGAACGTCTTCAACGTCAACCAACCAATGATTGAGGGAACACCAACGTCATTGACGTCCGTCTATCCCCACAAAAGTAATCTTCTTCCTCATGACATCTGTCGATGAATAAAATGAGGTAGGGAGGGAGTTTGAATTATTTACCTTACCTATTCTTGATATTCTTGTTATTAAAGTATTATAGACACTTTCTACCACACTAATGTGGAGAGTACAGGCCAAAAAAATATTCCCCATCCTCCCCGATTTTCTTGTGATAATTCTTGTTTTCTTCGCAATGGAGGAGGACATATATCAACCGCGACGAAGGCGACGACGGAAACAGTGATGCCCCATGGCCACCGCCGCCCCCCCCCCCCGCAACCCCCGCTGGCCACGGCCACCGCGGCCCCTCCGTCCATGGCCCGCCCTGCCGCGCCCCGAATTAGACCCTCCCCACTCCCTCATGGAAGAGTTTCCCCACGGCCTCACCCCATCCACGGCCGAACCGCCCCACGGCCTCGTGGCCCCCGCAGCAACGGGCCGCTCTTGCGGCCCCCGCGACACTCTCTGTCCCCTCGCGGCCCTCATGGATGGCCAGACTGCCCAGCGGGCTGGTCCAAACCCAATAGGCTAGGCCGGACCCCTCGGGTTGGACCGAGTCGACTCAGACCGGGTCGGCCCAGTCCAGGTCGGGACGGGTCGGACCAGACTCAGACCAGCTACGAGATTTTCGCTCTAACAGCCATAACTTTCGCACCAAAAATCTGTTTGACAAACCCTCAGCGGCGCTGGAAACCATGGAGCGAGATGGTCCATTTAGTATACCCCACTAAAGATTTTTATTAGTATAGGGTATGTTCGGGTTTGATTGAGCACGAATCCAACTGGACCCTCGGGACTAAAAGGTTAATAACTCATAGATCGGGCGTCCGATTGACGCATTGTCTGTTGCGTTGAGACCCCTATGACATGGCGGTCCTTGTAGATAATTATTCATCGGACATCATGGAACTTGGATTATCAACCAGTGGATTGTATATTGGACCCTTCCGGAGACAAGCGAGCATAGTATGGGAACCATGTAGCTGGTTGTGACGTGAATAATGAAGAGTGATCCTATGTGGGTCAGCACCGAGATATCCTATGTGGATCAGCACCTAGTGATCCTCTGTGGGTCAGCACTGAGAGATCCTGTGTGGGTCAGCACCTAGTGATCCTCTGTGGGTCAGCACCGAGTGATCCTCTGTGGGTCATCACCTAGAGATCTTGTGTGGGTCAGCATTGAGCGATCCTGTGTGGGTCAGCATCGAGCGATCCTTTGTGGGTCAGCACCTAGTGATCCTGTGTGGGTCCTCTCCAAGTGATCCTGTGTGGGTCAACACCGAGAAATCTTGTGTTAGTCTGCCTCTTAACAAAGTAATATGATTCAGTAGTTACATCTAATCATCTCTACTATTGTACCTAAGTTATACCAGGTGTGAGCTGAGTTCGTACCTGAGTGGTACTTTTCTTCATGGTAATACCTTGGTGGTATTCTTCAGTGTGGTGTGCTTGTGTGGTACTTTCCTATGTAGCATTCTTTCCTTCATGGAATAGTTGATCTTGGGGATTTGGAGTTGGACTCTATGTTTTCTTCAAGATTGAGATGGGTTAACTAGATATCTTAGGTATCAAAATGGGAATATACCTAAGTGGGGTTGACAGTTGATTTTATGCTTGTGATTTATCCTTTGTGGATTTGTGAGACCTTGAGGGTCTCAGGGTCCCTACTGAGTATCGTTATACTCACCCCTGCACGGGCTATGCCTGCACCTCATTGTGTTTGGTGCATATGACAGACAGTGCTGATCGAGGATGAGAGTACCAGGACTGGACGGTGCTCGGAGGTGGACTATATAGTGTGTTGGTACGCAGAGGAGATGAGTGGACATGGAGTGCTGAAAAGGAGATCTATACCTACCCTTCATGTAGGAACCTCAGAGGATGACCCAGTAGATGACTTTCTCTTTCTTCATTTGTATTTTATTCTAGTTGGACTTGTACTTTCTAGTTTGGCTTGCATTCTGGCCCCTTTTACTTACTACACTCACTTTTTTACTGTTTAGTTTACTTGAGATCGTATCTTGTTGTGTGCTTCATTGTGCATGCTTATAGGTTATGAAGGTAATGCCTTCCCATTTTTAGGGAAAATGCCTTTGATGCTAGTAACCTTCCCCTGGCCTATGGAAGGCGGGCTTGGGGTAGTCACGGAATGGGCCTAAGAGGATGGGTCATGACAAATTGGTATCCAAGGATTCGGTTCTACCATAGAACATTGGTCACTGTTCTTTTTAACGAAAATAGTGTTAATTGAAGTGGGTGTGGTTATTAGTTTAGGGAATCCAGTGTTGGTGCGGAAGCCGATGTATCCATACACAGGACCCTGACTTCTGATTTCTGAATCACTGCACGAAAACACTGATTGTGTGTGTTTCCAAGTGTTTTCTTTGTGATCTCTTGAGTCATCTCACTAGGTGTAACTTATTGACCATGGCGCACCTGTTTCTTTTCAGGATTCCTCCACGCAGATAGACAGCTAGGGTTCCGAGAGTAGTACCCAATGATAGCCCAGCGAGCGACGAGGCCTCGATGCATGTCCCTCTTCCAGTAGAGGCACCAGCGGTACCATTACCCATTGGGCCACCGATGCCACCAGCCCCAACAGCAGAGGGTTCACGTCGCTTAAGCGCATTGCACGAGTTCCAGCGCCAGAGGTCACCTAGGTTTAGGGGAGAGATGGAACCACAGGCAGCTTAGGATAAGCTGGAGGACATGTTGAGAGTTTTCTGACTGGTAGATACACCAGCTGATCTCATGGTGATCCTTGCCACTAGCCTTTTTTCAGGAAGCAGTAGGCAGATGGTGGAGCTTGATGCTCCAGGCTCACGACAAGGTGATGCTTCTCTGGGCAGACTTTGAGAGCCTATTTTGGGTAGAGTTTGTCTCAACGACTCTTTGCGCAGTTCACATACATGAGCTACTTCATCTGCAGCAGGTCAGCATGACTGTGGCTCAATACTCAATAAGATTCACTGACCTCTCACGCTACTCCATGGATATCATGCGGGACCCATTCTTCAGGGCACGAACCATCGGGCAGGGACTCAGGTGGTAGATTAGGGCTTCAATGATCTCACTTAGCTTCCCGACACTGGTAGGGGTGTTAAAGAGATCCCTCTTAGTGGAGAGTTTCCTTTCTGAGTAGTCACTAGCAGTGAGACCCATCATCAGTCGTCACGTAGAGGAGTCTTCAGCAGCTGGTAGTAGAAAAATGTTGCAGAGGTCTAAGAGGACCATACCAACAGGTGGACGACTGCAGGATTCAGGGTCAGTTGAGCAGGGCACCCGAGGCAGAGCCAATCATGCTGGGAGGGGGAGGTGTTACGCATGTGGCATCCAGGGTCACATGGCTCGTGACTGTCCGACCAGCTGTATAGATGATCAGAATACGGTCAAAGGACCACCAAGTCAAACACAGATATTCAAATGAAGAGGTCCACAAGGAGTATGCAGATGTGGCAGAGGAGCTGTTCGTGTAGCTAGTAGTGGGTGACGATTCAAGATGTTACCACCAACACCACCAAAAGGTCCACCTCGACCACATGGAGTAGGTGGACAGGGGTGAGCTCTGCTCCAGGCAGCTGAGGCTTACGATCACGACACTCCAGAGATGATACGAGGTACGATCTTTGTCTACTCTACCTTAGCTGTAGTAATTATAAAACTAGGTTCCAGTTATTCTTTTAATGCCACTGTCCTCATTCAGAGCTCAGAGATTCTGATAGAGCCTTTGGATGGATCCTTACATCTAGATACTCCTACGGGAGCGGATTCAATGATTACACACTAGTTTTGGCAGTGTGAGCTTACTCTAGGAGGCGAGATCTTTGGCTGGGATCTCTTAGTAGCAGCATCAAGGCCTTATGACATCATCTTGGGGATGGACTGGTTATCTATAGTCCATGCTCAGATAGACTGTATTAGGTGCAAAGTGTGGTGTGTCTACATGGATGGGATCAGGTTTACCTTCACCAGTGAGAAGGGAGCCTTTGCAGCACTGAATGTACTTACCCGGAAGAGAGTGCAGCCGATCCCTCATCAGTTGGCTAGCCTTACCCTCAGATCAGTTGATGTGGAGAGTTTGAGTTATCCTATAGTGGTGGACCTGTATGTGGATGTCTTCACTAATGATTTTTTGGGTCTACCTCCTCACTGAGAGGTGGAATTTGACATTGACTTGTACCCCAGGACGACACCGATATCTACACCAGCATATCAGATGGCTCCTGCAGAGCTTTGTGAGTTGTGGGTATAGCTAGAGGAATAGCAAGGTAAGGGATTCATTCGGCCCGGTGTTTCACCTTGGGAAGCCCTAATTTTGTTCGCCAAGAAGGCAGATGGGATCTTGAGACTTTGTGTCAACTGTCAGCGCCTGAACTAGTTGACCGTGAAGAATAATTACCCACTCCCGAGGATTTAAGACATCTTTGATCAGATTAAGGGAGCACGGTGGTTCTCAAAGATAGACCTCATATTAGGTTATCACCAGCTCAGAGTACGAGACAAGGATGTGTAGAAAACAGCTTTCAGATATCGGTACGACCATTACGAGTTCTTGGTTATGCCATTCGTCATAGCCAATTCTCTAGCACTGTTCATGGGACTCGTGAACATGATCTTCCAGCCATACCATGATCGTTTTGTAGTAGTCTTCTTCGATGACATTCTGATCTACTCAACCACTAAGGAAGAGCATGCCTATCATTTTTAGGTAGTACTAGACACACTCTAAGAGAACCGGATTTATGTTATGTTCTCAAAGTGCCAGTTTTGGTTCCGAGAGGTTCACTTTCTGGGAAATGTCATATCGAAGGCTAGAGTTGTAGTAGATCTGGAAAATATTGAGTTGGTACTAGCTTGGGAGTCACCTAGGAGTGTGATGGAGATATGGAGTTTCCTGGGTTTGGCCGGATACTACTGGATATTTGTGCCAGATTTCTCCAGTGTTGCAGTACCTTTGTCAGTGTTGATGAAGAAGGGGAAACCATTCATGTGGTCGGAGAGATTCCAGTTGAGTTTTCAGAAGATGAGGTAGAGGCTGACTGGTGCCCCCATCTTAAGGCTTCTAGAGGAGGGTGTAGGGTATGTAGACTTCTGTGACACATTAGGGACTGGACTCGGATGTGTCCTGATGTAGGAGCGAGCAGTTATCTTTTATGGTTCTCAGCATCTGAGACAGCTTGAGCAGAACTACGCTACCCAGGACCTGGAGTTAGTAGCATTGGTCTTCACCTTGAATATGTGGCGACATTACTTGATGGGAGAGTGTTTTACAGTGTAATCTAACCATAAAAGTCTTAGTTATATCTTCTCTTAGAAGGATCTGAACCTGAGACAACAACGCTGGCTTGAGTTCCTCCAGGACTATGACTTCGAGATAGTCTATACTCCTGGTAAGGGGAATATTGTAGCAGATTCACTCAGTAGGAGATCTGGTATACAACAGCTAGTTGAGGCGATGGAGAAGCTGGACACTTTGCAGATATCCTTTGTGGATTGAGATGAAGTATATTTTATTTAGTTTCTTACAATCACTCCCCCAATTCTTCAACGATTCAGGGAGGCTCAGCATTGGGACGTAGACTACGAGACATGACGTGCTCAGATATCCATAGGATAGGCACCTGATGGATTTTCTAAAGGTGGGGAGCACATCATCCTCTTCAGAGGATATACCATGGTACCAGTGTCACTTCAGGAGAAATTATTGAGGGAGTTCTACACATCCCCTCTAGCGGTACATCCAAGAGTGGTGATGATGTATCAGGTTCTCCGAAAATAGCACAGGTGGTTGGGAATGAAGAAATCAGTGGCAGAGTTTGTCTCCTGACGCCTCACTTGTCAGCAAGTAAAGGAAGATCATCAGGTACTAGGAGGCTTGGTTCGGCCTTTAGAGGTCCCAAAGTGGAAGTGGGATGGGATATCCATGGACTTCGTGACAGGACTTCCACGTACATCCAAGGGACATGACTCGATTTGGTTGATCGCCGACCTACTCACCAAGTCAGCCCACTTCCTATCGATCAGAGAGTAGGGTTCAGTAGAGAGCTTGGGATTCCTCTATGTGCAGAAGATTGTGCAGCTACATGGAGTACCCTTGATGATTGTCTCTGATGGAGATGCGCATTTTACTTCCCGGCTATAGAAGGGGTTGCATGAGGCTTTCGGGACGTAGCTTCGTTTGAGCACCACCTTCCATTCTCAGATGGATGTCTAGACTGAGCGGACCATTCAGACCCTTGAGGACATGTTGTGAGCTTACATCCTCGACTTTGGTCATAGCTGGGAGGATCACTTGACTTTGGTGGAGTTTTCATATAACAATATATATCACTACACAATTGGGATGGCACCTTTTGAGGCATTGTATGGGAGACCTTTTATATCACCTTTGTGCTGGAATGGCCCAGGGGAGTCAGCACTAGTGGGACTAGAGATAGTACTGGCTACCACAAAAAAAGTTCAAATCATCCAGGAGCGGATGAATACTGCAGAGAGTAAACAGAAGTCTTATTCCGACAGGAGACGGAGACCTCTGGAGTTCAAGGATGGCGACCACATCTTTCTATGGGTCTTACCTCGATGAGGTTTGCGTAGATTTGGAAGAGGCGGCAAGTTATCTCCGAGGTTCATCAGACCTTTTAGGGTCCTCATAAGTGTTTTCGAGTTGGCATACCACTTCTACCTCAGTTTCAACGGGTGCACGACGTCTTCCACGTATCCCAGTGGAGGAGATATGTGCACGACCCTTCCCTCTTCATCAACCACGGTAAGCTGGACATTGACGACGGGGCAACTTTTATGAAGGTTCCAGTGAAGATTGAGTATCAAAAAGTGTGGGTCCTTCGTCGGTGGTTGATACCTTTGGTGCGCATTCACCGAAAGCATGGGAACCTCTAGGAGAGCACATGGGAGCGGGAGGCTTAGATTCGTGCTCAATACCCCCACTTGTTTTCCTAGTTTTGAGTTGTAGCTTATGGGGATGTAAATCCTTGAGGTGGGGAGAATGTAAAGACTCGGATTTTCCATATAAAGTTTTTTTAAAATATATGGGATTTTTACGAGTCCACAAAAATTGACGGCACAAGATTACGAGTCCCGTAGTGCCAGGAATAAATTTCTGAACTTTATTTTGGGTATGTTCAGTAAATGTGCGAGTGGGATTTTCTAAATTTTGAACCTGTGCTCGAAATTGAAATATAAGGTCACTGTTGAACTTGCAGCGCCAGTATTCTCTTATAAAGACCTTCACCTCGACCGCAGTAGGTAGAGGGTGGAAGTTAGCTTTTCTTATATTCGTGAAAGAGTAAAATAAAAATAAAATTGTGTAGATTTTATTTTTATTTTTATTTTAAACTCTTTGTGGATGTTTCATAGGTGGGGACCACCTTAACTAAACCTCCCTTGATAGGTTATGGTGGTGGGGACCATCTTAACTAACCTCCCATGAGAGGTTATTGTGGTGGGGACCACCCGAGGCTAAAACCCCTATGAACCTACCACTTAAATGAGGGGAAGTCTCTTGAACTTCTCGTTGATTAATTATGCCATCCCACTTTAATTAATACACAAACTCAATTAATTAATTATTCTAATTTGAAATTATGACAACATATTCTATAATGTTGGCTAATTCATTTTTGGTGGGATTGGGGGAAACTCTTGGAAAAAGGGAGAAACTTGGAGACTTGGGAGAAATCTCTCCAATGAAAAATTCCAACGAAGAATTTCAAATTTGACTTCAACTTCTTCCTCGAGACATTAGTTGATGAGGAACTTCATCAACGTCAATGAACCGACGATCGAGGGAACGCCTACGTAACTGATATCTGTCTATCCCCAACAATGTCGTCTCCTTCCTCGCGACCTCCGTTGACGAATCAAATGAGGTAGGGAGGGTGCTTGAATTATTTGCCTTACCTATTTTTGATATTCTTGTGATTCAAGTATTATAGACGCTTGATACCACTCTAATGCGGAGAGTGCGGGCCAAACAAATATGGCTTGTCCTCTCCAAATTTCTTATGATAATTCTTTTGTTCTTCATGATGGAGGAGGACAGCTATCAACCATGACGATGGTGATGCAGACGACGAAGGCAATGGTGTCGCCCTGTGGCCCCCACTGCCCACGGCCACAACTGCTTGTGGCCCCCGCTGCTCGCGGCCTACCGTGCCACCCCACGACCTCACTGCGCCACCCCCGCAGACTGCCGTGCTGCCCCGCAGCCAGGTCGCGCCGCCCTGCGGCCCCGTGCCATCTACGGTCGAACCACCAAGTGGCCTCGTGCTCTCCATGGCTGAGCCGCCCCGCGCCCTCACGGCACCCTCGCGGTCGAGCCAGACGGAAGCCTCGCACCATCCGCGTCTGAGCCACCCTGCAGATGAGCTGAACCGTGGCCGAGCCGCCCCGCTCCCTCATCGCAGCCTCGCGGCCAAGCCGCCCCGTGGCCCCGTGCTGTATGTAGCTGAACAAAACCATGGCCTCGCAGTCCCCGCGACAACATCCCTCCCCCGTGGCCCTCGAGACCCCTCGCAGCATGCACGGCCTACAGGACCGCCCAGCGGGCCGGGCCGGAACCTGCGGGTCGGACCAGGTCGACTCAGACCGGGTCGGCCTAGGCCGGGTCGGGTCGGGTCGGTCCGACCGGGTCAGACCAGACTCGGACAAGCTACGAGCTTTTCGCTCTAAAATCCATAACTTTGGCACCAGGCATCCGTTTGACAAACTGTTAGTGGCTCTGGAAACCTTGGAGCGAGACAGTCCATTTGGTATACCCCACTGGAGATTTGGATTAAGATGCGGTTTTATCAAGATGGATCAATCACGAATCCAACCAGGCCCTCAGGAATAAGAGGATAATAACTCACAAACCGGGCATCCGATTGACGCACCGTCTGTTGCATTGAGACCCTTATAACGTGGAGTTCCTTTGAGATACTTTTCCAAGATACATCATGGTAGTTGGTGTATCGACCAGTGGAGTTTGGAACAGACCCTCCTAGAGACAAGCAAGCATAGTTTGGGAACCCTGTCGCTGGATGTGACATGAAGAAGGAAGAGTAATCCTGTGTGGGTCAGCACCGAGTGATCCTATGTGGGTCATCACCAAGCGATCCAATATAGGTTAGCACCTAGCGATCCTGTGTGGGTCAGCACTGAGCGATCCTGTGTGGGTCAGCACCTAGCAATCCTCTGTGGGATATCACCAAGTGATCCTGTGTCGGTCAGCACTGAGCAATCCTGTGTGGGTCTGTATCTTAACAAAGTAAGATGATTCAGTAGTTACATTTAATCGTGTCTACTATTGTACCTAAGTTATACCTGGTGTGAGCTAAGTCTGTACATATGTGGTACTTTTCTTCATGGTAATAACTTGGTGGTATTCTTCCTTGTGGTATGCCTGTGTGGTACTACCTTATGTGTTATTCCTTCCTTCGTGGAACAGTTGATCTTGGGGCTTTGGAGTTGGAATCTGTGTTTTCCTAATGATTGAGATGGGTTAACTTGATAACTTATGTATATGTATGGGCATATACCTAAGTGGGGTTGACAGTTGATTTCATTCTTGTGATTTATCCTTCTTGGATTTGTAAGACCTTGAGGGTCTTAGGGTCCCTACTGAGTATCGTTATACTCGCTCCTACACGGGCTATGCCTGCACCTCGTTGTGTTTGGTGTAGATGACGGACAGCGCTGATCAAGGCTGAGGGTACTAGGACTAGACGGTGCTTGGAGGTGGACCATACGGCGTGTCGGTACGCAGAGGAGATGGGTTGATATGGAGTGTTGAGGAGTCAATCTGCACATACCCTTCTGGTAGGAAACTTTGAGGACAACCCAGTAGCTGACTTTCTCTTTCTTCAGTTGTATTTTATTCCAGTTGTACTTGTACTTTCTAGTTGGGCTTGTATTCTGGCCCCTTTTACTTACTGCACTCACTCTATTTACTATTTAGTTTACTTGAGATCGTATATTGTTGTGTGCTTGGTTGCGTGTGCTTACAGGTTATGAAAGAAATGCCTTCCTAGTTTTAGGGAAAATGCTTTTGGTCCTAGTCTCCAGCCCCCGGCCTATGGAAGGCGGGCTTGGGGTAGTCACGGCACGGGCCCCGAAGGATGGGTCATGACAAGCTCTAAATTTTAAAATACATAAACTTGGAAGAAAATTACTTCACACAAATCACTGTATTGAATTTTTTTGCAAATTCATATTTTAATCCAAATCACAAAAAAAAATCAACTTCAATTACAGAAATAAAGAAATCATGTAAGGAATATAAAAAGGTTTTAGGTGGTTCAGTCATTCATCCTACATCCATGGGGAGATGTATCACTTTTCCTAACTTGATAAGTAAAAATGTAACAATATCTTATTAATAGTCATTAATTTATATGACTAAAAAGTTTCTATTTTACACCTCAATAATGTTGTCCCACTCCCTAAATATAAAGAGTCAGTAATAATGTAACCCTGACTTCTTATATTTCTAGGTGTCCATCCTTTTAACTATGAAGCTACCAACTCCCTATAGCTTTCCTCGATTTGACTGCTTATCTCTGGTAAGATAAAAATGTTACCCTAGCCTTAATATTTTCCTGTAAATTTCGTGCTACATAGTGATTAAATCACTTACAACCTCTTTTTACTAATTGAAACACCCGATAAACATTCGGTGATATGACCACCAGCTAAGTATTCATCGTAAAAACACAGCTTCTAACCAACACATTTCAAATATACAGAAACCTATTCCCACTACATTGATAATTATGAAGGGTTATAGAGAGTTTCTTCTTACAATGAACTTAATCTTGTTTTTCAAGACTCTTCACAATACTAAAAATACCCAACCTAAAACAACATAAAGGATCCTAAAACTACTCCCAACACTTTATAAAATGAAAACTTCTATACCTTTACTGCATGTACCACTTATCTATTCTCCTTTGGTTTACCAAAGTCTAACTAAGTCCTGATGCTACCTCAAACTCTCCTCGACTAAATCCTTGTTGAAAATATCCACCAGACTCTACAGTCCAGTTATCTTTTCCAACCCCAAAACATTATCTTCTTAAAACATCAGAATTTAAGGGAAATTCAAGTGAATGTACTTTATCCTTGCATGGAACACTATTTTTTTAGCTAATTGGATTTCACTCTAACTAATATAGTAAATAAATGAACGTTTCTCATTGCTTTGTCGATCATACATTTCAACCACACCATCTCCTTGCTTGTTTCCATTGTTTCCACAAAAAATGATTCTATTGTGGAGAGAAAAATGACTAGTTACAACCTCTATATCTATATAATTATGGTTCCATCAATGATAAAGAAAAACTTGATATTTCTTTTTCATGAATCCAAGTCTCCCCCAAAATTATATGTCTACTTACCCAACCAATTGATCACATTCTCTGAAGAAAAATGGGATATCTTCTATTCTATTAAGATATCTTATAAACCTTTTCACGGCTTCATGGTGTTCTTTCCCCATATTTGACATGAATTAACTTGCACCTCCCATTTTATGGGAACATCCAGTTGAGTGCACGTCATGGAATAAAAGATACTTCCTACCACTGATTCATATGGTATTATGTCCATGTTCTTATCCTATTCTTCTATTTTTGGTGTTTACTCCTATGAAATTTTACATTTTCTAGAAAGAGTAGTTGAAACATTATTTCATTTGATAATCAAAAAAATTATGATCTTTTAAAAGATAATATATCTAATATAAAATCAAATTTTTGGTATTCTAATATCATTAAATCCTCATTAATAATATATTATTCTATTCATAAAGATATTTCTTCTCATAATTCTTCAACATTTTATTCTTTAGTTCATAAATAAATTGAATTAATGGACCAACCATAAGAATTCCATCCATATACAATAGTAGAATGATGAAATACCCACTGGTGTACTCTTTTTAGTAAAAAATTAGTCTAAGTTTTTATTCTTGAAATACTTATCCTCCATCAAAGATTCATAATTTTAGTTCCACTAATTGGGAACTTATTAAAGCCCATAGATAATTTTCTTTAGTTTATACACCAAGTTTTAATTAATCATGATATACTATTTAATTATGATTATTTAATTTTATAGTTATCTCATAGATTTTCGATTGGTGGGTTTGAATAATATTAACTAAATTATGAAAAAATATTTTTTAATTGTGTATAAAATGAATTAATTGGTTATCAATTTTTTATAAATGAAAATAAAATAATTAGAAAGTAAAAGGTGTTGTTTATCTGAAAAAAAGTTTTTATGTGTGCAATGTGTTTGTATCTTAATAAAATAAATTAATTTAAATTGATGATTGATTTTAATGGAATGTATAGATTATATATCGAATAAAAAATGAAATTCATCTAATAATTTTTATATAACGAAGGTAAATTTGGTTTTTTGCTTAAAAATGTATTTTTCTGAAAATATTTCTATTTCATTTTTCACACTTATTTTAAAATGAATTTATACCACTTATAGAAGAAGAATTTCCTAAAATAACTTCCAAATGTATAATCTAAATAATCAATATTATATAATACTTTCAACTTAATTTTTATTCATTATGAATAGTGATCGAGGAAAAATTAATACAGTAAACGTTAAAGGGGTTTATTGGGGGGTTAAACTCAAGAGATGGGAGATAAAATGACCCAAACACTTTTCTAAATTATATTATACATCCATATCCAGTCCTTATATCATGTAATACATAGATTATGATTCATTTTGTAGACAATTTATATTTAGTAAAACATTAATATATTTTAATCTTATAAAAACTTCCAAGCGTATCGTCTCCCTCCCTTATAAATGGATATTACCTATCCTGTCTTCCTTACACTTCATGAGCCTTATAGTTAAAAAAATACCTATAAAAATAATTTACTAAATCTCTAACCACTTTTTAGAGGTAAAATTTTGATCAAAATACCATTCTTTCAAGGCTGAAGGTGTAAGAAAAAGTAGGCTTCTCAACAAAGCGGTATAACTCTTCATAGAGTACTTTAAATTTTATATCTTTATACATGTTCTCAAAACCTATTGTATCCACCATAACATGATGAATCCAGCATCGTAAATATAAGGATATGTTATCATATCAAATATGTAACCATTATTTAATTATCTCTCCATCAAATGGAAAATCAAAGCATTGTCTCTACGTATGTGCAAACTATCACCTCATGAAGCGATGTATTTCATTTTTCATCACCATCATTCATTGTTTATTATTATGATGGATTTATTTTTTATATAAGATATTTCATATATAATTATTCTTTTATTATTATTATATATTTTCAACCTTCTTACCTTTCCATCTGTCAGAAAATGACAGTGTCGCCCGTGTGTATGTGTGGAGTACCACCTCCAGAAAGCGTTGTGATTCATTTTTCATTTACACTATATATGGATTGTTATAAGGATATATGTAATAGATATAAATGATATTTATGATATAAAGATTATTTCATAAAGGTGAATTATTATTTAACTTTCTTTCATTTCATCTCTTAAAAATTTGGAAAATCACTCGTGCCAACATACGGACTATCGTCTCCATGGAGTGATGTAATTAATTTTTCATCACTACTTTATATGGTAGATTATAAAAGTAACACCCCAACCTGAACCACTGGGTCTAATTTGCAGGTTCATATTACCTTATGTGAATCTCCCCATATGTAGGATGATTCAAACTAGCAGGAAACGTCTAATACTTTCAGTGGGGTGACTATACCCTCAATGTCATGTCATAACACAAATAATAATAAAACAATATAATAAATAGAATGATATGAGTATTATGTTAAAACTAAAAGATTGCATAGTATCATACAGGTAATTAATGGGCTCTCAATATTGAAATCTAAACCAAAGTAATAAAATCAGCAGATAAGTAAACAAAAAAATTAGTTGGGTCCTACAGATTCCATCTCGGTCTACTACTGACTCCATACAGCTCCTCTCAACCATCGGTAATGGGCCCCTTTCCCTTACATGGATCCTTATGCATGAAGTATACACACACATCAAAAATTCCAATGTAAGGTGTGTGTAATAAACCTAGTAGGACACCACCAATGCATCCTTAAAAAATTTTCACATGCATAATAGGTGTATTCCATGATATTAATAAATGTGTCAACAAGCATAATAACACATTATTAGGTACCAAGAAGTCATGCACTAACCAATCAGTAGTTATCCCCGGAACACACTTGCTTCATATCCATACTATAAGCGTATTGACAATTTGTTATAAGTTACCAAAACTAGCCACAAGGATAGTAAACCAGTAACTTAGAATCCACATAGCATCGTGTGTACATGCTACTCGGTGTCCTCCAGTCATCAAGTATGTCTTGTTACTTAGTTTTCTCTAGTCCTTCGCTAATTTTGTTACTCTAAATACACTAATATTCCTCATGAAACAAGGTAGTTGAAATTTACTAGGCTTCCATGATTTCCTCCTCAACAAGGAATTCCGTGTCATCATCGTATCTATACCATGCACTTAGGCCCATCATTGTAATCATCAAAAATCATACACACTCCCCCTATAAGGTAAAATCATGTCAAAAAAAGTACACATGTTCTGAGCACCAAGAATAAATCCTCCAAAGGTAAGTTAAAATACAAAATAAATTAAACAATACAAGTAGATCATATCATCATAAGAATAATATAGGAACACATAACAAAATATGATCACTATCAAACATGGAAATAAACTTCTCTAGCAACACTTATGGAATCAAATAGTCTCTCCGGATATACACACTCCCACATACAACCACAATCTATCACTTTCATCAAGAATTCCAATCACATGAATTATAGTAAGGAAAAAATGTGTATAGATGATCCAAAAAAGGTAAGTAACTCTTAAGTAATTGTTTTCGATGAAGAATCTCAAGGTTCATCAAGGAATCATCACCTGAACCGTATCCATGTGTTCTTCAGCTGAATCTGCTCACTAAGGATTCATAAAACAGAATTTAACTATTTTATTTCAAAAAGAAATAAATTATAACATGTGATAAAACTTCTATCTCTTGGATAATTTTCAAATTATAAAATTATTCCAATTAATGTTCTAGAAATTTACTCCTCAAAGAATAATTATAAAACCACATGTTATAATACACTATCTCTCTAGAATAATGTTCATGTGATAATCCTTTATTATTATTCTTTGATAAATTTGGGTTGTTAGTTTTCAATAATTATTTACAAAATTTAAAAACTTATTAAGAATTCAAATTGTAATAGAATATATAATCAATACCTCGAAATTACCCCCTAAAAAATACAGAATCAGTAGTAGAAGAGGGGGAGAGAGAAACTACTATGCTTGGAATCTAGAAGAATGACTTGTATTGTTCATAGAGGGTTTCAAAAAAACTAGAAGACGGGGTTTTTGGGTATTCTAAAACTCAAATCACTACAGGAAAAAAAGACATTTTGTGATGGAATTTTTGAGACGGGAATAAATCCGGTCGGAAAAAGTCCATCTAAGAGGTTATTTGCAACGGGGGTAACGACCTGTCGCAAATAACCGATTATTTGCAACGGGATTTCGTGTCCCGTCGGAAAGGTTTGGCGCGGGCAGCATGCCAAACCGCGCAAAGGTTATTTGCAATGGTGGGATCCCACCGCCGCAAATACTGAAGTATTTGCGATGGGGCCTGTCACAAATACCCGGCTGCAATTAAAAGCTTTTTGCAACGGGGTGTCGTCCCGTCGCAAAAGGTGTGTCGACAGGGACTATTTGCGACAGGTCTTGTCGTAAGTAACTTTGTAACAGCCGACAGTAATTAATGCGGGCGTAGGTATTTGTGACGGGTCTCGTCGCAAAAGATACTATTTGTGACGGGATACCCGTCGCAAATAGTCCCGTCGCGAATAATCTAAACTATATGTACCCCCATCCATTTTTCCTCTCATTCATCTCAATTCTTAGATCATTTTTCTCTTTGAACTCTGATTTTAGAGGGAAATTTTTCTATGTTAATTTTTTTTGTTCACGAAGAAGTTGTGAATCCGTCTACATCAATAGAAAATCATGCTTAAAGGTATTTATGTTTTATCTAATTTATTATTTATTTCATTTTTTATGTTAATTTTTATTATTGTTGATTAGTTGTAATTAAATTAAATTTAAATTGTTTTGTCATGAGTATTTATTTGTACTAATAAATTGAAATTTTTAGTACTAATTTTGAATAATCAGTAGTAATTAATAATTATTAACGGTAATTATTCATGTATATAATTACTTTGTAGTAATTAATAATAATTGGTAATAAATAATAATAAAAACTAATAATTAGTAATAAATACTAATAATTATTAATAAAAAGTAATAATGAGTAATAAGTAGTAATAATGAGTAATAAATAGTAATAATGAAGAATAAATAGTAATAAATAGTAATAATTAGTAATAATTAGTAATAATTAGTAATAAATTGTTATAATTAGTAATAAATTTTAATAATTAATAATAAATTGTAATAATTAGTAATAATTATTAATAAATTGTAATAATTAGTAATAAATTGTAATAATTAGTAATATATTGTAATAATTAGAAGTAAATAGTAATAATGAGTAATAAATTGTAATAAATTTTATTAATTAGTAATAAATTGTAATAAATTTTAATAAATTGTAATAATTAGTAATAAATTGTAATAGTTATTAATAAATTGTAATAATTACTAGTAACTTGTAGTAAATTGTAATAAATTGTAATATTTAGTAATAAATTGTAATAATTACTAATAAATTGTAATAATTACAAATAATTATTAATAAATTTCAATAATTAGTAATAAATTGTAATAATTAGTAATAAATTGTAATAATTAGTAATAAACTGTAATAATTAGTAATAAACTGTAATAATTACTAATAAATTGTAATAATTAGTAATAATTAATAATAAATATAGATAATTAGTAATAAATACAGATAATTAGTAATAATTAGTAATAGTTAGTAATAATTAGTAATAATTATTAATAATTGGTAATAATTAGTAATAATTACTAATAATTACTAATAAATTGTAATAATTAGTAATAAACTGTAATAATTATTAATAAATTGTAATAACTAGTAATAAATTGTAATAAATAGGAATAATTAGAAATAATTACGAATATTTAGGAATAATTAGTAATAAATAGGAATAATTTGTAATAATTAGCAATAATTAGAAACAAATTGCAATAATTAGCAATAATTAGAAATAATTGGCAATAATTAGGAATAAATAGCAGTAATTAGGAACAAATAGATATAATTAGTAATAAATAGCAATAATTAGTAATAAATAGCAATAAATAGTAATAATTAGGAATAAATACTACTAATTAGTAATAAATACTAATAATTAGCAATAATTAGAAATAATTAGAAATAGTTTGTAATAAATAGCAATAAATATCAATAATTAGTGATAAGTAGCAATAATTAGTAATAAATAGCAATAATTAGTAATAAATAGCAATAATTAATAATAAACAGGAAAAATTAGTAATAATTAAGAATAATTAGAAATAATTAGTAATAAATAGGAATAATTCATAATAATTAGTAATAATTGATAATAATAAGTAATAAATTGTAATAATTAGTAATAAATACTAATAATTAATAATAATTACAAATAAATACTAATCATTAGAAATAATTAGTAATAATTAATAATAATTTGGAATAATTAGAAATAAATAGCAATAAATAGCAATAATTAGCAATAATTAGGAATAATTAGCAATAAATAGTAATAATTAGCAATAATTACTATTAATTAGCAATAATTAGCACTAAATAGCAATAATTAGTAATAATTAGTAATAAATAGAAATAATTAGTAATAAATAGGAATAATTGGTAATAATTAGAAGTAATTAGGTATACTTAGGAATAATTTGGAATAATTAGTAATAATTAGTAGTAAATAGGAATAATTAGTAATAATTACCAATAATTAGGAATAAATAGCAATAATTAGGAGTAAATAGAAATAATTATTAATAAATAGCAATAATTAGTAATAAATAGTAATAAATATGAATAATTAGTAATAATTAGAAATAATTAGGAATAATTAATAATAATTAGGAATAATTAGTAATTATTAGTAAAAATTAGTAAAAAATAGTAATAAATAAAAATAATTAGTATTAATTACTAATAATTATAAATAATTAGTAATAATTAGTGTGATGGGCCTACGGGTCATGTATTGGGCATGGTATGTCCTTGGGCCTTCGGATCATGTATTATGGGTCATGCCGGGCCTTATACCTTGGGCCTACGGGTCATATACGGGTTCCCCTTCAACCCTTAAAAGGGGGATTATCTATAATAAAATAAAAAAGAAGGCCATCGGGCCATTCGGGCTAATAATTAGTAATAATTAGTAATAATTAGTAATAATGAGTAATAATTAGTAATAAATAGGAATAAATAGTAATAAATACGAATAAATAGTAATAGTTAGTAATAAATAGTAATAGTTAGTAATAAATAGGAATAGTTTGGAATAAATAGTAATATTTAGTAATAAATATGAATATTTAGTAATAAATATGAATATTTAGAAATAAATATGAAGAGTTAGTAATAAATATTCATAGTTAGTAATAAATATGAATAATTTCTAAAAAATAAGAATAATTAGTAATAATTAGTAATAATTAGTAATAATTAGTAATAATTAGTAATAAATAGTAATAATTATTAATAAATAGTAATAGTTAGTAATAAATAAGAATAATTAGTAATAAATAAGAATAGTCAGTAACAAATTGGAATAATTAGTAATAAGTAGGAATAATTAGTAATAAATAGGAATAATTAGTAATAATTAGTTATAATTAGTTAGGAACAGTTAGAAATAGTTAGAAATAAATTTTAATAAATTTTATGAACTTGGCACAATTTTCAGTGGATTGACGGCACTCCTTTTGCTCGATGAATTTTCTCCTTTCAACTCTCACCAAATCAAAACATTATGAAAAATGTGTTGTTATATAGGCATATTCAATATCGTATGCAAGAGATTGGATATGCATTCATAGGATCGTATTTTTTATAATGTTTTTAGGTAGTGACATTTGGAAGAAGACGATTCATCAACGAAAAGGGGGCTCTTTTGTCCGATGACTCATTTACTTGCATCTTTCTCACACTGAAATCACAATGAAGAATCTGGTCGGAGCTATGCATATTCATTCTCATGCATACGAGAAGGAATATGCTTACCTATGACTAGATTCTTCATTCTGATTTGAGTGTGAGAAAGATGCAAGTAAATGAGCTATGGGACAAAAGAGTAGTCGTCAATCCACTGGAAATTGTGTCGCCCTTAATTAATGGTAATTATAAAGAAGTAGTAGTAATTAGTTATCTTTTTTCTGATAGTGTTTTTATAATTTCAAATTATTCAAAAATAGTGATGATTTTATATTTTGTAGAAAAATATAGAACAAGTAAGTCAACATCAGTCATTATTATATGAACGCGCCTGGATAAACCAGCGCAAAAAAACAAATAGTTCTGTTTTAAAAAATTTATATATTGAGGGTGTTGAAGCTTTTTTAGCATTTGCATCATTAAAACCAGAATATGTTTCAGAAGGAACAATTAAGTATCCTTGTAAAAATGTGCTCTGAGAACGTTTGACACATTTGACAAGGTTGGGGGACATTTCTTTCAGTTTTGTTTTCAACTAGATTATATTTTTTAGTATCAAAATGGTGAACACAGTTCCAGAGAAGATACTAACAACATGATTCTGGAAAAATCACGGTTCCAAAATTTAGTACATGATGTTGCAGTTCCATATCTTCAACAAACTGAAACTCATGATGATATTGATTTACCTCCAGAGTTGGAACCATCTGAATTTTATGAGTTGTTGAGGTCTGGTAAGGATTCATTATATCCTAGTTACAAAATAAGCAAATTAGAAGCGGTTATAAAATTTATGGTTATTAAATAAGATAATGCATTGTCAAACAACTATTTTCATCAGGTATTTTTTTTGGTTAAAACACTGTTACCTGAAGAAAATGTTTTGCCTATAAATTACTATGAGAGAAAGAGGTCGGCTCATAATCTTGGCCTTAGTTATCCGAAGATCCATGCATGTGAAAATGATTTCATCTTATATTGTGGTGAAAATGAGTCGTTGGATAGTTGTCCCACATGTGGAAAATCGAGGTATAAAGAAGCTCAACCAGGGAAGTCTGGATCGATTCCTGTAAAACATTTGAGATATTTCCCCCTTACACCAAGGTTGCAACGTTTATTTATGTCTCGTAACGTAGCGTCAATGATGTCAGGGCACAAAACCAATATTTCAACCTGTAAAAGCTTGAATCATCCATTTGATGGTGATTCATGGAAACATTTTGATCGCCTGCATCCTTCTTTTTCTTTAGAAGCCTGAAATGTGCAATTGGGTCTTTCTAATGATGGTTTATGTCCATTTGTTTTTTATGGTAGTCAGTATTCATGTTGGCCTGTCTTTATAACTCCTTACAATCTACCTCCATGGATTTTGATTAAGGAGCTCCATATCTTTTTGACTTTATTAATCCCAGGACATCAGAAAAATAATATCGATGTTTATTTGAAATCATTGAATGATGAGTTAAATGAATTGTGGAGTAATGGTGTTAGTACATATGATGTTGCTGCGAAACAAAAATTCACATTAAAAGTTTTATTGATGTGGACGATTAGTGACTTTCTGGCATATGGCATGCTATCTGGCGGGAGTACACATTGTCTGAAATCATGTCCTTACTGTATGAAATACAGAAAAGCTTTTATGCTCGTCAATTGAAAAAAAAACTTGCTATTTTTTCTGTCATCACATATTTCTTTCAACCGATCATCCTTTTCGAAAAAACAAATATCATTTCAGAAAATGCACAATTGAAATTGATGAACCTCCAAAACTGATCTCAAATACAGAGTTAAAATCAGTTTTATTTTCATTACCTCCCATCACATTTGGGCTAACAGTAAACCAACAGAAAATTCATGGCTTTGGGAAAGAACATAATTCGATAAAATGAATATTTTTTTGGGATCTCCCATATTGGTCTGATTTTTTGGTCCACCACATGTTGGATGTCATGCATATTGAGAAGAACTATTTTGATAATTTATTTCATACAGTTTTGGATACACCAGTTAAGACCAAAGATACTGTAAAAGCATAATTAGATCTTTCCCAAATTTGCTGGCGACCAGAACTTAAACTATTTGAAAATGTTAGATCACATAGGTTAATGAAGCCACAAGTAGATTATGTACTGTCCAAAGAGAGTCACTTATTATTTTGTCAGTGGATTGTAGATTTGAGGCTTCTAGATGGCTATGCTTCCAATTTGGGCAAATGTGTTAAGAATGGTCATACTACCGGATTAAAAAGTCATGATTTTCATGTTATAATGGAAAGACATATGCCAATTGGATTCAGAGGTTTTTTGAATTATATGATTTGGGATTTGATAACAGACATATCAAAAAAAAATTGTGACATTTGTGTAGCGACAACTGACTATGAAGAGCTAAGGAAACTAGAAGAAGATGTTGTTGTAATTATGTGTAAACTAGAAAAAATATTTCCACCTGCTTTCTTTGACTTAATGGAACATCTGATATTACATTTACCACATGAATCTAAAAGTGGAGGTCCAGTATAGTTTCGATGGATGTACCCATTTGAGATATGCAGGAAAAAATTGTAGAAAAAAGTGTGTAACAAAGCATCAGCTGAAGGCTCAATTGCTGAAGCTTATTTGTAAGAGGAAATTTCTTTTTTCTACACTCACTATTTTGAATTTGAATTTCCCTAAAAACAAAACCACATGGGATGGAATGAGTGAAATGTTAATGATGAAGTGGATAATCAATTATCAGTTTTTAATCATCCAAATCTTGGATTCAGTGGAGTTCAGGAACGATGGATTTCAGACGATGAACATTACAGAGATCATACATATGTTCTCCTCAACTGTGAAGAAATGACAACATTTTTATTATGAGTGCTTCAATCACTTATTCTATAATTTATGTTACAGTATGTAAAATTATTTTATTTGTAGGTTATATGATAATCATATCAGGAAAAAACTTCCACAAATTACAGTAGCTTCTCTTGAAGTATGCAGACAAAAAAAATTCTCAATGGTTTCAAAAACTAGTAACATAAATTATTGATGGTTTAATATCAATTCAGTTTACTATTTATTTTATTGATAATTATTTTAGAAATTTTTAGGTGTCTCAACATGCCAATAAAATTTATAAGCGACTGTGTATATTGAGTAACCCACCATCCAAAATGGTTAAATATTATAATGCATATGTGGTGAATGGTTTTCGATTTCATACACATGCATATGGGGAATAAAAAAACAATGAACAGAGGAGTATGTTTGAGAGGATCACATCATATAGAAACTGAAGTTTACTTTTACAGCATTCTGGATGAAATTATTGAGCTATGTTATCTTGGACAGAATTAAATAACGATGTTTAAATTTTAGTGGATGGATACTGAGAGAGGATTTCATGTTCATCCAACTCATGGAATCATCGATATTAAATATAAAATTATTCTTGCAGTAAATGAACCATTTTTACTGGCTCAACAGGCACATCAAATTTATTATGCAAAGTACTGGGCTACTTCAAGAGACCTGAGTGATTGGTGGAGCATAATAAAAATGAAATCTTGGGAAAATAAATTTACTCAAACTGAATATGGTTTTGTTGAAGTGAAAGGAATTGAAATTTTTCAGGAGATTACTCAAAATTCATCTTCTTCACAAAGAAACATAAATATCGATGATCATACCCCAAAATTAAGGGTCGATGGTGACGAAGATGTTAATGATGTTACAAATGAATTTTAAATGACAAGGGATAGTGAAAGTAAAACTCATAGGGATATTGATGATGCCGAGGAGGAATATTAAGACATTGACATCATCAAATATGAAGATGATGATGAAGGTGAACATTGACATAGTTAAATGATGGTTATAATCATAACTAATATATATCTATATATAATAGTTATTTTCTACTATCTTCTAATAATAATAATTTTGTGTTTCTGATGGACTCGGATCTATTTTGTTAGTTAGAGGAGGCTGAGCTGGATTTGGATGAGGGGAATGTGGGATCATCTGACGCTCAGCCTACTGGTGGTACAGGAGGTACGCAGAGGGGGTATGGTCTTGCACAACTGATGATTCTCGACCCTATTCTCGAGCGACGTCCACGTCTTGTTTGATCCATGCACACTGAGGTATGGTAATCTGTATATTTTATTTAGCTTTCATTAATTTATTTATTTATATACTAATTGTTTGATTATTTATTCTTTTTTCATAGTTTTTTGCATGTAGATGTTGGACAGGGGAGCGTTATCTTGTGCAATTAATTTTCTCAGCCATGGATCACATGGGAATAGATTCCCACTGATGTGCAGCTCGGCATGTACAATCATTGGCTGGTACGTAAATAAATAATATTTCTTTTGAAATTTATTTCATTAATAACTTGATATTATAAATTATTTGTAGGGTTTATGGTATTCCATCGATAATAGCATGTGTGGCATTATCCATGCAGCATGGGAGGTGTCTATGCGTGAGCATTTACGTCAGTTTTTTGCACAAATTGAGAAAAACGACCATTAAGAAAGAAGGAGAGACAATATTTGATGAGTAGTGTAGAGATCACCGACCAGAGTACATTTCATCTCAGGTTTGATATGGATTATGTGAACACTGGTTGGGTGGTAGATTTCAGAGGAGGTCTTCATTGGGTCGGCAGAACCGGGGGTGATAGGAGGTGACGCATCGATCCGGTAGTTGTACATTCAGTATGCATAGAGAGCATCTGTAAAGTATTTTTTTTAATATTTTATATAACTTCAAATATAAACATTTTATTTTATATTCATATAACCAGTCAATCATCCCGATATTATAGAGTACGATGTTTATCAGAGGATGTATAGTAATCCAGCCACCAGAGAGATTAGAGGTGATTGCCATCATCAGATTGTGGTTATTCTAAATTTTTTTAGTTTGACGATTAACTACATATAATATTTTCACAATTTTAATTTCAAATTGAAATTGAAGGAGTCATATGAGGCTATGACCTCTCAGACATAGGCTGAGGGTCAGGACAAGGTGACTGATCAGACTAGTTCCCACCATTTCGATGAAGCGACATGGATGCAGCCAACTCAGTATGACTTTGAGAAAGGCTAAGTAGTTGGTATCGGCTCTCATGTGACTCATGGTACTTATTATGGTACTGTTGCGATGTCAGTTTCCAGCTCGGGAGGAGCTCATAGAGAGGTATCATCTTCTTCCTCACAGTATCAGGAGTTGTTACGAGCTCAGAATGACCTTATATAGAGTTTGCATAAGCCGCAAAAAGAGATATGCCAGCAGTAGCACTAGTAGAAGCAGCAACACAAGGAGGAGATGCATCGATGGCAGCAGCAGCATCACGAGCAGATAGAGTACATGCGCCTTCTAGCTCATAGTTTATTGATGGAGTTTCCTCCACCATCTCTTTCAACTCCTCCACCTCCCCCAGAAGACGACCCCCCCAGTGATTTTTTTATGTTAAAAACATTTGAATTTAACATTTGTTGTAATATGAACTATTTACAGTTTCTATCTTTTATATTGGTGTGAATATTACATAATTTAATTTTTAATATTTTATTATTTTTTTGTGAATATTGAGAATTTTAATAATTTTTTTTATTATTATTTTTATAATATTAATATTATTGTTTCATTAAGAATAATTTTATTAAATATATTTTTTCAGTATTATATTTTTTAATGTAAGTTTATTTTACTAATAATAATAATAATAATATTTTATGATTTTTTTATATTTTTTTGTGAATATTGAGAATCTTAATATATTTTTTTATTATTTAAATAATATTAAAATTTATTTTTCAATAATCATAATTGTATTAAATTTATTTTTTTTAATTTATTTATTATTTGTGAGGGGATCTTTTGTGATGGGTTCCCATCGCAAAGAGCCTAAATAATTTTTTTTAAAAGTATTTGCGACGGGATTAGGGGCCCATCGCAAAAAGTATTTCAGACGGTCCCATCACAAATAGTCTAAATAAATATTTTCAAAAAAGTATTTGCAACAGGATTACGGGCCTGCCGTAAATAATTTTTTTGTGACCGGCCAATCGCAAAAAAAAATTATATATATATATATATAAATTATGTAATCGAAAACTTTTTTGCGATGGTGAAGTTTCTCGTTGAAAAAAATATTATTTGCAATGGGACCCCATCGTAAAAGGTTATTTGCGATGAGATCACGTCACAAAATATTATTTGTGACAGGATCCTGTGGCAAATAACCCGTCACAAATACTTAGAATTCTTGTAGTGAATGGTTAAATAAAAATTAATTTCTCAAGGGTTTGGTTATTTTAGAAAAAATTGTATACTGGATCACAATATTAAAAACCAAAAATTTAATATCATCATTTAATTTTTTTTACCCAAATCTTGAATACGAAGTGTTTAATTTCATCCCATAAAAAAAGTTTAATCGTTAACGAATCAAAAGAATAAATTCCCATAATTTTTGGGTTTTAGAATAGACAAAAACACATACATCATCGTTCTAGGGAAGAAGAAGTGTAAAAATGGTTTTAAAAATATTCCTCCTTAAAAGGGAATTCTAAAAGGGAAACATGGTTCTATCCATATGTATTGCCTATGTTTTCTATAAGGGTAAAGACTTAACAATACCCACCGTATGTAAAAAATTGGTAACCCTTATGTAAACCTTAGAATTTAGGTTTCACCCTTAAGAAATGTAGAAAATACCCTTATGTAGCTCCTCTTTATCCTTATGAAACCTTTAAGAAATTGAGTTTACCCTTACATTGGAGTAACATACCCTTAAATAGTGTTTAAGGTACCTTTATGCAGCCTTTAGAAATATTTTTTTACCCTTATAAAGTTCTATATTTACCCTTACATAGAAAATTATTACCCATATATATCACTAGGATGACCCTTACACAACACATATAATTAGGGTCTTTCCCTTATATAATGCACATACTTAAGCAGTTACCCCTATGAAACTGATGGGAAAGTGTTTATACCCTTATAAAACTCAATAAAACACCACTTTAACCTTATAAAGAGGCTTGCACTGGTAACTTACCCTTGAAAAAGTCTTAAAAATTCACCATACCTAAACATAACCCTTATAAATCCATGGTTACCTATTCACAGTCTCATAAAACCATAAGGTTGATTTTTATAAAAAAGTATATTTTCACATAAAAATACTTATAAATTATAAAAAAAAGTGAGTTCAAGGATCAAATAAAAAATGATAATATTGTAATTCTCCCATTATAAATACTTCTCTTCCCCCAAAATCATCTCAAATGGTCTTTCTTGAACAACTTAGGTCACTGATATCGAATTTAAGAATCCAACCCCCATGTCTCTTCCTGGATCCATCCATGCTGCCATCAAATCCAAACAAGTGGTATTGTCTTCCCTTTAATGAATTTCTCACTCATGTCTATAATCTACATAGGATGCTCCTCATGATATGTGTTTGTATCCAGCTCAATGTCTTCTTAGTCTATAACAGGTGTAGGATTGGTTAGATACCTCTAAAATTGTGATACATGAAACACATCATGCATACCTTAGTAATGAGAATAAATATAAAGGTGGTATTCCACAATACTAACATATTTGGTGATCTAAAGTGGTCTAAAAAATGTGTGGCTATATTTTATTTCTTCCCCAACCATCATTAGACTAACCAAGGATTCACTCTCAAGAATACCTGACCACCGACATCAAACTCCAAATATCTCCTCATAGGGTTGGTATATGATCTATACCTACTCTAAGTGGAAATCAAACTCTTTTGAATAAGTTTCACTCCGTCAAAGGTATCCTAAACCCAACTCAGGCCCATAATAGTTGCCTCACCTACCTCGTGAAAATAATGCGGTAAATTACATGAACTCCTACAAAGATCCTCATTAGGTGTTTTTTAAATCTAATCATAGTAACTGTTGTTGTATGCGAACTAAAAAATTCTAGGTGAACATACCAAGCTCCACCGAAGTCTAGGATTCAATCTTGATTTATATCTTCCAATATGTGAATCATCCACTCTCACTATTCCTCTATCTGAGGATGGTATGTTGTTCTTAGTCTCAACTGATTCCTTAGGGTTTTTTCAAGCCCTTACAAAAGTGTTATGTGAAATGTGTTTCTTTGTTAGAAAAAATTATCAATGTAACTTGATGTAAGTGTAATATCTCATAGACAGGATTCTTTCTAATTTTTTTTACTAATTGAGCCCATTGGATTGGTATGAAGTGAAAAAATTTAACAAACCGATCAAAAATCACCTAGAAAACATCATGAATCCTCAGGATTTCTGGTAACCCTGTCAAAAATGAAAACATGACATTGTTTCGCATAGAATCCGAGGATGACCTCCTGGACGGGAGATTCAAACGTTCCGATCAGTTTCTAACGGGTTTGTTCGTAGAACCGGAAACATCCAATGATTCCACATCCGTTTGGACCTGCTTTCCAAAGGTAGGCGCTCATTAGCTTGTGAGCTAATGAGGCTTAGGAATTTGCATTGGTCGAGAGGATGGGAGGTCGGACTCATCACACCTTTTTTAGGGGAATTATTGTCTACTCTGGGACTCTCTTTATAGATTTATGTTATGTTCGTGAATCATTATTACATTACCAAGTATAAAATGAGCTTTCCTTCAGTTTAACAATCAATGATTAAATATGTAAGGAATTTAGAGAATCTTTTATATGTATTCGAGGTTCATCATCAATAGAGAATCATCTGTATCTATTTAGAGATTCTTGTTCAATGGTATCCTTCAAAACATTTATATAAAATTCTCTTGGTCATTATGATGACCAGGCTGGTTTTAAAGCCACTCAGTGGGGCACTTGAAGTTTATCGTCATTCAGAAGGACAATGAATTACTTCGGAGTTGGGATCGAACCCATAGATGGGCTACCTACGTATCCTTTGTTTTGAAAAAGGAATCAGAACCCACGTAGTTCGTATAAGGGTATGATGTTTATGATTGATGGTTCAAAGCGGGATGTCACAATTACTTTTACACTCTAAGCTCACGTGAGTCATGCTCGGTGTGAGAAACAAGAGGTATTAGTAAAACTTAGACAATTGTTCCATGAAAGAAGAAATCATAAGAAATGGTTTGGGGCTTATGTATGTATGACTGCCCAGATAGATAAAGATTTAGGATTCACTTTTAGGGAGAAAATCCATGAACAGGGTCCGTAAAGGTATATGTGCTTCATGGAGATTTTGAATACTCTAATCTTGGGGCTTACTCCTAAGGATGATGCCCAAGTTAGGAGGGGACTTATGATTGGGTTTTACTCCTGAAAAGGAAACCCAAATCAAGGGTAAATTAGGACTGGTTAAAGAGAAATTAGGGGACATGGGGCTTATTCCTGAAAAGGAAGCCCAAGATTATAACTGGGTTTTATACTTTAAAAAGGAGACCCAGGTTAGGGATTAAGGTTTAGGGCTTACTCCTGAGGAGGATTCCCATATTTGAGGTTGGGGCTTACTCCTAAGAAGGATGCCCAAATTAAAGGACTCGGGGCTTACTCCTAAGAAGGATGCCCAAGTTAAGGAATTAAGGTTTAGGGCTTACTCCTGAGGAGGATGACCAAGTTTGGGAATTTTAAGAATTTGGGGCTTACTCCTAAGGAAGATGCCCAGATTAAAGGACTTATAACTGGGGATTATTCCTAAAAAAGGAGACCCAAGTTAAGGATTCTCTCGTCTTAAAGGATGAGGTTGAATGAATGAACTCTCCATATTTAGTGACATAAGGATATTTAAATCACTAGGTTTTGAGAGATATTCCATAGAATTCCTTTCAGATACGGAAGTCAAATCAAGAAATCATGCCATAAATGGCTTTAAAGAGTGTCTTGAAGACTGAATCTTGAAAAGGAAAGGTGTAATGGCTTAAGAGGGGTAAAATGGGCATTATGGGCACCCAAAAAGGTAGGGGTGCGCAAGTCTTGGAAGGCGCGCAAGTATTACGGCGGCGCGCAAGTATTGGTCGCGCAGGTATACTTGCGCGACATGTGGGATACTTGGGCGATTCTCAACCATCATTAAAATATTTGAGCGACTCTTTATAAATCCCTTTATAATCCTCTTGAGGTTCTTCCAGAAAAGGGACGTGAAAGTTCTATTTAAGGAATAAGGTGGCGTGCAAGTGTTGATGAGTTTCAACACTTAGGCCTTCCTTCTTCTCTTTAGATCTTCCGTTCTAGGTAATAAATTACCTTAGAAGTGTTCCGGAAGCTTTGAGAAGAGACTTGGGTGTCAAGAGCTTCAATCCAAGTTTCTGGAAAAAGATCCTCTTGAATGGGGGGGGGGGCACAGGGTCTATTTATAGGCAGGAGAATACCCCTGGCGGTTACCGGGCAGTTATCACTTAGGTCGCGCAAGTCACTTGCACGCCAAGGTGCGTCGCGCAAGTCCACTTGCGCGACAGTGATATAACTTGCGCGGTGCAGTTTTTGTTGATCCTTTGTTCATGCCTTTGTCGATTTTTTATATTTTCTTCAAAGGTTGAATCACTTTGAGCTCAGGTATTCCCCTTTTCTGATCTTTAGATTCTGTGACGAAAGGAGCGTCAACAAAAGTCCCCCCTCAGAGTTGGATCCAGAGAGAAATGAGGATTTGACTCTGAGGAAATCGAATCCATCCAAAGGAAAAGGGGTGTGTAGGTCTTCAGGGCATAGAGGGCGGAGAGCAAGTTTGCGTCACGCAAGCCTTGAGCGCACTGGGTACGGCGCGCAGATAGGCCTCCTGGCCTATAAATACATGGCCTCACCTCTGTACAAACATCCGGATTTCTGGACTTCATACCTTCTCGAGCTCTCGTCGTGCAGGTTATCTTAGCCGTGCAAGGTTCTCTGTTTTTCCAATGTTTTCCTTGATGTCGCGCTATTGTAAAGGTATTTGTACTTGCGCGATTTACACTTGCGCGTCAAAAACTAGCACGGCACACGAATACTTGCGCGCCATGTTTTAGACTTGTGCGCCTTAAATGACTTAGCCATTTTTTTCATTTAAGAGTTAGTTTATTCATTTTCTGTGCAGATTCAGTGGTTCCCAAGGGAATTGGAATGGCTGATGAACTGGCTAGCAAGCGGATTGATGACATGATGAACATTATTGGCCATGATTACAACGATATCTGCAATAGCACTCTCCCAGATTTGGCTAAGTACTTGAAGAAATATCATCTTAATTTCCCACAGAGCATCTACCTGCCTCTATATGGTCATGGTCACCTGCAAGGAGTCAATGTTCCAGATGCAAAGAACTATACACCTGAAATGCAGCTGCGCTGCTACTCCTTCATTTCGGTTATGTTGTTCATTAAGAGCAACAACAATGGTGTGAACTTTCATATTCTTCTTCCATGTCATTTCCTTGCAGATATGAAAATGCCAAACCCATGGGCTGAAATGTTTTCCACTACCGATTGGTGGAGAGAAGACAAACATGGTATTAGAGCAATATCTGAAAAGAGTACTCTCTCCAAATGGCTCTTTACTTCCAATGCTCCATTCTCAAATCCATGTATCCATCTTCCAAGTCTCTTGGATAGAAACAGAGTCACTGTTTGATCAGCAAAAAATTTTCTCAAACCGCACTCAAGAACATCCTTTTACAATTGTTCCAAGAAGAGCTGGTATCACTGCATCTCTTATTGTATCCAGTTGAATGAATGAATTCTAGGTGGTTGCTGATGAAGCTCGAGATGCCGTAAATCAAATGAAGTGTTATGTTGAAAACCTCTTGTAATTCTTGAAAAAGAGAAGAGACTCCAGTCTGTGGATTTCCTTCTAACTCTTGTGTATCAATGAAAAACACTTTCATCTTCAATCATTTGTACCTGCATTCTTTCATTACCTGCTTCAAATTTACTTAATCCAATGGGCCTAGTAAGCATAGTTTGATTTTTACTAGGATTATTACAAATAACCCTACAAACTTTGAATCTTTTAATTGCTCAATATTACCTAAATCATACAGAATGTATGTTTCATGAGCTGGAACTTGACTTTTATTCAGAGTTCCTTTGTCTTTTGTGGGCAGTTTAAAGTCATGTACGCCGGACATAAAGGGGCTAATGTTTAAGGTCGAAATAGCTTTGACCTAAATAGATTAGAATTGACACAATTCCTTGAAAGTTCATCTGAAAACATACTACCATACTCAAGTATGAGGGAAAATATGTAAACTATGGCTTAAGAATATTTGAATCTGAGGAATGATATGAAAAAAGATCTAAAAGGAATTAGAAGAAGTAGTTTCCAAGAATGAAGTTACTATTTTTTAACAAAAACCCGTTAGGGGGTTGAAATATGCAGGGCCACCTAAGGGCATTGGCTGCATGGTCAAATAAATAGCATCTTTTGGCTGACAAGTCTGTTATGTGGACTGTTTATGCAAGGCCACCTATGGGCACATGCTGCATAGTCAGGCAAAAGAATTCTCAGAAGTTTACTTTCCTAGTGCTAAAAGCCAGTGAAAGTTTATGGAGATTCAAATTTTCTAAAGTATAGAGTTTGTTGTATGGAAAGAGGTACTTGAATATGGAGAAGATATTTTCAGACAAGATTATCGAAGAACTGGATGAATATCACTCCTACAAAGGTCTGACCCAAACGTAGGGAAGAAGAATAAACCATAAACTTGAATACTTTCAGATCATGAAAAAGGATATGGAAAAAATATGTTAAGGATTTCTATTTTTTGCGGAACCCTACATACTGTCTTTTAAGACAAATAAGGACAAAAGAGGCATTCTTCCCATGAATGAAGTTACCATTATTTAACAAACCCGTTAGGGGGTTGAAATATGCAGGGCCACCTAAGGGCATTGGCTGCATGGTCAAATAAATAGCATCTTTTAGCTGACAAGTCTGTTATGTGGACTGTTTATGCAAGGCCACCTATGGGCACGTGCTGCATAGTCAGGCAAAAGAATTCTCAGAAGTTTGACATTTTTGTGACTAGAAGTCATGAAAAAGGGTTATGAAGATCTGAAAATATTTAAGGTTGGGATTATAACACATAAAGATGGGTATTGTCTAATGTATATAGAGATACATAGGTCAATGATAACCATAATCATGTTGTTGCTGGGTCCTGAAATTTTGGACTTCACTATGTATCTCATAAGAATGAGAATCAAGCCATATGTAGTTCTTGAAATGCAGTTTAACGTCATGCAGGACGAAAGTATGAGAGATCTTATTTTAGGGTCATAGAATTCGGACCATAATAACGAATACACAGTGTGTGTTTTCATGAGGACTTTTCAGCTAAGGGACTGAAAGTAAAATTTTGGGTTAGGCCCAAAAGACTTGGTACTGGATTCGAGGGATACTCGAATGTTCCTATGTATCTCATAAGGATGGGAATCAAGTCCACGTAGTTCTAGAACTACCCTTTGTACAAATTTGGTTCGTACATGTGAAGGGTGAAAGGGGACTTTAGTGCAATGATGGTTTAATCTAAGACAAAAAGTTTAGGTATTACCATGTATGCACGTAGTCTTTTGAAATGAAAACCATGATTGAAAAATCAATGTCAATAATAGTTCTCTCTCAAATGATGAAATCAAAGAAAATTGTAGTTTATTGTCGTACCATACAAAAGTGTTGCATAGTTTAACGTCATATAACAAGGACGAAAGTGAATCAATGTAAAGATATTGATTCTAGGTGCGGTTTCACGAATCAACATCATATGAGATGGTGGTGAACCGATGTGAAGAGATTGTTTTCGGGCTTAAACCCTGGGAGGTTGCTACATACCCAGCCTGGAGGGCAAGGATCAAAGTCCGTGTAGTTCAATTAAAGAATGAATTAATGATCAAGTTGTTCTTGGGGACAATGATCTAATAAAAAATGTTGTTGGGACATACACATGGTTAGGGGCCCAAAGATAGTGTTATGGTTGAGGTTTTCTCTAAGCTCACGTGAGTCATACTCGGTGTGAGAAACAAGAGATAACAACAACCTTAACGATGCACAACTTAATATCATGTAGGACATATAAAGGGACTATGCAGTTTAAAGTCTTGTAGTTAGGATTATTGGTGCTGCACAGTTTAGTGTCATGTAGCAGGGACAAAATAACAGTTTAATGTCATGTAGGACATATCAAGGATTTTCTGTACAGTTTAGCGTCATGTAGTTAGGACGATGGGGAAAATACAATTTAACATCATATTGGACGAAAGGGGGATTTTGCATTTTAATGTCATGCAGTAAGGACAAAAGAGTGTACCATTTTAACGTCATGTCGGACGAAAGTGCGAATAGTTTAAGTTCATATGCATGGACCGTGAATGGTGCAGTTTAATGTCATGCTGGACCTTTGAGATTATATAGTTTAACGTCTTTCCGGACATAAGGGACTTTTATACAGTTTAGCGTCCTGTAGTTAGGACGTCACAGTTTAATGTCTTGCTGGACGTAAGGGACTTGGAAATAGTTTATGGTCATATGCATGGACCAGGGGAGATGCAGTTTAAGGTCATGTTGGACGGTTTAGGGAACTTTTTCACAGTTTAACATCATGTTGGATGAATTTGCAGTTTAAGGTCATACTGGACCATTGCTGTATAGTTTAACGTCATATAGCAAGGACGAACTAGTGCTGCACAGTTTAATGTCGTGTTGCGGGGACAAGTTCTTTTCTACAGTTTAACGTCATGTTGGACTAAAGTGCAAATATTTTAAGGTCATATGCATAGACCATGGATGATGATGCAGTTTAAAGTCATACTGGACTATTTTTGTATGAACCAATTATAAGAGTCTTGGTTCTGGGGACCATATTTTGTGTTTATACAAAATATTTCTTCAGAAATCTGGCATTGGTTGGAGTCGTGATGAGTTCTCCATCCATTGAGATTAATGAATAAGCTCCATTGGAGTAGACCCTATGTATTGAATAAGGCCCTTCCCATTTTGGCTCAAGCTTGGGAGGTTTCTTTCCTGGTATCATTGGAGTTCTGAGAACTAATACCAATTCTCCCTGAATGAATGAACGAAGACGAACTTTTTTGTTAAAAGCTCGTGTTATTCGATTCTGATAGATTTCCAAGTGGTGCAAAGTGCACAATCTTTTTTCATCTAACTATTCCAATTCATTCAATCACATTTGGGATTGCTCATCTGTAGATAATTGATCACAAATGGCTACTTTGAGTGAGGGAAATTGAACTTCAATTGGCAAGACTGCTTCTGTTCCATATACCAACGAATATGGAGTTGACCGCATTGCATTGTGGGTGGTAGTCCGATAAGCCCATAAAGCATGAAAGAGTTTATCAGGCCATGACCTCTTATCTTTATCCACCATATTTTGCAGTATATTTGAAAGAGTCTTGTTAAAGGCTTCTATTTGGCCATTGGCTGCCGCATGATACCTAGATGAATGGTTGGATTTAATGTTGTATTCTTGATACAATTTCTTCACCTCAGAAGAACAAAAGTTGGTGCCGTTGTCCGTCAATATGGTATGAGGGACACCAAATCTAGTAATGATGTTAGACTCGATGAAGCTAACAACGCATTTAGAACTGACTTCTTTGAGAGGTACTGCTTCCACCCATTTGGAAAAGAAATCAGTAGCAGTAAGAATGTACTTAAACTGCTTGGTCGTAGTTGTAGGGTAAGGTCCCACCACATCCATTCCCCATGTGGCAAATGGCCATGAGTATTTAGCTGTATGAAGCAACTCTGGAGGTTGATGAATGAAGTTGGCATGTAATTGACATGAATGACACTTCTTTGTGAAATCAACACAATCTTGTATCATTGAAGGCCAAAAGTATCCAAGCCTTCGAATTTGATCAGACAATCTATGTCCAGACTGGTGGGCACCACATACTCCTGCATGCACTTCTTTCATGACAGCCATTGTCTCTTCACCATCAATGCATCTGAAGAGAACTCCATCAAAACCACGTTTGTAGAGAATTTTTTCTAGGTGGTTTGGGCTATCATAAAGAGTAAAATTGACCACACATCACCGGATTTGTTCTTTCTCGGCTCTATCAGGTGGTAGTGTTCCATTTTGAAGGTATTCCCTGATAGGTGTCATCCATACGGTAGTATGACCATATGGTTCAGGAATGGCACTAATTTCATTAATTTCCTATGTTCTGGCTTGAACATAAGGTGAAATTGCACGACGGTGGGCAATACTAATGGTTGTCTCGTCCCGATTTGGATCTGTTAGAGTTGTGGCTATATTAGCCAGTGCATCAGCTTGAGCATTTTGTGATCTTGGGACATAAGAAAATGTCGGTTCAGAAGGGAATTCTGCCATTAACTCTCTGACGTAATCATACAGAGGGATTAATTCTTCTTTTCTGGTGGCATAATCCCCATTGACTTGTTTGATTACCAGGTCTGGATCACCTTTCACCTTTAAGTGATTCACTTGTGCTTGGAGCGCTAACTCCAAGCCTGTAATGAGAGCTTGGTATTTCGCTTCATTATTAGTACCACCTTCCCACAATAGAAAGGAATAAGGTAACAATGCCTTATCTGGAGAAATGAGTACAATTCCTAAACCAACTTTGTTGAATTTAGGATTTTCCATTTTCATCCCTGTTGGACTTCTGGAAGCACCATCAAAATACATTTCCCATGTTTGAGGATTCTCTTGAATATAGAAAACTTCCTCATTAGGGAGTTCAATATCTGAAGACGTGTCTTCCATGGAAGGATGTTCAGCCAGGAAATCAGCCAGATCTTGACCCTTTATTACCTTTTGATACACATACTGAATGTCAAACTGTTGCAAAATAACTGCCCACCTTGCTAGACGTCCTGTAATCATTGGATGACTAAGGATGAATTTGAGCGGATTATTGCGAGATACCAATTGGACCTCGTGATGTTGCAGGTAGTGTCTCAGTTTCTGAACTGCAAATATTAATGCTAGGCAGCACTTCTCAATACTTGAATACTGGGTTTCTGCTTCAAACATAGTTCTACTGAGATAGTAGAGGCTATTTTCATTCCCAGCATCATTCTTTTGGGCTAGAAAGGCACCCAATGATCGCTCTAGAGCTGTCATATAGAGGATAAGTGGTCTTCCTTCAACAGGTGGCATGAGTACTGGTGGACTCAAGAGGTATTTCTTGAGAACATCAAATGCTTCTTGACATTCTTCAGTCCACTGGTAAGTGACTCCTTTTTTCAATAATTTGGTAAAGGGTAAACTTTTACCCGCCAAATTGGCAATGAAACGCCGAATATAGGCTAAGTGTCCTTGAAGTCCTCTTAATTCTTTCAAATTCTGAGGAGGTGACATACCAAGGATTGATTTGGTCTTCTCATGATCGACTTCAATACCACGATGGCGTACAACAAAGCCGAGGAATTTTTCTGAGGTTACCCCCAAAAGCACATTTTAAGGGGTTCATCTTCAAATTATGTTGTCGAAGTTTGTGGAATATGACTTCCAAATCAGCCAAGTGATTAAAACGTTGTTTGGATTTAACCACCAAATCGTCTACATAGCATTCAACAAATTTCCCTAAGAAAGGTTTGAAGATATGATGCATGGCGCGTTGATATGTTGCACCTGCATTCTTTAAACCAAAGGGCATCACCCGGTAACAAAACACACCTTGAGGGGCTCTGAAGGCTGTAGATTCCTCATCTTCTGGGGCCATTCGGATCTGATTATATCCAGAATATCCATCCATGAAGGAAAGTACTTCATAACCAGCTGTTGCATCAATTAAGAGTTCTGTAATCGGAACTGGGAAATCATCTTTAGGACAATACCGATTAAGATCTCTGAAATCGATGTAAACCCTGATTTGTCCGTTCTTTTTCTTTACAGGGACAATATTAGCCAACCACTTGGGATATTGAAATTCTCTGACGAAGTTAGCTTTGATCAGCTTATCCACTTCAGCTTCAATTTTGGAAGCATAGGTTGGGTGTGTTCTTCTCGCGGCTTGCTTAATTCCTCGATGTTCTTTTGGTAAACCCAAATGATGAGTAGAAATATCAGGATCAAGCCCATGAATTTCTGTATAATTCCAAGCAAAAATATCTTTATTTTTCTTTAGAAAAGAAATATACATCTCTTGCTCTTCAAGGGTCATGGCCACACTAATTAAAGTGGGGCGTGGATCTTTCTCTGTACCCATATTTATTTCTCTGATTTCATCCACAGTGGTAGAGATACCCTCTTCAAATGCTGGAGGAGCATCTCTAAGATCTTCCTCTTCCTCTTCATCATGTGTTATTTCTTCCGTTTCAACTTGCATAGTAGATGACAAAACGAAATTTTCATGATCATAAGAGATATCAAAATTTTCACATTTTGAAGAAGAAGCTTCCATTTCCGACCCTATTGATGATAAAGGACCTTCTTTGGGAAATAAAGAGGAGATGATGGATTGAGAATCGACATCATTATTCACCTCTGGTGTTTCTAGAACTTATTCTGGCCTGATTGGCAAAGTATAGACTTGTTGGATTGCAGCAGATGAAATGAAGACGTCGCCACTTATGCTTTCATCACTGTTTGGTAGGTTACCAATTTCTCCCATGTTGTCTGGATCGATTGTCGTAACTGACATTATGGATCTTTCCATAAGAGTAATTTGATTTGGGCCTATTTTGTCAATTTGACTGATAGGTAACACATAATCTGTACTCACATGTGTAAATGGATTTATTGTAATTTTCTCCAAACTATATGGAGCATTAACTTTGGTAATTTCCTTCATTGTAGATTTTTCTCTTCCCTTCATGTGATAAAATTCTGCCTCAATGTATTGAGACTCACATGTCTTGAACGGGGCCTTATCACCATACAATGTTCCAACTTGACCATTGAAACAGTATTTGAGACATTGATGGTATGATGAAGGAATAGCTGCATGCTGATGTAGCCAGGGTCTTCCAAGCAAGACGTTGAAAGCTGAGTCTTGATCAACAATCATGAAATCCGAATTGGATACAAGATCTCCAAACTGGGTTCTGAGTGTAACTTCGCCCAGTGGTTCTTGTTCATTTTTATCATATCCTTGTAACATCATGGTAGATGGAGATAAATCAGATTCCATGAGACCCAATCGATGAAGTGTACGAATGGGCATGAGGTTGACTCCTGAACCATTGTCAATGAAAACTCTTCGGATATATACACCATTGACTTTGCTAGATAAGTAGAGAGGTTTTATGTGCCCATGCACAACATCATCTTCATCTTTATCAGTAAAATATATCACTGCATGGAATTCTGCAGGATTATTCTCTATGTGATAGACTTCAGCTGCAGCAATTTCAGCTTCAAACTCCTGAGGACTTGACAAAGCTTCGATGAGTGCTTCCCGAAGATCTTTTGACAGATTCAAAGCATCCAAAATTGATAACTTGGCTGGTACTTGGGCCAAGTGTTTCAATATATCATACTTTTGATCTAGAGGTCTGCGTTTCCCAACAGGAATATGAGGTTTAGCAGGTACCTTGGAAGCAGATGCTTTGGAAGCTGATGCATCTTGTATTGGGATAGAAGTTTGCAACATCCTTGGTTTTGGAAGATTAGACTGATTAGATCTATTTACTTGCTGAGATAAAGAAGATGGAACCTTTAATCGGTCTTCCAAAATAACTATGCCAAAACTGAGTTGGCCATTGACAGAAGAACTTGCTTGTTCTTTTTGAGCTCGCTGAAGGGCTCTACCACGAGTTTCTACTGCATACACAGTGCTAGCAGGGGTAGAATTGGAGTAGTGGCTTTGGAAAGATCCACGTCTTCATCTGTATCCTGAACCTATGGAACTTCCTCGGATTCCCTTATTTGATACAGGGAATTCAGGCTCATCAAGACTGGAATATGGATCTGTTAATTGAATCATATTAACAGAACCGAAGATTAACTCTTCGTCTGATAAAGACCCTGCCTAACTAGCCTGTTTAGGCTATGCCGTTTGATGGGGCGGTGCCCGTGGCTTTGAAGTAGATGGCATGAAATCTGCCAGAGTCAAAGACAACTTAGGCCTCAATACATACTCATCTTCTTCTGATCCCTCTTTCTTCTTTGAATTGCGCTTCCCTTTTGAGGATTTGTCTTTTGATGGAGGCTTCACTGTAGCTTTTGTAGGATACACAACTGGCTTCTTCAATTGTGTTCTCAAAATGGCATGGGTCCGATTGATTGTCTTTCTGACCATCCAATCATCATATTTTTGCGCAGTTTTGCTTCTGACTTCCTGCCACTCTCCTCCTTCCTCTGGACCTGTAGCGGTAACACACGCTACATGAGCTGAAGAACCCTTCAATTTGACTTGTCCCAAGTCGACCATCTTTTGCAGGAGGTCTTTAAAGACAAAACACTCCTTGATGGGATGCCCCAACATTTGATGAAAGGGACAATAATTGGGACGGTCTTCATCTCCTTCCTTGTTTGGCCTCTTGGGCACTGGTAGTTGAACCAAATTATTTTCCAGAGATGAAATGAAGTAACCAGGAACTTGCTCATTTCGGAAAGAGTATGTTTTACTCTTCATATCCTCAAATTGTTTTCTTCGTTGATCTCTTTGATCATTTGGACAAAACGGCCTTTGTTGTTGGCATTCAGGAGGTAGAGTCCTTCAAGAATATGAACGTTTTGAAGTAGATATAGGTACAGGTGCTTGTTTAATCATAACTGTAGCAGTTTCTACTTTACCCATTCTTCTTCCTGGAGCTGATGGAATTACACGAGATTTAACCTTAGCCTGTATAAGGGAATCTTCAATCTACTGAGCGATTGAAGTAAGGTCTCGAAACCCTCCTGTGTATTTCACAGGGATCAATGGCGTGCGTAATTCATCACGCAAATTTTCCACACAGATTGGCAACAGCTCTTCCTGAGGGAGTTCTAAACTCAGGGAATACGTTAATCCCTTCCAGCGAGCAATGAAATCAGAGACTCTTTCATTCTCCCTTTGTTTTCAGTTGGTAAGATCGAAAACTGTCGTTTTTGGAAAAGTTGAGTTGAACTGAAGAAGGAATTTTTGACGAAGATCCTCCCATCCGATGATTGACTGGGATTGCAAGCTTGTTTACCAGACAAAAGCTGGTCCTTGCAAGGTTCGCACGAAGCATCTGATTTTCACTACTTCTTGCTTCTCTGGAGTTCCCATCATAGGATCACAACAAGACACGTAATGTGTCAAATGTTGTTCAGGGTCGCCTGATCCATTGAAAGTAGGGAAAACGGGGTTTCCAAAACTGGATGGAGGAGAAATTGAATCTACCCATTCAGGGTAAACTTTCTTTTCAAGTTGAACTTGCGCCCGTTTCCCTTCCATAGTTTCTAACCGATCTGTTAATGACTCAATAGTAGTTATTAACTTTTGAGAAACATCAGGTTGAACTTGGTTTTGGTTAGGTGCAATTAATGGAGCTTGGATAGACGTGGTGGTTGGTGTTGCAACTGATGGTAGCACTGCCAACCGTTGTTGCGCTTGACCCACGGGATTAGACCTTTGAGGGTGTACTGATAAAGGAGGATATTCTTGATCCATCTCAGTAACTGCAACAAATTCCTTCGGTTGTCGAACTTCAGCATTCTTAAGAAGAAGACTACTCTGAAGTAGTTCTGCATTCAACCTTCTTAATTATTTCATTTCTTCCTCTTGTTGTGCAAACCTTTTCTCTAATGAGAGCGATTGACCTTCTCCAGAGGAAGGATATGTAACCTGATTCTTTCCCTTCCCTTTGTTGGATACCTTTTGGAGGGAGGGAAGTGGATTACCTAGGTTCTGAGTAATCCTTTGACTTTGTGTACGTGCACCTTCTTCATTTGTATCGGTGCGTACATTTTCTTGAGCAGGACGCTCTTCATCTGAGTCCCCTGAGTGAGTCTCCTATTGTGGATTAGCAACAACGGCATTGATGACATTGATTGATGCATAATGCATCGCATCCCTTCTATCAATATTTCTGTGATATTGTCTTTTTTCATGTCTTTGATGAGACATTGCCTTTTTTTGATTCAATCCTTTAGGAATTTCTTAATGAGCTATAATTTGGAGGGAATCTCCTGATAATTTGGCTCTTCGTTCCTCTTGGGGCTTCTTCCCCAATTGAGAAAAGACTGATATCCTCTGAGAAGGGGATTGATGATTTGAAAGATTCCCCAGTCTCGGGAACTGGGGATGTTCCTGCTGATTCCGCTCAACTCCTTGAATCCCATTTGTTGACTCTGAGGGTTGGGTTAGAGAAGTCCCCAGTCTGACAAGCTGGGGTGGCTCTTGACATGCTACGTCTGAGATCTTCTTAAAAGATCTCTTGATCTTGTGAATCTTAGTTCGGAAATTAGATGGATGCATTAACCTGTATCCACTTTTATCACCTGGTTCAACAGACCGTTGGATGATTTCCGAGACTTCTGTCATTTGATGACATGTTTGCTCCATACGAGAGGCTTGTGCAATATTATCGCCTTCTTGATGTAGGAGCAATTCAACAACTTGTTCTCTGTGCAATATTCTCGCCTTCTGTCATCTGATATGAATATCAGATGAGGCATTGGCAATTAACTGACGCAATTTTCTTAGTGCGCCAAGGCATGAACGTTGAAGGGTTCTCTGTTGTTTTTCTACCTTCGGATACCAAGAGACTGATAGAGATACCAAATCAATCTGACATTGTATCCCTTCTATTATCTTAAGATGATTTTCATATTCATCATAAGATAATATCTTCTTCTTTAATTGACAAAGAGTTTTCCATATATTGAGACGAATATCATGGATTCCATCATCAGTCAACATCTTTGGAATGTCGTACTGGAAGTCAGCCAAAGGCCAAAACATGACTGGTACTTCACCTTTTGCCAGTTTTTTCCTCATGTTCATCATTTCCTCTTTATCATTAAATGAAGATTCTTCTACCTGTTTTGACCAGAGTTGGTGTTTCCTTGTTGCTTCATCGGATTCAACAAGATTGGTAGAGAGATCATTAGTCAATCTAGAAGATGCATGACTTAGGGGTGGTTCGGATTATGACCTACACCCTGGGCTATCTTCTGATTGAGAAAGTATTTCACTTGTTAGAGATAAAGCATCAGACATGACTGGTTTCGCATTTGCAAGTGCCTCAAGATAAGAGGGATTTCTCGGCACTACATTTTCCACTAGAGTATTTTCTTGGCAATGTGAATCACTACTGCGGAGAGGAATTTCGCAGAGAAATTCATCATCGTGGGGAGGACCACCATAATGGGTTACAGCAAAAGATGAGATATCTTGATCCTTGGTCTTCTGACCACATAGAGGGTTCCTGTGGCTCTCATCTGAAGAAAAAACTTCAATATTGACCGAATTTTCATGAGGCAAGCCTTCATGAGGAAGTGTCTGTTGAAGACCTTCAGAATTAATGTTCCTATTATTGGGAACTGAGGGAGTAGAATCTTGAATTCTGACAGATAAATGTCTGAGGGCTTCAAGAACTCCAGCATCGAGCAAGGCCTTGTTGTAGATTGGCCTTGGATCTCCTGACTGTGTTGGGAGGATATTTTTCTTAAATGCCTTCTTACTCTCTTTGGAAACCACTTGTTGACAAAAGTGGTTACTCTGAGCAGGTGTATGTGCCTGATCAGGAAAGATGGTCAGGTTAGGCTGACGATCTCCACTCAAATCAGGTGTATGTGCCTGACTTGGTTGTCCGTATGATATGGGGGAGTATGCCCCATGACCCTCTTGGACTGGAACAGATGTGTGTGTCTGTTCCGGAGTGAATCGTTGATGTGTCACTCCACTGCTAGGGAGAGATTTATGTGTCTGTCCCTGAGATGATGTTGAAGCTGTTATGATATCCTGGAAAGCATCCAGAATATGAGCAGGAATTTGCTTCTGCTCTTTCACCATTGATAAAAAATGTTTGGTGACTTCAGCCGCCGGAACGGGGATATACGTCCATTCCGGGTTTGGAGTAGGTGTATGTGCCTGCTCCTGTCCTCCTTTTCCTGTCAGTGAATCCTGACAGTACTCAAGTGTGGAGGTAGAGAGTTGAGTCTGCCTCCTGTTTGTCGTCGGGGCTTTCCGACTAACTTCTCTGTGTGCTACCAAGCGCGACTGTTGGTAGGCTTGATTAGTATTAGCAGGTGTATGTGCCTGCTGATTACACTTCGCCAAACGCGGTTGACGAGATCCATCATATGTAGTCAGACAAGCCTGCTGACTAACTCATGATGCATAAGCAGGTGTATGTTCCTGCCTATAGTACTCCGCCGGAATTGCCTGGTGGGATTGGCTTGATGCTGCCAGACGAGTCTGCTGGATAGCGGAATTAAAACGGACAGGTGTGTGTGCCTGCTTGTTGTTTGCCACCAAGTTAGGTTGGTGGACTTCTCCGGAGATGGCAGGGATGACCACCTTCCTATTGTTAACCAGATTCCGTCTCTGGCGGTTCATCCTGCCTGCTCGGGTTCGAGGAACCTGAGCTGAATGCCTGGAGTCAGTACCCTCATCATGTTGAGGGTGCACTACCGCACGAGTCTGGCGGCGATTGTTGATGGGATCCCTCGGGAAGGACTCCTGTCTTTTTGAATTAAGGCCCTGCGGGACCTGCTCATTTACTTCCTCAGAGTAAGGGAGTGAATGGAAATTGCGTTCCAGGGATAACGACCTGAAACGGTTGGAGACAGTAGTCAGCACCGTCTGCTTCTTGATCACTGGCTACCGTTGTCCGGACGACCAGGTAGAGTTTTTAACTTGGAGGGCTTGACGAGCGACCTCCAGAGTTGGGATAGTACCATTGCGACGGTACTCCTTAACCAGTGCATTAGAAACCCAGCGTTGAAGACGCTGAGTTGGTGATGTCATCCTCAGAGCGGACGACGTTCCAGCAGGAGTAGCAGCATTGGTTTTCACAGCAGTAGACCTCACAGTAGAGGTGTTTATAGCAGTAGTATTCACAGGGGTGAATTTAAGGAAAGCCATTTTGCAGAAGATCTTGAGAAAAAAGTGCCTGTTCCATATAACAGACATAATCAAGATGAATCCGGCCACTGCATCTTTTGGATGATCATATGTCAATGATTGCTTTGTTGGCCCAAGGGGCCTAACAAATAAGAAGCAGATCACTTTAACTTGGTTAAGGATTCACGTTGGGTTCACCATTTTTTGTTTCGCACGGAATCCGGGGATGACCTCCTGGACGGGAGATTCAAACGTTCCGATCAGTTTCTAATGGGTTTGTTCGTAGAACCGGAAACATCCAATGATTCCACATTCGTTTGGACCTACTTTCCAAAGGTAGGCGCTCATTAGCTTGTGAGCTAATGAGGCTTTGGAATTTGCATTGGTCGAGAGGATGGGAGGTCGGACTCATAACACCTTTTTTAGGGGAATTATTGTCTACTCCGGGACTCTCTTTATAGATTTATGTTATGTTCGTGAATCCTTATTACATTACCAAGTATAAAATGAGCTTTCCTTCAGTTTAACAATCAATGATTAAATATGTAAGAAATTTAGAGAATCTTTTATATGTATTTGAGGTTCTTCATCAATAGAGAATCATCTGTATCTATTTAGAGATTCTTGGTCAATGGTATCCTTCAAAACATTTATATAAAAGTCTCTTGGTCATTATGATGACTAGGCTGGTTTTAAAGCCACTCAGTGAGGCACTTGAAGTTTATCGTCATTCAGAAGGACAATGAATTACTTCAGAGTTGGGATCGAACCCATAGATGGGCTACCTATGTATCCTTTGTTTTGAAAAAGGAATCAGAACCCACGTATTTCGTATAAGGGTATGATGTTTATGATTGATGGTTCAAAGCAGGATGTCACAATTACTTTTACACTCTAAGCTCATGTGAGTCATGCTCGGTGTGAGAAACAAGAGGTATTAGTAAAACTTAGACAATTGTTCCATGAAATATGCAATCATAAGAAATGGTTTGGGGCTTATGTATGTATGACTGCCCAGATAGATAAAGATTTAGGATTCACTTTTAGGGAGAAAATCCATGAACAGGGTCCATAAAGGTATATGTGCTTCATGGAGATTTTGAATACTCTAATCTTGGGGCTTACTCCTAAGGAGGATGCCCAAGTTAGGAGGGGATTTATGATTGGGTTTTACTCCTGAAAAGGAAACCCAAATCAAGGGTAAATTAGGACTGGTTAAAGAGAAATTAGGGGACCTGGGGATTATTCCTGAAAAGGAAGCCCAAGATTATAACTGGGTTTTATACTTGAAAAAGGAGACCCAGGTTAGGGATTAAGGTTTGGGGCTTACTCCTGAGGAGGATGCCCATATTTGAGGTTGGGGCTTACTCCTAAGAAGGATGCCCAAATTAAGGGACTCGGGGCTTACTCCTAAGAAGGATTCCTAAGTTAAGGAATTAAGGTTTGGGGCTTACTCCTGAGGAGGATGCCCGAGTTTGGGAATTTTAAGAATTTGGGGCTTACTCCTAAGGAAGATGCCCAGATTAAAGGACTTATAACTGGGGATTATTCCTAAAAAAGGAGACCCAAGTTAAGTATTCTCTCATCTTAAAAGGATGAGGTTGAATGAATGAACTCTCCATATTTTGTGACATAAGGATATTTAAATCACTGGGTTTTGAGAGATATTCCACAGAATTCCTTTCAGATAAGGAAGTCAAATCAAGAAATCGTGCAATAAATGGCTTTGAAGAGTGTCGTGAAGACTGAATCTTGAAAAGGAAAGGTGTAATGGCTTAAGAGGGGTAAATGGGCAAGATGGGCACCCAAAAAGGTAGGGGCGCGCAAGTCTTGGAAGGCACACAAGTATTGCGGCGGCGTGCAAGTATTGGTCGCGCAGGTATACTTGCGCGACATGTGGGATACTTGCGCGATTCTCAACCATCATTAAAATATTTGAGCGACTCTTTATAAATCCCTTTAGAATCCTCTTGAGGTTCTTCCAGAAAAGGGACGCGCAAGTTCTATTGAAGGAATAAGGAAGCGCGCAAGTGTTGATGAGTTTCAACACTTTGGCCTTCCTTCTTCTCTTTAGATCTCCCGTTCTAGGTAAGAAATTACCTTAGAACTGTTTCGGAAGCTTTGAGAAGAGACTTGGGCGTCGAGAGGTTCAATCTGAGTTTCTGAAAAAATATCTTCTTGAATGGGGGGCCCACAGGGTCTATTTATAGGCAGGAGAAGACCCCGGGCGGTTACCGGGCGGTTATCACTTAGGTCGCGCAAGTCACTTGCGCGCCAAGGTGCGTTGCGCAAGTCCACTTGCGCAACAGTGATATAACTTGCGTGGTGCAGTTGCTGTTGATCCTTTGTTCATGCCTTTGTCGATTTTTGATATTTTCTTCAAAGGTTGAATCACTTTGAGCTCAGGTATTTCCCTTTTCTGATCTTTAGATTCTGTGACGAAAGGATCGTCAACAGACATCATAAAACTTCCATATAGGAACCATAAGTGGCTAGAGAACACTACCAGGACACTGGTGATTGGCCATTACCCTCTATTAGGTATAGCATCGTAAAACAAACCTAGCGATGTTCATATTCATCCCTGGCCACCATAACTATCGGCTGATGTTTTGGTATATCATTTTCACACCAGCATGTCCACACATTTAGAAGTATTTAATTTCATAATCATCTCCTCTCTAATATAATAAGGGACTACTAATTCACCATACACAAGGATCACATCATAATTGTCTAACGACACCTCAGTATTGAGTCACCTCCAGCTAGTTATTCCGGCATCACAGCACACTCCGGTGCAATATACAAATTATCCTTCACCCAGTATACAATATAATATGTGATCATTAAAGGGTCACAATTGATAGACCCATAATCCTCAGAATAACCCATCATCTGGTTATCTAATAAACTCATCAAGTGTCACTACTCCTTTTAAGGTCACTCACCAAACTCAATTTCTACCTTCATCTTACATATAAGAGTATATACAATGAAATTTTCCTTCATTAGTGCATATTCCATCTCAAACTCAAACATCTATAGATACTCCACCCAAATACTCTTCATCAGATTCAGGTCACACTCTTTGAATATTTAATGAAGGTTCTTGTTGTCATTGTAGAAAACCAACCTATCATTAAAGAAAAGGTGTTGAAAAAAATCTAGAGCATGAACCATGGATTCCATCTCAAAATTGTTAGTAGAGTAGTTTAACTCATGGGTTCATGGATAAAGTGGCACATAATCTACTATATGAACCCTCTATATCAGTAATTCTCCAAAAATAACTCCTAAAACTTCATAGTACATGGATCTTTCTTGGGGAGTATCTGTACTGGAGCTATAGTCAACCTCCTCTTCAAGTTAAGAAATGCATCTTTTCACTGGTCCAACAACTAGAACTTTACTCCCTTATTCATCAATAAATTCATAGGTGCTATCAATTATGATATGTCCTACATAAAATTTAAATAATATCATGTTGAGCCCAAAAAATCTTAAAATATCAAACATGTTCCTAGGATGTGTCCAAGACATCATTGTCACTACTTTCTATGGGTGCACTGATATACCTATCTCAAACACCACATTCCCAAAGAACCTCACCTCATGAATCCAAAAGTTACACTTTGACATCTTGGTGTAAATTTTATGTGATTGAAGCTTACACAAGAATATCTAAAGATGTATATCATGTTGCTCCGGTGTCAGTGAGTATATAAGGATGTCATCAATGAACACCATGATGAATAATTTTAGGTGAGGGTGGAATATCATTTTCATGGGATCCATGAACATTTCTAGAATTTTCTTTATTTTGAATAGAATTACTAGATACATGTACATCCTATACCTACTCTGAAATGAAATCTTCTGTATTTTTACCTCTCTAACCCGTAGTTTGTGATAGTTTGATCAATGATCAATCTAGTATAACTATAAAGACTAAACCATATCATGTATAAATATTACATATTAAAATAAAAATATTCATTACATGACATAATAATCCATACCATAATCACTTAGATCTAGTGCCTTTGGAAACTTGGACCCATAAACAACGGTTCCATAAGTGAGCAACGACATCACCCACTATGTTATTCATAACTAGAACCATTCTTAAGAATATCATTCATAAAACCTATAATTATAACTTGGGGAAATGAAAAAGAATAAAGTGTTATATCATATGTTCAATAAGGGTAAATAAGGGATATATCCACATATCATGAGAAAAAAGGGTAAGAGAACAAGATAATAAAATTTTAAAATCATACCCTCCATATCATATATCATAAACATTGAGTCATAGCATAAATCTTGGAATTCCATAAGACATGAATCATAAAGGATTCAAAGAAAATGATCCATGAGAAAATAACATTGGCATAAGACTCTGATTTATGTAATACACATAAGAATATATAATCACTTCCTTGGTAATCAAGGCTCATTTTCAAAACTATCATAGTGGAATGGGTTAACTCCTCAAACCATCATAGTTGTCAAGGTTCACTTCCATGATTATCATTGTAGATATATTCCATTACTGAATTGGATTCACTCCCCATTCCATCCCTATTTATCTCATTATATATGAATATTTACCCAATTCATTGGAGGGAGAGATAGGTCCCACCCATCACATAGTGAAAATCATTCATATGTGTGCCACAAGATCCAAAAATATTCATTATATCTAAACTCATGAAAAGAAATGGGTTTCATAAACATTACATAATAACATAACCTATGGAAAAGAAACAATTTTTATAATCATCTCAACATTTAGTCAAAACATAACTGATGGACAAAGAAGTAGGTTTCATAGGAATTTTATCATGGTGTAACCCGTATAAAAAGAAGAAAAATTTCATAATCATATTTACATCATAAACATAAACCATTAAGATAAATAACTGGAATGATATCCTTTGATCATATCACTATTAATTCATGAGTAACATAAAATTATTCCATCTTATATAGAAATTGATTTTAAAAGATCACTTGTAACATTTCTTGAGGAAAATACCCTTTTCAGTTTGAAAATATCTTTTTAAAGATAAAAAATCAAAAAAAATCCAAAATTATTTTATTTGAAAGTAAATTTGGAAACTTATACAGGAGTCTTTAAATTATTGATCAGTCATGGAGTCTTGATATACCATTCAAGACATACACATTAAAACAATGATTCCTTTCACATTTTCAATAAAATCCATACTAGCCTTGTTTTGACAATAACATGAAGATTACTTTTAAAATATTTTGTAAAAACTAAAAAATGGGTAATAAATATTTAAAAAATCCTTTATGTAATGTTAAAAACATTTCTGAAATCATTTTTATATAATGTGGTTTTTGAAGAAAACAGGTTTTCGACTGAAGAGAGAAATAAAGATGATTTTTCTTAAAAAATATTTTCACCTCGTTAGTGAAAAAAGAGATTAAAATGATGTGTAAATATATATTTTCATGAAAAAATTAGGGGATAATAAAATCCAAGAGTTTATTCAGATATGTATTGTAATATATCATCATCAAGAACATAATCATTAAAAATCCTGATAAATAATGGGATTGTATCATAAAACCCTTACCACTTTGGTAACATTGAATCATAAGACCCATAAAAGAATAAAATTAAAGAAAACTTATAATATCATGAGAATAAAAAAATTAATTATATTACATGTCAAATGGTTTGTATATACACCTCATAAAATAAGATAGGTGTATCACATAACATATGTCTCAAAGAAGGTAAATTGAGACAAAAATCTCTTACCACTTTCGTAACTTTTGAACTGCAAACCCCTTGAACAAGAGATACTCAAATGGAAATGTAAATCCCAAAAACATTAAGGATAATAACCATAAAATACATTCATGGTAAGTATATACACCACATAAAAAAAGAGTTGGTGAATATGGAATGTGTATCAAAGAAGTAAAAAGTGGGATGTAAATCCCGTACCAAAAGTCTCAACTTCCTTTGTACACGTTCAAACCTAATATGTAATAAATATAAGTTCAATATATATCTATTATGGAACCATAATTATATATATAATACCAAAAAATTTACATCTTAATAGATGAATATTCATTATATAACATAACGATCTCTTCCAAAATAGTTCAGTTCTTATGCCTTCAAAAACTTGGACACATAAACAAATGGTCCATAAGTAATCTATGTCATATCCTATAATTTTATTCATAACTAGAACCCTTATTAGACATATCATAAATAATACCTTTAATCAGAACCAAGGAAAATTAAATGTAGTAAATAGTGAGCTAAGATTCTCAATAAGGCTAAATAATGGAGATATCAACATATCATGAGCATAAAGGTATGAGAACACAAGAATAACATTTGAAAATAATACCCTGCGTAGCATAGATAATAAATATTCATTCATGGAATAAATATTAAAATTTTATAATACGTTAATCATAAATAAATCAAATAACATTATCCATGAAAACAAAACATTTTCATAAGACATAGATTTTTAGAATACAAATAATCATAGAAAATCATTTCCTTATTAAGTAAGGATCATTTCTAAAACTATCATAGAGTAATGGACTCACTCACCAAACCATCCAAGTATTAGAGGTTCACTCTAAATACTATCATAGTGGATAGAGTCCCTTACTAAACTGGGTTCACTCCCCATTCTATCTATGTTTATTTCGTGACATATATATCTTTACCCAATGAATTGGAGGGAGATATAGGTCCCACCTTTCACATAATAAAAATCATAAATTTCTGTTCCACAAGATCGTAAAACATTTAACATATAAGAACCCATGAAAATAAATGGGTTTTATAACAAAATTATCATAGTATAACCTATGGAAAATAAACAGGCCTTATAATTATTTTATCATTTCACGAAAACATAACTTTTGGAAAAATAATTGAGTTTTATAAGCATTTTATATTGTTATAAACCATGGAAAAAGAAGAAGGTTTCATAAGAATATTTTCATTATCAGTATAAACCATTAAGAGAAATAATAATAATGGTATCCTTATATCTTATCCACGGTAATTCATAAGTATCATCAAATTATTTCGTCTTATATAGAAAATAATTTTGAAAGATCGCTTGTAACTTGTATTGTGTTAAATACCCTTTTCATATTGAAAATCACTTTTTAAAACTGAAAATTCATAAAAAAATTCAAAATAATATTATTTGAAAATAACTTTTCCAAAATATAAATTAATATTTAAATAATTTATTGGTCATGGCTATGGAAAATATTGTACAATCCATACACATTAAAACAATGATTTGAAATGATCCTAGTTTTGAAAATGATATGGAGATTAATTTTAAAATAAAATTAAAAATTAAAAGATGGGTCAAAATTATTTAATAAATAATTTAAGAGATGTTAAAATAAATTAAAACATTTTTAGAAAATATGGTTTTAGAAGAAAAAGTATTTCGACTGAAGATATAAATAATGATGATTTTTCTTAAAACAATCTTTTGCACTCTTGAGTACATAAAGATAGGAAAATTAAGGGAAATATATATGTTAAATAAATATTTATAGGAGAAGAAAAATCATTATTTTATTGAGATATTTATTTTAATATTTTATCATTTGAAACCAAATCAAAAACAATCCCGATAAACAATGATATTGTAACAAAAAACCCCTCCACTTTGGTAACATTGAATCATAAGAACCGCGAATGAATAAAATTAGATAAAACTTATAATATAATGAGAATAAATTAATTAATGATATTAAATTTCAAAGGTATTTTATATACCCCTCATAAAATAATATATTTTCATAACATAACATATGTCTCAAAGAATGAAAATTCAGACAAAAATCCCTTACCGCTTTGGAAAATTTTGAAGCGTAAACCAAATGAAAAAGAGATAATAAAATGGATATATATATATATATATATCCCAATATATTTCATGATAATAACCATAAAACACATTCATTGGAAGTATATACACAATATAAAAGAAATAGGTGGTGAATATGGCATGTGTCTCACATAAGTGAAAATTGAGACCAAATTTCTTACATTAAGACTAGACATCCTTCATTCATGTTAAAACATATTATTCAATAAATATAGGTATACTATAAATATATTACATAACCATAATTATATATATCAAACCATATATAATTTAGTTATGACCTTTTATTTTCCATTTAAAAACATTTCCATGTTAAAGTCATGTTTCTATCAATAATTTCATTATTTTTTGTGTAGGTTTTGATTTTTCATATTTGGTCATCTTACTTTGATCATGGTTCCATAATATATAGATTGTTAAAAATTATATAAATATCATATATATTCATTATATATTTATTTATATTAATCCAAAAATGTTAGATATAGAAAATGAAATACATCATTCATGGGGATGGTACGTCGTATATACGCATGAACGTTCTTTCCATTTTATTGATAGATGAAATGAAAGAAATATAAATAATATATTATTATAATAGACTGTTTTTATGTTTTATATATCACATATATTCATTAAATATAACTTAATCACCTTCCATGTAATGTGCTAGTGAAAAATGGATCACATCGCTTCCCTAGGTGGCAGTCCGCCATATACACGAACAAATTTGTCGTATCCCCCATAGAATGGAAAGTAAGAAGATATATGTGATATAATAATTAGAAAATTATATTTATGTTTAAAATATAATATATATATATATATACTTTATATCTATCATCATATCTAAATGTGATAGGTGTTGATGGAAAACTTATCACATCAGCTAGTGAGGTGGTATTTCGTCAAACACACGAGCGGCCTTATCGTTTCCCGTTTGAGGGAAGAGTAGATGGTTATAGATATTAAACTTAACATAATAACTTATCAATATATTTAATATACTTAGGTTTTTATATAATAATGGTTTAAAAAAATTTAAAGAGTTTGACGAAGAAATAAAACAAAATACTCGATTAGGGATGTTACCTCTTCTTCAGACAACTTCTTTTGGTCTTCACCAAAAGGGATCTTAGTTAATCTTTATAAAAAAAGGATTATAGGATGAGAGGATGGAATTAATTGATTAATTTTTCTAGATATTTACTGAAATAAATGGTTTCTTATGTGGAATAGGAGACAAGAGTAGTGTCCATTTATAAGTGAGGTGAGTGGCACACTTGTAATTTTTTAAAAGAAAAAGGTATACCCACATTTTTATCATTATAAAAGTCTCCAAAATTGACCATTATAGATAATAGAAGATATAAGGTATAAATATTTTGAAAAAATTTGTTTTTTAATAGTTTTTGGATATTTTCATCCCTCTTATTTTTAGTTTAACTGCGTTGTAAATCCATTTTAACTTTAATAACTGTAAATAATTTTTATTATTTTTACTATTCATTATTGTCAAAAATTAAGTTAACCTTATTAGATAATATAAATTATGATTATTCTAAATATTAAATCCATTTTTTAAAAATTTAATTCTTATAAGTGGAAATTTTTAATTTAAAATTAATCCTGATGACGCGAGGAGAAAATGGATTTTCAAAGAGAACATTTCATAAGTAGAGAAAGTTTTAATATAGAAAAATAAAATTGATTTCAATGGATAAAATTTAATTAATAAACATATAATTTAAATAATATTCCTTTTAAACCCATTTTAAAACAAAACTAAATCATATAAATTCTTGTAATGAAAAGGATTATTTTAATAAAAACAAAAAAATCACTATTCATTGAAAAACAATCATTTCAGAAAAAACAAAAAACAACTAACCCTAGGATAATTTTGAAACGGTGGTTTCAAAAAAAAAATTTTACAAAATAAACTTTCAAACAATTTAAATAAAATTATTTTCTTATTGTTCCCAAAAATGAATAAAAATAATTTTTTTGAGAAAATAGTACTTTCAAAATATTTAAGAATTTTACTAAAAATTAATTAATTTTCTATAAATATGTTTGATTTATATAAAACCATTATAATTAATATTTAAAAATTAGTGGATACTATGCATAATACTAAGTTTAACCGCAATTTTATAAAAGCCATGTTTAAGTAATAATATAAATAATATATCAAGGTTTATTAAAGCTCATTGTCGCGTGTAATGCAAGTTAAACTCAGTGGTGTGTGAAAATAAAGCTATCAAATAAATTTAATTTTATTGATAAAAATAATTCATAAAAACACGGGGTGTTAAAATAAACACCAAGATTCCCATATATGATCGAAAATATCTTCAATCATTGGAAAAGGATATCTATTCTTCAACCTCACATGGTTCAACTTTTGATGATCAACACAAAGTCGAATAATACAATCCACCTTATTGAAAAACAACATAATTTCACCCCATAGTGAAGTGCTCAACCAGATAAATTCCTTCTAATCCAATTCATCATACTAGACCTTGAGATCTTTTAGCTCAGTTGAAACGATACAATAAAAGAGTACCGAAATTGGTTTCACACCCAACATGAGCTCTATCTCAAAGTAAACTCCTCTATTATGAGGAAGACCTATGAAATCATATAAACAGATATCCTGATAGGGATCCATGATTGGAGGAAACGTTTTGGGGGCTTCCATTTCTCCCACTAAAAGATCCATTCCAGAAATCTATGTCATGATCATCTCGAGCTAACTCAATTATAGAACCAATCTACCTACTCCAAGTTCCCATTATCCTATCATTACGTACCACTCTTCCTTCAACAAATAAAATGACATCCACCTTTTATAGAAATCAATGTGATCTCAGAAGATGGCCGTCTAATCTATATAGAGAATCATATTGAATCCTATCATCTCCCAAATCATGAACTCTCACAGGCTTCTATAGCTAGCGATGACTATAAGAAATCCTGAGTATCACTAAATATATTCCAATTTATTTTCCAATGGTTTATCATGGAAGACTAAATCATATGATAACTTCACTAGTAAGTCATGTCCATCAACTACTTGTGTATATATAAAATAATATAAAGCACTTGTATCAAAAAAGGTAACATATAAAGTAGACATTATCAAAACTTTACATTTAATAGTATATAGTACCCCACCAACATCTATTAAAGTTTGTTCCACATTATAGATAATCCCTACATTAGGTCTCTGAACCTTTCCTTGACATGCCTATGTTCTTATCATATAAGTTTGTTATTGAGGACCCTATACAGATCACTGATTTTTGAATCGTGTTTGCCTCAATCAATTAATCTTAAATATGGCAGTAAATTTATGAAGAGGTTCCATATTGCCACATTTTCAACACTATATGTGAGGTTTTACATAGACCCTATGATAATGTCTAATATTCCCACAGTTGAATCACTATTCATCTCCTCCTAAGGAAACCAAAGAAACTGGTCCTAACTCCACCTGCATACCCCTTCTTTTACTACACATCCCTGGACAACCATTTCCTACTACTAGAAAATAGTACTCACTATAATATAAGGAGGTACACCTTATAAATCACTGAAGGGATGGAGAAGACAAACTACTCAATTCTCCTAAAATATTCTCTCAATGATCAAGGCCTTCTATAGAACCTTCGGGTATGATTCTTGGTTTATGATTCGAGTTTATTATATAATTTTGGGGCAAAGTTTTATCTCAAACTTCATGGTCTTATAAGCCTCATTCCTATCCAAAATAGGCGAAAATAAAAGAATCTAAGTAAAATGATAGGATTATGTGAACATTATCATAGAACCCTACTGTATCTCCATGAAATACACCACCTAGAAAAGATTTAGAATATTAGGAAATAAATCCCCAAATAATAGGTCTAGAAAGGCCTCCTAGGGGAGTCCCTCAAGTGGACCACCCGATTCCATGACTCCCCACAAACACTCGATGGGTTTTTACTACATAAATGTATCTAGATTCACCTTTATATTTGTGAGAATGTCGATGAGGTCAAATATTTCCATAATGATGTCCGCCCAATACTCAGTATCTTATGGTCCACCAATGCCCTGAAGGTCTAGAGGAATATGGACTTGAAAATATATGGCATATTCAATCATGGATCTTAAATGGAGGAATCCTAGCTGGTGTGGTCCAAAGGCCTGCACTACTGGAATAGGTACGGGATAATTCCTTAGAGCACCCTCCTATACAAAAGGTGGTAGAACAGGGGCATCAAAGGACCCCCATACCATATCTTCTAGTGGTTCTATTTGTCTTCTATGAGCCAACATCTCTATATCTTGAAAAGAATAATTTAAAATAAAGTTCTTTAACCTAATAATTTTAAGTTATCAAACAAATGTTTCCAAAGGAATCTACTCATAACCTAATCTATAACCCTCCAAGAACTAACCCCAAGTCGTGTCCCTACACATTAGTCATAATTATCATATATATACTAAAACATAATAGCTTTTTAAGTTTAAAAAATTTATGCTAACATATATATATCACAAAATAGTGAATCTATCCCGAATAGATATCAGAATTACTTGAATTTAATTAAAAAACTAATATATGTCACAATAAGAGGTATATATATGGCATGAAAACCTACTTTATTAATCATGATGTATGAAGGCACCCAAAAATATCATAAAATTATAACATCAATCCAATCCATGGAAACTCAATGTTCTGTTACACATGTGTTATCCAGGAATATGGAAACTCCCCCACCCAAGTCTCACATAGATATTTCCTTTCTATCATGTCATGGGTTAGTCTAAAATGAAAAGAAGGAATTGTCCTATGATATAATTTTTTAAACCATGATATGAACTACCATGTTCAAGTTGGAGGGTCACATGACCACATGTATTCCTCACCATATTTAAGAGGTTCTTGACTAGAAGTGAGGGTCTAAGTGTATCAGTGGGGAGACTATACCCCCTGTATCATGTCATAGAAAAAAATATAATAAAATATTATAACAAATAGAATGATCAAATTATCATGTGAAAACTAAAATATGTTATATGGTAATATAAGTAATAAACATGATCCAAATGTATCAAGACAAACTAGAGTAATAAAAGTAGAAGATAAATAAATAAATCAAATTCGGGTCCTCCAGAGTTTTTCATGTTCTAATATCTGCTCCATACTTATTTTTTTAGTCATTGACCTCATGCCCCTTTCCCTTACTCATATCCTTATGCATGAAGTCTTCAAGGGAATTGAAAATGTTCAATAAGGTGTGATTAATAAACCTATTAGGACACAACTAATTCATCCTTAAGAAATCATAACATGTATATAAGGTGTATATCAAAATAATTTTAAATTTGTATATAAACATAATAAAAACAATCATGTATTAAGTGGTTTTGCACTAACCATGCTACTACTAAACCTCAGATGTACCTGTTTCAACTACATGCAAGAAGGATAATAAGGAGATACCATAATTAACCAAATCTATCCATATGGATAGTGAACTAGTATCTTGGAATCCCCATGGAATCATGATTACGAGATACTCAGCATCATCTAATCATCAAGTATTCCATATTATTAGGAATCCTCTATTCCTTGAGTAATAGTGTTACTCAGTATACACTAAGTGTCCATGTGAAAAATGGTACGTAACATTTACTAAGATCCCCCAAGTGTATCGTCAACACATCATTCCATGGATTCATCGTATCTCCACCCTATTCTCAGGTCCATTGTATCCATATTCACAAGTCAGGTTCACTTCCCCTCACGTCATGATGGTCCACTTATTCAGAGCAATGATAATGATGCCTCTAAAGGAAAGGTAACATGTATAATAATTTAGAGAATATAGTTCAATAATATACTCATTAGAATGGAAGGAAGATAATATTGCAATACTCATGGAATCAAATATTTTCTCAGGATATACACACTACCACATATGATCATAGTCAAGCATGATCATCAAGTATGCGTATCACAAGAATTATACCAAAGAAAAAATGTTTATATGAGAACCTTAAAAGCTAAAGAAATTGCAATGTAAATTTTTTCAATGAATAATCTCAAGTTCTGACAAGGAATCATCACCTGAACCACTCCCATGTGTTTCTTGGCTCAGACTGCTCTCCAAGGATTCCTAGAAATGAATCCAACTATTTATTTTAAAAAATATATGTCACATTTCATCGTACATTTTATCTCTAGCATAATTTCTGAATTATCAAATTATTCCAACACATGTGATATAAATTTATTACTCGATGAGTAATTAAAAAACCACAAGTGATAATACACTATTTATACAAATTAACATGAATGTGATAATCATTTTTTATAATTATTTGATAAATCTAGGTTATTATCATCTCAATAGTTCTTTATCAAATTCCCTAACTAAGGAAGAACCCAATTTTAAAAATCACAAAAAATGAATACCAGTAAATTACCACTATAAATTAAAAACTCATTAATAGAAGATGGAGATAGATAAATTATGATACATAGAAACTATAAAAAAGGATAATATTATTTAAAGACGGTTTCAACAAAATAGAAAATAAGGATTTCTGAGTTGATCTAACTCAAAGGGTTAACCAAAAATGAAGTCCACAAGGGTTCAGATACTAAATAAAAACAAAACATCATACAAGATAAAAATATAAAAAACCACAAATTAGATATCATCATTTAATTTGTTTTTCAGAATAATCATGAATGTGGGGTGTTTAATTTCATCTAATAAAGGAATTTTAATCCTTAATGAGTCAAAAGAATTAATTCCAATAATTTTGTGCTTTGAAAATAGTAAAAAACATGTCATGGAAGTGTTCTTGGGAATGAGTGTAAAAGGGGGTTTTCAAAATATTCTTCCCAAAAAGAGTGATGCATAAGGGTAATGTGGTTTTAACCTCACACAACTCAAAATAATCGTATAAGGGTAAGGACTTACCCTTATGCATCCTCTATAAACTTTGGGTTACCCTTACATAACCCATATAATTTAGGTGTTACCCTTATGAGGTATACGAACTACCCTTACATAGCTCCTATTTAGCTTTATTCAACCTTCAAGAAATTGAATTAACCCTTAAGTAGCTTATGTGGTATCATTATGCAGCATTTTGGAATTCTGGATTAACCCATCATGGTGATCTGGTTACCCTTATGCAGCGCAGTACTACCCTTATGTAGTGATGGGATGACACATATATAGCACATATAATCACGGGATAACTATTCTAGAGTCCACATTTTTAGGTATTTTCCCTTATACAACCTATGAAAAAGTTGATCTACCCTTACGCAACTCAGGTAAACACTACTTTACCATTATGTAGAGGATTGCACATCCCAATTATGCTTACAAAAGTCTTAAAACGTCACTATAACATTATATAACACTTATAAATCCATGTTTACCCTGACAAAACCATATAAAACCATGCATAAGAGTTGTTTTTATTGAAAAAGTATATGTTCATATTAAAATACTTATAAATTACAAAAAAAAAGAGGGTTCTCGTGTTAATTAAAAAATTGAGAATATTACAATAAAATCATAATTGATGAATAAATATTATACTCATGTCATGATTAATATTCTGGAAATGATATAACCATGACCAATTGCAAGTACCGGAACCATTGAACTGAAACATGCATGTAAAACCGACTAGTTTTCACTTGTATGTTCATTTTAATGAAGAAATTGTTAATAAAAGGATAACTAGAAATTATAAAGGAATGATACATAGTAATTTATATATTCATATGGTTATGAAAGAAATGTATAATAAATCTATATTTATTATACCAGAGTTTTGAACTCATATGAAGAAAAACAAGACTTGAGGTAAGTGTCTATTATCTCAAATTTTCTTCTCTGGGACATATGTTAGGTTATAAACCTATCTTATTTTATGAGGTTTATTTACTAATAATTTGATATATCATATCATGAATATCCATATGTTCATGATATTTAAAGTTTCTTTATAAGTTATTTATTTCATGGGGGATATGAATCAAAAGATTCCAAAGCGGCAATGGGTATATGTTATAATCTCATTTCTTTTTCAGATTATCTATGGTAAATTTATATTGAGAAAAATTATATAAAACTTATCCTTTAAACCATATATATGTTTTTCTCTTCAAGATGTTCATGGAATTTTCAAGTAATAGTACAATTTTTTTCTCTTCGATACATAAAATCATTGATAAAATGTTTTCAAAGAAAAGTTGGCCTTATTTCCTCTTTTATTAGAAAAATTTTTCTTACATGTTCATTATCATCAAAGTTGTTTCATAAAAGTTTTAACATATACTTGAAATTTTTGAAAAAAGACATTTTCATTACCTTTCTCTTTTATTTACCAAATTTTTATTGAATATTTTTAAATAAATTCATCCTAAACAAGTGATTCTTTAATTTTCATGAAAGTGTGAAAATAATCTTCTCTTTAAACATATATAATGTAAATTTATTTTCCTATTCACATGAGCATTATTTACTTTGACGATTCCGTTAAAAATTTATTGCTAATTTTTAAAGAAAATAATTTTCTCAAATTTTGTTTATTTTTAGTTGAAATTTTATCAAAAGAAAGAGATATTTTTATCAAATTTTCAAATATTGGTTTGAATATTCTTTTATAGGAATTTTTCATCTATTTCAACATATTTCAAGTATTGTTTTGTTTTATTGGGGATATGATCATATAATACCATTCGATTTTTTGGATGAATTATGATGATGATGATGATGATCTTAGGTTGGTTATATGAAACTCATTTCTTTACCATGGGTTAATTAAGCTAGGATGATATAATGGATGCTTTTATGATATCATCCACTTCATTTCTCTTGATAAATTTTGATTATGTGATATTGAGATGTTTACAAAACTATTTTATTTTATGTGGGTTATGATAAGATGATATGACTAATGTTTTATGATCTTATAGGACACATATGTATGGTTTTTATTATGTGATTGCAGGGCTCCGAATTATATAAACCTCCAATTAATTAGGTAAAGAATGATATCTCGTGTGATAATAAGTATTAGAATAAGGAGGGAACATAGTTCAGTATGGGAATATGTCCACTAGAATAGTATTTAGAGTGAACCTTTGTAACACCCCAAGGTTTTGAAAATAAATATAGAATTCAATTTTATAATCTAGCCATTAAACACAACTTTTCCTCTTCTAGGGTTTCAATTTCGAAAAATGGTCATCTAGAGTTGCCTTCAGAAAGTCATTTGGAGTCTGATAGAACAAACATGATTTTTGGTGAATAGTAAAATAACCTTATGAATAGTAATATGAATAGTAATATGAACCTTATGAATAGTAAATAATATTATTATTTCATTTTCTTAAGGCAATATGATAATGGGATCTTAATTAATTTTTCAATGTCACATAAAACTAATTGCACTTCAAGATTGTTATTTTTCGAATTAACTATGACCTTATTTATAAATTATATTAATAATATTTAGAAAATTATTTTTGAAAAATGGATTTCACTTTTGAATTCTACACGTAGAAAAATGGTAGGGGTGAATTTTTGGGATTTTTCTGAAATTATTGATTTTTTTATGAATAGTGAAATACGATAAAATACCGTATATACAAATTATCAGTAAAATACACTATTCATGACATCACAAGTGATTTAAGGCCACTTGGTTCTAACTCACATGAACTTATTACTATTATGGGTCACATGAAACAACACTATTGGTTGTCTAGAGGGAAATAATAAAATAATGAATTAAATATTCAAAATTTACTCCTCTCTTCCACTATAAAAACCCCTCACCACTCCATCTTCTATTCACTTTTCTAAGCCTTGAAGCTCCTCAAAGTTCTAAAAAATTACCCTTTCATAGTCTCTCCCCACATCCAAGAATCTTCTGGTCTTTCCAAAAGACTAAAACCCCTTCTATTAAGTAGTTTCTCAAGGAGGTTATTTCAAGCCGTAAAGCACACTTCTTTTTTATTTGGTTTCATTTAAATTTATCTACTTTTGCTATCCTCTCCTCACCTTATCTATAAAAATGACCATGATAACTCCAGTAACATCTATATACTGGATTTATATCACGTTAATGGAAGAACCATCACAAATATTCTTACTCCTTCCCTTTTATTTTTTTATAAACGAAATCAATGTCCATGAGGTTCCAATTTATAGTCTTCGTGGACGATGAAGTTTCGTTCTTAAATTTATTCTTCATTACTAGTCATGAAACCATATTCATGGTTTAACCAGACTATAATATATGTGTTATAACCTAATTAATGTTCATGAACCAGAATATTTACATATAATTAAGTTATATGACCAAACTAGTTCATAATATTCCAAATACCGCTGAATAATCGAAGTGGTTGTCATCTAATGATTCTTCCTAATTACATGTAACAAAATGATAGTAATGGCCATTACCAATTATTTATGTTCATAAATAATATATAATTCCAATCCTGGAGATTTATAACCATTCCACATGAACTTCATTGCTTAAAAACAAGTGAACCGAATATGAAAATAAATGAAACGAACACTCCAGAACGACGAAATTTAATACAATAACTTATCAATAAAGACCTAAATGAACTAACCAGAATTATGGTAAACTAAATACATGTATAATAGGTTTTTAAATAAGTTATTAATAAGTATATTTTCATATTCCATGAGCTTAAGTTCAAGAGATGAACACATTCGGAGTTAAGGTTAGGGTTTTTTCACCTGAACATCCATTTTCATTCGGGATACTTTCATTATATAATTACCTCAATGAAATTATTATGTATTGTTATGTACTCATCATATATTCTCCGTGAGTATCATATATATTTTTACAAACCATAACCCTTCCTTATTTTATGGATAGTTACACTTTTTAAAAGGAACTTTCAAAATTGTTTCCAAAATACAAGCCTGATTCAAGGGAATTTCTCCAATTCATATCTATTTACAAGGGCACTCAATAATCTTTTTTTGGAAGCCATTGTCTTTCTAAAAATACAAATTTTGTTATGAAAATACTATATTAATTCAATTCTGGTTTTATAAAAAGATTTTCCAAAAGAACTCTTCTTTCCAAAATAAAAGATTATATATCTCAAAATTTCTTAATGATTTTATAAGAGTATTTTCGTTTGATTCAATGCTCTTGTTGATTCCATGGTATTATTGGGTTTAATAATTTATGAAGTCATATTCCATATTTTATTTAATGTTCTGTGAATAAATCTATTGCGGATGATCTATCCTAAAACTATTCACCATATTACTCGGAATGGTTAGTGTTTTATGTTTAATGATTGGGGAAAGTTAGTTACATTTCATATAATAGTTTCAATATGAATATATATGTTGTTTATGTTGATACCCATTAATATGAGAATGAATTGGACTTATTATTTTATAGTTGGGGCCTTCTATATCCCCTTGATACATCAGTAGGTCTCTGGAGACAAACTATGGTCTTGGCACGAGGCCTTGACAAAATTATTATTTTATGTTCCTAGCACGAGGCTTGGACGGTATGGTTATGATGTCTAGAAAATGCACTTCCCTCGTTATGAAGCTAGTATTTGAAGATCATGCGGTTATTAGACTAGTAGAATACCCATGATTATGTTTTATTATGGCATTATTTACTCAACTCATATTCATGCCATAATGTGTTCAAGTTTATTATTAAAGGCATGTGTTTTCAATTATTAACCATGTCTAATGTTTATATTATCTTCTGCTGTATTTCTTACTCTTACTGAGCGTTTGAGCTCACCCCTTTCTTATGTTTCATTTTCTTAGGACATGAAAAAATAATTTATGAATAACTTTAAAGCATAATCTAGGAGACATGATGACTCTAGTGGAATAAATTAGTGTTCTTATTAATTTCCATATGTAAAGTTGAACTTATGTATATATATTGTTTCCAATAATACTAAACTACATGGTCCTTAGGGATTCGTATTCCTTGTATGTATGTCAACATAATCAAATAAGATACTGACTCCGGGCAACTGGGGTCGGGTCCTTACAACCTTGACTGAATAAGTAATGTAATTTGGAGTGAACATGATCAACTATGACAGTTTTTTTGTGATCCTTGACTAAGGAAATGATTTTACATTCTTATGTGCATTCCAAACAAATTATTTATTATACTTATGATATGTTATCATGGCTCATGATTAATTATTTTTGACTATAAACTCTTATGTCTTATTTCTTTTTTATGAAAAATACTTATTCCATTATTCATGAATATAGATCTTTGACTGATTGGGAGTGATTTTATTAAGTTTTGACGATGTTATAATACCCTTATATTTACAATCACTTATGATAATTGATCTATATCTCATATGTCTACCCTTACTATACATATAATCTCACCATTTATTATGTTTTCTTTTCCCTAGGTTATAAAGAAAGGTATTAAGTAGGGAATGTCTTAGAAAGGTGACATGGGAGAAAAACCTTGTAGAATATGTTGAATATTTTTTGAAAAATAAGTTGATTATTTTATAGAACTCAAAAACACTAAACCTTTACTATCCTTGGGTGTGTATCATTTATAAATAAATTGAATATTCATCTAAAAGGATGTAATATTTATGTATGTTATACTCAGATCACCTCAGTTGGTTACAAAGGAGGGATTAGTGATTTATGGGGATTAGGATGAGAGAATATTTTTGAAAACCCTAGGGATAAATATAATTATAAATAATATCTTAAATATTTGGTAAAGTAGATATTTCTATGGTTTTTGGAGAAAATACATCTGTATATAGATATCAGAATGTGAATGTAGTTTTGGCATAGATATACGTAGGGATAATAAATCTAAAAATATTTGATTGGTTATTAACTTGATTTTCACTATTTCACAATGAGTGGTCCAAAGACTACACACCTAGAGAGTCACTTCTAGGGTATATTATTGGTTTAATTAATATTTAATTTAAAAAATCATTGTAAAGGATTTGAATAGAATACGATAATGAATAACCTAGTTTAAACCTAAGGTGCTATAAATTCGAAATAAGAAGTCATAATGTATGACATTATAAGACTGATTTTTATAAAGTTGTGATTTTTTACTCTAATTGTGTAAGTTTGTTACCCACATTGTGTTTTTTTCATTATTTTCAATAGATGAAACCAAGAGCAAACCTATTAACAACAAATGTTATGTCCAAGGCAATGACCATCTTCCTGAAAAAACAAATAAAATAAGATATGGAATGAAAAACCTTATGATTATTCATAACCAACAATATTGATATATTATTAATAAACTCAAATTGTATGAGTTTCTTGAAAAACCTAATAAGATAAAAATAGAGTTTCTTTGGTTTTAAGTTTATAGAGAATATAGAAGGAAAAAGATTCCTCTTCCTATATGTTACGAATGTGGCAAAAAGAACCAAAGGAAAAGTCTCAAAGGAATGAGAAGTTGTTTTATATATGGAAAATAAGGGAGAAAAGCAACTAATTACTGATGAAAAATGAATAGTTCAATCTAGGGAAATGAATTTCATCTTGGGGAACCGCTAATAGTTCATTGTCTAATTTTTGGGGAACTGGGTAATTATCTGAGCCGATGACCTAATCCAAGGGATGTCTCCTAGACGAAATAATGGTTTATTCTATGTTAATCATTTGAGTGGATAAATATGGTTAAGTCACACTTATCCTATAATATAAAGTTGGATATTCCATGTTAAATTTTGTAAGAATGATACCTATGAAAAAAATATTATTATTATATTAGTAGATTTTTTTGTGATTTTCGGAATACATTTGATCTCTCTATATATATCCAAGATCAATTATCTAGGAAGGGAAGTCATGTTTAATATTATTAATCAACCTATGATCAAATTTTTGTATGAGGACATATATGAATTTCAAATGGAAGTTAATTCCATTATATGGGTCCTACTAACTATTCATGAGGGGTAATTACCTCAAATGGTTGGGGAGAAACTCAGCATCAATGATATTAATATTTTTCTAGAATATGGTAATGAATTTCCAAAATTATTTATTATTCTTCCCCTGATTCATGAATTTGAGTTTTTAATATAACACATACCCGGTGTTACAACTATTTCAAAGACTATTTATAGAATACCCCTGATTGAGTTGTAGGAATTGAAAATTCAACTTCAAGAGAATCTTGATAAGGGATTCAAATTACCTAGTGTATCACTATATGGTGCACCTACTATTTTTATTAATAAGAAATATTTTAAAATTCATTTTTTATTTATTATCTCTAAATTTACTAGATAATTATCAAGAACAAGTAACATCTATCTCATATTGATTATTTGTTTGATCAATGACGATGACCTAAATACTTTACAAATATTGAACATCATTATGGATATCAACAATTAAGGGTATAAAAGGAGTACATTATCAATACATCCTTCCATACAAGGTGTGATAATTATGAATTTATATTGATATCATTTAAATTTACTAATTCTCATGTTATCTTCATGGATTTAATGAATATAGCCTTTAGATATTACCTTGATTGGTTTGTGGTGGTCTTTATAGAATATATTCTTATATATACCAAGATAAAGGAATTGTATGATGCGCGCTTGATAATTTCACTAAAGACACTAATGAAGGAGAAATTGTATTCAGAATTTACCAATTTGGAACTTTGGGTACAAAAATCTTCATTTTTTGGTAATATAATAACAAAATATGGTATATCAATAGATCCTTAAAAGATATAAATTATTGATAAATAGAATAGAACAACCACTATGAATTAGATACATAGTTTTCTTAGATTCATTGGGTATTATTTAAAATTTGTAAAAAATTTATCATGGTTGTATAATCCTCTCACCAAGTAAACATGGAAGGGATTCAAGTTCCATTAGATAGATGAATTCGAGGAAATTTTCAAGGAATGGAAGAGAAGGTTGGTCAGTGAACTTGTAACCATACTACCTTATAGTGGATAATGTTTTGAGATCTATAGTGATATATTGAATAAGGTACCAAGATTATTTCTCATGAAGAATAATATAGTGATATCTTATGCCTCATTCCAATTGAAAAATCATTAGAAAAATTACTTAACTTGTGATTTCAAGTTGAAAGTAATAATATTTTCATTGAAAATATAGAGATATTATCTATATGGTAAAATATTTGATATATATACTAATAAAAAAACTTTTAAGTATATATTTTTATAGAAATATTTGAATATACTCCAAAGTATATGGTTGGAGTTGATCAAATATTATGACAGGTTAATACACTACCACCATGGGAAGGAAAACATAGTGGCAGATGCTCTAAGTCTAAAAGAATATGATAATTTTTCCATGATAAGGATTAAAACGGATCCAATATTTATGTATTTTTTGATGATATATCTTGAAATCATGTGGAAAGGGGATATATTATATATTTCTAAAATGACTATACAACCATCCATCCATATGAGGATGAAAGAGGCATAGAAGAATGATGTGGAACTATAAAAGAAGGTGGGAAATGTTCCTGAGTTCAACCATAATTATTATTAAATTATAAGTTTTACGTATAGATTATTTTTCTCTTAAATATCATAATTAAAGAACTAAATATTAGATGATTATCATAGTTTGTCAATTACTATTCATACTAAAAGTAAGAGGATGTATTGTAACATCCCAGGTAAATAAATAATATTAAATTCTAATGTTTATCAATATTTGTGAATAAAATTTTAATATTACTTTAAAGGGAATTCTATGCTTGATGGCGTACCCAATACGCAACAATGAGTTTCTTTGAAATCTTACATTGCACACTAATAATATAATAATATTATAATACTTAACGCCTAGCCATTGAAATGGTGGGAATGAACAGAAATAACTACAAAATGTTACATATGTTTGTTAAATATTTTTACATTTATCAAATAAATGTTAAAGGCTTAAAATCCAAATGAATCCAATTTTAAGAATAAATACTCTAATATTTTTAAAAGATTGTTTTACCTCCTTTTGATGGCGAACCTTTTTTAAATCTAAATTTTGACAATTTTATAAGATTTATTTTTTAAAATAACCTTATTCTTTATGATTAGGACATTAGAATTTAATTTGGTTAAATTTTTGGTATGTTTCTGACATTGTTCATTTTTTTAATGAATAGTGAAAAAATAGTGCATTTTACATCAAAACTGCTTTTTCATCTAATTTAAATATATGGATAGATTATATTTTTAAATGTTTTTAAATTGTAATTGGAATATATGTTTACCATTTAATCCAATAGTGGTCATTGTAATTAATTTCACTTTGGAATTGGACTTAAACTAGTGTCAATCTTTTAATAGATATTGTTTCTTAAAAACACGCTATTTGTTTTGACAGCAGGAATTAATTATTAAATTAATTAATGCAACTTATATATTTTGAATTTTGTAAAATAGACATCATTTTTTAATTCATAATATCAAATATATCTTAGGGTGAATTTTTGGTATTTTTCTGAAAAACTTCAATTTTTGATGACTAGTGAAACCACTAAGTGGTAGTTAAAGAAACTGATTTTTCGTTTAAATAAATCTTCACCACTTCTGTGATTTGATTTTCAAAAATTTGACATAAATGGTTGTCATTAGGATGTAAAATGTCGTTCAATGAGATTAAAATAATTTTTTGGTGAATAGTAACTTTTATGTTTTATTAATCACAATTAAAGGTAATTAGTGTAATTTAAGGTAAAGATAATGTTATAATAATATGAAATGACTTTGACACATGTCCTACCCTTATTGGATGAGTCATGGACGACCAATACAATCCATTGGTCAACTTGGGGACCCCATAGAGCCACTTTGGTTGGAAAATGACATTAATAACTTTTTATTTAAAGTTAAAATTAAAATGTCACAAACATGTATTGTTTTGCTAAAACAATTTTTACATGATGTTATACAAGTCATATTTTTTAATATAAATATTCATTATAAATCTACAAAGATTTCCTACATTATGATATTTTTTTTATAATTTTTATACATTAAATAAATTAATTTATTTATGACACCGTGATGATGCAGTGATTACCTCATAAATGAACGATTTAAATAAAATTAAAAGATAGGGTAAAATCTAAGTCTTAAACTTTTCACAAACCTATTGGATGGGTGGATTTATAAACCTTATCACCTTATCCTCAAAAAATATCCTTTTAGGACCTTTGAAATCCGAAAATAATTTTATAATAAAGTAATAGTTTATAACTTTCCAAGAGTGCCCCTCCTCTTTTCTTATAAACGGCCCCAACCTCTACCACCTTATCCACACCTCTCAAGCCTTTGGCTCAGCCAAACCCTTCCCATTTCATCTATCCACATCCTTCTCTTCATCATTGAAGCCTCACCTTTGGAATAATCTTCTTCAAGAAACCCTTTTGGTTCAAACCAATAAGAGTTACCCGATATAAAGGTAATGTCTTCACTTGTGTTATTTTGTTTTACTTTTCATCTCCAAACCCCTAAACTCTTTTTATTACTTTATTTTGTAACAAAACCAGTATCTTAAATATACTAGGATGTTGTTATGTTAATTATTCAAGCTACACTTACACACACCTTCGTCTAATGATTAAAGAACATATTGTTTCTGTGGATGGCGAATTACTGCCTCACGAAACGATGATTGTTCAATATTCTCTTAACACCTTTCATGGTGGTCATTATGATGTGAATGTATTTTATATATGATATATATGGTATTTATTTTTCCCATATTCTTCTGTATTTTATATTTAAAACATATGTTTATGCTTTGCATGTTGTGGAATTGTGATAATTTTATACGAGAAAGTGTGGACTACCGCCCCCTCAAGTGATTTGACTCGTTCATGCAATACATGGAATGTATAAATAATGAAACTAATGAACTTATGTGACCTATAAAACATATATATTATACTGGAATTATAATATATATATATCTCAATTATTTTTAATTCCATTAATATGACAAGGAAATGAAAGTAGTGTCCATGCGTAAGTACGGCCTACCGTCTCCATAAACGGTGCATTTCATTTCTTTTTATCTCCAAATGTTATGGAATAGTATAAAATGAATATTTAATGGTTATATATGATATTTAAATCATTAATACTATTCTGGAGATGATTTACTTATAACTACATGGACAATCATTTTCAAACAAGTTCATTTTTGACTCATGTACCAAACATCGACAAAAACGACTGATATGAAATCACATTATTAACCAATTATTATAACATTGTAATATGTGATATGAACTGAATAATAGTCTTTAAAGTATGACCTTAAGCAATTATAAATTGACCAAAGTTTATTATTCAAGAATATAAAGAAACGAACAAGACAAGTCGGACTTGAGGTAAGGGATCCGACCTCTCTCTTTCTTTTCAAGTACCCTCTTTTATTTCATTTCATTTATGTTCCATGTTCTTATGTTGGAGGATGTTATTTTATATTAACCATACTGTAAGTTTTATTTTTATATAATTATATACCCCCACTTACTCTCATAAATTCATTTTTAGAATTTTTAATTGGCGTCGTTAGACTGCCGAATTTTCATAAGAGGATTTTCATCTCACTTTTTATTCCCATGAGATTCATGCTACATTTACCACTATTTCCTTTTGTGTGGTGTATGTACTACCCATTATTTTACTATTTGTATAATATACTCTCATTTATGGGTATTTACATCTTCATTGTGTGACCCTTCTTTCATGGGGTGTACGTTTCGAAAGTTTCCCAAATCGGTAAGGGAACCTTTCACACTCCTCTTTTTAAAAGACTTATTTTGTTATGTCTTTTAATTTATATCTTTTTATGTTGGGATGTGTTATTATATATCCTTATTGATGTAAATTTTATGTCCAAGTTATGAGATACCATTTTCTCTCACATCAACTAATTTTATGAACTTTAAAGTGACGTTGTTAGGCTGTTGAATTTTACCAAGGGAACTTCTTAACCCAATTTCGATTTCTTTGGGTTCAACTTGTAGTTATTGAATATGCCATCCTAAGAATATGTGTGAATGACCTCGGGTTTTTTTACACTTAATATCCAATTATATTGGGTGTATTTATATTTTTCACACATAATTATGAGATTGATTTATCCTTAATTTAAGGATACCTTCTTTGTAAGGGACTTCGTCACAATATCCTTTCATTGAGGCATATTTTGTTTTATACACAACTTTATTTTATATGGTGTATAAACCCCTTTGACTTTTATGTTTATTCAAAATGAATATTTTTTATACAAAGCGTTTACTAAACGAAAAATGGGAAAGTTTTTTTTGTCGTACTTATGCGGCGACAACGACTTCTCCACCGTCGTGACCATTATTTGAGCTTTGGCTTCCTCTACAAGCCATAGCATTTTTTAAAATGAAAAATAATTACCATGTATTACTTTCATTTATTTGGTATTGAAAATGGTTTTCATAATGTTTTTATTATATCAATGTGTTGTATTGATATCTTGTGATTGAAATGTGGAAATGTTATGTTTCCTTTATCAAAGTTTTATGTGATAAAATTATGTTATGGTTCTTGGGAATTGTTATGTAGATGGGTGGTTCCGTGATAAACTAAGGGCGGGTGAGCCCGATATAGCTCTCCAATGAATTGTGTAACGTGAAGGGGTTAAACGTTAAGGTTTCTCCGAAGAGATTTAGGGAGTCTACTATGATGGGTATTCCAAACGTAACCATGAGGGTTACTCCCTACGTAAGAATGTTATGAATGCCTCAAGTTACCTTTATATCTTATGATTTCTATGAATTATTCATAAATCTTATGATTTCATGAGGTATGTTAACGTGCTTAGGTTTTATGAGTAAATTATGATTTCATTGATTCTTATGTATACAAGTACTAATGTTTCCCTTATGGATTTTTATATCCCATACTGAGATTTTTATGCTCATCCCAAGTTTTTGAAATGTTTTTCATAGGTCAAGGGAATGGTACATGATATGATGATAGTGTCAAGGAAGTGTCAAGAAAGAATCCATGTTTTATTTTAAATATGTTTCCATTGATGGGAAAAGAGGAATACTATCTTTTATGTAACCACTTTGTTTAAATGTGGAATGTAATCCATAATTTATGATCTAATTCTCTAAAAGTATAAACCTGAAAAGATCCTCAATGTGTATTCTTGAAATAACTCAAGATTAATTAAGTTTTAAGGTCTATTCCTTATATTTGGTATCAAATATCGGTTTAGATAACTTTATAGGTTAGAGTGTTGTTTAAGCATAAGTGACAAGTTGTGTTTAACCAAAATGGTTATTATATTAAATAGTGTCATTGTTATTTTTGAAGGTTGGAATGAGTGTGAGATAACTTGGATAAGAATATATTAGTGTTTATATTCCTCTTTAGTACATGATGATTTTGTTGATATACTCACACTGACCTTTTTGTTTTTAGTAAATGGATGGATCTAGCAGGCACCAAAGTGACACTGGGTTTAAAGGAAATTGTGGTGGTTCTCTGATTAAGAGACTGGATGAAATGGGGGATTCAATGAGAAATCTCGTGGTTATTCTAAACCAACTATTATGAGTCATGATCGACCACTTGAACCTTGGTGAGTTCTTAAATGCCTCTTGTACGAGAGAACCAACTCGATGTGGAAGTTCATGTGATAATTATAAAGGTAACCATTAGGGTTTATATGATCCTTACTTTTGAGGTGATTATGGGTTACTATATGTTATGATGGAAGATGAAAGGCATGAGGTAAAATTGAGGTTAAATTATGTTATGGTTATTTTTGAAGATTTTATCTCTTATTGGTGAATGTTTTAAGAATTATATATTTTGGGAAAAAGGACAACACGCAAACCGTGTGACAACCCATCGCGTGGGACAAAGATGTGGGAATCGAACCCATAACCAAAGTGCGACTGGTATTTATCGCCTACCACTGGACTACGTGAAGTCCCTGGTTAGTTTGAATTATTATTATTTTTAGTTAGATTATTTTTTGAATCAAGAGTAATTTTATTTTGGGTTATCTATAGAAATTATTAACCTATCATGGACGATATTTGATTAGGTTAATTACTTTTCAAAATGAGACTTTAAGAGAAACTAATGTTATTTGGAGATAAATGTTAATTTGTACTTTGGGAGACTATGTGATTAAATCCTTAAAATATTTGGGTTTTAATCTTAGTTGGGTTTACCTTGAATAATTGTATGGACAAATTTTTTATTAAATGGTCTTCATTGAACTTTGGAATTTTTTTGACAAATTTTGGAGATTAGGAGTAGTTTTTCTTTTTGTAAAAAAATATCCTTTTTGTGTATTATCTGACCTCGTACTAAACTTTTTGGTTTGGTTTTGGTTTAGATATAAAGACATGGGAAATATATATTTCTCTTTTTTGGATTAGGTGATTCTCAAGAAGTTGATTATAGTATTCTTAATGTGAACAAGTCCTCCTAAATACTCGTCTTTTGGAGAAAATATGAGTTTGATTAACGAATCTAGTAAAAGTTGAAAGTCTATGTGACAAGTAAGTATATTTCATTATGATTTAGTTAAGCTCAAAAATAAATTCCTCAATGAAGAGTAACTTAAAACAAAAATGTTGTTTGTTAACTTTTCCTACTGGGGAATCGAATACCATTTAACCCATCACAAGTTTGTGATTTTCTTGTGTTTAACTTTCTCCTAGACATGTTTATTATAACTCTCCACCAGAACACGACCCTTTGTTTTCTCCTCCATATCAATATTTTAATACGTGGAATCCTAGTATGGTTTAACTCGGGTGACCTTTGTACTTCTCTCCCTTTCTTTTAAAGTGATAGTTTTACTGACTCTCGTTCTAATGTGGGACTTTCAATGAAGTTTCCAAGCCCAATTTTGAAATTGTGAGGACGCAATTCCCAAAAGGGGGGAAGGATGTAACATCCCAAGTAAATAAATAATATTACATTCTATTTTTTATCAATATTTGTGAATACAATTTTAATATTACTTTAAAGGGAATGTTATGCTTGATGGCGTACCCAATACGCAACAACGAGTTACTTTAAAATCTTACGTTTCACACTAATAATATAATAATATTATAATAGTTAACGCCTAGCCGTTGTAATGGCGGGAATGAACAGAAATAACTACAAAATGATTACATATGTTTGTTAAATATTTTTACATTTATCCAATAAATGTTAGAGGCTTCAAATCCAAATGAATCCAATTTTAAAAATAAATACTCTAATATTTTTTAAAGATTGTTTTACGGCGTTTTGATGGCGAACTTTTTTTAAATCTAAATTTTGACAATTCTATAAGCTCTATTTTTTAAAATAAACTTATTCTTTATTATTGGGACATTGAAATTTACTTTGGTTCAATTTTTGGTATGTTTCTGACATTGTTCATTTTTTTAATGAATAGTGAAAAAATAGTGCATTTTACATCAAAATTGCTTTTTCATTTAATTCAAATATATGGTTAGATTATATTTTTAATTTGTTTTAAAGTTTAATTGGAATATATTTTTACCATTTAATCTAATAGTGGTCATTGGAATTAATTTCACTTTGAAATTGGACTTAAACTAGTGTCAATCTTTTAGTTGATATTGTTTCTTAAAAACACGCTATTTGTTTTGACAACGGGAATGAATTATTAAATTAATTAATGCAACTTATTTATTTTGAATTTTGTAAAATAGACATCATTTTTTAATTCAGAATATCAAATATATCTTAGGGTGAATTTTTGGTATTTTTCTGAAAAACTCCAATTTTTGATGAATAGTGAAACCACTTAGTGGTAGTTAAAGAAACTGATTTTTCATTTACCTGAAACTTTACCACTTCTGTGATTTGATTTTCAAAAATCCGACATACATGGTTGTCATTAGGAAGTAAAATTCGGTTCAATGAGATTAAAATAATTTTTTGGTGAATAGTAACTTTTATGTTTTATTAATCGTGATTAAAGGTAATTAGTGTAATTTAAGGTAAAGATAATATTATAATAATATGAAATGACCTTGACACATGTCCTAACCTTATTTTATGAGTCATGGCCGACCAAGACAATCCATGGGTCAACTTGGGGACCCCATGGACCCACTTTGGTTGGAAAATGACATTAATAACTTTTTATTTAAAGTTAAAATTAAAATGTCACAAACATGTATTGTTTTACTAAAACAATTTTTACATGGGGTAATACAAGTCATATTTTTTACTATAAATATTCATTAGAAACATAAATATATTTTCTACATCATGATAGTTTTTTTATAATTTTTAGACATTAAATAAATAAATTTATTTATGACACCGTGATGATGCAGTGATTACCTCATAAATGAACGATTTAAATAAAATTAGAAGATAGGGTGAAATATAAGTCTTACACTTGTCACAAACCTATTTTATTGGTGTATTTATGAGACTTATCACCTTAGCCTAGAAATATATCCTTTTGGGACCTTTGAAATCTGAAAATCATTTTATAATAAAGTAATACTTTATAACTTTCCAAGAGTGCCCCTCCTCTTCTCTTATAAAAGGCCCTCACCTCTACTGCCTTATCCACACCTCTCAAGCCTTTGGCTCGGCCAACCCATGCCCATTTCATCTATCCACATCTCTATCTTCATCATTGAAGCCAAACCTTTGGAATAATGCTCTTTAAGAAACCCTTTTGGTTCAAACCAAGAGGAGTTACCCGATTTAAAGGTAATGTCTTCACTTGTGTTCTTTTGTTTTATTTTTCATCTCCAAACCCCTAAACTCTTTTTATTCCTTTATTTTGTAACAAAATAAGTATCTTAAATATACTATGATGTTTTTATGTTATGTATTCTACATACACTTACACACACCTCCGTCTAATGGTTAAAGAACATACTGTTTCTGTGGTTGGCGAATTACTGCCTCATGAAATGATGATTGTTCAATCTTCTCTTAACACATTTCATGGTGGCCATTATGATGTCACTGTATTTTATATATGATATATATGGTATTTATGTTTCCCATATGTATCTTTAATTTATATTTAAAACATACCTTTATACTTTTCATGTTGTGCAATTGCGATAATTTCGTTCGAGGAAGTGTGGACTACCGCCCACTCAAGTGATGTGACTCATTCATGCAATACATGGAATGTATAAATAATGAAACTAATAGACTTATGTGACCGATAAAACATATATATTATACTGGAATTATAATATATATCTCTAAATAATTTTTAATTCCATTAATATGATAAAGAAATGAAAGTAGCGTTCATGCGTACGTACGGCCTACCATCTCCATGAACGGGGCATTTCATTTATTTTTATCTCCAAATGTTATGTAATAGTATAAAATGAATATGAACTGAATATATATGATATTTAAATCATTAATACTATTCTAGAGATGATTTACTTATAACTACATGGACAATCATTTTCAAACAAGTTCATTTTTGACTCATGTACCAAACATCGTCAAAAACGTCTGATATGAACTCACATTTTTAATAAATTATTATAACATTGTAATATGTGATATGAACTGAATAATAATATTTAAAGGAGTACCATAAGAAATTATAAATTTACCAAAGTTTATTATTCAGGAATATAAAGAAACGAACAAGACAAGTCGGACTTGAGGTAAGGGATCTGACCTCTCTATTTCTTTTCAAGTACCCTCTTTTATGTCATTTAATTTATGCTCCATGTTGTTATGTTGGAGTATGTTCTTTTATATTAACCATAATGTAATTTTTATTTTCATATAATGAGATACCCCCTCTTACTCTCATCAATTCATTTTTAGAATTTGTAAGTGGTGTCGTTAGACTGCCGAATTTTCATAAGGGGATTTTCATCTCACTTTTTATTCCCGTGAGATTCATGCTACATTTTCCACTATTTCCTTTTGTGTGGTGTATGTACTGACCATTATTTTACTATTTTTATAATATAATCTCATTTATGAGTATTTACATCTTCATTGTTTCACCCTTCTTTCATGGTGTGTACGTTTCAAAAGTTTCCCAAATCGGTAAGGGAACCTTTCACACTCTTCTTTTCCAAAGACTTATTTTGTTATGTCTTTTAATTTAAATATTTTTATATTGGGATGTGTTCTTCCATATCCTTATTGATGTAAATTTTATGTCCAAGTGATGAGATACCATTTTCTCTCTCATCAACTAATTTTATGAACTTTAAAGTGACGCCGTTAGGCTGTCGAATTTTACCAAGGGAACTTCTTGACCCAATTTCGATTTCTTTGGGTTCAACTTGTAGTTATTGAATATGCCATCCTATGAATATGTGTGAATTAACTCTGGTTTTTTTACACTTAATAGCCAATTATATTAGGTGTATGTATATTTTTCACACATAATTATGAGATTGATTTATCTTTAATTTAAGGATACCTTTTTTTAAGGGACTTCATCTCAATCGCCTTTCATTGAGGCATATTTTGTTTTATACACAACTTTCTTTTATATGGTGTATAAACCCCTTTGACTTTTACACTTATTCAAAAGGAATCTTTTTTATATGAAGCGTTTTCTAAACGAAAAAAGGTAATGTTTTTTTTGTCGTACGTATGCGGCGACAATGAATTCTCTGCCGCTGTGACCATTATTTGAGCTTTGGCTTCCTATACAAGCCATAACTTTTTTTAAAATGAAAAATAAATACCATGTATTACTTTTCTTTTATTTGGTATTGAAAATGGTTTTCATAATGTTTTTATTATATCAATGTGTTGTATTGATATCTTGTGATTGAAATGTGGAAATTCTATGTTTCCTTTATGCATGTTTTATGTGATACGATTATGTTATGGTTCTTGGGCATTGTTATGAAGACAGGTGGTTCCGTGATAAACTAAGGGCGGGTTAGCCTGATATAGCTCTCCAATGCATTTGGTAACACGAAGGGGTTAAGTGTTAAGGTTTCCACGAAGAGATTTAGGGAATATACTATGATAGGTATTCCAAAAGTAACCATGGGGGTTACTCCCTACGTAATAATGTTATGAATGCCTCAAGTTACCTTTATGTCTTATGATTTCTATGAGTCATTCATAAATCTTATGATTTCATGAGGTATGTTAATGTGCTTATGTTTTATGAGTAAAGTATGATTTCATTGATTCTTATGTATACATGTACTAATGTTTCCTTTCCGAATTTTTATATATCTTACTGAGCCTTTTATGCTCATCCCAAGTTTTTGAAATGTTTTTCACAGGTCAAAGGAAAGGTACATGATATGATGATAGTTTCAAGGAATTGTCAAGAAAGAATCCATGTTTTATTTTAAATATGTTTCCGTTGATGGGAAAAAGGAATACTATCTTTTATGTAACCACTTTGTTTAAATGTGGAATGTAATGCATGATTTATGATCTAATTCTCTAAAAATCTAAACGTGAAAAGATCCTCATTGTGTATTCTTGAAATAACTCAATATTAAGTAAGGTTTAAGGCCGGGTCCTTATATGTATGGAGATCTGAAAGATTACTTGTGGTGGGATAATATGAAAAATGATATTTTAGAGTATGTATCTCTATGATTTATATCCTGAAACATTAAGGATTAGGGATAGTGTTCTAAGGGGTTGTTACGACTATCACCCATAAAAAAACAGAAATTGGAAAAAATCATCATGAATTCGGTCATTAGACTCCCCAAAACATTTAATAGGAACAATTCTCTATAGATTATAGTTCAACACCTTATTAAGTCAATTCATTTCATTTAAATAAGAAAATATTTATATATTTATCATATTTCTAGGATATAAATCAAGAAATAAAAAATATTTTATGGAGTACCACATTCTATTTTATATGATTTGGATCCTGGGTTTACCACAAAGTTATGAAGAAGTCTTCCGTCAGCATTGAATCTAGAGTTGAACTTTATCATTTAATATCATCCCAAAATAGATGGTCAGCTTAATAGAACCATTCAAATCCTCAAGAGTGTGTTGAGATCATGTTATATAGATTCTAAAGGTGATTGAGATCAACACCTTCCATTAATAAAATTTTATTGCAATAATAGCTTTCACTCGAGCATTCGGATGGATCCTTGTGAATCACTCTATGGGAGGAAGTGAACAAATCTAGTATGTTGAAATAAAGTTGGATAAATTTAGATATTTCCACATTATATATCTAAGAAAATATAAAATAAATTTAGATTCATTTAGTAGTACATCTAGGAATCTTAGAGATGATAGAATATTTATGCTTACACTCATTAGTGAGATATGGAATTCAACTTTTTTGAGAAGGTATTCCTTTGAATTTCTCCATGAAATGTGGTTATGAGATTCAAAAAGAATCTAAATATAATCCCTAGACTTATCAAAACTTTTGATATTCTTCATCATATAAGGATATATACTTGTATCTTAGAACATCCACCATTCCTATATCAAGTTCATGTTGTATTCTACGTATCTCTCTTAAGAAAGTACATACTTAATACTTTACATGGAATAAAATGAGAGGTCTTACAATTTTAGCCTGATATATTTTATAAGGAATAAATGGTGGAGATTATTGATTGGGGGAGAAATTTCTATGAAATAATACAACTCCCCAGGTCAAAGTTTTGTGGTGAAACCGTAAAGGTAAACTTAGTTTATACTTAAAAATTAATTTTTATAGAAATGTTTTTGTTAATTTTTTCACACTTATTTTAAAATGAATTTATTACGCTTACAGATATTGAATTTTATAAATTTAATTAAATATTTTCAATCTATATAATTCATATTATATAATAGTTTTAACTGAATTTCTTAGCATTATGAAAAGTAGTCAAGGTAAAAATCTGCTACTATGGTAAAGGTTAAAATGGGTTAAAGAGACGTTAAACTAAAGAGATAGGGGTTAAAATGACCTAAAAGCTTTCCTAAACCAATTAAATTTTAATATTTAAACCATATACTATATAATATTTGAATATGATTCATTTTATATCCATTTTTCATGAGTAAGATATAATGTATTTTAATATTTTTAAAAATTCCAAGTGTGTCATGTCCCTCCCTTATAGAAGGACACTATCTCTTATCTCCTTCTTACACTTCATGAACCCTATGGTTTAGAAAATAACTAAAATAGTCCTTTCTTAACATATATACCAATGATATAGAGTCCATTTTTTATCATAATACCATCATTTTAATGCCTAAGGTTTAAGCCAAAGGAGGTTTCTTAATGAGGAGGTATAACTCTTAACCAAGTTCGTTCAATTTTAGTTCTTATTCCAACTTATATAAACCTAGTGTATCCATAATAAAATGATGAATATAGTGTAAAACATATACTAATATGAAATTATATTGATGTAGAAACATTTATTAATTACCTTCCCTATCAAATGGTAAATGAAAGCATTATTTGTGTATATGTGTGGACTATCACTTCGATAAGTGATGTATTTTAATTTTCATCACCATCAATCATGGTTTATTATTATGATATATTTAAGGTTTATATATGATATTTATGAAATAATTATTCTTATTTAATTATAATATATTATCTACCTTCTTATCTTTCCATCTGTTGAAAAATGATAACATCACTCGTGTGTACATAAGGACTACCACCTCCACAAAGTGATGTTGTTAATTTTTCATTTCCAATTTACATGGATAGTAATAATAATATATTTAAGGATTATATTTTATAATTATTTTATAATAATTGTTATATGAATTTTAATTATTATTTACCTTTTCTCATTCCATCCATCGAAAAGTGGAAACATCACTTGTGCGTACATACGAAGTATCATCTCTACAAAGTGTTCTAATTCATTTTTCATCACTACTTTATATAAATGATTATATAAGTTAATATAATGATTAAATATGATAATTATTTCGTGATTAATATTATTGATATGTTTAAATCATGACCAAGGTGTAAGTACTAGATCCAACGAACTGAAACATGCATGGAAAATGAACCAATTTTCACCTGAATGTTCATTTTAATAAAGAAATCATTAGTAAGAGGATAATTATAAATTTTAAAGGAATGATAAAAATAAATTTATATAAAAATTTAGTTCTTGAATATATTTATAATAAATATTTATTTATTATATAGTAGTTTTTAATTCATATAAATCAAAAATATACTTGAGGTAAGGGTTTATTATTTCAAATTGTCTTCTTTGGGACACATGTTATGTTATACAACTATTTTATTTTATATTGTTTATCTAATACACCTTAAATATTTTTTATCGTGAATATTATTATTTTAATTATATTTAAAGTTTAATATTAAGTTATTTCATTTATATAGATTATTAATCAAAATTTATCGAAGTGGTAAGGGATTTATTTCAAAATCTCATTCCTTTTGGGAATTGTCTGTGCTAAATTTCCATTGAGGGAAATTATATGGATATTATCCTTTAAACCAAATAAATTTTCTTAAACTCTCTCAATTCATGTACTTTTTATGTAATAGTACCATTTTTATCTCTTTGGTTCTTAAAATGATTGATAATATGATTTGAAAGAAAATATGACATTTTTTCTTCTTTTTTCGTCAAACTTTTTCTTCCATGTTTATGCCTGAATGGCTCGAAAGCCTTCTTTTTTATTGATTTCTGATAACCACCTTTCAATGGATGAGGGGGAACCCTTAAAAGGCTCGTAGGCTTAGAGATTAAAATCCCCATGACCTTAGGAGATTACATGACCTGAAGGTCTTAGAAAATTCAACCAGACTATCTACAAGGAACTACCCCTCCCCCACATATGCATCATAATAGTAGCTCTCCACCATTGCATGGCTGTCTAGCTAGGCTTCCCTTGCAAGCACGGGCTAGTCACGTTGTCATATCCACACCCTCTCATTCTGAAAAGGAACCTTTTTACTTTATTTACAAATTTTTAATGGATTTTTTTAAAATAAAATTTTATAACAAGTTATTTTTTACTTTTTTACAAAAGTGTGAAAAGAATATTCTATTTCAATGTATACGGTATGAACTTATTTTATTGTTTTCATGGTCATTATTTGATTTGAATCTTAATTTTAAATTTTTATTTGGATATTTTCAAAGAAAATCACTTTCTAAATATTCTCAGAAATTTCAGTTAAAAATTTACCAAAAGAAATTGATATTTTTCTCTTATTATCAAATAATGGTTTTAATTCTCTTTTAAATGTATTTTTCATCTATATCATGACCCTTAAAGGATTTTTATGTTTCATTGGGGATACGATCTTTTTATTTTATCCACTTTTTTGAATGAACTTGGATGATGATGATATTACCATTCTTACATGAAACATATTACTTTTTCATGGGTGAGTTAATATATAATGAGAAAATTAATTATCTTATGAAACCATCCACTTCTTTTTTCAAGATGTCTTATGATTACCTAATGATGAGATATTTATAGAACCCTTTTATTTTACATAGGTTATGTAGTGATGATATGATGAATGTTTTCTAATATTATTTAGTATATATGTATGGTTTCATTTTCTGTCAGGTGGGCATGGAATTATATAGCCCTCTAATACAATGGCTAAAGAATGATATATCATGAGATAATAAATATATAAATAGTGAGTGAACTCAATTCAATAAGGGACTATGTACACTATGATAGTCATATGAGTTAACCATGGTTAAGGGAATGATTGAATGGGGATTGAACCCAATCTACTTTGATAGTTTTGACAGTGATCCTTAACTCAAGAGATAACTTTCTATGTGTATTTGTATGACACAAACTTATGTATCATGTTTTGGTTATGTTATCATAGATCGTGGTTGATTATTGAAGATTTTTTAATCTTATATCTTATTTCTTTTTTTATGAAAAATCATTAATCCATGATTCATGAATAAATATTTATGGATAACTTGTTATCATTTTCTTAATATATGATCATGTTCTCATAACATTATGATTATTATCACTAATTATAATTGATTAATGTCTCCCATTTTTACCCTTACTGATAATCTAAGCTCACCCTTTCTTATGTTTCATTTTCCCCAAGTTATAAAGAAAGGTATTTAGTAACAAATTTATTATAAGGTCATTATGAGAGGAGAACCTTATGGGAGGTATTTAATATCATTTAATAAATAAGAAAAGTATACATATAGTCTCCAAAAACACTAAACCTTTACATCCCTCTAGAAAATATCATTTTTAAATGTATTGAATATTAATATAAAATAAAATAATATTTATGTATGTTATACTCAGGTCCACATAAAATACTGATCACTGTTCATATGGTTATATGTTTAACTAACTAAGAGAATATTTCAAAAAAAATTAGTCCCTCTTTAAGCTAAAATCCATTGATATCAAGGCTCACCATATACCTCATACTTTTTTCAACTTCACCTTTCAACTGAAAATACTAATTTTTCTAGTTCAATTTTTTATGTTGTAGTTTCATTAACTCTCACTTTTTGTTCACATATAGTGAATTAAACTAATATTTCATATACAACTCCCAATTATAAAAATATATGATGTTAGATTTTTAATCTAAACTTTTTGGTTCACTCAAATCTATTAAAATTATAAACTTTTAGTCATCTCCTTACCTTGGTATCTTTTGTCTAATCATTTTAGATCTATATAAATATGTATATGGTTCTAACCTTTCCCAAATTTAGGCCTATGTAATTTAATCCTTAATAACTCTATATATAGCCGCACTAGTTCTTCATATATTAGATATTTATCTCACTAGTCTCATATACAAATATTCTATGATACCCTTTGAACATTCTTCCAAAATTTTGGAGTTCTCCATATCTTCAATGCCATCTGAATTCTATGGAACATTTAATATTTTATTCCACCCTTTCATATTAACTTGAATTAAAGTTGTCTCCCTAAATTAAAATCTCTTTATCTCCAAGTTCATGTATTTCCAAATGACCCACTCATTGAAGATCACATTCCTACTTATGATGACTTGTTTCTTCTCACCACCCCAAATACAAAATTTGTTACTTTAATCTTCATAGACCATAAATAATCATGAAAAGGACTTTATTTCTAGAATATATATATATTTTGAATCCATATCTGTGTAGTTATAACTTCTAAAGGCCTTATAGTGATCTTAATTTAGTGACGTTCCTATCAAAAAATATTCTGGTAGATTGTTTTCCCATTGGAATTGAGGGGCTCCCATTGATTATTTAAGTCATCATAATTATTACTTATTCCCCAAATTCCTTGGTAATACCTAAATGATACTTCATAATATTATCCCTTTAGCTAAAACTTTGATTATCCCATTCATCTATTCCATTTTTATTAGGCATTATTATACAGTATTCTCATGTCTAATGCCTCTATAAATACTAAAGTTCCAAAAAATTATTTCAACGTACTCACCTTCATTGTATAATCTCAAGGATTTCATCTTCTAACCAATTTCTATTTTAAATGTGTCTTTATATTGAATTAACACTCAAAAAACTTCTAATTTATATTTTATGATGTATAATCATACTTTCATCATAGACTCCTCAAAGAAAGTCACAATGTTTTGTGTAGACATGTGAATGTACAGTATCTAGCTTCTAGATTTTTTTTTGTTCTCCTAATAAATTTAAATCTCACCATATATTTATTTTCAAGTATAAATCTCTCAAAACTTCTAAATTCTAAATGATTCATATTAAGCATGATTTTATCCTCTTAAACTTTTATACCTTTACCACTAAAATTTCCAATTCAGCAATGCTATAAATTTTTACTTCCAGAAGTCAAAGTTCTATAGAGGGTATCTCCCAATTCCCTTTTTATCATGTACAATATGTTGTATTTTACACCAATTGTTATACCCAAGGAACCTCAATTGATTTTCCACACACCATTAATAAATATGGTTTCATATCCATTTTTATCCAATTGTCCTACTGAAATCAGATTCTTCTAAAGAACTAGAATATATATGAATCCTTTCAACTCAAGGACACTTCCATTATTTAACTATGTTTTCACATTCACCTTTTCTATTATTTCAAAATCATTTCATCCACTGTATGTACTCTTATAAATATTTCAGAAACATAATTTTTTATGCACCCCTTTTTCCTAGTGGAGTGTAATGATGTGATACAAAAAATAATATAATATTTGACCAATCTATTGACACTTATGAGTAAGTTATAATTACTCTATCCAGTTGATCAAATGGAACTTAAAATTTTGAAATTGTATTTTACAAAAAAAAATATGCTCATGAGAATCCTTCTTAAGATGAAATTTTTTTTTATAGTGCCAATTGGGTGTTCTGGGTCTGATAGATTTTCCTCTACACTTTTCTCTTTTTTCCCTTTCAATCACCTTTTACTTATTTGATGAATTATGTTCCCTCTTCTATGTATTTTTAACATGTTATAGAAAGATTCATAAGTCTTCGTCCTCCAAATCACTTTATTCTGAATCAAGTTCTAAACATCCTAAAAAACTAGGTAATTATATCAATTGTATTTACTTATAGTTTACACTATCCCATATGAAGATTATAGTAATGAACATAAAAAAATATGGCCCAGAAATCCTAAAAAAAAGTTACATTTTTATACTAAATTTTTCCTTTAATCATGTTGAACTCATTCACATTATTAGAATCATACCTCCTTTCCAATAACCTCATGTTGAATAATTTTCATAATAATCATACCTTGTTCAGTGTTATATGATTATCATATGTGTCTATAAATATTCTATCATAGAATTATTATCATATAAGTTAAAGGACACATTCCATGACAATGATATCCTCACTAAACCTAAATACTTTCTATTAAGATTTTCCCATTCTTCATTTTCCATTATATCTATTTTAACACCTTTAAATGAAACTTATAGATATTTTTGGATGATATAGTTTTCAATATATATCCCCCAAAAGCTAAAATTTATTCCCTTGAATATGTCAATTCAGACCATGATATATTCTAATGTCATTATCTTCGAACAAAATGAATCCCACTAAATCAAAAAATTTCTTAGCAAGTAAGAATGGTACCTGAGATTTTAATGATAAAACAATTAAGCCTCCAAGAAAATATGTATCCTTTGATACCAATTATTAAGAATTATGAATAGAATTTAAACACTAGTAGTTCACCATTGGAAGATCACATCGGCAAAATTATCTCTTTATAAGGAACCCTCTAAATTTTAATACATCGAAACTAGGATTAAAATTAATTCACTCAAATCACCGCATGAAATTCATTACTAAAACTAGTTTTACTATAACTCACACAAAACATTAAACTAAAATATATAGAAGAAAGAAAGTATGTAATGAAAACAATAAGTTATTACATGGTTTGTAATTTCATCCTATATCCATAGGGAGAAGCATCACTTTTTATTACATATAAATTATAAAGTTTATAATCTCTTATGAATAGGTAACTCTATAGATCCAAAACAAGTAATCCTATGATAAATTATAAAACTAGTCGCATTGTAACATCCCAGGAAATTAAAATAGTAATTTTAATTTAATTAAGTATTTATTAAATAGATTTTTAATAATTTAAAACTGACTAAGAAAGGTTTTAAATAAACACTTTTATAAAACTAAGATATTTTCTGTAATAAAAATAATTTTTGATTCAAATTATAAAATATAAATTTATATTTCAAGAAAATGTATTTTGTATATCTTATTGTAAATAAATTAATAAATAGAAGTATTTTTCTTAAAATAATCCAAAATATATGATTCTTTATTTAAAATTATGTTTTAATAATGAATGTTTTGAATACATTATAATTTTTATAGAAAAAAACAATTTTTATATAAAGTAAATTTTTAAAATTTTTATAATATCCCTTTTTTTAATTTATAGTTATTAGTGGATTTATTTTATTGATTTTAAAAAAACAAAATATTAACTATTATATTTTAAGTAAATATTTAATTTTTTACATCCAAAATACTAGCATTAAAAGTATTAAAATTTATTTTTGAAAACATAAATGTGATTATTTTGAAATATATTTATTTATAGTTATCAAAGTTTGAATACCTCTAAATAAATAATTATATTAAATTAATAAAAAAATTATGATAAATTTTATTTTTATTTGAGTAGTTCTAGTTATTAATTTTATTTTTGTATTTAAAAAATTATCCAACCAAGGAATCCAAGTGCCTGGTCAACTAGTGCTTAGGTGGTCCCAGTGAACTCGGCCAAGCCTGGTGAGTGTCCATTTGTACCTGATTTGGGGCATAGCTACCACTACGCATAGGACAGTCCATGTATAAGGCCCAAAAGCATGCATGGGTTAGGTGGAATGCAGCTACAAGGCCCGTGTATAAGGAACAAGGTGAAATGGTTTGGAAAGAAGCAGACATGGACCACATATATGGTTGGTTATTTAGTTTTAGGATGTTGGGATAACCTTTTGATATATATGGAAGTTCCTAGACATCGTTTTTCTCAATATAGGACTTGAAGGGCAGCTATTGTTCTCCTGAAGTTTAAACACTGTATATAATCTCAACCATCCACCAGTGATGATCTGAGAAGACAATTATGATCTTGCAATAGTATTCTTCCATTCGTGAATCTAATCGAACCCTCGACTGTATTTTTTTCTTCATCCCGACACTATTTTGGACCTCGACTACACATATAGTCTTAGATATCATCATCAATGTTCATTACGTTCAATGTTAGGCTTATTACCATCAATTTTGGATCAATCTATGTCCATATTTATTGTCTTTTTCCAAGATTCATCGAAGAAATGATTAAAAATATATATATTTCTTATCACCATTTAAACCCAATCTCATATTTCATCACAAGCCAAAAAAAATCTCAAGTCATATATAATTTTTTCATATGTGAAGTAAATAAACTCGGTATATATATATAGCCATGATTTTCGAACCCTTATTTTTTTATTTGGATTCTTTTTATAATATTATATATATATATATATATATGAATCCATCCATTAGTATGTAATATAAACAAACCCAATTAGAAATTAAGGTTATAGTAATAGGGAAATAGACCTAAGGGTGTTCCAAGAAGAAGAAGATACTGAAATCAGGTGAGGGAAATGTTTTGAATATCAAACATTTATTTATTTTGTAAACCACCACTATATATATTTATGTGTTATTATAAACCCTTATTAAGGGAATTAATTTTAAATAAAATTAACATATGATTTTATGTAATAAATTTTATTTGAAAACATTATTCCATAGGCTTATATTTCAATTTATGATGTAAAGCAGTGACAAAAATATATTTTGTTATTTTTTCCTTTAATTTTAAAGGGTATTTTATATTATCAAAATATATACATTAATATTTCTAATGATAAAAGTTATTATTTAATGTCTCTGAACTTGTAATAAATATAATTTTATGTGAAAAATAATCTTTTTTATCAATTAATTTCATTCAGGTAGATATGGCCATATGCTATAATGTTATTGTTATTTCATGCATTCTTATACAAGAATTTTTTTTTAATTATAAAGCATTCATTTTTATGTTTTTATAAATTCTATTATTTCTGTGGAATGATGGATTTCCCCTAAGATATATTTAATTTTATAAAAAATGACATTTTGTCAAGATATGAAGTTTTAAAAATTATTTTATTTTATGAAAATAATTTTATATAAGATTTTGAAATGTTTTCAAGGGGTTACGAATGAAAAATGCAGAACCTCAAAAAATATTTTCATAAAATTTGTCACTTGAGTATCGAATGAGATGATATGGTATAGGGAGTAAACCTAAGACCTCTAGGGGATACTTTCCTACAATTGATACTACTAGTGTCTACATGTCTTTCTTAAGGTCTACTAAGTATCATAATTAACCCATAAAAGTTATTATTTTCAAAAAAATTAAAATGATTAATCAAAATATTTTTTCAAAATATTATTATTTCTGAAAGTAAATAGTTTTCCAAAATAGTACTTTCTTTTTTAAGGAGGTTTATAAAATTTTTCAATATTTAAAAAACAATTTTAAAGTGATTATTTTATCAAATGATTTATTTGATAAAATCATTTCAAATAGATTTAAATTTAATAAATAAAAGTATTTTCAAATGGATTTAAAACTTCTTATCAATAAAATTTATGTTCACCCCATGTTTTAAAATATTTTTCATAGGTTGACAAGAAATTCCAAAGTTTCTTATTTTGTATGAGGACTTAGAGCATACAGAGATTATCAGTCAATTGTATAAATATTTACAACTTTGTTAATTTTTTGGTTTTTTCTAATTCTTAGAAAACCTAGATCCGAAAAATTCCGAGAATGTAAAAAATATTGTGTATTTTTTGATTTCATTTTTAATAAAAATATACACCACATTTTTAGTATTGAATCTGGAAGTGCAGTTACTAGCCTTTATAGTTGATATCAGAGAAACTATCTAGATATATCTGAATATTAGACATTGTTGTTTGAGGAAAAAAATATACACAATTTAATTTTCTTTTGGACTACTTAGTAATCAAGTTCCCTTAGAAGTTATATCTTTTCTTAATTATGAATATTGAAACTCAAAATTTTAAGTATAAAGAAAAAATTATGAGAGAATACTTCATTTTTGGGGAGAATCTAATTCCCCAAGATATTCAAATAGTACTTCTATTTTAATTAAGTATTTATTTAATAGTTAGTTAATAATTTAAAACTTAGAATGTTTTTAAATAAAACAATTTATGAAACTAATATATTTTATATAATCGAAATAGGTTTTGATTCAAATTATAAAATATTACATAATATTTCAATAAATAGTATTTTTATATCTTAATGTAAATAAGTTAATTAATAAATGTATTTTTCTTAAAATAAACCAAAATTTACGATACTTTATTTAAAATAATGTTTTAATATTAAATTTGAAATTTATTATAATTTTTCAAGAAAAAAATTATTTTTATATAATTTATAATATAAAAAATGTTTATAAAATCTCGTTTTGAATTTATATTTATTATTGGATTAATTCTAATTATTTTTTAAGAAAAATCAACTATTTTAATTTAAGTAAATTTTTAATTTGTGATTTCTAAAATATTAATATTAAATGTATTAAAAATTATTTTTAAAAACATAAATGTGTTTATTTTGAAATATATTTATTTATAGTTAAAAAAATTTGAATACCATTAAATAAATCATTATATTCGATTAATAAAAAATGTTTAATAAATTTTATTTTTATTTGATTAGTTATTATTATTAATTTTATTTTGCTTAATAAAAAATTTTACCCAACCATGGAACCCAAGTGCCTCACCAACCACTACTTTAGGGGGTCCAGTGCACTCAGACAACCCTGGCGGCAGTCCACGTATACTAGGTTTTGGTCATAGAAATCACTACACATGGGTGGGGCCTTGTATAAGGCCATGATGTATGCATTGGATAGGTATAATGCACCTATAAGGTCCATGTGTAAGGTCTAAGTTGCAAAGGTTGGGAAAAAATCCTTTGTGGCCCATGTATAAGGCCATTTATTCAATTTAGGGATATTTTAGGCACCATTTGATATATATGGAAGTTCATGGACGTCTTTTTTGTTGTAGGACTTGAAGTGTAACTACTTTTCATATGATCATTAAACACTAAATATAATCTTATATGTCTACTAGTGACGATCTAAGATATACATTCCAATCTCGTGTTCATCTTCTTTCTCGAGTCAATCCAGTCGAACCCTCGCCTTTTTTTTCTTCTTCCCACCATTATTTTTGATCTCAAATGAATATACGGTCTTATATTTCATCATCCATATTCAGCCCATTCAATGATAGACTTATTAGAATCAATTTCAGATAAATCTGGATCCTTATTTGTTGAATTTTTATAGATTCATCGAAGTAATGATTAAAAATATATATATTTACTTTAAAACTAATCTCATCTTTCATCATAAGACAAAGAAAATATTGAGTCTTCAATATTTGTTTTTTTCAAAAGTAAACAAATTCAATATATATATATATATATCCATGATTTTTAACCCTTATTTTTTATCTGTGTTTATAATATAATATTATATATATTTGTGGATATATGTATATATATGAATCCATCCTTTGATATTGACTATAAACAAAACAAATTAGAAATGAAGGTGAGAGTAAATTGGAAATAGACTAAAGGGAGTTCCAAGAATAAGAATAAGAAATCAGGTAAGGGAAATATTATGAATATAAAGCATTTATTTATTTCCTAAAACCCCCTATATATATATTATGTATTAATTTAAACCCTTAGTATAGGAATTAATTTTATATAAAATGTATCTATGATTTAATGTAAGCAATTATACTTTTAAAGGTTATTTCAAAAACTTATATTTCAATATATGATGTAAAACAATATAAAAACATTATTTTTTTATTGTTTACCTTTAATTTTAAAGGGTATTTGATTTTATCAAAATCTCTATGTTAATATTTATAATGATAAAAGTTTTTATTTTAGGTCTTTGAACTCAAAATAAATGAAGGATATCATTTTATGTGATTTTTTTATTTTTATCAATGAATTTCATTCAACTAGATATTTCCTTATTCTGTAATGTTATTGAAATTTCATGCACTCTTATATAATAATTTGTTTTAATTATAAATCACTAACGTTTATGTATTTAAAAATGTAAGTCATTGTGTGTAAAGATGGATTTATCATAAACTCTATTAAATTTTATCAAAATTCCTCTTTTTCAAGATGTGAAGTTTTAAAAATTACTATCTTTTATTAAAATAATTTATATAATATTTTGAAATGTTTTCAAGAGGTTATGAATGAGAAAGTAATAACCTCTAAAAATGTTTTCATAAAATTATTCACTTTAGTTTCGAATGAGATGATATTATATGGGGAGTAAAACCATCACCTCAAGGGGAAACTGTTATATAAGTGATACTACTAGTGACAACATATTTTTATTAAGGTATTCTAAGTTTCATAATTAACCCATAAAAGTTATTATTTTTAAAATTTTGATAAGGATAATACCAAGTAATATTTTAAAAGATTATTATTTTATAAAATGAATTTTTTTCTAAAATAGTATTTACTTTTTTAAGGATTTTCACAAAATATTTTCAATATTTTGAAAACTCTATTTATATATTTATTTTATCAAATTTTTTACTTGATAAAATGATTTAAAAATAGATTTATGGTTTTTAAATTAAATTACTTTCAAAAAGAATTAAAACTGCTTATTAAGAAAATTTATGCTCACCCCATGTTGTAAGATATTTTTCATAGGTTTAGTAGAAATTTAAAAGATACTAGTTTTGAATAAGTAGTTATCACACATAGATATTATTAGTAAATTGTATAAATTTTTACAACTCTGATAATTTTTATGGTTTCATCTAATTATGCAAAACATAGACTAGAAAAGTTCCTTGAATGTATAAAGTGCTATATAATGTTTAGTTTCTTTTAAAATAAAAAAAATACATGGTATTTTTAGCACTGAATATAGAAGTGTGGTTTTGCGCCTTTACACTCACCCCCTAAATATAGAGGGTTTTACTCAGACATCCAGTAGGTCCAGCATCCTATATTTGTGGGAACCCATTCATTGCACAGTGAAACTTATATCTCCCTATAAATTTCCTTAGTCTAACAACCCATCACTCATAAAGTGATAGAGTTCCCAGTACCTCACTATTTTCCTATAAAGTACATTCTATAAGTTTATTCAAATAATCACTTCATTCTTCAAATAATTGAAACACCCATTGAACATCTGGTGATATAACCACCAACTAAGAATCAATAAAAAACACACCTTCTGACCAACGCATTGCCTATTTTCGGAAACCTTTTATTGACGCTATAACAAATACAAAGGGTTATATAGAGTTTCTCCTTTTAGTTAACATTTTCTCGTATATGAATATTATTTAATATCCTAAAGAATTATTATCTATGATTTAGTTTTATAGTGTTCCCAAGTCATCCCACATTCCTTATCTATCCACTTGAGGTTTATAATTTATTCAAGAAACTCATGCTAACCTTAAGGAATCTCTTGGTCCATAATACCCAGAAACATAAATATTATAGGCATATACTAATTGCACTACACTATAAATAATAAATTCTATACCTATATTAAACCATTCTTAAGTTATATAATTCATTTCCTGCCCATACTAGGGTTGTAATTACACCACATGCATATACACATAGTTATCAGTAAATAAAAAAATCTATAAAAACACACAACTAGGGTTAAATTAATTAACACACCTAGAATAATTTATTTCATAAAATACCAAATAATTAATTATTTACTTTTAATTAACTAACCCTACTTTTCTAAACATTTTTTTGAAACATTTTACCAAAAACCATTTCCCCAAAACCCATTTTTCTAAATCATGCATAATCATATAGACACCATTTGAACCTTTGTGCCTAGTATGGTGCATGAAATCACACTCTATTGTCACTATATAATAATAATAAAATAATAAATAAACATATAAACATATAATTTAACAAAAAAACAACCCAACCATAATAATAATAATAATAATAATAATAATAATCCCACAAACTTGGTAACTTGGACTTCCACCATCCATGTGTTCGTAATGAAAATGGTCAGTGCCCACCCCAAGTATAGAATAGTCTTGTTTCAATTTACCATACCACAACTCATTAAAAAGGTAGTGATTATTCCATTTATAACAGTTTGGCTCGGACAACCGAAACAAAACCTAACCCAATATATCATGTCACCTTAGGAATTTCTACCTATATTCCAAAGGGCACCTTCCATTAAGGAAGGTGTATTCCATGTAATGGGGAGACTATAAACATAGTATAAAACTATAAAATAATAGTAAATAACTAATATATAAATCATTCATCAAAATATAAATATGGAATCATAACATAGAGATAATTATAACAATTATGTGACACAAGTTCTATGAAAATGAAACTCATGATAAATATATAATAATGACATATAACTAGATTTACCGTAGTGGACTAATCATATACAAGAAAAACATAAAAATAAATAAATAAATCTTATGTAACCAAATAAAACTAGGTTTCCAGCCTCACTTTGGAACCTTCTCCCATCCATGTGAATACTCTAGTACCAAACCCTATTTTCAGGACTTCTCCCTAACCTACTCTCAAACAAGAGGGTTTTATGTCCACCAAGATAAACATGTAATATGTGAGTAAGATAATTAGTATGCTATCACTAATAAGGCTCCTATAAGAAACAATAATGAAGATATTTATATATGGTATGTATAAAGAATTAATAAAGGTAATAACACTTAAAATGAAACACACATGACAAATCCATAATGTGAAAACCTAGACACCAAGATGCATAACCATACTTTCTTTAGCTAGTTTCTCAGAGTGATGATGAGTATTTCATGGATTTTATAACTATGTATAAAACTTCCCTAGGTTAGGTTAATAAAAATATATTATCTCTTGAATACAATAAGTGTATTAGTAGATTCAGTCCTGCATAAATAATTTTGGTTATTTTTACATGTGATTCTACATCCTCCACTAAAATCATCTAGGCAATGTCTAAATAATGGGGGTCATCAACTCCCATAGTAATATTCCAGGATACATCTGAATAATAGGAGTTGGTATCTCCTTCATGAATCATCTAGTCTATATATGAATAATGAGAGTCTCCAAATCCTTTGAGAATTTTCCCAACTGCAACTGAATAATAGGAGTTTGTAGCTCCCTTGGGTATTATCCAGACTGTATTCAAATAAATGGAGTCTCTAGATCCCTCGAGATTTATCCAAGTAGTATCTGAATAATGGGATTCATCAAATCCCCCCTAGAATCAATATTCTATGACCACAATTAAATAAAAGTTGAGTATATAGTGTCTAAGAACTAAATAAAGTGAAACAAAAACCCAAGAATCAAGTCATTCATACTTATCCCCTGGTTATATCCGGATATGTCCTCTAAATCTATTAAAAAAATAAATTCTTGACATTGGATTAAAAACATCACTTGCATGAGGTTGAAATTTCTAGTCACCTCTATTTATATTAAAATACAATCACTCAACCCTTATGTCATACCATAACACTACCATACCATGTCTCCAATGTCGAATCAAGGTGAGTAATCTATTAACCCATGTAACTCTTATTGTGCTATTTCACCTAGTCATAGAGAACCCACTGATTTCCCACTCAATCCTCCATTCACTACTTAGTTAACATCCCCATTCTCATCCTTGAACACCCACCATAATGCAATCCTCCTAGGTGAACCATCCACTAGACATTAACCTCATGGTCCAATTCAAGTGTAATATAATAATCCAATGCTCTACATAATAATCTAATCCTCAATATATCTTCATAAAACTCCATCAGTATCATTGATCCTTTAACTATCAAAAACCAACTACACTAGTTAATAACCACTATGGTGGTATTAATAAGGCCTAATATCAAACCTCTACCCTTACATGAAACAAAAAAAACATAATGATCTCGTCACTATGCTATAAATTACTCAATCCAGACCCCTTGAAACCCTTTACTTATTCCAAAGAGACTAACATATCCCTAACATACATTACTTCTTAGTTATAAACCTCTTGGGTTACCTTAACTACAACTAATCTAGTATAACAAGGAAACACAATTTACAAGATATTACCAAACCATTTTTTTACTGTGAAATACTATAACACCGTGACATTTTGTGAAATATTTTTTTTAAATTAATTTAATCTCTTGATATTTTTCACTTCACGAAACATTGAAAATAGATATTTTATATTAAATCACAAGTCAAACATTCCTTTCGCATGGCACCGACTTGGCCTAAGTTACATGGAATATCGACTCGGTATACATTACACACAACACCGACTTGTTTTACATTCCACCGAACACCAGCTTAGCATACATTACACACAACTCTGAGTTTCTACAAAACATCATTTTATTGTTATAATTATTTAAAAGATAATTATAACCTAGATGTTAAATTTACTAATATGAATGGAACTAAATACTTTTAAAATATTTTATATAATGGTTTTATATAAATAAACCATATTGATAATGAAGGGTATAATTTTTGGTAAAGTCCTTATATGTTTAAAAATACTATTTTCTCAAAAAAACTGTTTTTAATGACCTTTTATGAAAAATAATAAAATTAATTTTAGAAACATTTATAAATTAAATTTGATAAAATAATATTCATTTTTTCAATTTATAATTTATAAATGATATTAGTGGAAAAAATTGGGGTTTTTTTGATAAAATTCATTTTTTGATAAATAGTGAAATATATCAGATTTTAATTCAAAACAGCAATTTCTTCTAATTTATTTAAACTGATAAATTGTATTTTAATTTCGTTTAAAGGTTTAATTATATCACATTTTATAAATTAATCCAATTTAGGACATTTTAATCAATTTCACTTTGAAATTGGGTATAAAAACATTGCAAACTTTTCGATGTTTTTACTTTAAAAACTCATAGTGTCATCCCATTAGAAGAATTAATTTTAATTTAATTTCTACCACTTATGTAATTAAAATTTTGAAAAATTCATTCCATATTTGGAATCATAATATTTTATAGTTTATAATATGGTAAAATTAGTTATTTACCAAAAGAATTAGTAAAAGTAATTAAAATTAATTACAATGGTTAAGAGAAAAATTAGGTTAATAAACTACTAAACCATAAATTTATGACACAAAACAACCTAGAAACTTGTCCAAATCCAATTTATTGCCATTACTAGGCCATTAACCTTCCATTATTGAGTTTTTTTCGGTTTTTTGTGACTTTTGTGGGTTAAAAAGGTGGGTACACCTAAGATAACTAAGAAAATAGTTTTAAGAAAATTTGACTATATTTCTCTCTTTGATAGAAAATATGTTTTATTTCAAAAAAAATGTTTTCCAAAATGTTTTTAAAAATGTTTTCAAATGATATTGGAAGAACTTTTTCAAGGAAAACTTATTTTAATTTTTTTTAATATTTCCAAATATTCCTTTAAAATATTTCAAATCTATTTTCAAATAAAAATGATTTCAATAATATTTTATGTTTAAGAATTGTTTTAAAAGTTATAAAATATAGTTTGTATGTTTTCAGAGAAAAAGGTTTCCAAAATTATTTAAAATACTTATTCATCATTTTTCAATTTTATTTTCAAGGAAATGGTTTTCAAAAGGTTTTATATTTTAAAAATGAATTCTATTCAAATAGGAAATGATATTTTCCCCAAGAAATGTTATGTGCAGGTTTCATACCCTTTTTTCCATGTTATGCTTATGAATTTTCTTTTTTTACCCTTACTGAACATCTGAGCTTACCTCTTTCTTATATTCCCTTTCCGCAGGTTATGAAGAAATGTTTTAGGTAGAAGTACTAAAGGTGGAGATCTTTATGGAATTTGTTTAATATCTTTCACAATGATAGAAGATTTTGTTTCCAAGTTTCTAAAGACACTAAACTATAATGGTCCTTGGGTATGTATTATTATAATGTACTGAATATTCATCTAAAATGATGTAATATCCATGTATGATAAGCTTGGGTCACTATATTTGGTATTAAAGTAATGGATTAGTCAAACTTTGGAAACTAGGATTAGAAAACCTTAGTGAGATCCATAGGGGTATTTCTAAGAACATGCTTTGGGGTATCTCTATGGGTAAGTCTACGGATAAGGAAAAATATATTAAAATTTCCTAAAATTTTGGTAATGGATATAGAGATTGGTTTCATAGAAATATATCTCTATTTGGATACAACAAGTGGATGTGGATCGGGCACATATATACCTATGAGTAACAACTCCAACAAATGTTTCGGGCCTAATTCGGGGTAATCTAGTACACGACACCGGGCCTTGCTACACACCTGGTTTAAAAAACCTAGGGGATATACTTTGGAAATTCAAAACCACATCATGAACTATTATGAAGTATTTGAATAGAATATGACTATGAATAACCTATTAAAACCTTAAGGTGTCGTAGATTAAGGAAGATTTCATAATTTGGACATCGTATAAATAATTTTTTAGGGTTATATAGTTTTTTTCTATGATATGTGTTTTTCACCCTGTGCTTTCTAGTTTTATTCAATGTAGAGAACTATAAGGAACATGGTTAACATTTAATTATTCAAATGTGGAAGGTATGAGAATTATGAAAATATATTTCCCAATTGGAAATATCATAAAGAGAATAAGAAATTTGGTATGAGTATTTTTTATACTTCTAAATATAAAGAGACTACAAATGAAAAGTGAAAGGTATGTGATGTTCTCCCAGTATTGTTTACATTATTCATTAGAATAATGATTAGATTGAGGTTGATTAACCTTAAGCCACGATTCATATATTCTAGGAAAGATTTTTTAAGGAATAATTTGATGAATCTTGAGTAATAGTTTGAGAATAAATTTGGATGAATGAACTACTTATGTTTTTGAATTGAAAGATTATATTATATTAATCATGTGATATATAATTATTTTTAATATAAGTTTTCATTAATGATTGAAAAGGATATTTTTAATGGTGATTAAGACATATAAAATTTATATTTTAGGGAAGGTAACCCTTAATGTGATCAAAATGTTAATAAAATTATGTTTAGCTTGGATAAACAGATGATTGATTTGGAAAAAGTAAATTGGATAGCACTGATTACCTTAGAACTAATAAAGGATCTGTTGGAAAAGTAATATATGTTATCATGAATGAAGTTTAAAACTTCATGGATTTATGGAATATATCCAGTAACCTTTGTAATAAGAAAGAATTCATGTTTTCAAGTATTTATGGTAATTCATGTCATAAGAATGTTTCATGATAATATATGTTGAGGATATTAACATGTTTGAAATTTAAAAACCAAGAGATACTTTGTGATATATGGGGATATATGTTAAAATGATTTAGTATCATTACTTCTAATCTTTTGGATTTTCATCCTTCATAAGGTTTATTAGGTTAACAATTTATGGGATGTTTAAGTTAAACTTTAGATTAAGTTTGTGAGATTAAAAATATATCTCACCTCGTGGGGATTTATTCATATTGGATAACCTACTCTAAAACTTTTTTGTTGATGGTAACTAAAGATATATGGGATGACTTCTCAAGGATCTCGTGATATTGTAGTGCTTCAGGAATAAAAAATTCACCTTCCCTTTTGGAAAAAGATGTAAAGTATTAATTTTTCAAGACAAGACCAGAGGGTGATATTTTACTTAGGAAAGGGAATGAAATCAAGTAATTATAACTTATAAGGAAAATTCTTACAACTTATGGAAAGTATTTTGAAACCAAAAAGTTTATCCTAGTACCTACTTTTCTGATGAATCAAATGGTCCCCTAGATAATCATAGATTTATGGCTTTCTGATTGTTAACTTTCTCCTCACCAAGTTCTCTATCACTCTCCTACAAAACTTGATAGTTATATTTTCCTTCCATATCTAATATTCACCCTCAAAATATGTTCTCTTGTATGGAAACCTGGTTATATGTTACTCTGGGTAACCTTTATGGTTCCAACTTTCCAATTTTAAGGTAAGTTTTAGTATTCATTTTCATGATGTGGGTTTCTATAAAGGAAACTTTCATGTATTAATCCTTTAATAACCCAAATGAATTTTTATAGAAAAAAATAGTTTTAAGGGGGGTATAATGTAACACCCAAAGATTTTGTGAAATATTGTTTTTTTAATAAATTTAATCTTTTGATATTTTTCATTTCATGCAACACTAAAAATAGTTTTTATATTAAATCACTAAGAAAAACATTCCTTTCATATTGACCAGACTTGAAATATATTACACAGAATAGAGACTTGGTGTATGTTACAAGCAAAACGAAATTGGTGTACATTACAATTAACACCAACTTAGTGTATGTTACACCAAACACCGACTTGGTGTATGTTACATGCAATATGGAGTTTCTACGAAACATCATTTTATTGTAATAATAACTTAAATGAGATAATTGTAACATAGAGTTTAAACATATTAATATGAATAGTGATAAATAATTTCCAAATATTTTTTATAATGATTTTATATAAATAAAACATATTTATAGTTAGGGATATAATTTTTGTAAAGTCCTTATATGTTTAAAAATACTTTTTTCTCAAATGAACTGCTTTAAATGACCTTTTGTGAAAAATAATAAAACTAATTTTAGATAAATTTAGAAATTTAATTTGATAAAATAATATTAATTTTTTAATTTATAATTTATAAATTTGATTTAGGATAACTTTTTGGATTTTTCTGAGAATTTTCATTTTTTGGATGAATAGTGAAAAATACTAGATTTTAATTCAAAACTATATTTTCATATAATTTAATTATAAGGTTAAATTATATTTTCATTTGGTTTAAAAGTTTAATAATATCATATTTTTATCAATTAATACAATTTAGGTCGTTGGAATCAATTTCACTTTGAAATTGTGTATGAAAACTTTGCAAACGTTTTGATGTTTTTGCTTTAAAAACCAACAGTGTCATCCCACCAATGGGACTAATTTTAAATTGATTTATTCTAATTATGTGATTAGAATTTTAAATAATGTATTCTGTATTTTTAATTATAATAATACATAATTTCTAATAATTTCAACATATTTTTTTACCAAAGATATTAGTGAAAGTGATTAAAATTTATTACAATGGTTAAGAGAAAAATTAGGTTAATAAAGCACTAAACCATAGATTTAAGACCCAAAACATCTTATAAACTTTTCAAACTCCCATTTAATGTATATTATTCGGCCATTAAACTTAAATTATTTAGATTTTTTGGTTTTTATGACATTTTTTTGGTTAAAATGTGTGTATGCCTAACTTGTTTTCAAAAATGCCAAGTGTGTCCTTTCCCTTCCCTATAGATAGCCACCACTCCTTCCTCTTCTCTACACCACTAAAACCACTTATTTTTAGCCACGATCATCCTAATACACTTCAAAACATACCTTCCTTCCCAATTGAATCCACCCTTTGGGAAAAAGTAAATCCAAGGAAGCCTTTTGGCATAAACCAAGAGGAGTTACCCCATTAAGAGGTAATGCTTTATCTCAAGCTCCTTTTATTTATTTCCTTTCTCCACAATCTCCATTATATTTAATATATTATCATATAAAAATTTATGTATATTCAATATATTATGATATTTTTATTCTTATGTTTATACCTACACTTATACACACATCTATCTAATAGGTAATGAACATACGATTTATGTGTACAGTGAACTACCGCCTCACTAAATGATGATTGTTCATTTTTCCTTTACTGCCTCTCATGGGGGAAATTATGATGTAAAATATATTTACATATGTCATATATTATATTTATTATATATTTAAGATTTTGTATTCCTTTTACAAGATATACATTTTTACTGTCCATTCAGTGTAAATCTGATAATTTCATTTAAGGAAGTGTAGACTACCTCCCCCTTAAAACGATGTGATTCATTCACACACTACATAGAATGCATTAAGGATGGATTTAGTGAACTAATATGGTATATATTATATAATAATAATAATTTAATAATGATATATATACATATATAGATACTTTTATTTCATTTTTGTTTTTTTCTTTTAATACAAAAATAAATAGAGGAACAACATTCATGCGCACGTATAGTTTATCATCTCCATGAACAGTGTATTCCATTTCATACTTATATATTATATAGATTATAATAATAATAATATAATGTATATAAATTATATTTATGACATGTTTCATAATCTGTAAATCATGATATATATGTATAATGACCAAAGATATAACAAATTAAGACACATAGGAAGAACAAAGTGAATATTACCCAAAGTGAAACATTAACATAGGATTGTTAACAAGTGGGTAATATATGGTCTTAATAAAATAATATATGTTATTAGATATAATAATATTATTCTGTACAATATTTATAATAAACTTACAATAATTATACAGGAATATTTTATGACTATGAAGAGATTCAAGACACATGGTTAGGGGATTTCATCTCACTTATTATTTTTGGGAGATACATTCTTTATTCACCACCCATTCCTTTTGTGTGGTGTGTATGCTAACCATGGAATTATTATATGATTCTTATAATTAAATTTATTCATATTTAGATATCTGTTCTATGGTCTTTATTTCATGGGGTTTATGTTTCAAAAGGTACCAACTCGGTAAAATAGTTTGGTCTCAATTTGCCTTCTTTGATACCCATGCTTGATTAAGAACCTAAATTCTCTTTTGAGGTGAATATAGTTCCATTTTACATGTTATTTCATGAATATATGTATTTTAATAATATTTTAATCTTAATTTAATTTCATTTTCTTACATTTATAGTATGATCCCAAGTTACCAAGTGATAATATTTTGTTGAAACAATGTCATTGCTTTTTTATATTATTAATGATTACACTTATTTGATGAAATCTTATAATCCATCTCCCAATAAAACTAATGATTTTACTTATAATATATTTATTAAATATATATACACATATTAGTATAATTTTTTCACACATTCGTAATTATGATAATTAATAAAAAAAATTAAGAAAATTTGATTGTATTTCCCTTTTCGGCCAGAAATGAGTTTTATTTCAAAACCATGTTTTCAAAAATGTCTTCAAAAGTGTTTTAAATAGATATTTAAAGAAAAATTTAAAGGAAAAATTATTTTAAATATGTATTATTGTTTTCGAATATTTCTATAAAATATTTCAAATTTATTTTCAAATAAAAAGGTTTTCAAGAATGATTTATGTTTATGAAATGTTTTAAATATTTTAAATCATTATTTATTAGTTTTTAAAGAAAAAAGTCTCCAAAATGATTTCAAAAATTTATTTATAAGTTTTAAAGTTTATTTTCAAGTAAATAGTTTTCAAAAGGTTTTATGTTTTAAAAGGTAATGATTTTCAAATAACAAAGGATATTTTTCTTAATAAAAGTTTTCAAAATATATTTCTAAATTATTTTCCATCTAAGATGATATCCATTGATGTTACTCATTCCTTTCTTGGAAATGATATAAAGGTTCCATTCATGTTATTTCTATGAATGGTTTATTATTTTATGTCATGATTTTTATGAAACCCATTTCTCTTCCACAATTTATATTCATTGAAACCCACTTCTTTTAATGGGTTATGATTTCATGAAGTGATTAAGAATCCTATCTATTTTCATAGTTTCTGATTTGATTAAATATTAATTATACCTAATTAATTTAATGGGTTGTGATTTTATATTTTTAAAACATATGTCTTTTTATGGGTCATGATATGATGAAATTTTTATTTGGTAGAACATGTATGAATGATGTTATTATGAGATTTGTGGGACCTATATCTCCCTCTAATTAATCTGGTAATGATGGATGACTCGTGAGTATATATGTTATGCGTGAACATGATTTCATGTTCAAAATGTTATGTTTGAACCTAATTACATGTTCAAAATGATATGCATGGACCTGGTTTCATGTCCATAAGTTTATGCATGAACCTAAATACATGTTCATAATGTTATGAGTGAACCTTATTATGTGTTCACAATATTATGCATGGTCCTGGTTGCATGTCCATAATTTTATTTGTGAACTTGATTACATGTTCATAATGTTATATGTGAACATGATTATATGTTCACAATGTTATGTGTCGACCTGGTTTCATGTCCATAAGGTTATGCATGAACCTAATTACACGATCACAATGTTATGAATGGACCTGGTTTTATGTCCATAAGTTGATGCAGGGGCCTGATTACATTTCCTTAATATAATGAGTTAACTTGTTTCTACATATACATGTTCACGATGTTATAAAAAATGTGAATGCCACAAATTCCATGTATTATTCCTATGTTATTATTTCATGAATTATTCTCTTAATTCTCTTGTGATATACGTCTTATGAACTTCCAGTCCTTATTATGATCTCTAATAAACACGGTATTATATTCAAATGTTATGCTCAATTTCCATGCACTTTTTTCCATGTTCTGTATACGTGTTTCCTTTATTTATCCTTATTGAGCATCTGAGCTCACTATTTTCATATGTTTCCTTTCCCTGGGTTATGAAGAATGGTTTTAGATAGAAGTAATAAAGGTGGATATATTTATAGGAATTGTTGAAGATCTTTCACCAATATATAAGATTTTGTTTCCAAGCTTCCAAAGATACAAAACTATTAGGATCCTCGGGCATTTATTTTTGTTATGTACTCAATATTCATAAAAAATTATGTAATATCCATGTATGATAAGCCTGGTTCACTATAATTACTCCTTCCGCTTCTAATATGTTTTATTTATTCATCCTATGTAGTTGTTTCCTCTCAGTTCCCAATAGAGTGACCTTGACTTAAGTTAGCATGCTCATATATCAAACAACACACAAAAAAATTCTGGAATAAATAATATTAGATCCATTAACCAAATAATTGGAGTTAAAACTCTTTTAACCACACTTTTCTAGACTTTTTTAAATCCCACGCCAAGCATTGTCAATCTCTTGAGCTCCTATATCATGTCATAAAGACAAATTAATTAATTATAATCATTTATAATTAATTTCTCTTAATTAATTCAAAATAAATAATCTATAGAAACTCATCAAGAAATGTGGATACATAAAAACCACGAACAATGATTTTTTGAAGGTCTATGGTTTATCTATAGTACACTCATGTGTAAAATATCTAATATTAAACACTCAATCTATCATCATTTTTAAATGAAATTAAAAAATATATAGGAAAGATCATTTGTAAACTTAACTTTACTTAAACTATCTAAGATTGGATAATTTATTCCTCTTTCAACGTTCACTATCTATCATGACAAGAATCCCCATAATTCATGATAGGTTTCACAATTGTTCAGTAAAATCTGTTATTAAATACTTTTCTTATATAGTAAAAAATTAAGTAAAAAATATAAATGGAAGAATAAGATGATATCTTTACCTCTATCTGGTTCACCAACCCACTCAAAATTACTATGGATTAAGTGGTCAAAAAATGGGGAAGATCAAAATTAGAGTGTGATATTCATGGAATGAATACTATGTTTTTACCCAAATCACATCATTGTAACATCTCAGGTGCACATCTTTATCACCATAGGTTAGCATAAACACCAGGGGCTGAGTACACACATGGGGGATATGGTTCCCCCCTCCCCAGAAATCTAAATAAATTTATGATTGTTCTTTCCATAAAAATGTTTTAACTCATTCATAAGTTAAACATGCCAAAGAATAATCACAAAATCAATATGTTTTAATAAAATAAAAAAATTTGAAAAAATAAACTATAAATATCTATATGAATGTGTATCATATGAAACAACATGTAGTCTATAAAATAAAAATAATAATAATAAATATCAAATAAAAATGGGTAAGAATATTGATATAAAACAATATAGGGTAGATGAAGTATGAAATAAGGCCCGCAACCATCACACCTTCAACTCCAATCCCAAAGTGGGTACCAATCCTTGTCTATTCAATAGTTTTTTCATACATTTCATAGAATTTTTTTAGTCCTTGAGTACTTGAAAAACCATGCATAAAGCTACAAGTCCAATAGAGTGTCCATGAAAAATGATTATATACATACTCATTACAAAACCACAAACTTTCTTTAACATAATAGTGAACAACTAGGTGTATGCATGAACATTTATACTCATTTACATACATATATAGTAAAATAGTTTACAAATAATCTGTAGTTATAACATGGAAATAATAAAAATGATAACTAGGATACAATTAGATGCATTAAATGCTATAACAACTAACTTCATATAACTTGAGGATCCATACCTATGTAACCTACTTTGAGCCATAGGTCATGATCTGAGATGATTTTTCAATTCCATCCTCTAAAGGATGCAATATCCACTTTTGAAAATAATAATCTTGTACAAATATTCACTCACAAAAATATAAAACTATGTGTATTCAAAGTCATGTTCCAATAACCCTCCTTGGGGGAGAGGTAATGATGTATACATGATTAAGGGATATTTTCCAGCCCATATTATAGAATAGGGAAAGGCGTATATAGTAATAAGGGTGAAACTCTCATCCCATTCAACTCTATACGCCACTACCTGGCATACCTGCTTAAAATTTATATAAAAATAATATATATATATATATATGTACATATATATATAAACCCCTTATATTATTCTCATCATATGTAAAAACATTATCCATAAACATGGACAAATTACATTTAAATAAATATCATGCTTTTTATATCAAAAGATATACATGCCTCTCTATGCCACATTTTCATTCATTCTAGCTTAGTATAACACCAGGTTTCATATAATAAATTCACAAGACATGAACAATCAAAGAGTAATATATCATTAATATTAAACAATAATATGATTTACAAGAGAATTATGGAAAAGGTTAGTGAATAACATATCCCTCTATGTGTTTCAATAATAAGTCACACTAACCTAAACATGGTGTAGATTATTCTCTTAGATTGACTTACTCCTAAACAAACATGGCACTAAAAATAATAAAAAAGTGTTAGGTATTCACCATTTTCAAACAAATTATAGTTAATTTATAGTATTGTTTATGACCAGTACTTACTTGAAGTATCCCAAATAGAGAATTGAACAAGAAGTACAAATTAGATTAAAACATTAATTTGAAAGAAAAGTCATTTTAGAAATAATTTTTTCTATCCATAAAACTTAATTTAAGAAAAAAGTATTTATTCTTGATAAAAATGGTACATGTTAAAATTTTAATATATAAATTGAACCATAACTAATTTTCATCAATGTTGGTACTTTATTTAAAATAAGGAAGTGTATGAGTCTCTAAAGGAAAGGTGGGTTTGTGAAGCCAGTTTAAAAGTTATAAAATATTAACAAACCAATACAAAAATAAATAATTTAAATAAAAGTATTATTTATTTATTATAAAATAACCTTGAGTATTATTTAATTAACAAAATAGTTTTTGAAACTAAAATTTTATAATACACATATCAATTCCTTCCACCTAGCCAGCCTCTTTATCACCTCACAACCGATTCAAAACATAACTGGGTTTGAGTTTAGATTATTTACTTATAACTCATTTGGGATATTGTTATAAGGAATGATATTTTTATTAATAAATGAACAATTCATGAAAGTTCATCCTTGGTAGAACATGGTCAAACTATTCTAACTTAAATTTTTAATGTTTTCCATACTCATAAAAGGCAATGTATGAGGGCATAACATGGATGGCACAATAATGTATTTCCAAAAAATTAGTATCCTATTAAATTTCTAAGTATATAATCATATAAAAAAATAATGAAAATGGATAAAATAATATAGGGATTTTTAAAGTTTATGAAATATTAGAATACAGAAATAAAATATGTATAGAAAACTTTAAAAAAGAATCTAGGTAAAGTATCACTTGTACACGAATAAAACATAAACAATATACACTTTATATGAACTAATTTTTAACAAAATACATCTATCAAGGGTTTTAAGTAGATTATAATGGATTTAAATAAACAATAATACTAAATATAAAAATCCTTAAAAATTATTTAACATAATATGAAAAATTAGATTTGGAAAACTATCAATTCATAATTCCCAAAAATTACATTCAAGATTTATTATTAATTTCAAGAATAGATGAAAATCATATCCTAATCATATCATTTATATTAATCAAAGGGTTTATAACCTCAAAACATAATTAATGTTATGATTTAACATCCAAAAATCTATGGATTTCACTTTAAAACTACCCAACAGCCCCTAATATTAATTATATTGAATTTAATAGACCTAAGAACCCAAATACACAACCACTATAATTAAATAACAATAAACCATGAATAATACCTATGATAATCACTCCTAAAATCCAATAAATATCTTAAAAACCAAACAGCTCAGTGAAACAACCCATTCATCTTCCAATTTCAACACAGAATCAAAAAAACCATATAATACATTTCATCACAATATCCTTCAAACAAATGGTGATTAATAGAACAAAAATAATCCTCAAGTTATCCCTTTAATAAAAATAGGAAGGTACCCCAGTAAAATTATTGATTTCACCATGGCTTGGTGATATCACAATTCCAAATCCTAAACAAGATGATAGAAATAGAGGAGACATAAGAATAATAAAAAAGAGGGAAAATAGAGAATAAGCAGTGAATTACCTGGGGTTAAGATTGAGAAACTCACATGGAACCCCCCTTTAAGAAAGGGGAAAGGGGAAGGGGATGTAATAGTGGAGTTGATATATCCTAGGTGCACTAAATAGTAGGGGAAATGAGGTTTGGGGTTCCCCTTTCTGGGTTTCAAGTTAATTTAGTTCTAACTACTTTTAAAAAAAAGTATTCTGGAACACACAAGAACTCCAATGGAATCTTCCATAACTCTAGTGGTAACCTAGTTTTCTAGTGGATAATCCATTGGACTTCTAGTATAATCTATTTTAACTCTATGGGAATCCTATTTTTAACCCCACCACAAATTTTCTCCAATAAACAAACCCAAACAATATCTAGTTCTCCAAAAATCAAAAAAAAACTTCAAGACACACACAAAAATACCTCAAATTCCACTCAACAAAATCAAAATGAATATTTAATTCCCAAAATTTAAAAAAACTATCTGAAACCCAAAAAAATGATTCATTACTTTAATTACCTAATTTCTCATAATTACCCAAATTTTCTATTTAATTATATCTATTATGACACTATTCATCACAACCTCCCTACTATAATACTTTTCATCCATAAAAGTCTTAGCAGACTATTCCTTTCAAAATTCCCAACCTCACATAAACATTATGTTATATAAAACTCTCTAATATATAAAACAAAACACACACCACAATTCTGATTCATGACACCAAAATAAAACTTCAATCAATTAAAGCCGCAAAATTATAACATCCATAAGGTAAACCATCCCCTAACACACTATTAAACTCCCATGATCATAATCATGTTTCCAATGTATGATCCCAAAAACTAATAAAAACCATTAAATAATAAATATTTCTAACACCCAAATACATGTTAACTATAAAACATTAATACACTTTCAAAACATTCACCAAAAATCAAATATGGAATCTAAAAAATAAATATGAAGTAATATATATCTGAAAATACCATTAGTAAATAAACTACTCTCACTTATATGGAAATCCCCATCATAATGAATAACTGTGTTTTACTTATTTCTAAACTACCATTGAGTTTCAAGTTATTAAATATTCTCACTTATAAAAAAATTAATGGAAAATAAATTTCACTTATAAAACTAAAGTTAGGCCCATTTTCAAAACAAAAAAAATCTCAAAAATAATTCATTTTACAAATCAATTTTTAAGAAAATAATTTTCAATTTCATTTTAAAAAAAATTAATCATTTCATAAAACTATTAATTTTCATAAATACCTTCTTAAATTAAAATTCAAGGTTATAAAATAGTTTTTATATTTTAAAAAATACTAACCAAGTACATGTTACTACCAATGATGTATAATGTACATTTTATATAACATGATGTAGAAATAACTTATTTCAAGCTCTCCAGAACAAATCAAGAGAGTTCATATAATACATTTCAAGATACAGAACACATAGAATTCCAATAAAATAATTAATAATTAGAGAACAACTATAATATTCAAATACCAATAAGAAAGAAATTATATCAGTATATTAATAAACTAGTAATAGGTGCATTCATGGTAATAAAATCTAAATAGGAAACAAGTAACATGATAATGAATTTAAATTAGGTGATAATTATATGATACATTATTAATAAGAATTAAATACTTTATCATAATAAAGGTTTATTCAAAAATGAATTTAATGAATTTTATATTAACTAGAAATGTATAGAATAAAATATTATTTAAATTATTATCTATTATTTAATTAATTAATTAATATTGAAAATAATGATATACATGAAATGTGCATACCTTAATGTGATTTTAGACTATATAATTAATGAAAATATGCCTAGATTGGTTCTTAGTAGATCCCTTTAACCTCCATCCCAATTTCTTCTCAAATTCCATTTTTAGTTACTCGGAATCATAACTCACTCGTACTTATAGTTCCTGGACCGCACACCAAGATTCCCCTAATAACTCTGGCTTCCACCATAATTTTTTTGGGTGGACATTTTTCTGGGTTACTTCTTGAGTCCCGATAGATATATCTCCTGGATATAAATATGAAATACCATAAAATATCAAAATACCACTTTGCTTCCATCTTATAAAAACTGTGACAACAATACTTGGTCCATACCCAGATCTCTTGGCCACAAATACTCAGGAACACCATTCAATCTCTAAAGTCAAGTGTAAATGTTGAGGGTTATGTAAACATATGTAGGGGATAGTGTTCTCCATTATAATAAAAAAAATTCATTATTTTTATTTACATAAAATAGGTATAAATCATTTGTAATCTAAATATATAAAATAATAAAAACAAAACCAACATGTCAAAATAAAATAAAAAATGGTAAAATACAATAACTCCCTTTATGAATTCATATCATAGATAACAATATGTAGTCTAAAAAATGAAACAAACCATAAATATTCTCAAATCCAAAGAGGTACTAAGACAGAGATGGCCAAATGTAGGTTTAAAAAGTGTCAGACACATCCCTTAACCATCAAACCTTCATCTCCAATATCAATGTGGGAACTAATCCCTCTCTATTGACCAATTCATCAAGAAATTCCATGGACCTACTTCAATATATAGTTACTTGAAACATCACACATAAATCTACATTTTAATCAGAGTCCATGCAGAGTGTGAGCATATACAGACTCAGAATGAAACCATCAATGTGTATCCACACTATAGTAAAAAATCTAGTTTATGAATAAACATGCATAACCATTTATATATATATATAGAAAAATGGTCGGTATGAAACCAAATGTTATAACATATAATTAATAACAGTGATAAAATACAAACAAGAATATATAACACTCATGTACATGTATTCACCCCCACATACATACAGATGCAAGTATACCAAGTGATGGCCCAAAACCTATCTTAGGGGAAAGAGAATAGTGTATACAAGAGTTACGGTGTTTTTACAACTCATTCTATAAAATAGGGGAAGGGGTAAATAGTAGTTGGGGTGAAACACCCATTCCATTCAACATTATACATAGTTGGTCATCATACATGATTAAAATGTATACAAAACAGATATGCACATTCCCCTTATAGCATGATAATTTTATATCAAAACTACATATATTCTCAAGAAAATATTACATTTAAATAAATTCCATACATGGTAGATAAAAAAGATATATTTTCTACTCTATGATACACTAGTTTTCCAATAAACATGTCAGAATACCAAGTTACATACTGTCAAGGAATTAGACATTCATAATCCAAGAGTAATATATCATGAATCTCAAATAATCATATAATCTAAAATCCAAGCATAGAAATAGTTAGGGAATAAAAAATCTTTAAATGTGTTTTAGTAACAAGTCACATCAACCTAGACATGGTATAGATGATGTTAAAATATTCACTTACTTCTAGATAAACATAAAACTATGCATAACAAAGAAGTTGTAGGTTTAAACCAATGTTAAACTGAGTAAAGATGAAGTATAGTATTTTTCATAACCAATACTTTCTTTAGATAATCATCCAATGTTTAAAAAAATTAAACTAAGGGCCCAACAATATGATAAAGGTTTCAAGTAATGTAGAATAATGGAATTATCTTGAACAAGATCAACACACTTGGTGATCAGTTATCCCAAGCTATAAAATATCAAACAAGTTTTATCCTAGGTTCCACTTGAAGCTAGAAAGTTTTAAACTTTGTTCCCTTCGTGCACATGTAGAGAAAGTTCACCCTGTTGGTTATGGAAATCTTGCACCTTATGATATGGTATGAAATAGAACAAGGGGTTGTAATAATAACATAAATAAATTTGTGGATAACTGAAGAGTTTGTTTCAATCACGTCTAATGTAAAACTATAAAACAGGAAAACCTCAATCCCATTAAGAATGGAACTATCCTCTGCAATGATGGAATCACCTCGATCATAGAATCCACTAAAATAAAAAACCAACCTAATGTAACCATTGGAGTCACGAAAAACACACCCCCCTCCCCTTATTAAGAATGTAACTATAACCTCTTGAGTTCTAATAATGAAACACTATGTTCAATAGTATACATGATACACTACATTGAGCTTAAACAAACAAAAAATATTATTATTTAAATGTTACCATTATAACCTAGACGTCGGAATGGCGGCAATGAATAGTATCAACTAAATTATGAAAATATGTTTTAAATATGTTTAAATAATGATTATTTGGTTACCAAATTTATTATAAATGGAAATAAAAACCAATAGAATAAAACAGATGTGTTTTTATGAAAACCTTTTTAAAAGAGAATAATCATGTTTATAAAATCATATCACCCTTTATGTAATTTTATTTAATAAAAAATATGTGTTATATATTCAATTTAATGTTTTAAATTTATCTCATATTTTTTCTAGATTTGATATAGGAACAAATTCAATTTTTTGAATAAAATAATTGTTTTTCTAAAAATGTAGTTTTACTGCCTTTTGCTACAAAATCCTTTTTAAATACAGTTTTTGTCACTTTTATATATTCTATTTGAAAAAATGAAATTATTATTTAGAAGTGTGAAATCAATATTAACCTTATTTATAATTTTGGTATTTTTCTGATGAAATACATATTTTAATGAATAGTAAAAAAAATACTGCATTTTATTTCAAAACTGCTTTTTTGTATAATTTATTTATATAGTTATGTAATATTTATAATTCGTTTTAAAGTTTAATTGGATTATTTTTTTATAATTTCATATAATTTTTGTCATTGGAAGTAATATTACTTTTAAATTGGACATAAGCACATGCCAATCTTTATATAGTTTTTACTTCTTAAAAACTCACTTTTGTTTTGACAATGGGAATTAATTTTAAATTCATTTCTTGCAATTCTGTATTTTGAATTTGTAAAATTTAATTTTATATTTGGAATCATGAGTTCCAAATTTATGAAATATTTACCTTTTATTTTTGGAATTTGTGAATAGTAACTTCAATAATTGTTTTTATTTACCATGGTTAAAGGATAAATCACCTAAATAAGGTTAAACAAACAATATTATAATAATATAAAACTACCCTAAAATGTGTACTAATCCTATTGGAAGATATATTTCCAACCATGGTCATATTTGGGTCTATTTTAGGACTCCATGGATCCACTTGGGTGTGATAATGACATGTTAGAAAAATTAATTTAATTTAAAGAGAAATATAACATGAACATATATCTTTTACTAAAATAATTTTATTATTAGAAAATATAACTGATATATTTGACTATAAATAGTAATTATAAAGATAAAATTATTTCATAGATCATGATATTTTATTTATAATTTTTAGACCTTAAATAAATAAATTTAATTATGACACAATGATGATGTAGTGATGGCTTCATTAATAAATGATTCAAATAAATGAAATTATAAATATTAAAATAAATATAATCTGACTTAATTAATGTAATAAAAAATTATTTATGTGAATATGATATTTTAGGAATTATTAAATTTTTTTTTCAAAAGAATCATTTTTTATGAATTTTTAAAAAAGTCAAGTATAAATAATGTCCAAAATTGACATAATTCATAAGTAAAAATATAAAGTAGTTCCTTAAATGATACTAAATTCCTAATGATATAATATTGGTAAAATTGGTTAATATAAGTAAAAATATTTCATAAATGGATTTTTTGGGTCGTTTTACAAGATATAGTGATTACATTAACTAAAAATGTGTATATAACACGATATCACTATAAGATTAAAAAGTGTAAAATAGGGGTTAAACCAAAAATATAAGGATAAAAAATATTCAAAACTTATTTAAAAATTATTATATGATGGGTATTAGAACTAAAATCATCTTATATTATAATTAAATTAGTTTTTTACCCTTTTTGATCTAAATTAAATTTAAAATAAAATAAAATTTCAAGACTTTCCTAAAGTGCCCCTCCTCCCTCTTATAAAATGCTACCACATCTAACCACTTACTCACACCTCTCGGGCCCCTTGGATCATCAAAATTATATTCAAATGAGCTCCCAACATACCTCCCTTACTCATAGAAGCTTTACCTTGTGAAGGACGAAATTCAATAAATCTTTTTGGCTCAAATCAAAAGAAGTTACCGGATTTTGAGGTAACATCTTCTCTAAAGTTCATTTACTTTATTTTCCTTCTACACTCCCTATGCTCTGATTATTATTTTATTACATAACAACACCTGTATACTTAATATAATAGGATGTTTTTATGATAATTATTCTAACTACACATACACACACCTACATCAAATGAATACAGACATATTGTTTCTGTGTACGGTGAACTACTACCTCACGAAACGATGATTGTTCACTTTTCCCCTACCACCTGTCATGGTGGACATTATGATGGAATTGTATTTATATATGATATATATTATATTTATATTATCTCTATACTTTGATAATATTTATTTACAATAATACTTTATGCTTTCATGATGTGTAAATGCAAAAATTTCATTTGAGGAAGTGTGGACTACCGCCCACTCAAAGTGATATGACTCGCTCATTCTATAAATGGAACACATAAATGATGGTTTTATTAAACCAATAAGACATAAATGAAATAAATATAATATTGGAATTATTAAATACATTTATATCATTTTATTATTTTTCTTTTAATATGACAAAAAATGAATGTAGTGTGCATTCATGCATACGGCCTACTGTCTCCACGAATGGTGCATTTCATTTATTATCTCAAAATATTATGGAAATTATAAATAAAAATATACTGAGTTTATATGATATTTAAATAATTAATAATATTTTTTATATGTTTTTCTTATGACCATATGGAAAATTTTAATCAAAACAAGTTCATTTTCAACACAAGTACTAAATATCGACAAAACAACCGATATGAACTTAAATAATTATGTAATTTTTATAACACGATTATAAGTAATATAAAATAAATTATAAACTTTAAAAAGGTTCTGAATCAATTATAAATTAACCTATGTTTATTATTCAGGAATATAAAGACCAAACGAGACAAGTCAGACTTAAGGTAAGGGAACTTCTTAACCCAATTTCCATTCTTTGGTTCCATCTTCTACTTATTGATTATGTTGTTCTATGATAAAGTGAGAAATTACTTTTTATATATTATCTATTATTTATAATTTGTTTATTTGTATTTATATTTAATACACGTAATCAATCTATTTTATTTAAAAAATGATCTTTGTAAGGTAATTTCTAAACTGAATTTCCATTCATTGGGTTTTACACATGCTTTGTTAATTTTATTATGACAAGGTTATGTTTTGAATAACTATTTATTTATTTGTGTTTTAATTTACACTTCCATTTGTGTAGATATAATATTGAAAGGCATAATCACCCCATTGATAAATTCTTACTTCATTTATACAAACTTTGTAAGGGAAATCATAACTCAATCTTCATTCATTGAGTTTAATATCCATGTCATTGGGTTTTTTTCAAGAATATGTGTGAATGAACTCTGATTGTTTTACATTGAATATAAACTTATATTCTGTTTTTTTTTTGTCACACATAATTATGTCATTGATTTATCCTTAATCTAATAATACGATCTTTGTAAGGGACTTCGTCTCAGTCTCCTTTCATTGAGGCATATTTTGAAATTATGAACCTTTATTATCCATTAAGGTGTATATATGGACCATTTGACATGTTATATCATGAATTACTATATTATCATGATATTTAAATTTTTGTTTAATGTTAATATTTAATAATTTTTATACAAGTGTTTCTCAAGTGGTAAGGGAATCTTTAACTAAAATATCATTTTAAATGTTTTAATGATTTATTCTTCAAAATCATTCTAATTAATGTCAATTTTATCAAAATGGTTTAAAGGATTAATTTATATGGACATGAATGTTTTAAAATATTAATTCCTTTAAAATGATTCAAAGTGGTATTGGATACTTTTATTTAAATATGTTCTTTTTTAATGTTTTAATTTTTTTTAAATGGATTGATTATATAAATATATTGAAATGATGTCTTATGATTACAATGTGGAAATGTTATTTTTACTTTATGCTAGTTTATGTGTTATGATTATTTTATTTTTCTTGAGAATTTATTATGTATATGGTTGGTTTCATGATAAACTAAGGGTAGGTGAGTTCGTGATAGCTCTTCAATGCATTAGGTAACATGAACGAGGTAAACATTAAGGTATCTCCTAACTAATTTAGGGAATATAATGTGATGGATATTCCAAACATTAACCATTAATGTTACTCCATATGTAGCTATGAAATCCAAAATGTAAGTATTTTATGGATTCCACAATCTAACTTTATGATTTATGATTTGTATGAGTTATTCATAAATCCTATGATTTCATGGGTTATGTTAAATATCTTATGATTTATGGGTGAAAAGTGTGATTTTGTGAAAATGTTTTCATGGGTTTTAAATATGCATGGACTAATGGTTTTATTCCTTATTTTATATTCTATTATGCTCATACCAAACTTTTTAAATGTTTTCAATCGGGTATAAGTATGGGTAAGAGAAATGAAGAAGTCAGGAAGATTTTTATCAAGAAAAAGAAATCATGTTTTGTTTAAAGGGTTTCCTTTGGTGGAAAAAGTAGATACTGAGTGTAACTGTCCACATGTGATGTGTAGGTCTATTATATAATTATTTATGGCTTAATTCTCTAAAAATATAAACCTAAAAATATCCTCAATATGAATGCTTCACTTAACTCAATATTATGTAATGTTTAAGGCTAGGGCCATACATTTGGTATTAGAGGAAAGGTTTAGAAAACTTTAGGGATTATGAGATTTTATTAAACACGTGGTTAGTCTCTATGTCTATTATTTTAGTTAAATCCTTATTTTATAACATTTTTAGATCAAGGAAATCCAGTTACAAATAAAAGGAGGAGGATCTCAAACAACATTCTTATCTCTTCCTAATGACTTTCTTGCAATAATTATTGAAAAGTCATGTTTGGATGATTGTGAAACTTTTTCTATCATACAACTCACTTGCAAGAAGTTGTTTGTGATATCAAACACCTCCACTATACCTAGATACCATCATGGATACTGGGATGTATTTAAAAAAATACTATTTCTTAAATATTTTCATATTTTCAAGAAAGGTAAATATTATCAAGTAATCTTCAAATATTTTACCTTATTAAGATATTTTTAAGCATATTATGATTTTTTAAAAATTTCTAAAGAAGGAGACCATTGCGCAACCTATTTATATTTGTTTTTAAAATATATTATTTCATCACATACTTATGGTATTTTAAAAGGAACATTGATTCAATGTTTCAAATCAAATTTGATTTGATTATTTTATAAAAATCTACTTTAATCAGATGTTTTGAAATTATATGTCATATGTGATTATTTTCTGAAACTATCTTTCTATGAACACACATATGACCCAAGTTGTACAATCCATTTTCGATAAAGGAAGAAAATGATTTTTAAGGATCTCTAAATCATTTTTTCAATGCATGGACCTTCTATTTATGCGAAAAAATTGATAATGAAACCCGGTGGACACAAAGATCAAGGTATAATGTTATTTCTATTGTAAATAGTTTTATTTTATCATATGGAGGTTAAAAAATGTCAATATATATACGAATTAATTAATTAATACGTTGATGTAATTATGAGTTAGGATGAAAATGAGAAGTATAAGACAACCTTTGAGGTTAAAACATATTATATTTATTTTTAGTTAAATGGTTTTATGGATCATGAATAATTTGATTTGGGAACTTATGTTTAATAAAATGGATATCCTTAGTATAGGAAAATGATTTGGTGATTAAGTGATAAATGTTATTTTGGAAGACGTTCACTATTTTGGGAACCCTATATAACTAAGTTTAATAGAATACTATGGGATTTTATTTGAGGAGAAATGGTTGAATTTTATTTTGGAATAATCTATGTTTTTATTATGGACTTATGGTGATATGGGTTATTAATGGAAATGATTAACCTATCATGGAGAACATGTGATTAGGTTAATTAATTTTAAGTATGAGGCTTTAAGAGTAGTCAATGATATTTAGATATAAATATTAAGAATTATCATAGAAGACTATGTCATCAAACCCTTCTGAATTTGGGGTTTCAATATTAGTTTGGATTCTTTTGAATAATTTTTAGTAAAAATTTTTATTGAATGGTCTTTGTTGAAATTTTGGTATTGTTTGTTGTATTTTGGAGATTAATAGTAGTATTTATTTTTATAAATGATTGTTATTTTTAGAGATTATCTGATATTATACTAACGATTTTTGTTTTGGTTAATGTCTAAATAGAGGGGAAATGTATAGTTCATATTTTTTGGATTATTATATTCTCTAGAAGTTTATTCAAGTGCTTCATGTGTGACCAATTCATCTTGATTACTCATCGTTCGACAAAAATATGAGTTTGTGGTTGATATTTATAAAAGGATGAAACTATACTTGACAAGTATGTATGTTTCCTTATGTTCTTATTCTAAGTAGTAAAATAATTCATCAAATTTTTTAAAAGAACCTTAAAACAAAAACTATTTCCATTTACATTTCCAACTGGGAAATCAAAGACCATTTAACCCATCACAAGTTTATGGTATTCTATTTATTAACCTTCTCCTGATAATTTTTTCTATCACCCTCCATCAGATAAAATATGGTTAGTTTCTCTTCTATATCTATGTTTTCCTACATGGAATCCTAGTATGTGTTTTCTCAAGGTGACTTTTTTAGTTCTCTTTCTTTCTTTTAAAGTGATAGTTTTATTGACCCTTTTTCCAATGTTGGATTTTCAATGAACTTACCGAGAAAAATTTTAAAATTACAAGGATGAAATTTCCAAAAGGGGGTAATTATGTAACATCCTGAGTTTTAAGAAAGAAACATTGTGTTCAATATCATACATCATACTCTACATCGAGCATAAATGAAAAACTAAATATTATTATTTAAATGTTACTGTTATAACCTCGTCATTGGAAAGGGAGGAATGAATAGTATCAATTTAATTATGAAAATATGGTTTAGATATGTTTAAATAATGATTCTTTGGTTACCAAATTTATTATAAATAGAAATAAAACCCAATTGAATGTAAAGGACGTGTTTTTATGAAAACCTATTTAAAAGAGAATAATTTTGTATATAAAATCATATCACCATTTATGGATTTTTATTTAATAAAAAATATATGTTATATATTTAATTTAATGTTTTAAATTTATCTTAAATTTTTTATAGATATAGTATAAGAAAAAGTTCAATTTTTTGTATAAAATAATTGTCTTTATAAAAATGTAGTTTTTCCACCTTTTGATGGTGAACCCATTTTAAATCTATTTTTTGTCAATTTTATATGTTCTATTTGAAAAAATAAACCTCTTATTTAGAATAGGGACATAAAAATTTACATTGGTTGAAATTTTGGTATTTTTTGATGAAATTCAAATTTTAATGAATAATGAAAAATACTGCATTTTAATTCAAAATTTATTTTTTATCTAATTTATTTATACAGTTAGATTACATTTTTAATTGGTTTTAAAGCATAATTGGATTATGTTTTCATTATTTAATAAAAATTTGGTAGTTGGAAGTAATTTCACTTTTAAATTGAACATAAACACATGTCAATCTTTTAATAGATTTTACTTCTTAAAAACCCGCTTTTTGGTTTTGACAATGGGAATTAATTTTAAATTAATTTATCCCAATTCGGTGTTTTGAATTTAAAAAAATGGATTCAATATTTGGAATTGAGTCATCCAAATAGTGTAAATAATCACCTTTTATTTTTTTGACTTTATGAATAGTTACTTTGGTATTTATTTTTTTTACCATGGTTAAAAGGTAAATCAGGTAAATAAGTGTAAAAAATAATATTAAAATAATATAAAAACTACCCTAACATGTGTTCTGATCCTATTGGATGAGATATTTCTAAACATAGTTATCTTTGGGAATATTTTATTACCCCATGGAGCCACTTGGGTGTGATAATGACATGTTATAAGAATTAATTTAATTTAAAGTGAAATATAACCTAAACATGTATCTTTTACTAAAACAAATTAATATAGAACGATATATATTACATCTTTGACTATAAATTTTCATTAAAATTTAAAAAATATTTCCTACATCATGATATTTTATTAATAATTTTTACACATTAAAAAATAAATTTAATTATGACCCAATGATGATGTAGGGATGGCTTCATTAATAAATGAGTCAAATAAATGATATTATAAATATTAAAATAAATATTATTTGACATAATTAATGTCATCCACAAATTTTTTAGTTGAATATGAAATGTAAAAAATTATTCAATGTTTTTTTTGAAGGAATCAAGTTGTTATGAATTTGTAAAAAAGTCAAGTATGAATAGTGTCCAAATTTCACATAATTCATAACTTAAAATATAAAATAGTATATTAAATTATATTAAATTCCTAAAAATATAAGATTCGTCCAAATGGTTAATAGAAGTCCAAATATTTCATAAATGACTTTTTTTGGGTCGTTTGACATGATATGGTAATTTTATTAACCTACAATGTATAAATAACATGATATAACTATAAGATTAAAAGTGTAAAATAGGGGTTAAACCAAAAAGATAAGGATAAAAAAATTCAAAACATGTCTAAAATTTATTAGATGATGGTTATTCGAACAAAAATCATATTATATTCTAATTAAATGAGTTTTGTACAATTTTTAATCAAAATTAAATTTATAATAAAATAATATTTCAAGCCTTTCCTAAAGTGCCCCTCCTCCCTCTTATAAAAGGTAACCACCTCTAACCACTTAATCACACCACTAAATCCCATTGTCTTGCCCAAATTCTATTCAAATGCACTAGTGGAAACCTTACCTATACCAACACAAATATCCCAATAGTTTTAAAAACCATTGGGATGGGTTCGATATACCAATGGTTCAATGAAGCCATTGGTATAGGTCTGTTAATAAATGGTTTTAACAACGGTTCAATAAAACCGTTGGTATAGGGGTGGAATTTTTAAGGGTATACCAATGGTTTTAAAAACATTTTGGTGTATCTTAACTATCCCAACGGTTTTTAAAAACCATTGGTATATAAAACTGCCCAAATACCCATGTCCCTCTGGCTTCCCGAAGATCTATCTGTATTCTATCCACATTTTTTCCTAGCCGTGAGCCTCTATCCACATTTTTCCCTAGACCCCATCTTTCTTCTTCTAGAAGAAAATATGTTTCTCCTAAACAAGAGACCTATTCCACTTCAAATTCGTAAGTGGTAATAGAGTTATATATTTTTACTCTATTTATTTTTTCTTTTTTTATTATATTTCGGTGCAATATGAATCCAATTTTTACTTTTGGTGATCATGCTTGAAGTTTTAAGTCAATTTACACCTATTTAAGGTGTGTCTTTCAATGAAATTATTTCATTTTGAATTAAATTTTTTATCTCATTGTAAATTGATTTTTATTGAGGGGAGTGGGTTGTCTAGGTGGGATGGGGTGGGCTGTGTAGGTGGGGAGGGGGTGTGCAGGTTGCTGGTTGGGAGGGGTGGTCGGTGCAGGTGGGGAGGGGGGTGTGCAGGTTGTAGGATGGGAGGGGGTGGGCTGTGTAGGTTGGGAGGGGGATGTGAAGGTGGGAAGGGGGTGTTTAGGTTTCAGGTTGGAAGGGGGTGTGGGATGTCTAGGTGGGGTGGGGGTAGGGTTGTGCAGGTTGGGAGGGGTGTGCAGGTTGGGGTTGTGGGTTGTCTAAGGAGAGGGTAGGTTGTCCAAGTGGGGTGGGGGTTGTCTAGGTGGGGTGAGGGTGGGTTATCCAGGTGGGGTGGGGGTGTCCAAGTGGGGTGGGTTGGGGGGATATCCAGGGGTGGGGGTGTCTAGGGGGTGGGGGGATGTCCACGGGGTTTGGGTGTCCAGGGGAGTGCCAAGGGTGTGTGGGGGACTATCCTAGGGGGTGGAGGAGTCCAGGGGTGGGGGTTGTCCAAGGGGGTGTGGTGTCTAGTGGGTGGGGGCTATCCAAGGGGTTGGGGGTTGTCCACGGGGGTAGGGGTGTCCTGGTGGGTGGGGGCTATCCATGGGTGTGGGGTGTCCAAGGGGTGGGGTGGTATCTATGGGGTGGGTGTGTCCAGGGGTGGGGGTGTCCAGGGGGTGGGGTGTCCAGGGGGTGGGGGTTGTCCAAGGGGGTTGGGTGTACATGGGGTGGGGGTTGTCCAAGGGGGTGGGGTGTCCAAGGGAGGTGGGGGTGTCCATGGGTGGGGTGTCTAGAGGGTGGGGGTGTCTAGAGGGTGGGGGTGTCCAGGGGGTGGGGGCTATCTGAGGGGTGGTAAATGTTTCCCCCAATTACACAGTATCCCAGTTCCCCCATATGGGCAATTTCAGTCCCTAATCCCAACCTCTCCCAAAGCTCTCTCTTTACCCTAGTGTTTGAAACTCCTTCCACCTGATAGATACATCTTCAGTCAAGAAATTTTTTATTTATATGCTTAAAATTAGTAAGTGTTACTTTAGTTTTAATATTCTTCATCTATTTTTTTCTTTTCTGTTTTGATTTTTCCCAAACCATAGTTTTGTGCATACTTTGGCATGGTATACTAAATAATTAGATTTGTTTTCTGTTTTTTATTTTACACTTCAAGTGTCATGATTGTGTGAATCACCTTTATTTTAAGTCTTCATACCCACTCATGTGTAGATTAAAAGAACCATATGAACTAATGGGTGTTGGTGACATTTATCCCCACTCAAAGATGGTAAAGGGTAATGGATATAAGGATGGTCCATGGCAAGGGATTGGGGATAGTTGTGGTAGTGGTGTAGGTGGTTTTCCATTTTTTAGTTTGGTGATATGGTAGTTTCTATGGAATTTAGTTTAGTTGAAAATTGGATTTGGATTTTGAATTTATAGTTTTTTTTAAGGAGTAATGGGAGGGGTAGTGATATTGAGGATGAATTGGATGTTGGATGGGTGATGGATTGGAATTGTGATATTGGTTGGATTGGGTAAAAGTAATTTTCATGGTATTATATGGGTATTTCCTCCACTTAACACACCCCCACCCCCATTTGACATCCCCCCCCCACCCCCACTCCCCAGCACACCCCCACCCCCCCGGCACACCCCCCACACCCCTTGGACACCCCCCCCCCCCCCCGGACACCCCTCACCCCCATTGACACCCCCACCCCACCCCCTAGACAGCCCCCCATTCCCTGGACACCCCCCCACCCCCCAGGATAGCCCCCCCCCCCCCCCCCCCACCCCCCTTGCCCCCCTCCCCCCATTGGACACCCCCCCACCACCACCACACCCCCTGCACCCACCCCAGCCCCTTGGACTGCCCCACACACCCTGGACACCCCCTAACCCACCATGGACAGCACCCCCCCCCCCCCCAGACACCCCCACCCCTTGGACACCCCCTGGACATCCCCCCCACCCCCTAGACACCACCACCCCCTTGGACAGCCCCCCCAACCCCATCCCACTTTACACCCCCCCCCCCCCACCCCCTAGACACCCTCCACCCCCTTGGAAAGCCCCCCCCCCCCACCAGAACACCACCCCACCTCATATGTTCTTGGCCCAATTTTAAAATTGGAATTAACCATGAAGGTTATTTCACCTTCCCCCAATAACATTTCCTAATTGACCCATAGAGCCTTATAAATTGAATTTGTCATGTTTTGATAAATTGAATGGGTTTTTTTGAATGAAATGGATAATACATGATGGTTTTCCTTTCTTAATTAATAAAATGGTTTTAAATAAAATTACCCTTATAGGGAATGTAGGGGGTGGGGGTTGTCCAGGTGGGGTGGGTTGTCTAGGGGGTAGGGGCTGCAAGGGGGTAGGGGGGCTGTAGGGGTGTGGGGGAGGGGGTGTGGGCTATCCAAGGAGGGGTGTGGGCTGTCAAGGGGGTTAGGGTGGGCTGTCTAGGGGGTGGGTGGGATGTCCAAGGGGTGGGATGTCTGGTGGGTGGGTTTTCCATGGAGGGGGTTGGGATGTTCAGGGAGGGGTGGGTTGTCCAGGTGGGGGTGAGATATCCAGGGAGGGGGTGTGGGCTTTTCAGGGGCTGGGTTTTCTAGGTGGGGGTGGGTTGTCCATGTGAGGGAGGGGGTGGGCTGTCCAGGGGGTGGGGGTGGTCTATCCAGGTGAGGGTGGGGGTTGTCCAGCTGTGGGGTGGTGGGCTCTCTTGTTGGGGGTGGGGGATGTCTAGGTGGGGTGGGGGGATGTCCAGGTGGGGGGATTTCCAGGTGGGGGTGGGTGGGCTGTCTAGATGGGGGTGGGGTGTGGGTGGGTTGTACACTCCCCTGGACACCCCAACCCATGTGAACACCCCCACCCCTGGACACCCCACCCCCCACCCCCACCCCCCGGGACAGCCCGCCAACCCCTGGACACCCCCCACCCCAGTGGACACCCCCACCCCCTTGGTCAGTGTATGTGATCACTCAAATAATCTACTAAAATATAAAATTTCTTCAATCTAAAATGTACTCAACTCCTGAATAATTCTCCTCCACAAGAGTATATGATCTTGTACACTCATGAATAGTTCATCAAAGATAATTTTTTATAAATATTGTATCATGTTGTCTTTTATATTATGATTCTCATGTAGAGTAGTGTGTCGGTTATGGTTTCATATAAAGTGAACAATTCTCGTTTACTTATATATATTTTCGATGAAGCTTAAATCTTATTGAATAACGTTTGATGAAATGACTTATAACATTTTTTTTACAGAATAGATAGAAGTTGGATGTATGAAACCAATCGGATCTCCTGATATTTTTAAAACAGTTTGGAGAGATTTTTAGATTTTCCATTTCACAATACTTCATATAGTGGTCACATACACTGCCCATGTTACAATTGTGTTGGAAGACCATGGTTGAGCCATGAAAAATTCATCTAACACATAACCAAATATGGTTTTCAAACAAACTACTATGAGTGGTATCACAATAGGGAGAAAATGAAATATCAAATGGCTAGTGATCCAAATGAGAGGACTGGATTGGAGAATTTTTTATATGACCAGATTCCATTTATTCGTCCTCATGAAAAATAAAGGATTCTGGCACAAGAAGACTTCGATATGAGCACACATGATGTGTCTTATGAAAATGATGATGTTTTTCAGGGGGAATTTGAATGATTCTTCTACAACTCATGTATATCGATAATGCAGTAAAATGAAATGGTTGGAATTTTTAACCCGATTATTTCATGGGAAAACTATGTTTAGGATTTATAATACTTCCATCGATTAAATTCTTACCTTATTTAAGGACTTACTTCCAGATGATATAGATATTACCTCAAACCACTATATGGAATGGAAGTTAGTTAAGGAACTTGGATTTTCGAGAAACAAAATTCATGCTTTCCTCAAAGATTGTAGTTTATTCTGTGAGAAAACTACTAAATGAAATGATTGTATAAAATATGGCACATCCCGCTAGAAGCCAAAACATGATTTAACACCATCTTGTGTGCCACATAAAGTAATGTGGAACTTTCCAATGATCCCAAAACTCCATAATCTTTTTATGTCTGATGAAATATCAATAAAAATGCGATGGAAATATATTGAGAGAAAAAAGACTAATGATGAGTTGGTTCACCCTAAAGATGGATTTTCTTGGAAGAAATTTGATGTTCGATATCTTTATTTGGTAGCTGACATGCGTAATGTGAGGCAGGTTCTTTCATGTGATGTTTTAAATCCGTTTGGAAATATGATTACTTCGCACAGTACATGGCCAGTTTTTATACAAATTTATAACCTTCCCTCATGGTTGGGTATGAGAAAACCTTTCTCTTTCATGAGTATACTCATATCTGGACCTTCTGATCATGAAAATTTTATAGACATATATATGCAACCTTTAATAAAAGAGTTGAAACTTATTTGGGATGTGGGTGTGCGTACATACTATGCATGTTCGAAATACATATTTTAGATACATGTTGTGCTTATATGGATGATCAATGATGATGAAATTCTAGTGGTTTTATTTGATGACGAGACAGGGAACATTTATTGATGATTGTGGATTTTGAGTACTTTATATGACATGCACTCTTTCTACCAATGAACCATATATATTGGCATCAAAGAGAAACAAGTTTTTTATGTCAAAGAACATATTTGACCTGAATTTGGTGTCATTATTGAAGTAATTCCAAGACATATTTTTGATTATGGTGATAATGAAATTGACACAATCTCTACTACCATTGGAAAAGATCCATTTATTACTTTTGGTGACTCCAATAGTTCAATTTTCAGAGTTGTATGTGAACCTAAAGTTATGGTGGGGAATATACAAAATCATCCATACATGTTCTCAATTATTTTGTTTTACCTCAACTTGGGTTATTAAAGTTGGTATTATTAAAATTTATTCAATATTGATTACAAATATGTTGTATCCTACTTTATCGTTATGTGAATTTTCAATTTTTAATGGTTGTAATTATATTTGAATTTTATTTTCTAATTTGGAATTTAACTGTATTCAAACCTACGAAAATAACATTTCTAAATTTGTGAAAATTTCAATGATTTATTGACCATGTATAAAATTACTATAACTCTAAGACCACTTTTAATATTTCACTAGATAATGAATATGATGGTTTATTTTCTTCTACAAAACATGTATAGAAACCTGCATCATCTACCTGGGATAAATAAATTAAATTTGTCCTTAATTTTGACAAGTGTTTTACCCCTTATGAACATGATGGTATGTCTTCTTAGGAAATAACCATCCTACTAAAAATTAAATTGTTTTATTACATCTTGTAAAATTTGTTGAATTCGTTATATATTTATTCAAGCTCACCTAAGACAATGGAAAGATAAATTATCCATGAATTTCCATATTCCCTCTCATTTGGGGGGGGGGGTTACACATTTGTTTTTCTTTTCTAATTACTTCCATATTTGTTTTTAAATGAAGGAAATGCAACCAATAAAAGAGAGGTGACAGAAAAAGATGATGGAAAACAATCATTGCATGGCTAAGATAGGCATTCCACCACTAGTGCTTGTAGTGAGTATTTTATTTCATGTACATATATTTAAATAATATATATTTTTATGTGATTAATTTTGTTTTAAACATTTTTGCAGGATCCGCCTCTTAGGTGACAATTATTTGATGAGAATCCTAGTAGTGGTCCCATTACTCAGGGTGTTCGTACGAGGGGTGGTATGAGACTTAGTTGATCTGGTCGGTGTACACGATTAAACCCTACCCCTCCCACTAACATACCATCTATCCCACATTCTGATCTTGGTGTGTCATTAAGGACACACAGGATATTTATGTCTCCCATGTTTTCACCACCCTTTACATCTGAGTCTCCTCACCCATCTTTATCATATCTCATGATGATTCCCACTCCCCATCCAGCATTCGGCCAGTCATTTGTGCCATCTTTTGTTACTTATACTTCCTTCTCTTTGATCATCTATATTCCATATTATTCAACTCTAGATCTTTCAGAGTCTATCCCTACAGATCATACATTAGGACCCACTCCACTTGAAGAGGGTGTTCCTTCCGTTTCTGTAGATCCAGCGGTGCCCATTGATTAGACTGTTGCAGGTATATTTATAGAACCTTAACAAATTTCTATACCATTATTTATTTTCATTTTAAAAAGTAATGATAAAATATTTTTTTCTTTCATGACAGATATATCTATTGATAGGAGGTGGGGTCAAGGGCATACACACATCCGTACGGTGTGGAACCACCGCATGCAATTGATGGTGGATTACAATGAAGACAATCAAATGATTGAAAAAATAGGATAGTAATGTCGGAGTTTTTTTGCGATGCTTTCCAAATACTCTGACATCATTCATGTCATCCCACTCTCATGAAGATAGTTTCCAAATGAAGTCAATGATAATGCTTGGAAAAAGATATGGGTAAAAAAATATTTTGTATTTAATGAAATATATTATTTTTTTATTTATATGTTTTGATATTTTGGTTCCATCATTGGTTTAATTTTCCCTATGGTGAGGGTGCACGGCCAACACATCTAAAGGATTTAGATGAACTTTAGAGAGCCTATAATCATGAGTTGTATATTGGCTAGCATGCTAGATTTGGAATAGAGTTAGAAGTGGTCCCTCTCAATGATGATTGTCTAATATAATAGTATTGAAAGATGATTACTCATTGGACAACTACACAGTTTAAGTTATTAATCACATTTGAGGTATTTAAATGAAAAATTTCATGTTTTGCGTTAATACTATCTTTTGTATTATTGAATTTTATTTAAGAATCATATGGAAGAAATAAAAAAACATTAATGCTAAAAAATTCCTCCACACATTGGGAAGTACTATGATTCCAGATCATGAGAGGAAGTAGGTATGACAGTTGTTTGTAATTTTTCTTTACGACTTGCACTTTCTATTTTCCCTCCATAATTAATTTTATTGCTAAAGTTGTTATATAATTTTATTTATGAAATTAATTATTGGTAACATATTTTTATTTATTATTTATTATATTCAATGTCATTATAGAGGGAAAATATTAATAATCAAGGACAGGTGCCTCGAGAAAAATTGTTTTGCTCGAGTTAAAGGAAGAAAGATGGAAGTGTGATTAATGAACCGACTCAGTAGCATATTCTACGTTTTACTTTGTTGATTTAAAATTTTAATATCTATTTTGTAACATAATATATATATATATATATATATATATATATATATATATATTTGTAACAGGCTGATTTAGAGGCCCTTGACTCCTAGGAACCTGAAAATTTTGTCCCAAACAATCACTTACATCGGGTGTTAGGAGATGAGAACCCTGGCAGAGTACGCTGCTAACCTGGGAAGAGTATATTTTTGACGAGGTATTAGACCTCGTCAGGTACAAGTTTTAGTGCCACCGAGTTCCAGCAGGTTAAGGTACATGTATAATAGGCTAAAAAAAGGGCCACAGAGACGGCAGAAGAGTCTTCTTGGGCAAAAACTATATTTATGAAACTGATGGAAGTTTTACATCCAACACTTCCACCAGATGCCAGCACATCTTGTGATGAATCTATGTCATTGATGAGTTCTATATATGGTGCACTAGGTGGTAGTTATAGTGGTGGTTGAGATGATGGTGAGGAGGAGGTCGAGGTGGAGGAGGAAGAGCCCAAGGAGGAGGACGAGGAGGAGGAGGAGGGTGAGGCGGAGGTCGTGGCAGAGGAGGAGGCTGAGTCGGAGTATGAGGGCGATGAGAAGGGCATTGAGGAGGGGAGATGATGATGTGGAAGATGATGAGGATAGGGGTGAGGCTGATGATGTCAATGATGATAGTGATGGTGATGAGGGAAAGATTGATCTATTACATTTTTTAATGATATTACTGACATTTAATGTTTGATAATTTGTTGTGATAGAATGTATGTGTGGTTATGTAGGTCATGTTATCTTTATTTCATTCTCTATAATTAATAAAAACATGACTTGATGATTTTCTATGACTGATTCACCCCTCCCCCGAACACCCCCACCCCCTGGACAACCCCTCCCCCAACCCCACACCCCCTGGGACACCCCTGATCTTGTGGACAACCCCCCACCCCCTGTACAACCCCCCACACCCCCCCCCCCAAGACACCACCCCACAACCTGGAAACCCCCCACCCCTTGGACACCCCCACCCCCTTGGACACCCCCCCCCCCCACCCCCTTGGATAGCCCCCCCCCCCCCAACCCCCTCGATAGCCCCCCCACCCCCTAGACACTCCCCACCCCCCGGACACCCCCACCACCATGAACACCCCCCTGGACACCCCCCCCCCCACCCACTGAACACTACCCCACCACCTGGACACCCCCCACCCCACCTGGACACCCCCCCCCCCATCCCACCAGGACACCCCCACCCCCATGAACACCCCCCCTGGACACCCCCCCCACCCCCTGAACACTACCCCACCACCTGGACACCCCCCACCCCACCTGGACACCCCCCCCCCCATCCCACCAGGACCACCCCCACCCCCCAATAGATAGACCCCCCAACCCCTCATGGACACCACCACACCCTCGAGACACCCCCCACTCCCACACCTGAACACCCCCACACCCCCCATGGACACCCCCCACCACCACCACCTGGACACCCCCCACCCACCCCCTAGGCACCCCCACCACTATGGACATCCCCACACCCCTAGATACCCCCCCCCCCATGAACACCCCCCCACCCACCCTGGACACCCCCACCCCCCAGCCCCGTAGATAGCCCCCCCCCATCCCCCCCACCTCCCCTGAACACCACCCCACCACAAGGACACCCCCCCAACCCCCCCTAAACCCCCGCTAACCCCCCCCCCCCCCACCGGACACCCCCCACCCCCCATGGACATCCCCCCCCTAGACAGCCCCCACCCCCCCCCCATGGACACCCCCCATCCCCCTAGGCACCCCATACCCCCTTGGACATCCCCCAACCCCCTTGGAAAGCCCCCCAACCTCCTAAAAAGCCCCCCCCCCCCCACCCCCCACCCCCCCCACCCCCCTGGAAACCACCCCACCACATAGACACCCCCCACCCCCTGGACACCCCCCACACCCATGGGCAGCACCACTGGACACCCCACCCCCCATGGGGACCCCCCACCCCTAGAAACCCCCTACACCATTGGATATCCCCTTAGACACTCCCACCCTCCTGGATACCACCCCCACCCCCCGGGAAAGCCCCCCACCCCCATTGACACCCCTCACCCCCCTGGACACCACCTACCCCCTTGGATAGCCCGCAACCCCCTGGACCCCCCCCCCCCCCCACCGCCCACCCCCCCTGGATACTACCCCACCACCTGGACACCCCCACCCCCCTGGACACCCCCACCACCATGGACAGCCCCCACCCCCCCCCCCCCCCCGGACACCCCTACCCCCTTAGACAGCACACCAACCTCCTAGACACCCCCACCCCAACCCCCTGGACACCCCCACCCCCATAGATAGCCCCCACCCCCCTGCACACCCCCACCCCACCCCCCATGGACACCCCCACCCACCCATCCAGTGGACACACCTACCCTCTTGGATATCCCCCAACCCCCTGGACACCCCGACCACCCGGGACACCTCCACCACCATAGACAGCTCCCCACCCCAAAGACACCCCCCACCCCCACCCCCTTGGACACCCCCCTGGCACACCTACCCCCTTGGACATCCCCCTAACCCCCTTGACACCCCCCCCCCCCCCACCCCCTTGACACCCCACCCCCCATGGATAGCCACTCACTCCTGGACATCCCCTCCCACCACCACCACCGCTTGGACCCCCCCCCCCCCCCCACACACACACACCCCCTGAACACCCCTACCCCCTTGGACACCCCCCCCCCCCCCAAACCCCCTGGATAGCCCCCCACCCCCCATAGACATCACCCACATGCTCCATGGATACCACCCCCCCCCCCAGATACCCCTTACCCCCCTTGGATAGGAATAAACCATTAGATCGTGTACCCCATGTCACATTACCCCCTTACTACATCATGGCATGCCACATTATCCAAAAATAAAATCTCATATGAATTCACCCATGCCTATGAACAACAATGCCATATTCAAAACCTGAAACATGATTTTATTATATAGGGGATATTACCTTCTGAATTTTGAGTTCAATTGTTATAGAGAATTCAATATTGTATGTATTCAATTCAGAATTCTGTATTGCATAGGGTAGTTGATATGAATTCTGAATTGAATTATTTATGTATTTAATTAACTTATGAATTACGTGTTAATATTATAGGGGGTATACTTGTTGTATGTGTATACTTGATGGAATTACCTTATGAATTATGTGTTAATTATGTATGTGTATATGGGGTAATTAAATACAAAAATGCAGGTATGGTATGTGTGTATTGACAACTGGTGGAAGTGCATTACTGCAGGTGCACAGGGGGAGGCAAGCCTACTGCTTTTGCAGGTGCATAAAGGTTATGCCAACGGTTTACAACTGTTGGAATATGTTTGAAAAGAAACCATATACCAACGGTTTCATGTAAACCATTGGTATATGTATATACCAATGGTTTACAAACTATTGTTATAGATTCTATATATGACATTTCCCAATGGTTTGTGAGAAACAATTGGTAAAAGTCAACGGTTTGGACAACCGTTGGTATAAACATGGATTTTGATATTTCGAATAGTTTTCAATTGTTTTTAAATATTGATACCAATGGTTTCTTTTAACCTTGGTTATATAATCCATTAAGCACCCATATCCTAACGGTTCTCATAGAACCGTTGGGATATGTCTATACCCATGGCTCTACAGCAAATGGTTTGGACAACCGTTGGTATAGTTTATACCAACAGTTTTCTGGCCTTTACCAATGGTTTGAAACCATTGGTAAAGGCTAGTTTTCCAACAGTGATGATCTCCCAACATCCCCCCCTACTAATAGAAACCTTACCTTGGGCATAAGGCAATTCAAGAAAGCCTTTTGGCTTAAATAAAAAGAAGTTACCCAATTTTGAGGTAACGACTTCTCTCAAGAATCTTTCCTTTATTTTCCTTCATCACTCCCTATGATCTTCTTATTATTTTATTTAATAACAACACCAGTATAATAAATATACTCTTTTTTTAGAAGAATTTAAACTACACTTACACACACCTCCATCTAATGGATACAAACATACTGTTTCTATGGACAGAGAACTACTGCCTCACAAAACGATGATTGTTTAATTTTCTATTACCACCTATAATTGTAGACATTATGATTGAAATATATTTATATATGATATATATTATATTTATATTTTCTCTAAAATTCTGTAATATTTATTTACAACATAAATTTATGATTTAGATGATGTGTAAATACGATAATTTCATTTGACGAAGTGTGGACTACCGTCCCCTCAAAGTGAAATGAATCGGTCATGTTATACATGGAACATATAAAGGATGGTTTTATAAAAACTATAAGGCATAAATTAAATAAATATAATAATGGTATTATAATATATATTTTTTTCATTTTATTATTTTTCTTTTAATATGATAAGGAAATGAAAGTAGTGTTCATGCGTACATACGACCTACTGTTTCCATGAACGGTGCATTTCATTTCTTATCTCCAAATATTATGGAAATTATAAATACATATATATTGGAAATATATTATATTTAAATAATTAATAATATTCTGTAGATGATGGAATTATGACCACATGGACAATTTTAATTAAAACAAGTTCATTTTTGACTCAAGTACCCAATATCGACAAAATGACCGATGTGAACTTTAATAATTATGTAATTTTAATAACATGATGATAAGTAATATAAAATGAATAATAAACTTTAAAAAGGTTCTTAAGAAAGTATAAATTAATCTATACTTTTTATTCGGTAATATAAATAATGAACGAGACAACTCAGACTCAAGTTAAGGGAACTTATTAACCAAATTTCTATTCTTTGTGTTGATCTTCTACTTCCTGATTATATCATTATATGATTATGTGATAAATTAATTTTGATATATTATTGAGTATTTATACTTGATTTATTTGAAGTTATAGTGAATACACAAAATTAATCTATTTGATTAAAAATGATCTTGGTAAGGGAACTTTTAAACTCAATTTCCACTCATTGGGTTTTATGGATGCTTTGTTAATTATATTATGCCAATATTATGTGTTGAATCACTATTTATTTATTTATGTTTTAATTTGTACTTACCTTTGTGGGGATAAACTATTGAAACACTTAATAACTCCATTGATAAATTCTTACATCATTTATATGAACATTATAAGGGAAATCTTAACTCAATCACTATTCATTGAGTTAAATATCTATGTCATTGGTTTTGTTTTTCCAAGAATAAACGTGAATGAACGCTGATTTTTTACACTAAATATCCACTTATATTTGATGCATTTATATTTTTCACACATAATTATGTCATTGATTTATCCTTAATCTAATGATACAATCTTTTTAAGGGACTTCGTCTCAGTCTCCTTTCATTGAGGCATGTATTGAAATTGTGCACATTTATTATCCTTTAAGGTGTATATACAGCCCTTTTGACAAGTTATATCATGAATTACTATATGATCATGATATTTAATGTTTTTTTAATGTTCTTATTTAATTATTTTTATTCAATTATTTCTCAATTGGTGAGGGACTCTTTAACTAAAATATCATTTTAAATGTTTCAATGATTTATTCTTTTAAATCCTTCTCATTAATGTCCATGTTTTCAAAATGGTTTAAAGGATTTATTTATATGGACTTGAATGTTTTAAAATATTAATTCTTTTAAAAAGATTCAAATTGCTATGGGACACTTTTATTCAAAAATGTTCTTTTTAAATGTTTTAAATGTGTTTTTTAAAATTGATTGACTATATGAATATCTTGAAATTATTTCTTATGATTTAAATGTGGAAATGTTATTTTCCCTTTATGCTTGTTCATGTGTTATGATTATGTTATGGTTCTTGGGCCTTGATTATGTATATGGTTGGTTCCATGATAAATTGAGGGCGGGTGAGCCCGTGATAGATCTCTAATGCATTGGGTAGCATGACACAGGTAACATTAAGGTTTATCCTAATAGATTTAGGGAATACATTGTGATGGGAATTACAAACATAACCATGAAGGTTAATACTTATGTAGTTGTGAAATCTACAATGTAAATATGTCATAGATTCCACAAGTTACCTTTATGATTTATGATTTCTATGAGTTATTCATAAATATTATGATTTCACGTGTTATATTAAAGAGCTTATATTTTATGGGTGAAAATTATGATTTTGTGAAAATGTTTTCATGGGTTTTAAATATAAAAGGAATAATGGTTTTATTCCTTATTTTATATTCCTTACTGAGATTTTTATTCTCATCCCAAGTTTTTGAAATTTTTTCCATAGGGTATAAGAATGGGTAATAAAAAGAAAGAAGCCCAAAATATTTTTATCGAGAAAAAAAATAATGTTTTTTAAGGGTTTCCTTTGGTGGAAAAAAGTGGATACTGAGTGTAACTATCCACATGTGATGTATGGGTATATTATATAATAGTAATGGTCTAATTATCTAAAACTATATACCTAAAAATATCCTCAATGTGAATTCTTGACTTAACTCAAGATTATGTAAAGTTTAAGGTTGGGGCCTTACAGGCATTATCCTCTGCAATGAGTGAATCACATCGACCATATAATCCACTAAAGGAAAAAAACTAAACTAACCTTGCTATTAGAGTCATGACCCCCCCCCATATGTGGTTGAGACTACAAGATCCATTGATGTTGATTTTGAGACCCCTAATAGGGGGTTCCAACAAACCCATCAATCTTGAGGAGACAACATCTGAGTTGATAAAAACCTTAAAATTTAAAACATTATTATATAAATAAAACCACAATTATTTTTTATTAAATTCAGTACTTTATTTAGCATCAATGAAACTCTTAACTAGGTTTATGTTTGAATCATTAACTTATAACCCAATCGGGCTGTCGTTTGGAGTAATGCTCTTTTTAATAAAACAGGACCAAGGCAAGGAACTAAAGCCTAGGTAGAACATGGTTAAACTATTATAATTTGAGTTTTCAATGATTACCATACTCACAAAATAAAAATTGTGGACATAACATAGATGACATAATTATGTGTTACTACTGGCTAAAGAATTGATATTTTTAGTTTCTAGTTAATTTCCTTTTTAAACTAAGTTGTGAGGGAACTCATACATGACCTGAAGGCCATTAGATTACTGGGACTAAAATCCCAATAGCATAGAAGGAATTAATTTTCCCAAAGGCTCAGCACCATGACCCCACCATAGAAAATAACCTTCCTATCTTCCTTCATTCATCTTCTCTAGACTTTTCGTGTTCTGACTTTCATGTTTTTAGAATTTCATCAACTCATGGTGAAGGAATTTAATAGGTTCATCCTTTCTAGATCTATTAATGAACCCACACATCCAACTAATCACTAGACACCACCTTTTTATCTTGATGTTCTCTGCTTGTATGGAATTGTATCATCATGAATCTCTGAGACACACTATTGACGGCCTAAAGTCTCTATGGCCCAAGGCCTTTCTTTCTTAGTCCAAAGTAACTATGGTCCATGGGCTATTGATGGACATAAGTCCCAATTCAGTGTCCCAAATTCTCAATTCTGGTGAATAGTGTTTCTATGATAGTACTAAAATGGTATCTTTTTTAGTACTACTAGTTTATTTCTATAGTAACTCATAAATATTACCTAATATAGATTTGATCCTGGGTATTTTAGATGTAGGATCATAGGGCTACCACTTAGTAATTCCCCCACTAAGGTTCCACACACTTAGTATCCTATAACATTTTTAACTATGGATGCGTAAAAATAAATAATAATAAGGACTGAAAAATATAAAAAGTCTCAAAATTCATGAAACATTGGAATGGAAAAATAAAACATGTCTAGAAAACATTATAACTAAATTTAGGTATATAATATCATGTGCACAAATAAAACCTAAACAATCAAGACTTTATCTAAAACAATTTTTTAGAAAGCTATAGATCACAAGTTTTAAGAAGATAAGAATGGATTTAAAACCATTGAAATAATTCCATTTAAAATCCTTAAAAATTCTTTAAGTTAATATAAAAAATTAAATTTAGAAAATTATCAATTCATAATTCATAAAAATAATATTCAAAATTTAGTTTTAATTTTGTAGAACAAGTGGTAGGAATGACCCAGGCATAGGCTAAAAATTCATTAAAGGGTTTAGAACCCCATAAATCAATTAATATCAAGATTTAACGTCCAAAAATCTCTAAATCCCACTTTATAGCTACTAAAAACCCCTAACATAATTATATCCATAAACCAAGGAACCTAAATACATAATCACTATAATTAAAGAACATTTCACATTGAATAATCCTAATCAAATCACACCTATAATCTATTAAATATCAAAAAAACCAAAAGACCCAAATAAAACAACCAATTAATCTACTAATATCAACCCAAGATAACAAAAAAAATGTAGAATACATCACATACCAATTTATTTCAAACAAACAGAGAATAATATAAAGAAAACTCATAGTGGTTCACTTCAATAAGGATTAAAAGAATCCCTAGGTAAATGATTGATTTCAACATGAATTAGTGAAATCAAACTAGAAAACCTCAACCAATATGGGAATAAAAGGAGATTAAATAAGAAGAATATAAATGAAACCAACTACCATTTCTCTCTCCCTTTTTATTTACTAAACATCCCCAAAAACCTCTATGATTATTTTCCCTCCAAACTACCACCTTGGAACCCCCCCCCCCACTTTAACTTTTGAGACATAATGAAATAGTCCCTTACTCAAATTCATAATCTCCAAATTCAATTTTATGTATATTAAAATTTTATGATATTCTTACTTTTTCTAATACCACCAAAAAGTAATGATGGAGGCTATTACACACATGAGAATTTATTTTAAGGATAAAATCATGTTTTTTAGAATAAAAATGTGAAAGGGAGTAGAATAAATTATATTTTCAAAGGTATAAATTAATTTATTATAAACAAAACATTTTTTGTGGTTGAATTGACTTTCTATAATGGGACCTAAGGATGAATCATAACTTTGGGGATCATTCTCATGCTTGAGCAAGGGTTTTGATATGGTTGTCTTTATGCCCCCCCCCCTGCCTGAGGAGCGTAATATTCACTCATACCTATTTAGATCATAAGGTTCCTCATCACAAGTATATTCCTTTTATGGACCATAAATCACTTACCCATTTTCTATTTATCTCATTAATCCTTAAATTCATAGATTCATTTAATAGTGTTCCTTATATTTCTGTAGATACATTAGAGTTCTCAGAAGTTTCATCCCCATTTAACCTCTCTCTAATCATGAAATTGGAAAATCTTTGACCTTACATCAATACTTTTATGTGTTTTTCAATGAAACTTGAAATTTATAATCGAATATATGGTGGTTTTTCTCTATATCGAAACATTTTAATCTATTTATAAAATAAATATAACTTTATTTCTATATGGAATAAATCTCCTTGTTTATTCATTTTAGTTTTCCTCTTCCTACTCCGATAGATATTTGATTTTGATATGAATTATGGCTCACTTTATTCGATATCTTATTTTAGTCTTCTTAGTCTTCCTCTCCCCATTCATAAATCCTTTTACTCTCAAAATTATTGGTAATATATTTAGAAGATACCAATTCCCATATCTGAAAAATCAATCCTTATGTCATCTTATTTCACATAGAATCTATGTGGAGATTTTCCTTTAGAATACCCCCTATATTTTTCATAGATCAAAATAAAACGTCATTATTTCCATAATTATGGGATATTTTTATGAATCTTATTCTTAGTTCTATCTAGAATCTCATTGAAAAGGGAATTTAGCTCAAAAGTTTTACCTGTGTGTTTTTTATATTGGTACCACTAGGGGTAACTTGGAAGATACCATATCTTTTTAAGAAGGTGACAAAGATATCTACCAAAGTATACTTTTGGGTAAAACTCATTAACTATGAAAGGGTGATCTTCATATGGTGAGAATTCAATCAAGTTATTCATGTGTCAAAGGTGTTTCATGTTACCTATTGGATGGAAATACAGAAGAACTATATATGAAATATTGGGCAAATATTTGTATCCCTTGGTAGGGATAACCTTTCAGAAATTTTGTTCCCTATAAAAGTATTGGGATATCTACTACTCATTCATATTAGGATTGGAAATAATTTGATATCAAAGAAACCATTCATATGGATGGGTGGGGATCTGGATGCACGCATCTAATCATCGTGAAGGAAGAATGGTATTTTGGATTATCTCTAAAGGTGCTTGAGTGATTTTATATTGGGATCACAATTACTTTTTGGGATAAAGAATATAATACTTTATTTTTTATGTTGCATAATTTATTTGAGTATCTATGTAAAGATACTATGGGAAATAATGAAACTGAGGGGTGGCGGGTAGTAATGATAAGGTGGTAGAGGAAACAAGCCTAGTCCAAGTCTATCAAGGATAACCTATAAGAGTATGGATAAAGAGTGGAGGGTAATAATTAATTATATGACGAAAATAAAGTAAATGATGATCCAACATAGATTTATTCTGACTTTGAGGAGAATTAACTAGTTGAAGAACTTTTATATTAAGGAATTAAGAATGGGAAGAAAAACGAGTTTGATTCAAGGGAGTATTTTTTAATGGATGGGAAAAAGTAAGGCATAAAAACTATTCCATGATATCTAAAATGATGATGATTGGGTCAATAGGTCTATTAAATGTATCCATGTCACTAAGTAATTAATATATAAAATGAAACATAGATATTTGTAAGTGGTGTTGAAAGAAAGGAGAAAGTGTAACCTAAGCTAGAGGATGGTTATGGAAGACCTATTTTGAAGGAGGTTCATATAGAAGTTATGGGGATATATAAGATTTATTACTACTCGGAAATGGATAAATTGCTAGAAAGATAGAAAAAGAAGAATCAAACCTACGATATGTAATAGAATTGCTCCTACACTCCAAGGAGGAGATGTTGGAAGAAATAATTTCCATAAAATCCACCAAGGAATTCATTAATAGTATTTATACAACAAAGATCTATCCTAATACCAAAAAAGAATAGACATTTTGGATTAACACTCAATATCATATTTTACTATATTGGTTTGATAGAGTAAAGATAAAAGTATAGGAGTATATGAAGACCTAGTAAAAATTGGATTCCTTCTTTGAGGGCCTCATCTATGATGATCTAGAGTGGAACTAATTTATTATTGACAAGAGTATTTAAAGGGAGCATGTTTTCAATAAGTTAATACTTTTTTGGGAATTATTATCACTTTCCATTATGGTTAAATTCCCTTTATAGTTTTTCATACTTGTTCGATTTCACATTTAAACCATAAAAATATATTTTTTGGAAATACAGAAATATATATAATTCTGTGGAATTAACATGCAAAATGTTTTATGAGTGAAATAAATTTTTAGATAATAAATTGAGTTAAATATTTTCTTACTGCACTAAATAAAATATGGTGTTTGGTGCTAAAATGATATATTTTGAAGACTATGTTATGTGATTATTAAGGAATATTCTATAACCTATGAATATTATATTCTTGAGTATATAATACATTGATAAATAAATTTACATAAATATATTATATGGATTGATCATTTTCTCTATCAAGTATCCAAGTTTCAAATCTTCTTCAGAGTCTTCTAAATACTTAGGCATGATCTTGAAGACTTATAATTTTCATTTCATTTTAGTTTTTCTTCATTAGTCATTCTACCCAACATCAACACTAAAAATAAATGTTTAAATACTAAAAAATAAAACATATGTTCTATGGAATGTGAAACATAAAACATGTATATATTATTAGTTTATAATCTATATATAATCTGAAGAACATATATATATGTTATATACATTTTCAACATATTTATATGCACAAAAACTAAAAAATGTATAAAATAGTTAACTATAATATATATAAATAACACATAAACAAAACATTTTGAAATATTAATATATATTATACATTTTTTTTAAAATCAATTAAAATACACATGTGTAAAAACATATAAATGGATTATATATAATTAAATACATTCAAATGGATTATATATAATTAAAGACATTCAAATGGATTTTATTTAAATACACATATATGTTCATATAACATTTGAATGTATAAAATATTAAAAAGTTTTATATATATATATATGTGTGTGTGTGTAAATTATATAAATATTCAAATATATAAATATTTTTTACATATAAATATATTTTTTCATTATATGTAAATTCCCTATGCATACTGTAAAAATTATGTGGAATAAAATATGTAAATATTATTAACATGTGAATGTTCTATTTACATTTCTACATAAATTCAAATGTTTTGTGTTTATATTATTTATAAAATGATAATTTTTTATGTTGTTAGGACCAATAGGGGTCTATATACCCTAAGAGGGGGGTGAATCAGGGTATGTATATTCTTTTTCAAAATTCATCATGTCCCACTGGATCTTTACCTCTTTATTACAAGGGTCACTTTGTTTGCACTTGTGTGTCTATTATTATAACTTCTTTTCTTCTTTATCTAATGATGATGCTTTAAATGCAATGTTGAGAAGCAAGAAGGCAGACACAGAGACTTTAACTTGGTTCACCCTCACTGGGCTACATCCAAGGATCATACAACAGTGATGTGCCGCTGTACCAAGTCCACTAAATCTCACTACCAATTTACAATGTTTTGGCTAGATCACTTCTATGCCCAGGCTCACTGCATTTACAATGTCTAGGGTCAGCTCACTGCTTTCCCAAGGGTCACTCCCTGTTTCTCTCTCACTAGCTCACTGCTGAGGGAAAGGATTACCTTCTTCCTCTTCCTTGGATCACCGCATGTGGAAGGGATCCACTCGTAGTTTATAGACTTTTAGGTATATTCATTATCACTAATTAATACATCATTTGTTGTATGCAGATGCTCTGTTGAAGTCCAACTTTCACCCGTATGTGAATCTCACTTTGCACTGAAGGAATCAAGCAATCTTACAGCTTTCGCGCAGCCCTAAAATGACGGGTGTGCTTCTACCATACCTGGTGCGCTTCTCCAAGCCATCATGCAAGTTCACCTCAACCACTTGTGTGACACTCTCTTCTTCAACTCCAAACTTGCGTGTCTCACACCCTTTTACGCCCAAACCAATTTTGGCATGCAACTATCAATTTTCGCACTTCTTCAAATCCTGGCATGAAAGTGTCACCAAATCACCTACACGACACCTCCTTATTAAACTCTAAACTTGGGATACTCACACCCTTTATCACCAAAACCACTTTGGGCGCGCAACTATCAACTGGCGCGCAACTTCTGAATATCTTTATACTTGCGCGACCAGACCACCACTTGCGCTACCACAACACATGCATGATTGGAGCTCCGATTTTATCTAAGTGATGAACTCTCACAGAATGAGGAGGGTTCGACCTCTATTTATAGGCATTTGTACTCCCTAAGAACCGGTGCGAAAGTCTCCTCTCGGCGCACAAGTCTAGTCACCCTAGTCTCTGACGGGCCTCTTCACTTGCGCGACCAAACCCAAAACATGGGAACCCCTTTTTCCTATACCGTATTTTGATGTTCTAATCTTGAAAAACATATGGCGCGCAATTTTTTAATCCTCCAAGACACCGGCACACAATTCCCTTTGCCAAAACACTTTTCTCCATTTGTCGATTTTGAGGTCCAAAAATTTGGCAAACACTGGAAAATGGCGCCACCTTGTATTTTCTCTTTTTGAACCGCCTCCAGATCACCCATTCCTTTTTCGATGTTCTTGAATCAATAATGGATCAATAACAACATCCCTTTAACTCGACATTCCACCATGAAATCTCATTTTTCAACAAATTTGTACGTCCTGGTTTGCTTTGTCAACAAACACAACACGAAGGCCCACTTTGTCAACAAACATAATCACCTCAAAAATGATTCAATGATACATTGAGGGATTTTTTCCCAACAGATGTACATATATGAACGTTTTGTGCATATTATAATGTTTTGTGTGCATATTATTCATAACATGTGAATATTATTTGTATATATATGAAAACATACAAATGTTTTATGTGTATATGTGAATGTTTTTTTGTATATATGTTAATGTTCTATGTATAGATTATTTATAATATGTGATGATTTTCTAGGGATCTTATTTCATGTTATGTGTTTTATTTCTTAAATATTTTATCTTGTCACATGTTTTAATTATTTTGTATAGTACTTTAAATTTTCTTCGAGTTGAAACATTTTGTCTATTTATGAACTCTTACAAAATGGTAATTGATATATGTGATATATGTTTCATGTTAAGTGATTTTTTTTAAATATCAAGTGTTTTTATATATTTTTAATATTTCAAAGTGTAGTCTCAATGTTCTTTTTTTTTAAAAAATTGAGTTATTTTTTTATTTTTTATTTTTTATATTTAAATGGTGTATTTTTTAATAAAAATGATATAATAATGAATTAATAAATTTTTAGGAAATTTTTTTAATTATGTACTAATTTCTTCTTGTATGGGTATCCCAGTAAATATTTTCATTTTTTGGTTTTATCTATTTATCATTTTATTTATTCTTTAAAAAAATTAAAAATAAAAAAACAAACTACCTAAATTTTAGTGTTGTCCTTATTATTTTTTTAAGTACTTTTATCACCCAAAAATCTAAATAAATGAGTTCTAACTTTTATATATTATTTTGGTTTTAAATGTATCAAAAAACATGCTATCGGAAAATTGTATGTAGGATAAGTTACTTTTGGCATTACATAAAAAAATTTAACCTATACTTATCAGTAATAATACATGATTTAATATAAGTTTTTATGTATTATTGAGTAAAAATGTTAATCTTCCACTTATATAAAAATATTTATTCAAAAATTTATGTCTAATTGTTTTTCAAAAAATAAATATTTATAATTAAAAAAATTCATAAACATTTTTCAATAAGTTTTATGAAAAAAAACCAAATTTATAACATAATGAATATCAAAACATAAAACAAAGAATCCAAAATAAAAAAATAGTTAGTCAAATCATTTAACATCCCTATATTTACTACCATTAGCATTGACACTCAAAGGGAGTCATTAATTCCTATGGGTTATCAAGTTTAGAAATTAATAAACATGGAACATGATGAATAAAACTACTAAGTCATTTTATAGTATATATGAGTATTAATGTTGAACCCTGTAACGTCCCGGTTCCAGAAGCCACCCAGAAGCACCCCGTACCCAGTTGGTCACATGGCCTCAAGCACATTTCCCCAAACGCCAGAGGTTGCCGACTAGCAGTGAGGGCCTTGGTTGTGATGGTGGGGAAAATATGCCCTCATTGGCAGAGTAACATAGCGGAAGTAAACAGATATACAATAGCGGAAACAATAATAACCAACAACAGTAAACAGCGGAAGACTAAAATGACAAACAACTGGAGCACATATATATAAATGATGCATGATACATATATGTCTAGGAAAGCATCCAAACAATAACAATAATGAATATTGTACTAAACCAAAGTACAAAAGGAAAATAGATAAGTAACTCCTCAGCATCGCAAGCCTCGGCATGGTCTCATGCTCTCTAGCTCCAATGCAATCAAGTACTTGAAGTCAAAGGTCACTTTCCTTTGTCTATACCTGGAGAAATATAATCTATTTGGGTCCAAAAGCATGACCCAAATAGGGTGTGAGACTAAATCATAGTATTCAACAGCCTGAAGATCTATGTCTAACAATTAGTGAGTATATGGCAGGGTAAAAGTACAGAAAGCGGTAAATAGGAAGCACTCAGCGGAAAATACAATCCATAGTTTCAATATCAAGCAGCAGCTAAGAAAGTAGCTCACACAACAGGTAACCCTCTGGGAATTACTCATAGCCTAACCCTATGGTTCAACCCAATAAGTACAAGCAACCCTATGGGAAGCACACACAGTCTCACCCCTCTGGTTCAGCTAAAGTATAGACTCTCTGAGGAAGCACTCACCGTCAATTCCCCCTATAGTCATGTATCATACTAAAGGTGCTCTGGGGAAGCACTTAACATCCATTCCCCATGTGACCCATGTCGAGAAACTACAGAAACTCTGGGGAAGCACTCAACGTCAATTCTCTCTGTGGTCTCGCATCATAATAATTATAAAGAGACTTTGTAGAAGCCCTCAACATCAATTCTCCCTATGGTCTATACACTAGGTTCTCACAGCCCTGTGTAAGTAAAGAAAGTGTAGCAGTGCATATAGACCAAAGTAAACCTCAAGAACTAATTGGCTAGAATTCTACATCATAACATCATATCATAACAACAGTCACACCATCCTACAATAGTAGGCATGGGAAAGTAAATTGTAGCCTAACAGGAAAACAAGACCCAAAGGTCAGAATAGGAAAAAACATGCATGGAAATACATTCAAAGCACAAAATTTCACCCTATTCACAATCAATAATCATCTACTTAGGCATACTAGCATAGCAGAGAAACAATAAGGCTAAAACAGTAATCGTGCAATACCATGTTCATGGGTATTGGGTGAAATTGAACATAAAACACAAAGAATTTCTGCAGAAAGGCACAAACCACCTATCTCGGGGTTAGGAGATCTCTATATGCGAACCTCGAAGTGTGAATCTTCTTAGAACATCAAAAATCTATAAAAACATCTAAAATGTTCAACCCACGATAACTTGGAAAAGAGGAGGAATTGGAAAATCAGGTTCCAACAGAAGAGATAAATCACCAATGTAATTCCAACGCAACTGACGGTGTTTGATTCGGAGGACGGATGGAGGCTCGAGGTCTCGTCAAGGATCTATGACTGCTCGGTGCTCTTGAATGAACGAAACCTAAAATTAGGGTTTTTTGTCAGTCAGACGCGACCCTGATGCATTTAATGAAAAAAACAAAATACACGGCTTGTACTTTTGGAGTACACGACATGTACTTGTTGTTTCCGTACTCTGCATTAGGCGGCCTCCACGTCACCCCACATGACCGTGTGTGTGGACATGACATGGCCAGCACACGACCTCCTATAGCAACAAAGTACATGGCGTGTACTCATAAAGTACATGACATGTACTTCAAATATTTCCGAAAACTCCTCTTTTCTCAAAAACACTAGAAAATAGAAAAACACACCTAAAAAAGAGGTTTGGGTTCTTTCTAACTTTCCCCCTTAAAGAAATTTGTCCTTGAATTTCCTTAGTGTGGCGTAGATTAAGAAGCCCCGAACAGTTCCAACCACTATGATCGCACATCGGCCTCCCTCTCCCAAGTCTCATCATGTACTCGCTCGTGCTGTCATAGCACCCGAACCAGAGGAACAGACCGGCCACGGAGAACCTTCATACTGTGATCGATAATCTGGATAGGATGCTTCTTGAAAGATGGATCCACCTCCAACTCTACTTCCTCAGGTTGGAAAACATGAGATGGGTATGAAAAGTAAGGCAGAAGTTGAGAAACGTGGAAAACATCGTGCATAACTTATTACCTCTGAGGTAACTGCAGCTAGTAGGAAACCGACCCAACTCACTCCAACACCTCAAACGGTCTGACGTACCTCGGAGAAAGCTTAACCTGTCTCCCAATCCTCTTATGTCCCAACCTTTGTGTGACGCGTAAGAAAAGAGGATCCCCAACCTCAAACTCAAGAGATCGTCTTTGCTGATCATCATAAGACTTCTGATGAGATTGTGTAGTATCAATCCTCTTCCGAATCAACTATCTCTACTCTATGGTCTCCAGAACAATATGAGGTCCCAGTAAATCTGCCTCTCCTACCTCCAGCCAACATAAGGGTGATCGTCATGTCCTACCGTACAAGGCCTCATAAGGTTCCATCTGAATAGTTTCTTGAAAACTATTATTGTAGGCAAACTCCATAAGAGGTATATTTTTCTCCCAAGAACCTCCAAAATTCAGGATTCTTGCTCGTATCATGTCCTCAATCACATGAATTGTACGCTCAAACTAGACATATTTTTGGGGATGGTAAGCTATACTCAAAAGAAATTGTGTACCCAAAGCTTTTTGCAGTCCCTACCATACCCGAGAAGTAAAACGAGCATCCCTATCTAAAACGATGGAGTGTGGAACTCCATGAAGATGTATAAATCTCACGGATGTAAAATAGTTCCAACTCGTCAACACTAAAGGTCTCCTTGATCAGAAATAAGTTAGTGACCTTCGTAAGTCTGTCAACGCTAACCCATACTACGTCTTTCCCTTGAGGAGACCCCGGCAACCCTATCACAAAATCCATTGTGATGTCGTTCCACTTCCACTGGGGAATGGGTAACTGTTGTAAAATCCCTACTAGCCGCTGATGCTCCGCCATCACCTGCTGACAGGTGGAACACCTCATGACGAAACCAACAACATACCTCTTCATACCTGGCCACCAATACATATGGTGTAGGTCACGATACATTTTGCTGACCCCAGGATGAACTTCCAAAACTGAGGAATGAAATTCCCACATCAGGTGCTCACGTATATCTTTGGGCACCCATACGCGTCCCTGGAAACACAAGATCTCATCCTTGCCTATGGTCCACCTAGGAATAGCATCCTCTCCTGACACGCTTTCTCGTAGGACTAGGCCTTCAGAATGTGATAGTGGCCTCATTCGTACCCGATTAAGAAGTGTATAGCTAATAGATATAGAAGAAAGGAAAGTCTTCCCTTTCCTATTGTGCACCTCCAAATGCATCTCAGAGAATAGAGCCATAAGTTGCCACTCACTACTGGCCTCCTGAACTGCCTGTATCTGAGTCCTCCTGCTCAACGCATCAGCCACTTCATTTCCCTTCCCTGGCATATAGGCAAGCTCAAAATTAAAGGACTGAATGTACTCAACCCACCTTCGTTGCCTCAAATTCAGATCATGCTGAGTGAATATGTACTTGAGACTTTTGTGGTCGGTGAAAACCAAAAAATTCTCACCCAAAAGATAGTGTCTCCAGCAGCGCAAGGCATGAACAATATTTACCAACTCCAGATCGTTCATCGAGTAATTCCTCTCATGTGGCCTCAACTACCGAGACCCATACGCAATGACTCCATATCCCTACATAATCACTACTCCCATACCGATATCTGAAGCATCACAATAAACAGTATAGATCTTACCTGGCTCTGGAAAAACTAGTATCCATGCTTAAGTCAACCTCCCTTTGAGCTTCTGAAAGGCTAACTCACAAGAATCTAACCAAAAGAACTTCACACCCTTCTTAGTTAGACCCATCAGCGGTGCTACTATGCGTGAAAAGTCATGTATGAAGCATTTTTAGTATCCAGCTATCCCTAGAAAACTTCGTACCTCAAAGACGTTCTTCGGCTTCTCCTAGGAAACTACAACTCTCACTTTCTCTAGGTCTACCGATACTTATTTCTCTGAGATAACATGACTCAAGAAGTAAATCTGGTCCATCCAAAAGTGGAATTTTGAGATCTTAGAATATAACTGATGCTCTCTTAGTGTACTCAAAATGATCTCAAGATGGGTATCATGGTCATGTAGAGTCTGAGAGTACACCAAGATATCATCCACAAAGACCACCAAGAAAGAGTCCAAGTATGGATGGAACGCTCGGTTCATCAGTTCCATGAAAACTACAGGCACGTTCGTGAGACCGAATGGCATAAAAATATACTCTTATAGACAATACCTGCTCTTGAAGGCTGTGAGAGGTATATCAGATGATCTAACATGCAACTAATAGTAACCTTATCTCAAGTCAATCTACGAGAACACCCACTCTTCTCGAAGTTGATCGAAGAGATCATCAATCCTAGGGAAGGGATATCGATTCTTGGTCGTTAACTAGTTCAACTTCTGATAGTCCACACAAAGCCTAAGGTTACTATCTACCTTCATCACAAACAAGACAAGAGAACCCCAAGGAGAAGTACTGGGTCAGATGAAACCCTTTTCCTGTTACTCCCCCAGCTGCTTCTTGAGCTCCTAAAACTCAGGTGTAGCCATCCTGTAAGGAGGAATGGACACTCATGCCACCCCTGGCACAAGCTCAATAAAAAAGTATACCTCACTCTCTAGAGGCAAACATGAAAATTCATCTACAAAGACATCTCTAAAATGATACACCACTGGAGGAAAGTATAACTGTGAAGTCCCTTGATCATACAAATAAAGACTAGAAATTTGGGCAATAACTTCTCCCAACCCATGATGCTCTGGACCCACTCTGCTCTCCTAGACATCCCACTCACCCTTATAAAGAAAATATCCACCCTCTAGTGATATGAAACTCACCCTAAGGTGATAACAGTCGACGACTACCTAGAAGGGAACTAGTCAGTCCATTCTGAGAATGACATCATATCCTGTCATCTCTAGAACATAAAGATCCCAAAGGAAGTGAAACCCACCAACCTCAAGAGGGCACTCTTTGCACTGACATACATCATATATTATTGTTCCCAACAGAGTGTCTAGTGTCAAAACATTGGTAGAAGAAAAGATACAGAGCCCAAGGCTCTCCACAACAGCAAAAAATATGATGCTATGCGTAGCACCAGTATTGAAAAGAGCTGAAGATAAAACTGAGGAAACTAGGATCGTACCACAAACTGTAGAAGGTCTGAGATCCTGATCTGACTCGGTCTGCTCCACTGCAAAAGTCTGGCCAGCTCTGCAGCCCTGTGACCCTACGTAACTACTCTGAGCTGATCCACCCTGTTGTCACTGGTAGCCTGGTGACTGACCACCACATCTGTGACCTCCACCTCTGCCTGAACGGCTGGAAGAACACCAGTTCTCGGAATGGTGAGAAACTGGTGGAGCCGCTCCTATACGAGGAGTCGTCGAAGAACCCTTGTCACTAGATTCTGGTGACAATACATGAAAAATACACTGAAGGTGTCCCAACTTGCTGCAATATTAGCACTCCACAAGGTCTCTCTGGCACTACAGCCTCGTATTCCCACTTCTCCCGCACTAGTAGCACACCACCTAGCTACCAAAAAATGCATCTTGCCTACTCGGATCTCCCTGTATAGTCTTTTTGTGGCGTTTCCAGCTATCAGTTAGTGAAGCACAAACTCTGGATGTCAAGCCGCCCTAGCTCACAACTCTAAATTCTATTAGATTTCACTCTGTGATCAGTGCTTGGTTGATGATGGAAGTGATGGAAGTCAACCAGAAGATATTCACCTATGAGCAGATGTCTCGTCTGAGTCCATCTTCGAACTTCCTTCCCATAAATAACCCATATCCTCCAAGTAAGGGCATGGAACGCTGAAGCTCAGTGAAACGAGAGGAATACTCTATAAGAGAAATAGTACCCTACTCCAGACTCATGAACTCCTGGGCTCGGTCGGTCTTTAGGGTCTCCGGATAGAAGTAGTCATAGAAGACGCACTGGAACTCCTCCCAAGCCATAGCCTGCTGATGACCCACCTGTGAGATTACATCCCACCATCTCTTAGTGTAATCCCATAGAATATGAGTAGTGAGCTTGACTCTTCTATCTGGACGCGTCTCCAGATGATCAAAGATCGTCAGCATGGCTTCTAGCCATGACTCTGCAGCCTGAGGTCCTCCTTCCCCTTAGAAAGTGGGAGGATGCTGCTACTACAGACCCGCGTCAAATCATCCATCGACGGGGTAGGAGGCGGCGCTCCCTGAAAGGTTTGAATCATTTTCATAAGGACTTCCCTGAAATGTGCGTCAGTACTGGTAATGGGTATAACTGTTGGTGCCAAGACTGGCACAACAGAAGGATCTGCGGGAAGTCCCTGATCAGCCATATTCGGCGTCTGATCACTGCCCTGTAACTGGAGGACAACTATAGGATGTCTCGGTGGCATGACTCTGCAAGGACAAATTCACACCTTATATCAACATTATGAAGGACTGAAAACAAGGAGCATAAGAAGGGAACAGGAGAAAGAAAGCACTCAAGTTTTACAAAACATAACTACACGGTGTGCACAATTCCTAGAGGGTGTGTTCCCTTAAGTCATTTACATGGGTGTTTACTCCTGCCTAAACTGGTCGTGTAACACCCCATACACACAGCGTGTCATATTAACACACAGCGTGTGCTTGAATCCTCTTTCTCTTCCCAAGTCCTTCTACACAGCTCTCCCAAGACAAGGCTACACGGTGTGTTCCCATCAGACACAGCGTGTACTAGACAAGCTTCACCCAGCCCATGTTATTAGTGACACGTCCTTTGTACCTAGGTTACACTACAAGGAGTGTTCTAGATGGACACAGAGTGTATAAAGAAGTCCCAACTGACCATGTGATTAGTTGCACGGCCGACTACACGGCGGACACTACACGGCGTGTTCCAGACGGACACGGCGTCTACAAGAAGGATAACACCAACCTGTGTTTTTAGTGACACGGACGGGTACCTAGGTCATACTACACGACGTGTTCAAACCTAACATGGCATGTATAATAAGAGACTTTGCAGACCCATTCTGTTAGCTACAAGGCCGGACTCCTAGGATTACACTACATGGCGTGCACAACTGGTACACTGCGTGTTCCCACAAGATTTTCCATATCCCATGTCTATTCCCAAACGGCATGTGACCCAGTTAGTGACTACACAGAGAGTACATATGGTACACAGTGTGTACTTATGAAAAACAGTTTCTTCCTGAACAAAAGAGCACATGGCGTGTAGTCAAAACTACACAGCATGCATTCTCGTTTTTTCCAGACAGTAAGCCTCAGAAACTACTCTGGTGCCCAGAAAACACTGAAACGAACACTAAAAGTTCCAAATTCCAATCTGTGAGGGCCAATACTCCCCGCGAATCAAATTTTGGCATCTCAAACAAGTTATAAATAAGGTAAAAAAAGTCAATGATCTACCAAATTTCAGTCTATGAGGGCCCATAACACCTCAAGAACCAAAGTTTGGCATTCATTCAAACAAAACCACACACAAACAATGCTCTAACAAGAAACAGATATTTTTATCAAGGCATCTATCACAACAGCATGCATATTCTACAAAACATCTATCACAACAACATGAAATTTCTAATGTATCCTAGATGACATGGCAAGAATGCATGACATGTGATTTCTAGCAAGTTCCTATATGATGCATGAGATGGCATACCCTCATCTCATCGGGTTGTGATAGAAATAGAACCTCAATAACATCAATAGTAATAGTACATAACATGTGAATCCCCAAACAGTGAAATAAAATTAACAATAAAATTGCAAACCAGAAAAATTGTAATAAATGAGGTAGATTGGATTTTCCCTATACACAGGTTATTAACTCCAGGGCATAGCTTGTTACCAAGTACCTATTCCATCCTGTCCCTGGATAAAAGCTCCAAATAGTAACTCAAGAGAAAAGAACCCTCTAATACCACTTTGTAATGTCCTGGTTCTAGAAGCCACCCAGAGTATCCCCGTACCCGGTTGGTTACCTGGCCTCAAGCACATTTCCCCGAATGCCAGAGGCTGCCGACTAGCAGCAAGGACCTTAGGTGTGATGGTGGGAAAACAATTCCATCATTGGCAGAGTAACACAGCAAAATTAAATAGATATACAATAGCAGAAATAGTAATAACCAACAATAGTACACGATGTGTACTTAAAAAAAATTCCAGAAACTCCTCCTTTCTCAAAAACTCTAGAAAACAGAAAAACACGCCTAAAAAGGATGTCAGTGTTCTTACAAACCCACATAGTCAATATTACTTAATATGGGAAACTCTAAATTAATACTTAAAACAAGTGAACAAAGTCAAAAGATAACAAATTCTATGTTATAAAAATTTCAAATGATGATGATGGTATTGGTAAATTATAAATTCAAGTTCATAAATAAATGAAGTATAAAATAAATATAATATACTCATGAAGTTTTCAAAATCGGATCTAAAAAAACACTTGGTATGGGTAATCACACTCATGAAGATTTCCAGGAATTGATCCTCCAAAAGTTGTATTCATCGAATAGCATCTAACATCAACTATTTATAAGAAACATTAACCACTTAAAATATTTATATATTTCCTTAAATATTCATGTATCTCCATCATATCTATACAACTTCATTACCAACTCTAATTCACATAGATATGCTTTAAAACCTAAAGGCAACAATTTCATTTTCTACCCAAAATGATATCGCAAAATTATCCCATGGATAATGAGTGAGGATCAAGATATATATTCTTGTAGATATGTAACTCATGGCATGGAACTTTAATTCATGATGAAAAACAACACATCACATTGAACCTTTTATGTCTAGATATAAACCTCATGCCACTAATACATGAACTATGGCACAAACAGCTCCTTCTCACATACTTTCTTTTCATTATTCTATGTAATCGGTTGATGAATCTCATGTTTACATATATTTTATTCTGTAATTTAATTTTTTAATCCCAAAAATTTATTATTTTAAGTATAATTGTCATATTTTTATATTTTAGCAATAATTTGATATTAATTGTAAAAATAACTTAATTTTTTATCTTTAATTGATTTTTTTCATCTTCATATTTATGACATAAATTACCTACACTAATAAAAATTTTAAATTCATTTTATTACGATTAAAAAAATTATAGAATACATTTCATTCAACTATACCTTGATCTAAACTAAAAAATATAATGCTCAAAAGATGCATGTAATTTTTCCCTTGAAATATATTCATAGTTTTGATGGATTCTAAATATTATTATATATCTCACAAAATAATAAACTAAATGGGACTAAATTTTAATGAAAGATAGACAATAGTTCTATAAATATTTCACTTAATTATGTCTACTCAATATTTAGTCATCTTGAAAGCTATAAATTCATTGTAAACTGGAGGATTGAAATTCAAAGAGTCTGGAGGACCAGAAAAGTTATCCATAATAATTTGGTAATAAATTATTATAAATGTGTCCAATGGAGCTCAAATGGTGTGGGTCGGTGGTAAATATATAGAAGAAAAACTTTCAAGAATAGTACTTATAGATATTGAAATACTATTGGTGTATCCATATGTGATCTTTTGAAAGAAAAAAGTTTGATTCAAAATGAGACATCCCTTATGACCATAAATATGTAATTACACTTCATTTCAAATAAGTTAATAATTTTCACTATATAAAGAGGGTTTTGATGTCATTGTACTCTTATAAATTCATAATATATATTATTTTTAGAATCTCTTTTTATTCTCTTATAACACCCTAACCCAGAATTCATGTCTGAGCTGCAGTTCCACATGACCTCTAGTGTACCACCCCATATTCCAAAGACTACTGACTAATGGTGATGAACTAATCTATACAATGGGATGACTATTCCCTTGAATCAGATTCATACAGGCAAGAGGAAAAAACTAAACAGTCTATACAATAATCATAATATGAAAAAATAAATAAATATGCTTTTGTAACACATGGAATGCAGTATACAAACCCACAGTCATACAAAAACTATAGGGATCATCCACTACGCCAATCCCATATAGAAGATAAAAAAGAAAAAAATACACATAGTATCACTAATTACATACCCATGACGCATTCTAATCTTCAATACTCAAAAGTTACACCGTATCAATATATTGTAAAATCTAAGCTCTAACCAGAAAGCAGAAAAAAAAAAGTATGCACGTACACCAGAGTTCTCATGCAAGGTGTGCACATATAACTCAGTGGAGTGTCAACAAGAACCCCTAATATACACCATTATATGCATGTGTATGAATGAGGAAAATAAATACATAAATAAACATGGTCGTTAATTATTTATATGCTAACTAGATTTATAAGACACTCGATGAGATATGCAGGCTCGTCAGGACACCTTATTCAAACCAGGACACCATAATTCCCAAACATACTTGCTTCGATGCTATGCCAGAATCAAGTCATCTCATTCTATACATATTTTCCCATACCCAATGACTTAGGGTATGGAATCAACTAAGTCCTAATCATTATTCTCTTGGAGTTGAGTCCCATACAAAACAACCTAACCAACCACTTTTATTGGGATGGTCACACGTCCAAGGAACGACCTCTTATTTCTCACTAAAGGTAAGTTTCATCCATATATCATCCAACATCATGTTCCAACCCAATCCTTGTTTCACTCAAGGTGGTCCCATTTTTTGGTCTCACATCTCTTCCTAGACCCCATCTCACTCATATATGAGCAATCACTAATCTTTCATCAAGTCATTTCTTGGACCCCATCTCTCTCATGGTAGTCTACCCACTTCTATCTCACTCATGGTATGATCCATCCATCCCATATCACTAATAATGATTCCAATAGCTCTTAAGTCTCACCATCTCACAGACAATCACTAGGACGCACCATCTCACCCCTTGGTGAAATGTTTGTTGACTGATTCCAACTCACCTAAGTGATAAATATAAATTAATACAATAAAAGGAGGCCTAGTGGGATCCTAGTAATTCTACGCAGGGTCCCATCATCCTTGATTTTTCAACCCATACCTCATATAGTATGTATTCATGTACTCTTATGCATAAACAAACATAATAGATTTTATTTTGGGAAAAACCAATATCTGTGAAGGAGTTATTGGTTACACTAAGGTCTATCGAGCCTTATCCAAACACTTCCATACCTCACCCAAGATAATATAACTACCTAAGATCTTATCATAGGGAAACAACATAAACAATTGATTATTTGATTTAAATCAAGGAGGAATATTCTATAGAAAATTCACTAAGTAGTGTTGTCACATCGAATTAGCACCCAACATCAAGAAATCACCCTTTAGAGGCATCCTCTATCCATCACACATGAAATCACCATCTTCAATTCCTGATTCTAACATTGTCTTGTGGAATTAGAGCTCAAACCCTTGCTGAATTCTTCCAAAATCAAAGGATGGAAAATGAAAATTAAAATACGGGATTTTAAAGGAGGAACTCACCTATAGTCGCCATTAAATCACACAAAAAACCATCCCCTATCATCGGGGACTAAAGGGAAAAAGTTGGAGAGGAAATCCAATAGATTGGCCCTCTCTTGAAGCCTCTATTGACCCAAAAACCGAATTGGGATAAGCCCAAAAATATGGGTTTTCCCCTACTTAAAAAACACCTAGTCATAGTTCACAGCATGAATAAGAGTTTGTTGGTGAGAACCTCATATTCTTTAGATATTATCATGATGTAACCATGGTTCACAGTGTAAAAACCTCCAAGGTAGAAGGCCATTTAAGTTGAAAACCCATGCACCAATCATCATTCATATTGTAAAGGCCTCTGAACATAGTTCCCTTATCTTAACCTATATCCATTTGTAGTGTGACTTTCCTGGGTCACAGTGATAACTACTAAAAGCTATGGAAATTCAATAACCATCCACCCATAAATACTCTAACTATCACCTGAGCACTCGAGACACTCACTGAGCCTCAAACCACATACTAAATCATCATTTAAGGATGTATAAACACTCAGAACCCAGATTTGATTCCTAATTCATGGAATAACCGCTAATAAAATTAAAATTAAAATTTCCTCTCAAAATAATGTCTAATAAATCTACATATCATTATAAAATATTCACCATAAGGATTCTCATCCTCGACAAAATCTTGGTAGTCCTCTATAAATAATATGCTCCTATCATGGTCATCGATTCCCTAATAACTCACAATGTTCTAATTTTGAATGAAAAACTCACCTTTTGTAACTCTAAACACCAATGTTCAATACTCACCATAAGTTGAGCCACCCTCTCACCATCAATGATAACAACAAGATAGTTCTCACCACACCCATCTATCCGGACACCTCACTATGTCTTTAAACAATAAATCTTAAAGCTTGTAGTGCCCAGCACCATAAGACTCCACTCATAATGGATGATTTTGATACATGGTTCTTTCTACCATAAAAATAAATTTTTTATGGGTGATCCCAACATGTTGTGATCCAATAATAGGCTCTACATGGCTTTTACCTCACCATATTTGATTCCACACCAAAACAATAGTCAGACCTCAAATGAATGGCATCTTCTAAAAACACTCGGTCACACCCACTGACATGTCATGTCACCACCCAATCATGACACTTTAACTCTTAAAGGTATCATAATATTGTAAAATACCCCATGTTGAAGTATGAAAATGAATCCTTGTGTAATTTTACAATCAGATCACAGACCACCCACACCATCTATCAAGCTCTCACCACAATCACCAGTGAACCACTAATCTGACTCACTTTTCAATCACACCACATCCACCCCAAGACTAATAATAATTCAATAACTTCACCTAACACCACATATTAATACCAAATTTTATATTTACCAAGAAAGTGGATCACATTAGATCTTTCCATACACCACCCTCCTAGTACTACCTCAGTCACTCATAGAACGGTTTCACCGCCTCCATAACCCTTCCAACATGAGGGTCATATACCAAAGACCAATACGATGCTCCCAAATATATGAGTATCATTATATTCACCCACTGAACCAAACACCAAACTCCATGGAACACGCTCATTACATTAGGGTATGTAATAACTACACATGTCCATCCCACTCATACCATAGCACCAGCACAAATCACCAATACTTCCCATTACAAGCTTACTAAGAATTTCATCCTATAATATCCAATAGTTCACTCCCTACCATATAGATTACCTTAATACACTCCTTGATTTCTGACCCAAACGGGTCCCAACATCATGCCTCCATTTAAAATCCCCTATTAAGAACCAAAATATAGGGTTACCATGCTTGTGAGAGTCTTTCCACTAAAATACCATATTAAAACTACTCAAGTTCATCCATAACCCAAAAAATTATCAATGGAATCACACATAAACCATTCACCAACCCAAAAACCAAACATACACCACCATGTGCTAAACGTGCACCTCCACTCACACACTAAGATTTTCCCAAAAATTCTTTCCAAATCCCAATCCCCTCCTCATATAGAGTGATCCTCTGAGAACCTTTCATAGGTCCTTACTGAAGATCCAACTTAGCCTCACTTATGGCCAAACTCTGCATACTCCAATACAACCCATTCATAACACCTGACTCATGCTCCAATGATTTGTGTTCCACCAACCCTAGGCTTGCATGAGAAACCCACATACCATTCCCCATATACATGTCAATCGCATCCAATATCCCAAGTCTTATCACTCATTCCAAGTATAACTATAAAATTACCAACCACATGGGAATCATCTCAAAACCATAAAAATTTCCCAAGCTCCCACCATGCTATGGAAATCTCATCCAAAAACTACAAGGTCAAGAATCCCACTAATCCTTTCCTTTAAAACCATTCTCAGTACTAAAAGCACCTACTATTCACTATGTCATTGACCAAGGCATATTATTCATACCTTTATCCAAAACCTCTTAGTTTTTATGCATTGATAGGGAAATATATTATCATCCTTATATCATTAATTATGAATTCAATGCATGTATTGACCCACTAAGGGTCTATATATGTCTCATATATAAAGGGGTTTTATAACTACCACTGGATAACATATTACATCTGAATCCACATTAAATTACATAAAATAAAATATTTTTTTCAATCAAATTATAATTCCACAAACACATTATATAGGAAAATACCATATCAGTTGTAGTTAAAACTTTAAACAATTGGAGCCTCTTCATGAAATATAATCACACATAACACACATTTTTCATGTGAGTCACATTTTCTAAACATGGTTCTGGTACATGGGCCTCTTTAAAACTATCCAAAAGAAAAAATCATAAATAAAAACCTCAATTAAACACCAAAAAATCAATAAACATCTCATCCATAAAAGAAAAAACCAAAAACAACAATCAGGCACTCCTTGTAGCCAGGACTTTCTATAGAAAATGTTTTAATAACTCACTAGTTCGAGGTCTATCAAAACCACCAAAAAAATACAAGACCACTTGTCTACCATATATCAAAATAATAAAACAAAAAAATCTATAATACTACATTGTGATGCCTTGATATTTAAGGATCTTCTAATTTGGAGTGCCACATGACCTCAAGAATGACTCCCTATATGCTATAGTCTTATGACTAGTAGTGAGGTACCAATACATAAAAAGGGGAGATTATGAACTTGAATAATATTCGTACATAAAAATAGAAATAACTAAATATTCCATAGAATAATTAGATTTGGAAATTTATAAATATAATTTTATAAGGCAAGTAATGTAGTATACAGAACCACATCTATACAAAACATATATCGATCTCACATTGGTTAAATCCCATAAAAAATATAAATAAAAGAATAAAAATATGTGCATTGCTCCTATGACCTTCACTAGTCCCCATACAAATCTCTGATGTTTATCAAACAACTCCATTCGAATCTGCTACACAACATATGCCCTAACTGAAAGGTAGACATAAGTTCAGCATGTGCACAAAAGTTCTCATTCAGGGTGTGAGCATATAACTAAATAGGTTCTCACAAATCACCACTAACATATATCACCACAGTCATATATATTAATGATAAAGAAAATACATAAAAATTTTCTCACAAAGTCATCATGCACTAACCAAGCTTCCACGGCACTCAATGAGATATGCACACTCATCATGCCACCTTATGCTAACCAGGCCACCACAATGCTCAAACATGCCTAATTCAATGGGATACTAGAATCCAGTCATATAATTCATTATGTATTTTCCCAAATACAAGGTCTCATAGTAGGGCACCATCCAAGTCCTGACCACTACTTCTTCAGTGTAGGGTCTCATACCAGACACCCTGACCAACACCTATTTCTTGGAAGGTTAGACATTCATGCATCAACATCCACCATCTCATATAATGTATGGTCCATCCATATCCTATCCAACATCATGTGCCAACCCAAACACCATATAACTCATGGAAGACCCATCTTTCAGTCTCAAATCTCATCTTGGACCTCAACTCACTCATGGTGTTCTAATCATTGATCTTGTATAAAGTCATATCCTAGATGCTATCTCTCTTATGGCTTCTTAACCAATAAAATATCACTTATGGTAGGTACCTACATCATATCTCACTCATGGTTATCCCAATAGGTATCATTCCATGCCATCTTACTCTTGGTCGGCATGGGATTCATAAATAACAAGGACTCCATCTCACTTATGGTAATCTAACCAGTTTTATTTCACTCATAACAGGACAAGGCTTAAAGATCAATCACTAACACTAGATGTTATAATATATAATAATTACAAGAAAATGTATACATATGAAGTAGATAGGTCCCATAACCCATCACCTAGCTCACCAGCTGATTATAGGAAACTAGTCTCTTGTGACCTATCCCCTCATCCTGAACATGTCTCATCTCACCCATTAGGGAGTCTAATGGGTCACTTAGGCCCTCTATGTTCTATGGCCATAAATACCAACTCGCATCCATCACCCCTAAGTGACAACATAGTAATAAGGATTATCTGGAACCTAGAATCATCGATCATTTTCTAATTCTATACCCAACACCATTAGCACCCCAATCCCAATCCCTCAAAAAAATCCCATGACCCTCACTTGGTTCCCATATCACATATCTTATAAAATACCCTTCATCTCATCACATTTATTAAACCCCTCTCCATCACACACATGAGGTCTCAAACTAATTTTCCTTCTCTCCATGTATGAAAATACTCTCCTATGACCAAAATAGTGAGTTCCTGGTCACTCTTAAAACATATGGTCATATATCTAGTCATTAACCAGCCTCAATTTCTATATGAATTCTCATTAACCCTAAGAACCAAAACATGGTTATCATCATCACTAAATGTACCCTAAGACCCACAAGATGCCTCACATAAACCATACCAATAATCTCTATCCTTATAGACATTGTCACCACATGATTAAAATTCAATTAATTTCATAATATAACTTTATCCAAGCAAATGAGAGTTTCCACCATCCTAATCATTCTACCCAGGGACCCTTGGTCCATGATATTCCAAATTTAATCCCACGTAATATGTAGGAATAAGCGGTCATGATAATATATATATATATATATATATATAAATTCTAGTGTGGGGGTCACCTAACTTCTTCAAAGAGTTACCATCCTTTCCAAGTTCCATCGAGCCTCATAAAAACCCATCCATGCCTCACCCATTCCCATACCACCATATAAGATCCTATCTCATGCCAACATTATAAATAATTAATTATAAAAATTTGTAATTAATTATTTAATTCAAAACAAAGAGTAATATTTGATAAAAAACTAATTGGTCATCATCACCACATCGAAACTACAATTAATTGAATGAAATCACCCTTTTGATACATCCTCTAGATATTGAACCCAAAATCTCCATCATACTCGCGTGATTTCACTATGCTCATGTAAAATTGGTGTAGAATCCCTAGTTGAATTCATCCAAAATCAAAGAGTGGTGAACAAAAAACAAAAAAAGGATATGGGTGGAATAACTCACCTATAATCAATGTCAAATCACATCAAAATCCATCTCATTCCATAGGGGATATAAGGAATGAAAATGGAAGGGAGATCCAACTAATTTTCCTCCTCCCAACACCTCTCTCGACCCAAAAACCTAAAGGGGGTTGACCCCAAAAATATGGGTTTTACCCCTATTAAAAAACTACTTACAAATAATTCATGGAATAAAAATAAGGATTGAGTCATGATCCACCCATTCACCTGATATTCCCACATCACGACCAAGTTTTACAGAACAATCACTTCCAAGGAATAAGGCTCTTTCAAGGGCCTCTAACCCTTTACAATAAGAATCCTTGTTCCAAAACCATTCATGGTGTAATGGCCACCATGTATATGGACCTACTATCAAATTAAAACCATTCATGTCAAAACCCACCTAATTTTTAGTATGAACTGTTTTAGGATATTGAATTTTATAAAATATTCACCCTTCCCTAGACACACTCTCACTTGATAACCAAAGGTAATCATTGAAACTTGAACAACAACAAAAACATAATTTAAAAATGGAAAAATACTTAGAATCTCAATATAAGTCTGAAATCATATAAGGACCCCTACTTCAAATAAAAAATTCAAATTACCCAGAAAAATAATGACCCATAAATTAGTGGGTATTTACATCTCTCTTGTTTTATTCTTTTTTTCTCTCTTAGTGAATTTCATCTCCATGAAAATTGAGAACTAAATTCAGTTTTTTTTCAAAGTGATGGAGTAGTATTTTTCTTAGAGTTATTGTTCTTTAATGATTCACAATATTTTATTCAAATATTTTAGCAGAGATTAAATTGATTTGGGTATGTGATCACTCTTTATTCCTTATTATCATCCTCTTATTCATGTTCATCCTTATTCATATCCTTCGTTGTTATAATTTTGTATATTTTTTAGTATATTTATGATGATTATGTGAGGTATACTTTCCTATAATAATAGGTTTGGTGTGGGATAATATAAATTTGAATTGGCATGTGTATTGATAGGTTTGATCTCTACATTGAATAGAGTAATGAGAATATTCTTTTAAAAAAATTGATAGCTTCATTGTGAACTCCAAAGAACAACACCTTATTTCTTTCTCTCAAACTTATTTGTGTTTTTATTATTCCTTTTTATTTTTTATATCATATATTTTTTTATCTTAAAATTTAAAATCCATAATTTTCTTAGTTTTTATTTCTAGTATATATTATTTTTAAATAGTGAAAATAAAATAATATCATTTTGTGAGTGGACTCCTTGATTAATCAACCTTAAGGTGAAAGTTATGTCGTGTTCTTAGGAAAATAAGAATTTATTGATAGGGATTTGTGACAAATACCACTTATAAATTTTTCTCCATTTCTAGGGATTCCATTTCTATTTACACACTATTTCTCATAAAAATTCAAAAAATCATAAATTTTAAAAACTAAAAACTAAAACATAATTGAATATGATTTATTTTTGCACTATGGTCAAGATAGAGTATCATAGTGATTATTATTATGCGTTTAATATTGATAAATAATTTTATGTGGTTAGTTAGGAATGAACATTTGGGAAAAAAAATTATCATAATTTAAAAATTCTTAATGAAATGAGGAAATGAACTGAAATTCTTTCCACATCCCTAAAGGAATTGGATGATCATAAAAAAGATCAAGAAAAGGAAGAATCAAATCTTATTCCTATAAATTTTACTATTGAAGAACCCTATGATGATGAAATTATAAAAGTATAAGGCTTAAAATAATTCATAATATTTCCATAGAAGGTTAAAGAATAAGTCTTTCCAACTAATTCAGATGTGGGAGATCAAGATGATTTAGATGATTATTGGTCTGATTTTATAGAAGTAAAAAAGGTGTCTGATTGTCTCATTTTTTAGAATTAAAAATTAGTACCACTATACCTCTATATTTCTTTAGAATAAAACCCCACTCAATTGGTAGATTTCAAATAAAAAATGGAGAGTATTTACTACCTTCCTTGAACTAATTTATTTATAATTTTATTAAAAATAAATTAATTATTACCTCTAACTAATTTGAATGTTTAAATTTGATTAACATGATTCCTTGTAAGATAATGAAGAAGATGAAGATTCCCCAACAACCACTGAGTTCTTAATGGCCCTGCTAGAATAAATCATGTTTCATGTTGTCCTACTTTAAAGGGAAGTTTTTTATATTGATTTTTATTATTTTAATATTATTTAATATGATCTATTCACTTAATTACCCTTTGTTGAAATTTATAATACAACTTCATATGATTAGGCCCTGGATATTCATGTTAAGGAGGAGGCTTAGAAAGTTGTGTTTAAAAAATAAGAACATCTATTCTTTCTACTTCCCTAACCTTTCAAACTATACTACATTTATAAATTTATAGACATATAATACTATATCCAAGGAGTCTTGAAAAGATTTTTTTAATGAATTCATGCTAGAAGGAAAATATTTTAGTGTTTTGAGATTAATAAATCTAAACCACCTTCATATTGGGGATAACCCATGGTAACTACCAACTAGGGGTACTAAAAACCTAACACCCACTTGGGGGTTCAATACAAGTTATATACCTTTTTCTTTTCCCTAATCCATGTCATGATATTTTAAATTTAATAAAAATATTATGTTTTGTTATTTCTTTATTTTAGTTTTAAAGTGGTAGAAGCTAGGTGATTAACTCAAGGCTTCCACTAAAAATAAACTTCGGTTGTTTCTTTTCTTTCCCTTGAGGTTTGTTTCCATTATCTTTTAAAAAAAATTTGAGCTTAAATAAAAGGGGAAGATTTATCTGTGGGGGGTCACAAACTTCTTAGATAGAATTATTTATTATTTGTTAAACATTTAAACATTTTCATTGTCTCTAGGATTCCTGGTATATATCAAAAACTTTGGTAAATTAAAATCATCCTAGTATTTTTGGCACACTACTTGATTTCAATGTCTAAGCTCTTAAATGATTGTTTAATGGGGTTTTCCTTCTAACTAAAAATATTTTCATTTAAGTATGTTTGGTTTATTTTGAAACTCGTGTGCACTTGTATTATCCAAATTGAATATATTTATCAAATTAAGAGGTTTCTAAACCTTTTTTACATATTCTCATGTTTCTATTATTATTGAGAGTATTGAGCACTATTGTATGATCTAGAAATTTTTATTATTTTATTTCAAATATTTGGAATTCATATAATGTTTTTGAAATGATTTAGGTATTTATTCTATTGTCTATATTTTCAAAATGAGAATTTCACTTTACATTTACCCATGTTTATACCTTATAATAATTGAATTTTTTTAAAGGTTTATTCCACATTACAATATGATTTTTCCTTTCCTACCTTCCCTCTTAATATTTTTTCATGGATATTTTAAGTTTGAGTATGGGGGAAGGGACCTATGTGTGTTTTCATGGGGATTTAATTCATTACAAGGTGGTTTGAGGTGTGTTTCATTATTAAAGGAAATGGAAGATAGTGAAATGGGAATGATTCATTATTCATTATAATTTATTCATGTAACATTTTTCTCTTAAAAATTTGGAAGCAAATATAAAAATGTATAAAAAGAAAAAAAAATTAGAGATGACATTAAATTATTCATTCTGATTAATATTATGAATTGATTACCTCTCAAAAATTGAGGGCGGGAATTTTCATCCATTCATTATATTAGACTTTCATCTCATCCTCTATGAAAAAAAGAGAAAAAATGGAAAAAATGATAATTGGGATGAATTCATTCATTATATTCACTCAGGGACCATTTCATTCCAAAATTGGGTGTGTTGTTTCACATATATACTGGGATTTGAGTGTGGTATATTTAATTTGTTTTCATTTGAATATTAATGCATTATACTTATAATTTGAATCTCCTCTTTTCAACCCTGAATTTTTAAATGTTTTTACCCACCAACCCATAGCCACTAAATAGACATGAGATGTCCTCATTATTTAAATACTTTTTAAGCCTCATGGTGTAGAGAGATAATAATTTTTATAAGCTTATTGATCACACATGTTCTGGAGAATGAGAAAAATTCTATTTGAAAATTATTAACTAAATATGGAAATACATTTTTTGGGAGGTAGGTATGACATTCAGAGGGTGATTGATATGATATTCAATGGAATTTTATGATCAAATTTGGTAATTATGGATTTTAGATCCACTTAAGAGGTGTGAATTTTCTTTTAGATGTTACAACTGAGTAATGTGTACATTTATGGCTTTAGAAGTTTGTTTTGATCAATGTATAGATAGTTTTATAGGATTGCAATGGTTAAGTTTGGGGATTGATGATGCCAATATTTTCATACATATTATTCTATAATTAAATGTTTCAATGTTATGTATTTTTTATTTTAAGGACAATTTCAATATTTTTATGTTTTAGGAAACATTTGAGCTTAATTGTGAAAATGGATTAATTCATTATCTTTAAGTATTTTTTTATTATTTTCATATTTAATCCATAACATTATTTATAGTGATAAAAATTGTAAACTTTTTTTGGCTTCAGAAAATTATGTACTACATTTCATTCAATTGGACCTTATGTCGAATCCAAAATTATAAGGCTCAAAAGAAGCATGAAATTTGGGACTCAGAATATGTGCAATTTTTTATAGATTTTAAAGATGAGACAATATCTAACAAAGTACCAAACTAAATGATATTAAATTTTAAGGGAGGAAAAATAATATAATGAAGAATATTTCACTTAACTATGGATACTCAATATTTATTTATATTCAAGGATATAAATTTATAGTAAACTAGAGGATTGTAATTTGGAAAGTCTATATAGATATAAAAGTTATCTTTAATAATCTAGTCATAACACCTTTTAAACATGTCTAATAGAGATAAAAAAAATTGGGTAGATAGAAAAATAGGTACAAACTACTTTTAATAATAACACTTCTTGTGATTAAAAAATTATTAGTGAAACCATTCATGAAACTTCAAAATAAATTTTTTTATCCAAAATGATCCACTCCTCAGGACTATAAATATGCATTTCTATTTTATTTTTAAAAAGTAAGGAAATTTAAATAGTTAAATATGGTTTTTTATTGTAGTTGTCATATAAATTTATTATATAAATTAGTTTTCATTCTATTCTTATTCTATATTGTTTTATTATTTTTTTTTTCTCCCTCTTTGAATCCCATCTCCAGAGAAATGGAGAATTAACTTCAACTTTTGTTCATAGGGGGGAGTGGTGTTTTTATTTGAGTTCTTGTGATTTGATGCTTCACATTATTTTATTCTATTATTTTTTCTATTGTTTAAATAATTAGGTAATGTGGTCACTCCCTTTTCCCTATTGTCAACTTATTCTGCTTATTTTTCATTATTTCAATCATTCATCATTAGAATGTTGCATACGGTGGAGTATCATTGTGGTGATGATGTGAGGAATATTATCATGCATGCATATGGTTAGTTTGGGTTTATATAAATTTGAATGGTAGTGTTTGGAGTTCTAGGGTTAATCTCTATATTATATCAATTAATGAGAACATTCTTTTAAAAATAATGATAGATTCACTGTGAACTCCCAAGAATAACTGCTTCTTTTTTCACTAACTTATTTATCCCTTTTCCTATTCTTTGTTTTTAATTTATATCATATATATATCACATGAATTTCAAATCCTGAATTTTTTTATTTTTAATTTTTAGTATATTTTAGTTCTAAATAGTAAAAATTAAATGATAATGTTGTGTGAGTGGCTTTCTCATGAGATCAACCCTAGGGTACATGTTATGTTTCATTCTTAGGAAAATAATAATTTCTTAATAGGTATTTTTGAGAAATATATATTATCACTATGAAACACCCCATGTATACACATCTTGAAATATTGTTTATATCCATAAAAATATCTACATCTTCATTACCTTTCTCCAATTCACCGTGAAAACTTCTTATGTGATGCAATAATGCTTCCTAGCAGCACAACCATGCTACTTCATCTCTACCATCATCCTCCACAACTGTACATACATGAGTCATGTAATGAACCTACTTAGGTATCTTGATCATTATTCCACACAGATATAGACATAGCATGAACAATAATAATGTGGCTCAATAATTTCTTCTAAAATCATGAAAAGAACCAAACCCTTATGAACTCTCTCTCATTATAGTGAATCTTTTATAATCACTGATATCTTCTAAGAACCATTTTGAAATGCCCATAGATTGACCATTCACCTCATAGAAAAAAAATTATTATGTGAATATCTACTTATGGTCACAGGTATTTCTATTTTCATGCAGGGTGTTCATGATCGATAGTCACAGTGTGAGGTTTCACATACAGCGTGAACAACCCACTTACAAACCCTATCATGATGAAAAAGATGAGTGGGGTGTCATTATTTTGATTTTGTCAATCATGTTTCACTTCACTTGAATTTTTCATATACTTAATTTTTCTCATAATAGTTTTCAATGTATAATGTCGGATTCTTTATCAAAAAATATGTGACTGCACCAATCGTTGTCCTTCTGTGGTGTCACCCTACATGTGGATATTCCTCTTACCCAAAATTAACCCACAATATCTATCCTCCTCGCATATATATCAATTTGTATGACACTTTCATAGAGCTTATTTTTTCTTTGGATGGCCTTTCTTTGATAGTTATTGTTAAGGCTAGCACCATTTGTTGCACTTAAAATATAGTTTTATTTCATTTTCTAAATTTCCCCAAATTTCCGTATTCTTAAAAAAAATGATTCAAACTCACGAGTAGGTAAATTCCTACCATAAAAGTGTTAAAACATGGTTTAATATTCAATAATAACCATAAAATATTAAAACTATTATACTAAAAATAATTCATTAATTATAGAAATCAAACCACCCACCCACCCCCACCACCCATACACGCAAAAACTTAAACACTTTCTTGTATCCAAGCACAAAATTTCCAAATGGTCACAAAGTAAACCCATATTAACAAATTTTAAACACCATATCCAAAAAAATCAAACAATTATCAATAAATAATAAACTTTGAAAAATCACACAAGATATATCTTCTCAACTCCTCATTATTTAGGAAACTAACCAATCTTGAATTTTAATTTCCCCCTTGAATTGATGATACTCATCTTAACCTCCATTTAAATTTTTAAACACATTATTAGTATTCATTCCACTTTTTCCTCTACCTCACTTTAAAAAAATTCTCACATCACACAATGTACTTTTGAATCGAGTTATTCTTGTACCTTAAGTGCATGAATCCTAACCATAAGATGGAAAATTACCTCAAATATAAACTTTGTAAAGAAGAATATCAACATTAATTATATATTATTTCATAAAACTATAAAATGAATATGAGTTTGAGTTTTTTTAGGTAATTAATGAAAATATTATATGGATCAATAAGTAGGTTTAACTCCAAAATACACTTCATGATAAATAATAGATAGATCAAAAAAATCCACCTCTAAAAATAAAATCACTCAATACTCCTATTATTTATAGGCTCAAAAATAATTATAATAATAATAATAAATTATACACACTATTTTCATTAATAATTATTTTCCAAAATAATTTTTTCAGAACTATTCTTAAAAAAATGATTTTAATTTCAAAAATGATATTTTTTTCGAAACGATTTTTCATTTTTAGAGTTTAAACAATGAAACAAAATGAAAATAAAATCTTTAAAACTTTACCCAAAACCAATTATAAATCCCCACTTATTTAATTTTTCAATATAAAAATACCCCCTCATCATGGAATAAGAATCCCCCCCATACTTATTGTATTAAAATCACAAAAAATTACCAATAATAGGGTAGAAAAGATAAAATAGTCTTGTAATGTATCTTATATATCAAGTTAATTCATGGATTATAAGAGCTTAAAACTATGATTAAATGTAAAGGTAGGTCTCAAATTTATAAGGGGATCAAAATAAAAAATTAATTAATTATTTTAAAGCGAATTTGTTCTTTCGTAACTTTAACAAGATATCAATGAAAGTTATAGTAGTCAACGTGTCCTAATTATCACTCAGTAAATATGGTAAAAGAAAAGAACATAAAAAAATGGATTATAACCCTCCCAAGAGTAAAAAACATCATATATCATACAATCACTCCTGGAATGAATAGTAATAATAAATCAATCAAAATAAACTTCATAAAATCAAAGATAAAAAATATTAAATGAATTTAATCTATATAAATCAATTAATACTCCCAAAAAATGATTTATCATATTACTACTCTCATTATCATCCTTACTCATTATTCCCCAATATTACTGATTCAATATTATCAAAAATAATATCTAAAATATGACACTCTATGAATGTGATTGCCTCATAATTACATGAATTATAAAAAATATTTCTTTATATACATTCTCAATACCTTTAAGGTTTAGAGTTTTAGAGAGTTAAGACAAAACATTAACTAACAAAACCCATGTATTTTTTAACTAACATATATTCTTCCACTATATAAGTGACTGCTTAATCTATAAAAATTATTTAGAATCTCCCAAAAATTCTTCACAAAAGATACTCTTATATACACATCATATGTATTACTTTTTTGTATATCCTAGGGAAATAAAAATATAAGAAAGGAGTGATATCATAATCCCTTAAAGGGATAAACAATGAAGTTGGAATATATCATGGGTAAGATGTGGATCATAACATAATAATATTAATAAAATAGAATAAATATAATTACATGATTCATAACATGGTTATAAGAACATGAATCATAACTTGAAAATGTGGATACAACATAAACATGACATATTCATATTCATATCACCAAAGTTCAACACTAAGGTTTCATGATAGAATATTACCAATGTTATCCACCATGGTATCATAAAACATTACCAAAGAATACTGTCAAGGAATCATGAACATGTCATCTCTAGTGATTATTTCTTTACCCAATTCCTCAGAGTACTATCAGGACATAGCCTTCCAAACATTACCATGTTTGTTCACTAAGGTGTCATAAAACATTACCAATTCATGATTCCATGGTATCTTAAACATGTAATCTTTAGAGATTAACTTTCTATCCAATGTATTGGATTATTATCAGGTTACAACCTTTATATTTATAACATTATATGTTCCACATAAGAAAATAATACATAATTTTATCAAATCATAATTAACCCACGAAGTAAATGGGTTACCTAATGATAAAAAACATGATAATAAGTCACCTAGAAAAATTAGTATGATTTCATAGGATAATATTATAAGAATTAATAGAGTATGTTGAAAAGGATGGAAAATACCTTTTAAATATTATTGGGTAAATCACCTTGAAAAAATAGAAGAAATTTCCATTTTCATTTTTAAATAATTATGCATTTGGAAAAAAACATTTTAATACATGCAATGGAAACTTCATTGAAAGTAATGGTTATAATAGTTAAATTATGCGTTCACTAGGAAGAAAAACTTGAAAATAGATTTCAATAAGCATATTTAACATTATCATAAAAAGAAGTTATGGGTCTCTTTCAAAAGTTATTTTCAAAATGTATAAGTGAAAACGTTTTAAAAAAATTACATGTAAAAAATAAACCTTCAATAATGGATCCTTGAAAAGGGACTAAATACTGCCCTAAATTAATTGTTTAGTGGAAGATAAAACAAATTATCTTGGAATTAAAAAATAATTTTTTTTTATTTTAAAATGTATTTGTTGAAATCCCACAACATGAAAATAGAATACAACTTCCTTTTGAAAATAGGATAAATGAAATATGAATTTCACAAGAGTTTACACATAATTGGGTTTCTAAATATAAAGGAGAATATTTGTGTAGAGGAAAATAAGGACAAGTATGGGAAACTATCATTAAAAGAGATGAGAATATTTCTCAACAATGGTATACTTTTTGAGAAATAAATTTATAAAGGAAAAAGATTTGACTTAAAAGATAATTTTCATAAATATAGTAACATAAAATACCATTAAATAAATTATTTATTTATAATAAATAAATATTATATGAAATAAATTAAAGAAGAAGCATTTTTACTCAATGAAGGGATTCGAGTTAACAAAAACCATTATAACATTAGTATCATTTGAATTGAAATAAATTCGAAAAAAGAACACAATATGGCTCTTAAAACCCCATGAGTTACATGAATATGGTAAAAAGTTATTCATTGGGCATTAATCTCACCATATTAAAGATATCATGGTATATAATAAGAATTATCTCTCAAGGAATTAAATTTGAGAAAAATAACCCCTTATATTAATTACTGGACTCCATTAAAGAACTTGAATCTCATGTGTTAAAAATATATATATATTAATAACCTTTTATATATATATTAATTTTATAAATTACATTTATTATTATTCTCTACATGTATTATTTATTTATTATCTATTTTTAATTTTGAGTGTGAGTAATCTTGATTGTTCTGAACTAGTTTCATAATAGAGATGTTATTATTTGTTATTTTACCAAATTTAATCATTCCTGGATCATAAAAGATACTATAATTTATTATTTATAATTATTTATAATATTATAATTTCATTTTATAATTATTTTAGTTATTATCCATGATGATGACATTGGTGATGAGCATGTTTTGGCATTTATAAGGAACGAATGATGTTGTCTTAATTAAAGATTTCAATGTCTATATTACAATTATAAAACCAAAATAGTACTTATTTAATTATTAATATACAATATTAAGTTTCAAAATATATCCTTGAAATAATTTTTTAGAATAATTCATATAGGTGGTTAACCAACCCAAAAAAGAACATGTTACAATCTATGTGTGAGTATGGATATGGGGGAGATTATTTTATTATAATATCATTGTCAAAAAACTATAATTAAATTATTTATTTCTTATTAAGGTGATTAAATATAATTAGTAATAGTTAAAAGAAGAAGGTAAAGGAAAAACATTACTTATAAGTAAATTATTTTTCTTCTTGGTATGTTCGTTTTAGAAGGTTATTTTAACAATGATCGCTTATTTATAATTTTACTAATAGAATGCCTAATTTATATTTCAAAAATATAAATAATGAGGTAAGTAACATATTTATTCACTAATAAAATTTATAGAACCATACTTGAAAGGTGATGATGAAAAATAAAACATTTCATTCATGGAGGTGGTAGTTTGCACACACACATGAGCAATATTTTAAATTTTTGATAGAATTGTAGGGGAATAATTAATGGTTATGTTTTAAATATAATAAAATTTTAATATATTATTTATAGTTATTTAATTATATAAAAATGTTTATAATGGTTTTATAGGAGTGATGTCTCTATCATCGGGTGGTATAATAGTAAATTTATTTTTCCAATATAACAGAGAACCTGACCAGGGTCATCTCACTTAAGGATCATCACAATCAATAAAAAAATAATTATAATTCACCTAATATATTTCTTTTTGTTTTTTATTTAATAACACAATGGGTTTTAGTTTTTGGAAAAATAAATTAAAATTAAAAACCAAAACTGAAATGCATATGTGAATAAATACAGAATGCAAGTTAGAAAGAAAGGTCTTGGTCTTTAGGGGTTTCTAATATGGGTTTCTTAATTATTTTTTCTTTTTTTAAATTCAGTTTGATAACTTATTTATAAATGTTAATTAAAAAATTAATTTTCTTTAATTTATTAGGTATGTATTTCTAGCATGTCTAGGAAACCACTTTGGCACAACAAACCCCACCTCCGCCAATAGCCAAATAGGATAACACCTCCATCGAGAGTGTGACTCCTAAAAGACCCATCTCCACCATATTTCAGATCATCCCTTAGGGTATCCTCAATTGCACCATTTAAATATTTTACCCAATATAAGGTAAGGTACATAATTAAATCAAGTAAAATGGATGAATTTTAGATCTATGACATGGTGGGCGACCGCTGCACCCATGCACTTCTCTCTCTTTCACAACATAAATGATTTAAAAAATAATTAATAGTGTTTTATGTTGTTAATGTAATGGGATCAAACCATTTTAAGACTTATTTTATGTATTGAGAGTGTTGATGGAAGAGTCAAGGCATAACACATATGTGTCACACCGTGACCCATGTGTGTATTGCCCAAATTTGTCTTTTTCATCCCATCTTGCCTTAGATTTACCTATCCAAAGGGTTTTACATTTTAAATGAACAATTTATGATGTAAATAACAAATTTCTAGAATATTTGGCTCTATTTCCATCTAGATATTTAGTTTTGAGCTCTGGGCTTAGACCTTTACTTTCCCTTTCCCATCAAATATCTTCTACATCTGTCATTCATCACTTTTAAGCTTATTTTTTAAAATTTCTTATATCCAACAATAAAATATAACAATTGTTAAATACTATAAATTTAAATCAATTAATTTAAAAAAAAAATTATGTTTTATATTAAAATAAACATGAAAATATTTTTTCTTTCAGTTCCCCACACTTAGAACTTACTTTTCCTTAATCAAATAATCACAACAACATTGTAAAGGATTTTCTTTCTACCAATATTTTAAATTGAAATGAAAAAAAAATGTGTGTCAATGGAATATAAAGATTCAAATTTCACATAAAATAATTCCTCTAACTCCTCACTTTTTAAAATAAATGAAATCAATTATGCATTTCACATTCCCTATTCAAAAATAACAACACTCTTCCTTCATTCAATTTATATTTCATAATTAATCCTTAATGCGAATGAAAATTTCAATCTACCTCACATTGAATTATTTTTACTCATCTATCAAGGAGATAAATCTAGAGAAGTTTTTCTCATACATCAATTACATTCCACTTACCATAGGCTTGCAAGGAATCTAACATCTCCAACAAGTAAAGACAGAGATCAAAATTAATCATAAGAGCTTTCATCATAGTTTAAATGTCTCCAATCCTTATGGTAGGTGGGAAATTAATTAAGTAAATCTCAAAAGTGGGTTTGACTCTAAATTATATTCCATGATATAAAAAGAGAAGCACGATCAAAATACTCCTAAAAATAATGAATATGTCATTTACCAATATCTCCAATGCTCAAATTAGTAACATGATAAGAGTAATAATGATGAATGAATATACCCCTCTTTATTTTTGTTTTTTTTTTCTTTCTTTTTCTTGAATTTTATGCTTAAAAGAAATCTCTTATCCATCACCAAACCCAATATGATAAAAATCATCGATTTAGTGACAGTGATTTTTCATCCTCTCAAGACACACCCTAATTTTTTATATTTTTTCCTCTTTATATCATTATTATTATTTATAATAGAGAGGTTAATAATAAATTACAATGAGAAATACATAAACTCTCCCAAAATCACATGGAAATCCCCAATATAATTTACAAAATGTATTATGTCTCTATCAACCATAGAAAACCTATCCCCCACACTTATTATTTTAAATATCATATGGCATGATGTAAGTAGGGTAGAAATAGATATAATAGGAATGTAACATGGCTCATTTTCTAACAAGATCAGTCATAGAAACTACGAGTAAAATAAGTATTTATGTCAAGGTGGGTCTAACAATAAATGGAAAAGCAATAAAATTCCTCAATCAAATTTAAATTAATTTTTTATAGTCATGAATTCTATAAGATTCCAATAAAGTAGAAGAAGATAACACTCCATAGTCTTTAAAGAAATATACTATAGAAAATAATGGGAAATATTTATTTCATAGATTTTATAGGGGATAAAAACATTTGTGTTGGGAAAATTATGAATGGAGATACTCAAAAATAATAAACCAAACCATATCAATCTCATAAATGCAAAACATTCCAAAGATAATAATGATTACATTTATAAAAATCAAATTATTCCCAAAATTCATGATTCAATAAATTCAACCCCTCATGCTTAACTATACTCATTCAGTTTACCATTCCACTTATCTAATCACGTCAACATTGAAAATTAAAATATGGAATAATGATTGTCCTAAGAAAATTGTGCCTATTAGATCTATACTAGAGTAAAATATTAAGATTCTTTAGTTTCTTTTGATACTTCTTTATTCCATCAATATTTTAGCCCTAAAAACAAAACAAATCTTATAATTATGAGTAACATGTCAAAGTATTCTCATAATGGTAGAGGGATTTAGTTGCATCAGGTTTTCTTCCTAAAACTAAAGATTGAAAAATTAATTGAAAATTAATTCTTGAAATTAAGATAAAAATAAAAAAGGATAAATCATGGTATAATCCTCCAAGTGGTCCATGGGTTTTTACTACCTATAGAAGGGCATCACCAGCTGTTATCCAAAGCATATCGGTGGGTGGAGTATCTTTTATTTGAACCACCACATGTTCTTATTTCTATATTTCACTTTTTTTTCCTTATTGCAAAGGAATCCATGTATAGAGTGCACCAATTATTCCACCTTTCAATAAGGTATAGCTTGAATGGGGGTGGGTGAAGGTTTTGGGTACAGCGGAAGCGCGGTTGGGCCGGCGCCCAACTTTAAATTTTACCATGATCAATGATTATTCTGAGATCAATACAATGATAAACTATAGTATCCATAGAATAAAATCAAATATTTAGATAACTAAAAAAATAGTAATGTAACCTTAAGATAGGATTGACATATTTTATTTATAATTAATTTAATTAAATTAAAGAAATACATCCAAGGTTTTCTTTATTTTTTATCTGTCTCACCACAGATCTACATTGAGCCTTTCATTGCTTTATTGAGATCAAGAGTAGATATCCTCTAATATTAATCCACACATGCTCCATGAATCTCTAGACATCTCTAAAGGGGTCTCTAGGTGCTATCACATAAGGTCCTTGCACTTGCACCATCCACTCTCGATCGCCTTGAGAGCCACTTCCAAGGTGTTCTATGATCTGGTGTAGGATGACTGCCCTTGTTCTTGAGAGTGTTCTTGGACAAAAAATGTCTCTAGAGGCTTGAGATATTTTTTCTCCAAAATTTCGTGCACAACCAAAATTTTCTCTCTAGCCTATGGATTTCCCCATTGGCTAATAAGAGTATAATATGTAATCTGTAATTTAATTCACTATGTAATAATAAATAATTAGAACAAGTGTTGTTACTTTTTTATTATACCATGTGGAGCCCCCATATCAAATAATAACAGTAATACCATTATTTCCATGACATGTTCTTAGCTTTCAAGTTATAATTAAATATAATTTTAATGAAATATTATTTAATATTATTTTCTCATTGTACACTTAAACTCGGTCCACCCATCCTATGAAATATTTATTAGACCTTGAATAATGACTATTTAATTATTAAATAAATAAATAAATCTAACTGTCGTTTTTGCTGATAAATAAATAAAATGTGATCAGGCATACCTGAAGAATTATTAAACTACAAATGGGATTAATATTTATTGAACTTGTTAAATAATAATGTATTTAACTGAGATTTCAGATACACTTAGTGTGTGACCCTCTAGGCCTCTTTCTCAGGGACATTAGGTGAGCCTTCCTAAAGTCCAAGGTTAGCATCTAGAAACATGCCAAGGTACCCATAGAGAAAGAAGTTAATGTCACAATTACATGTCATCTCATACAAACACTTACCGTGTAATATAATCTCATTATCACAATATCTCCAATCGAGTAGGTTTCATGCTAGTGTCATCAACCTATATGCTCGATAACTCATTATTTGACATTTCACAAATAGAAATTTCCTAGCATACACCATGGACATGGATTTATTTAGGACATATCAGTTCCATCATAGTGATGGAGATATTTACTTATATTAATGAACAAAATGGATAAATCCTTTCTCTCATTATTAATTAATTCAATATTACTTATTATGCACCCAACATATCATACCTTGCCTCAAGTATATGTCATCATGGTTTTTGTTAATACATAAAAGTGTATGACTCATAATATCCATTAATAATAATCTAAGATTCTAAAGATCATTACATGTGTCCTCATATAAGAACATCCAATGAAACTTATAACGTGGATTTCCTATTGTCGGGTCTCGTTCTCATAATATCCTACTAGATATTACCAGGGGAGTGCACCATGAGAAGATTCCTCAAAGTCATATAATTCTCCACCCTTGATAGCCTGTATAATTTGTGTCCCTTCAAATGATATCATCTGGACATAGAACATTTATTCAAGAATAGTGTCATGGCACTTCCGGGTTCTCATCATAGTGGGGAACTTCTATGTCCTTTTAGTGAAACAACTACTCTTGGGACATTATCACATGCTATGTTACATAGAAGAATAATCATGATGTGATAAAGAATTTATTAATATTCAAAACCATGAATATAATTTTATTATAAAGTAAAAAAATGTTGGTTCTAGGTCACTAACTCTAATAGACTCCCACTTGTAATAGATCCAATAGCTAACAACTCCTCCGTTGAGGCAGAAAACATATCTGGATTGCAACATTAGATCATTCTAATTGGTTTGAAAACTAGCATCAACATACCATTGGATGACAAGCTCTTCATCTCCTCTATACACAAAGAACATATCCTTAGTTCTTCTCAGATACATAGGTATGGCCTTAAAAACAGTCCAATGATATTCTCCTAGATCTTTTTGATATCTTCATACCATGCTCAGTGAATAGGCAACATCAATTATAGTATATAGCATGGCATACATGATTGATCCTGTAACCAAAGTATATGGGATATTACTCATTCTATCTTTATCCTATTGTATCTGGGGACACATCTTCTTAGAAAGATGTATGCAATGTGACATTGGAACCAATCCCCCTTGGATTATTCCATACTAAATCTCCTTAGTATCTGTTCAATGTATGTACTCTGACTTAACCCAAGAGGCCTCTTGGATCTATTATGAATGATCTTGATTCCTAAAATGTAGACTGATTTCCATAATCCTTTCATGGATAATCACTTGTTCAACCAATACTTAACTGAAATTAAGACTGGTATGTTGTTTCCAATAAGTAATTATCGTCAAAATATACTAATAGGATAACGAACGCACTCCCATTAAACCTTTTTTAAACACATGGCTCACATTCATTCTTAATGAAACCAAATTCCCTTATGGATTCATTGAATCAAATATTCCATGACTTGGATGATTTCATCAATCCATAAATGGATCTCTATAACTTGAAAACCCTTTTAGAATCTCCTGGAATCATAATCCCTTCTGGTTGTGTCATATCGACATCTTATAGAAGGATCCTATTAAGGAAATACATTTTGACATCCATCTTCCAAATCTCATAGTCATAGTAATCTGTTATGGAAAGTATAATTTTTATGGATTTAAACATGGAAACTAGAAAAAAATTTCATCGTAGTCAATTCCTTGATGATGTTTAAAACGTTTATCCACTAGCCTTTCTTTATAGGTACTTTATCTTCAATTTACAGTTTCCTCTTGAATGCCCACTTACATCCAACAGGATTTACATCAACTGGTGCATCGACCATAACCCAAACTCGGTTCTGATACATGTAATCTATCTCTGAATTTAAATATTATAGCCATATTGTTACTTCTAAACTCTCTAATAACTCCTTTTAGAAGATGGATTCATTATTTTCCAACAATAATGATTCTCCATCCTCAGTGACAAGAAAACCATATCTCTCTGGTTCCCTTACCTCTCTTACACTCATACACAGTACTTTTGTTTCAGGAAAAACTTCTTTCATGGGGACCTGTGGAATTTTTTCCTGTACCAACTCCAGTGTATCTTGAGCATTAACTTCATCGAAGTCAATCTTTCTCCCACTATTCTTTTTGAGGATGTTCTCCCTCTCAAGAAAGATAGCATGTACGGAAATAGTCACTTTTTTATCTGAGGTTTTTTATAGGTAGTATCCATTTTTTTCCTTGGGATACCCTATAAAGATACACCTTATGCTCTGAGGTGATAGTTTGTTGCCTGAAAAAGCCTTAACAAACTCCTCACATCCCCATACACGTGTATGGGAAAAAAAGGGTTTCTCTCCACTCCATACTTCAAAAGGGGTTCTATTTTCCACCTTAGTTGGTACTCGGTTTAATGTGTATGTTGTAGTTTGTAATTCATATCCCCAAAAGGATAGCAAAATATTTTCATGAATCATCATCGATCTTACCATGTCCAACAAGGTACGGTTCCTCCATTCACTAACACCATTCCACTATGGTGTATAAGGTGGATTGAGTTGAGATAAAATCCAAAAATCTCGTAAAAGATTGATGAACTCTTGGTTAAGAAATTATCCACCTTAATATAATCGAATATTATTTATCTTCTTACCAATATGATTCTCTAATTAATTCTTGAATTCTTTGAATTTCTCAAAGGAATCGGACTTAAACCTCATCAAGTAAATATATCCATATCTACTCAAGTCATTAGTAAAAGTTATGAAGTAATAATATCCACCTCTATATTTTAATGGAAATGGTGCACACGCATCGGTGTATACCAATCCTAAAATCATTGTACACCTTCCACCCTATCCACTAAATGGTGGTTGGGTCATTTTACCTTGTAAAAAAGTGTGACATCTATCAAGTGGTTTTAGCTTGGAAGAGTTTAAATAACCATCTTGAAATAGCTTTGTCGAGCGCTTCTCATTTACATGACCAAGGTGGTGATGCCAAAATTGGATATTATATGAGTCACGTGAACTTGATTTGTTATCTATTCCCAACACTTGGTTTTCATAACTTAATACAAATAGACAATTATTTAAATTATTCTATACCATAACATATGTTGTCCTTATAAAAGAAATAACATTTATTTTCAAACTTGAATATAAATCCATCTATATCTAAACTCGATATAGAAATTATGTTCTTAGTAACACTTGGTACATAATAACAGTCTCATAAATCCAAAATCATCCCAGTCAGCAACTAAAGGTGGTAGTCACCTATGGTAAGAGCATCCATCCTTAAACCATTGGCAGCTCGCAGATCAACCTCTCCTATGGTAATTTTCAAAAATCTATTTGGTTTCAACATTTGAATATATATGTGATCACCACAAGCTGTATCTAATACTCAATTTGTATAAATGGAAATATTGAACTTGATAATAAATGCACCTTTGGATTCCCCTTGCCTATGGGGGAAGTTCCTCTTCTATAGGCCAGACTTTCCACATTCAAAGCATACTGCCACCTTTTCCTTTCCCTACCTTTGGATCTTTTTCTTCATGGTTGGATGGTGCTTGGGAGCTTTAAAATACTTTTAAATATTACTCCCCTTTTCCTTGTCCTTCCCCTTTCTATTCACCATAGGGACTATGTGTTTTTCACACCCCATGTCCTTATCCACTTAGCGAATCAAGGTGAGAAGTTCAAAAAAGCTCTTCTCATTATTACTCATATTATAATTCACAATATAACTAGAGAAGGCCTTGAGGAATGGTGATAGTATTAGATCTGTATGCAACTCATCCACCAATCTAATACCTAATATGTGCATATGCTCAATGCATCCAATAAGATTTACTATATGTGGTCCATCTAGCGTAGACTCTACAAGTTTAGTACTGAACAAAGCATTGAGATCTCATACCTCTATTGTCTATCCTTCTCTTGATAGAGATCCTAAAGGTGAGTCAGCATGCTATAAGCATCCATTTCCTTATATTTCTTCAAGAGATCATGGGTCATGGATTATAGCATGAGGCACTTAACATATGTAGACTCATTTAGATGTTTCTTGTACACAGAGAGTTCCTCATCACTTGCCTCATTCCTAATCTCAACTAGTAAAGTCTATTCCATCATGTATAGTTTCTTTTAATGGTGGAGGATTACCCAAATGCGCATTTACCACTCATGGAAATTTGTACCGGTGAGAAGGTTTTCCTTCTCGAGTATGGATTGCAATGATATGTTTGATGTCATTTTTATTATCGTTTCTACAAATAATATGAATAGATTTTTTATACATTTTCTGATAAAATTAATACAAAAAATATATAAATAAAAATCCATTAGTCTCACACTATTTATTGAAACCCAATAGCCTTCACCATTGGCATCAGAATATCATGTTTCTTGGATATTCTAGTGACGAGGATCCATATTTCATTCTCATCGCACCAAATTTGGCTAGTCAAGAAACTTGAATAGTTTTAGGTAGGAATTCCAAATTTCAACAACATTAACTCAAATCTCCTAGATCTGTTGAGTGGACTCCTCAATCCTAAAATCATTATTTTAGATTTCTTCAACCCTTTCCTCTCAGTTACACCAAGTCTTACTTTGGCAGTCAACCCTTGATGTAAACCAATTTAATTCAACCCAAAACCTTAAATTATGATTCCCCAAAAATTGAAAGCACCCCAACATTGGCTTCTCAATCACTTTGAATTATTGGTTTGATTCTAACTGAAGTAATGGAAGGCTATACCGACATAATATTTTATTGAGTGATTTTTTCCTTTATGTGTAAATTACCTATTATTATATTTTCACGTCATTTTTAATATTAAGTGGGATATACTTAAGTTATTAACCATGTCTTGATAATATTTATGCATAAGCCATTTTATTTTAGTTTCATCTTGCATGATTGTTAATTCATTTAATTATGTGATTGTGATTATATATCCATAATGAATAACCATGAAACTGATAGAAATAAAATAAAGTGTGTGATCATGAGCTTTTCTAATAGTTAGTTTATCTAGTTATTGATAAACTAACCCTGACCTTGGGGAGAAACACCTTAAACCCTTTAAGGTTTGTGTTTACAGCTTTACACGTGTCCACCTTTGTATCTCCTTGGATTGGTTTCACCTCGGCTCCTAACTTGAACTACCTCCACTAGCTTGGGAGCTTCGTACATTATATATGATTTTAACTCACATGTAGGTGAGGGGTAGAAGGGGTTTTACATAAAAGAAACCATGGGAATGCAAGCCCTATATATTAATGAGGAGAAGGCACGTAGGCCAAAATTTTTAATTTAACAAATAAATTAAAAGGAAACCAATCACATATAAAGGTATGGTCTAGCTCATGATCATCCACAAACTTGCAAAGAATTACACATTTAATAAAACTAGCATTAAATCCTTTAATCATTTTTATTAAGAAAAATCACGATAAAATCGATTAATTATTATATTTAATTAATAAATCCTTTTATCTTAATCCTTTTCTGAATTTTCTCAAGATTCTCATCCATTATAATTTTAAAAAAATTAATAAATAATTTTAAAATTAATTGTGTACATAACTTGTACCTTGGAGGCAACCCGATGAAAACACATCCAAATCTATCCAACAAGTATTATATTTGTATACACTTTATTCTTTGTGACATGTAGAATGCATGCAGAATTATAATTGTAATACAACTCGTACATGATGTTCAGATCTTTCAAAATTTTGTAGATGTTAATTAAATATTTATATATATAAATATCAAACACCTATCACATGTTGTGTCTAAGATTTACACCCACATGAAGGCACATGTCTCATGGGTTACATAATATAATAATAAATTTTTTAAATATGCATAATCTGGAAAATGTACACAGTGTGTAGATCCTACTACATGGCGTGTTCCCTCCTCACCATCTATCAAAAGTACACACCTGGGGAAACAGTGTTTGAGGTTTAATTCAAAAATCTTTGGTTTACACAGCATGTACAGTGGTCCACACACCGTGTAGACTCTTATTTACTCGGTCACTAGCAGAGAAAGTCGTATATGGGATATATGACTTGACCCTAACCCGAAGGGACTACACGTTGTGTCCAGTGGGGAACACATCATGTAGTTCAGCTGACCATGTGCCAATCTATCCTGTTCAACACATGGTGTAAGAATTAAATACCTCGAGTGTCATTAATGTACACGGCTTGAGTAATTGTAGAATTACTTCCGATGCACTAAACACAACTACAGTATGTGTGATTCGGATTACACGCCGTGTATTCCAAATTACACAGTGTCTAACTCTGAATACACGGCATGTAATATCATTTTACCTAGACAACTTTTTCTGTACCTCCTAATTAGATCCTTGATTTAATTTTAATCATAAAACTATTTGTTTTTGTTAGATCTGAGAGAAAAAAAGAGGAAGAATGGATATTGAAATTCATATTACAAGAATGAATAAAAATGAATTAACAAACAAAATTATTAAAACATAAAACATCAACAAATTATTTAAATAATTATAAATAAAAATATAACCCCTCTGATACCACTTGTAGGTTCCGATCATAGTGTAAGCGCGGTTGGGCCGGCCCCCAACTTTCAATTTTATTGTGATTAATGATTATTTCGGGATCAATACGATGATGAATGTCAGTATCCGTGGAATAAAATCAAATATTTAGATAAAAAATAAATAGGCCTGGAACCTTGATAGAGGATTGATATATTTTGTTTATAATTAATTTAATTAAGTAAAAGAAATACCTCTAAGGTTTTCATTATTTGTTGATGTATCTGACCACAGATCTACGATTAGCCTTTTGTTGCTTTGTAGAGATCAAGAGTAGATCTCCACTTGTGGTAATCCACATGTGCTCAGAGAATCTATGGATGTCAGTGAAGGAGTATCCAAGTTCTAGCATAGAAGGTCCTTGTGCTATTGTTGTCTACCCTCGATCACCTTGAGACCCGATTCCAAAGTGTTTTCAGATCTAGTGGAGGATCACCGCTCTCATTCTTGAGAGCGTTCTTAGAGGAAAAAAAGGCTCTCGAGGCTTGGGAGATTTTTCCTCCAAAATTTTGTGAACAACCAAAATTGTCTCTCTAGAGTATGGGTTATCACCTTGGATAATAATATAATAATATGTAACTAGGAATTTAATTCACTGGGTAATAATAAATAATTAGCACAAGTTTCATTACTTATTTTTATTATTCCATGTCAAACCCACATATCAAAGAATAACAGCAATACCAGTATTTCCATGACATGTTCTTAGCTTGAAAGTTATAATTAAATATTATTTTAATAAAATAATATTTAATATTATTTTCTCGCTGGACCCTTTAACTTGGTCCATCCATCCTCCAAAATATTTATTGGATCTTGAATAATGACTATTTATTTATTAAATAAATAAATAAATCTAACTGCAATATTCACTGATAAATAAATAAAATGTGATTAGGCATACATGAATAATTATTAAACTACAAACAAGAATAATATTTATTCAACTTGTTAAATAATAAATTATTTAATTAAGATTCTGGATAGACTTAGTATGTGACCCACTAGACCTCTTTCTCAGTGACATTAGGTAAGCTTGCCTAAAGTCTAAGGCTAGCGCCTAGAAACAGGACAAGGCACCCATAGAGAAAGAAGTTAATGCTGCAATGATGCCTCACCTCATACAAATTCTTACCATGTAATATAATCCATTTATCACAATATCTCCAATCGAGCAGGTTGCATGCCAGTTTCATCAACCTGTATTCTTAATAACTCATTCTTTGACTTCCTGAAAATAAAAATTGCCTAGTGTACACCATGGCCATGGATTTATTTAGGCTATATCATTTCCATCAAAGGGACTGATATATTTATTTATGTTAATGAAAATAAGGGATAAATCCTTTCTCACATTATTCATTAATGCAATATTACTCATGAGGCACCCAACGTACCCTACCTCACTGCGAGCATATGTCCTCAAGATTTTCAGCAATACATCAAAGTATGTGACTCATAATATCCATTAATAATAAAATTAAATTCTAAGGACCATTACACATGTCCGTAGATAGGAACATCCAATGACACTTATAATGTGTATTTACAATTGTCAGGTCTCATTCTCATAATATCCTACTAGATATTACTAGGGGTGTCCACCAAGAGAAGGTGCCTCAAAGTCCTATGATTCTTCACCCTTGATAGCTTGTATCATTTGTGTCCCTTCAAATATTATCATCCAGCCATATAAACTTTATTCAACTATAGTGTCATGGCACTTTTGGGTTATCATCATAGTGAGGAACTGCTATGACCTTTTAGTGGGATAGCTACTCTTGGTACATTATCACATTCTATGTCATAAATAAGAACAATCATGATGTGATAAAGAATTTATTAATATTAAAGACCATGAATATAATTTTATCATAAATTAAAAATAAGATGGTTCTAGGGAACCAACTCCAATAGTGGGTTGAGGTATATATCCTCTAATTTGTTGTCTGGTGCTTTTGAAAACTCTTCTTCACTCTCAAGTACTATCTCAAAGTATAATATTTGAAAATAAAAGTCAATAGAAATGAGAATGCAGATTTATTTGAACAAAATTAAAATTTAATAGTTCAGTATAAGAATCCTCCTCTTCTATATAGGCAGTGCATGTCTCTATAAGAATGTACACTTGGATATCCTCATGGGCATACTTCAGTAGATATTTAATATTTTCTGGGAGCTCCATGTGCTCCCTAGAATGTGAAATTTCATTTTATTCATATTTTTCTTAGGCAGAACATTTGTTGGATGAATCAAAAAATTAAAAATAGTTTGAAGTGGTGCTCAAATTAGCTTCAATGAAACTATATCAGATGGAATTCAAGAAATGATCATCTACTTGATTTGGTTCGACTTCAATCACTTCTTTAATGTAAATCACCTACTGGAGTTTATTTCAATTGGAAGGAGGCATGTAGTTAGGCTCCTCCATAATTTCATAAAATTCAACCACTTTAGTGATGTATTCTTCCATAGCTAGAGTGAGGTGTAGTGGTACTAATTCTTCTACCTTGTAAGGTATGGTGAGATCATATTGCAGTTCAATTTCTTCCCAATTGCTCCAAAATTTATCCAAATTCACTTGATCTCCCTTTTATAAATCATTAGTCATTTATCCTTCACCGATCCCATCTAGTAGTGGCTGAGCAAGGTGGAATGAATCAATAGGTATATCATCCTCTACCTCCTCAGTTTATTCAATTTCAAAGATGATAGGGGAAATCTCCTACTCTAATGGCTCAAGTTCTCACTTTGGTTCATGTTCATGTTTCTCCATGGATTCATGGACATATGCAGTTATTCATTATATCTTTCTCAGAAATTTCTCTATATCTTTTCTAAATTATTTAATTTGGTCCCTATTATAATTATCTTTTTATTGTTTTTGATACACTTGTGAGTAATATATCCATTTACTCTAATTTAAATTTTAATAAATCATGGAAAATATATTTTTTAAAGTTTTTTTTATTTTTTAAAATATATAAAACTATTTACAAAAACTTTGAAAGATAAATAATGATCGAAATACCAGTAAACTCTATATAATCGGTGGCTATTTTGATGAACCTATCATAGGGAGATACAAAAGAAAATTTATTTTCCTAATTCAGCATAGAGTCTAACCAGTGTTTTCTCACTTGAGGATTATCACAATCAATCAGACACTAAATATAATTCATATAATCTATTTCTTTTTATTTAATTAATAAAACCTTGGGTTTGGGGTTTTTTCGAATAGTAATTTAAATTCAAAACTAAAACCTGAATGTGTATATGAATGCAGAGACAATACAATTTAGGGAGAATGGTCTTGGTCCTTAGGGTTTTGTAAAGTGGGTTCCTTCATTATTATTTTGTTATTTAAATTCAATTTTATAATTCATTTATGAATCCTCATTAAATAATCACTTTTCTTTAATTTATTGAGTTTGGAGTTTTATCATGCCTAGAGAACCTCTTTGGGACACCAAACCCCACCTCCTATAATATATAAATAGGATAACACCTCTATCGAGAATGCAATTCTTAAAAAAACTAGCTCCATCTTATGTTGTTTCATCACATTAGGTATCCCTAACTTCACCATATAATTATTTTACCAAAGATAAGGGAGGTAAAACAATTAAATCAAAGAAAAGGGATGAATTTGAGATCCATGTTGTGGTGGATGACCGTCTCACCCTTTCACTTCTCTCTCATTCACTACAAATGGGATTCAAACAATAAAAATTTGAAGTGAAATAATTAAGAACATTTTGAAACCTCCCTTGAGACCAAACCTGGGATTAGTCGCATACCTTTACTAAGTGGAAGAGATCATGGTGGAAATATGGTAGAGAGAGAGAATGAAATTGGGATTGGAAAAAGAAATTGAAATAATTAAATTAAGAAGAAATTTTTTTTACATGGAATGGAAATAAATATAAATAAAATAAAAACCAAAAGAGGTAGATCCCTAACAGCACAGCGTAGCAGAAAATCCTTAGGAACTAGTTTGATTCTATTTCCAATGCACCAAGACCTATATTTATTGGGATCCAATCCAATCTTGAGATCTATACCTAAGCCAATAAATGAGTCTCTCATGGTATCAAGTCATAATGGGTTCATAAAAGGTGGGTTTGGGAAATTATTTCATCAAACATTTCATTTGAATGTTTTATATCATAAATAGTGTTTTTATAATGTGAATGTAGTGGTTTTAAACCATTTTATATCCTTTTTCATATTAAATGGTTCATGGGAAACAAGACACTATGGCGCGTGTGTATATTGTCTAGATTTGTCTTTTCAATCCCATTGTGTCACCGCTTTACTTCTTTAAAGGGTTTTACATTGTGAATGACCTCTTTACGATGTAAATCATCAATTTCTAGTAGATTAAGTTATGTTTCCACCTATATCTTTAGTTTCAATCTTTGATCTTGTACCTTTACTTTCTCTTTATCACATGACATCTTCTTTATGTTGAATTAATCACTTTTAAGCTTATTTGAAGACATTTTATGTATCCTATTGTAAAATATAAGAAAAAATTAAATACTGGAAAGTTGAATTAGTTAAAGTGTATAAAAATTGGTTTTTATATTAAATTAAAAAAGAAAATTTTGGTTTTATCAAGGAGGTTGGATGATAAGGGAAAATAAATGGAGTAAAAGGGTAAGTGATACTTATGTTGAGAATTTTGATCTCTTCGGGAAGTATACTTTAAAAATTAAGGACTTGAGGCACATTTTTTAGGCTTAAGGATACAAAATGTATATAGGGTATCTAGAAAAATTAAATTGTGTATTGATTCATGTGAATTTTGAACTAGGGGTGTGGATTTAAATGGGTGTAAGTGGGATGATTTTAAAGTAGAAAACAATAGATAAATATTAGGAAAAGAATGTTAGGTAAGGGATAATAATGGAATTGTATGAGAGTTATATTAGTGAGGTGGATAAATGTTTGTGAGATATGTAGGTTTGACTTTCAAACCTAAAAAATCATTCTAGAAGTTCTAAGTTTCAAATTTATATAGTAAAATTTAAGCCACATTAGATTACCCCTTTAACACTTATTAATATTGATTAAAATTTAACCAAGGATATTATTTATTGATAAAAATATAGGATAACCCTTTGGAAAAAAATTTGATGGGATGAATCCTAATTTGGAATAAATTTAATCTAATTAAATTTCTAAATATTAGAAAATTAACTTTTATTTTAAAACATGTAATTTTGTAAAAAACTACTTTTTTAGAAGAAAAAATTGTTTTAATCATTAAGTATTATTAATATTATTTAACATTGATTACCAATTAAATGGGTCTTAATTTATTTGTATATGTATTTAAAAAAAATATTAATGTATTTATTTTAAATATATAAATTTAATTTAAAATTAAAATATTTAAGAAAGTATCATTCCTTGAAAAATAATTGGTTTGACATGGTAAATAATATTTATCTTATTAAATTAATTTTATACCTAAAAATGGAATAGACCTCATTACCTAATTTGAATATTCTAATTAAAAATATTCAAATAATTTTATATAATTAAATTTCTAAAACTTATAAAAATCAAATTTAATATAAGCATGCATGACACATAAAAACAATTTTATCAAACATGCACGTTCTTAGAATAAATTAAATTTATTATATTTTTAGTAATAACTACTTTATGGATGTTAACTTATTTTATTTTATATATTTAAAATACTTTCTATTTAAACCATTATTTAAACATAATATAATAAAATTCATAGCGCATGAAAATGGATTTTTTTAAAATAATATTTTTATGCATAAAATGATTTTATTTTTTATTTAGATATACTAATTGAATTTTATCAATGAACTAGTTTAAAAAAAGAAATTTATTTATATTTCTTGATATATTTTATAATTTACTTACCTCTATATTTATATTTATATTCAATGGATATATTTTAACGATTACATTATGTTCTATGATTCATATTTTTTCAGTGTTATGTGTTAATAAATATATCTAAAAATATTAGGAAAACATATAATTTAATATCTCGGGGTGTAACATTATCCCCCCCCACACCAATAAATAAATTTCATCCTAAAAATTTTAATTTTTAATCAATAATAAAATTAGTTAAGGGTATCTAAAATATAGTCATAAGTTGGGATATATATTTAAATGAGGTGTGTACCATAATATCTTAGGTATGACTAAGAAACAAATATTTTTTATTCATCATGTTAACTGACTGCTCCATTTTTCCTCAAAAAGTTATTGCTATATGACCTCATTTTCCATACATGATTCATCTTCTAGTTCCTTTGATATATTCCCCTAGGTGCATCTTCAGTCATTATTGATATATAGGAAATTTAAGCTTCCTTCATTTATCATATTTATCACCAGATTTTATAGTAAAATCCATACTTATCTTATTTGGTAGGTTTGGTAATTCAAATATGTTCATTTTGTTAATCATAATTATTGATAGTTTCTTGGCATAATCACAATATTTCTAACTTTAGTTCTTATCATATTATGTTGCTCATTGAGATAATCTCAACATTTTCCACGGAACTATTACTAACTTGGTTACTTTATGCATCTACCATTACTAAAACCAAAAGTATTTAACATGATTGGTGACCAATTAAAACCATAAGAGAGTTATTATAAGATAAAAAAATCAACCTCAAAATACCCTACTCTTTGAAATTATTACACTAGATTTCAGTTCAACCTAAATCGCTCTTGATTTAATTAAATATAGGTTACTTTAGGTTGTTTTCTCTCATAATCATTAATCTAATTCCATAAAATAATAATTCCTTCCTAATGGATTGTAAATATAATATGATTTACCAAATCATATCCCTCTAGAGTGTCTACTCAGATGTGTAGTATGAGCCCCACTCGCCATGAACCAGAGTGAAGATTGATTTTATACTCAACTATCATTTTTTAGGGTGATTTCCCCTAGGTGCATAAGTTTCACAACAATATCCACTTTACGATATCCAAAAAGTTATGTAATTACTAGGATAACTACAAAATATCTACTTAATAAAAACTTAGGGATGTTATCCAATACTTAGACTGATCACTTAGACTTATCCATAGGGTTTCCACAAAATTTATCCTAACCTAATCCCTAAAATATTCAACACTACCTCATCTAACCTAAAGGGTTATATATACCTTTGAAATTATGATTAAAATTAAATTATTAACAATTAAATTATCCTTAAATAACATTATAACATCGAAAGTTATATAATCATTGTTTTGATACCAACTTTGATGGAATACATACATGGTTGTCTCATAATTAGATGACTTATAGAAAATATTTCTTTACATATATTCCCAATACCTTTTAGGTTTAAAGTTTTAGAGATTTAGGGAAAAACATTAATTTATAAAACACTTGTCTTTTTTTACTAACAAAAATTTTCCTAGTATATAAGTGACTTATTAATCCCTAACAAGTCTTTAATATCTCCCAAAAATTATACACAAAATATATTCTTCTATACACATTATATGTATTATATTTCATCATAATCTGTGAAAATGGAAACATAATTAAAGAGTTAGCTCAGATACGTGGTAAGAGATAAAAAATGAAATTGGAACTTATCACGGGTTATACATAGGTAATAACTTAATAATATGAATATAATAACATTCAGATAAATAAATGATTCTTAAAATTATCATAAGTACATGAAATGTAACTTAGAAATGTGTGTACAACATAAAAAAGATACATTCATAATAATGTCAGCAAAGTTCATCACTAAGGTGTTATAAAAGATTATTATAGTGGTTATTCACCAAGGTATCATAAAACATTATCATGGAATACTAAAAAGGTATCATGAATATGTCATCTCTTGGTATTAATGTTTTACCAAATGCATTAGAGTGGTATTATGGTGTAGTCTTCCATGCATCAGCAAGGTTGTTCACTATAGTATTATAAAAAAATTACAGAGGCATTATTTCATAATATATTAAACATGTCATATACTGATATTAATTCTTCCCCACTTCATTTTATTTTTATTAGGTTGAACCCTACATATGTACAACATTATGTGTGTTTCATAAGGAAATCATACATAATTCCATCAAATCATAATTTATCCAAGAAGGAAATGGGTTATATTATAATACATAATAAGAGAATGATCTATATAGGGACATAAAGTGGATGGTATCATAATATAATATCATATGAATGAATAAAGGATTCCAAAAAAATATGGAAAATACCTTTTCAAATATCATTGGGTAAATTACTTTGAAAAAATAGAATAAATGCCCCATTTAATTTTAAAATAATTATGAATTTGAAAACAATATTAAAGCATGGAAAGGAATATTTGTTGGGGGTAACGGTCATAATGGTGAATGGATATTTTTACATATAATAATAACATAAAAAGTGATTTTAGTAAACATTTTTAATAATATCATAAAAAGATAAAGTTATAGATCACTTTCAAAAGAAATTTTCAAAATGGTGAAGATAAAAATTTTTAAAAAAACCTTTAAAAATAACTTTCAATAATGGATCCTTGAAAAATTCCTAATGAGTATACTAAGGAAACTTATAGTAGAATATAAACCAAATGATCATGGTAGGAAAACTACTTTATTATTTTAAAATACCATTATTAAAATACCACATCATATAAAGAATAATAATTCATTTTAAAAATAATATAAGGTAAATATGAAGGTCACATGATATACCACATAACTATACTTCTAAATAAAAATTAGAACATTGGTGGGAAGTAAAATATGAACAAGGAGGGTAAATCATTGTTAAATGGGATAGGAATTATTCTCAATAATGGTATATCTTTTGAGAAATAAATTTATAAAAGTAAAATATTTGAATTAAATTGTCATTTTTTTATTAGAGAAAAATATGAAGTACTATGAAATAAAATATTTGGGTTGAAGAAACCAATATTGTAATAAATAAGTTCATGAAGAATCAATTTAAGACAATTAAGGGAGTTGCGTAAACAAAAACCCTTACGAATTTAGTATCATTTGAATTTAAATACATTTGAATAAAGAACAAAATATGTCTATTAAAACTCCATTAATTATATGAATATGGTAAAAATGAATTAATTGGGTGGTAATCACAACATATTAAATATATCATGGTGTTTGATAAGAATTGTGTCTCTACAAATTAAACTCAAAACAAATAACCCATTACCATAATACCTGACTTCCACAAAATCGCTTGAATATACAATATAAAAAATTTCTATCATAATAACTTATTTAAGAACCTTTTAATATATATAAAATTTTATAAAATTTATTTATAATTATTCTTTACATGTATAATAGTTATTTATTATATATTTTTAATATCATGTTTGAGTATTCTTAACAGTTTTGAACTAGTTTTGTAATAGTGGTGTTATTATTAATTATTCTCAAATATTTAATCTACTTAGATCATAAAATATATTGGAATCAGTATTTTATAGTTTTTTATAATTTTATAATTTTATTTTATAAGTATTTTAGTTGTTATTCCTTATAGTAAAGTCAACAATTAGCTTATTTTGGTAATTTATAACAAACAAATGGTGTTGTCATAACTAATGAGTTAAATGTATAAATTACCATTATAGATCAAAAAAAAATTATTTAATTATTAATATCCAATAATAAGTTTTCAAATCCTTCCTTGATAGAAATTTATATCATTATTTGTATAGGTGGTTAAATCAAGAACCAATGAGAACATGCTACAGACTATGTGTGAGTATGGCTATGGAAGAGATTGTATTATTATATTATCATTATCAAAAAATTATAATGAAAATATTTAGATTTTATTAAGTTTATTATTAAAAAAATTTAAGAGTTATAAGAATAAGGTAAATGAAAAATAATCTTCCACTTATAACTAAATCGTTTTTCCTCTTGATATGTTTGTTTCTAGCGATTAGTTTAACAATAATTTCTTATTGTTTATTTTACTTATAGAATACCATATTTATTTTTCTATAATATAATTAATTATATAAATAACATATATACTCACTAAAACCATTTATATAATCATCTTTGAAAGTTATTGTTGAAAAATTAAATGTGCCATTCATAAAGGTGGTAGTCCACACACGCGCATGAGAAACGTTTTCATTTTTTTATTGAATGGGATGGGGATATATAATATTTATATCATTATATATTATAATTTTAGAATATTATTTATACTTATGTAATTATATACAAATGTTTAGAATGGTTTTGGATGATTTTTGATGATAAGGATAAGGAAATAAAGTTAAAGGGTAAGTAATACTTACATTGAGAATTTTTTATCTTATCTTTAAGTATCCTTTGGAAATGACAGGCTTGAGGAATTTTATTTGGGGTAGAGTCTACCAAATGTGTATATGGTATTTATAGAAATAAAATTGGTTAGGTATTAACAGGAATTTCTAAATTGGGGTGTGTCTTAAAATAGGTGTAAGTAGGCTCCTTTAATAGGTGAACAAATGTTTGGAAAAGAATGTAAGTATGGGGTAATAAAATAATTGTATGAGAGTTATGTGATTTGGCTAGGAAAAATTTAGTGAGATATTTTGGTATTAATTTAAAAACTAAAATATTCATTATATAAGGTCTAAGTGTCAAATTGATTTAGTAAAATTTGAGCCACATTAGATTACCTATTTTTACAATTATTAATCTTGATTAAAATTTAATAATGGTAATTATTTTATTACTAAAAATATAATATGAACCTTATTAAAATATTTAAACATTTTTCCAAGTTCTTAATCTATTTAATCTAATGAAATTTATAAATATGATAAAATTAGCTTTTAAATTAAATAATATATTGTGTTGAAAAACTGTTTTTGTAGAAAAATGATGCTTTAATCATTAAGTGTTATTAATATTATTTAAAATTGACTAAAAATTAAATGATTGTTAATTTTTTTGTATATATGTTTAAACATCATATTAAAGACTTTATTTTAAAATAGATCAATTTAATTTAAAATAAAAATACTTAGAAAAGTATCATTCCATGAAAAATAACTAGTTTACCATGGTAACTAGTATTTATCTTTGTGAATTAATTTTATGCATAAAAATTAAATTGATACCATTAAATAACTTTAAAATTTTGATCAAAAATATAAAAATAATTTTAAATGATTCAATTTTTAAAAGTGATGAAAATTAATTTTTATATAATCCTGCATTATGCATAAAAAAAATTTTAAGAAACATGTATCTTTAAAGAATGAAATAAATTTATTACTTTCATAGTAAGAACTATTGGATGGATGTTAACTTATTTTATTGTATATATTGTCAATACTTTCCATTTAAAACATTATTTAAGAATAACATAATAAACTTTATATCACATGAAAATGAGATATTTAAGAAAATGTATTTTTACCCATAAAATGATTCAATTTATTATTTTATTATTTTAGTTTAATTTTATCAATGAATTTGTTTAAAAAAAGAAATTTATTTATATTTTTTCAAATATTTCACAATTTGGTTACCTCTATGTTTATCCACAAATTCAATGGATATATTTAAACGGTTACATAATGTTCTGTGATTCAGTTTGTTTCAGTGTTGTGTGTGAAGCTAGCTATTAAAAAAATTAGGTTTTAAAGGAAAATATATAATTTAAAATATTATGGTGTTACATAAAACAAGAAATCATGGTTTTCTTAAGAAACTTTTCCATAATAGATCAAAGATATTCCAAAAACAATCTATCTATGGCGTGATAATACCCTTTACTATCAAAAACATATGAACAAATAAATATAGTGAAGTAAAATAAATAATTAATTAAAAATGGTACTTCCATGTACAATTAATATTTTCCCTTAACATTTCTCTTTATCATCTTGTGACATCCTTTATTTTGGACCTACAAAATCAAACAAAGTTAAAGTACAAGGTCCATTCCATTTAATCTCTAAAATAAATGGAATTAACCCTACATCCTAAAATTAATTTGTAAAATAATTCATAAAAAATATTTCTTAAATATCCTTAAAAGTATAAAATAAAAAACATGTTGGTTTCCTCCGACAAATCACATTTTTAAGTTTTTTTAGTAATAATTTTCCATTTGTATCATGTAATAGGAGTATGGAAAAAAGTTTTCTAATCTACATTTAATCAAGTCTAAAAAATTTATTATCTGGTGTAACACTTCTCCTTATCCCCTAGGAAATTAGATTATCACTTTTTTTAGGATAAATCCATAATTTTGACATCCTCAAAGAATAGGGAATTAGATAACGGGATTCTTAAACCTGATAATAATTCTATTTTATTTCTCTTTGATGTTCTTATGAAAAATATTTAATATTATAAATAACTTTCACCTCATATTCTTCCTTCTATTATTCTACTAATGTGCCTACTTTTTATTCTCCTGTTGTTCAAAATTTTTTAGGGTTTATCCCTGAGATTCTAGCTAAAATTCAACTTTATCATTATGGTCTTCTTTATATTTATCCTCAAACTCATCATTACTATCAGATTTATTCTCAAGTTTTTCTTCGAATTTGGATCCCTCTTTGGGTACCTCATTTCATTAATCATCCAATTTTTCCATCCAATAAAACAATTATAACCCCACTTATAATTATTATTCCATGTTGTAGTTGAGTTTTTATTTTAGACTCAATTGTGGTTGTGGAACCCGGCCCTAGATTTATATCTTCTTTGTGGGTGAAAAAATATATTGACTAAGATATTCTATTTTTACCAACAAATATATGTGTGAACTCATGATTCTTTTAACCTACACTCATATCTAAATACACTCAAGTGAATAAAATGAAATGAAATAAAAAACCTAAACTAAAATTGGAAAATAGAATAATATAAGAAATACTTGTGTTAATCTATCAAACTAAAGTCTTCTACTGAAACCAAGTTCCATGCTACAATGTCAATTACTTCGACACTCATTGAATGATGTTAATTTCTATGAGTAATCAAGTTCAAAAACTTATAAATATGACACACACTTAATAAAACTACTTTAATAGTATAGAATATATGATTTTCAAGGTTGAACCCACTAAGATGAGGTTACTTAACAAGGGAGACTCAAACTTAATAATAAATATGAACTAATATGAAAGACAACTACTTTTATGTTGTAAGAACTATGAATGATGGTGATGGTACTGGGAAATTCTAAATCTAGGTTTATAAAATAATTAATCATTAAATAAATAGGAGATAATCAGAAAGTTATTGGAATATGGTCTAATAAACTCTCTTGTTTGGGTATTCACTCACCAATCACTAATTTCCCATTTTCTCATGGTCAGGTACATCAGATCATATATAAATTGGGTAAACCAAAACCATATTTAAACATAGTATGAAACTCATCCAATGGTTATGGATAAAATGACACACAATTTAATACATTATAAAATCTCTCCCTCAATCCAATGACAATGGTCATATATAATTAAATTAAGGAAATATATATATATAAATAGAATGAATGAAAAAAACCTGACACTGATTATCAATAAAAATAAAACTACTTCAATACCCCTAATACCCTTTCATTAAAAAGACATGGCATAAAATAACTACCCTCTAATTCTAACCATGATATGGAGAAAATAAAAAAACTAAAGAAAACTGAACCCCAGAAGCCGCATCTCTATTTAAAGGTGCAGACTCTGAGACTTGATCCTTCAAAAGTTATATACATTGAATATTATCCAGACTCCACTACTTAAAATAAAAATAATCCACTAAATATCTTCACCTGTCTCTTTATATATTTATGTATCTTCATAATATCTATATCACCTCAATACCAAATATAATTCATGTAGATATGCTTCAAAATGTATGGGTATCAATGACATTATCTCCCTAAAAAGATATCTCAAACGTATCACATAGATAAAAAAGTGAGGCTCGAACTGTATCTGCCTGTAGATATATAACTCATGACATGAAAACTTAACTTCTTTGAAAAACCCAACACCTCATATAGAACTTCCTCACTCCAGATATAAACCTCACTCTCAAACACATTAACTACATTATGATAAACTCCTTCACATGTACTATCTTTTCATGCTTTATCATGGTCATAACACAACCCATGCACACACACCATGTCAACTTCTTTCTATCTAATGAAATAAATGCATCTTCATTGTTTCACTATAACATGTTGCAATATATTTTTAAATAGAACACTAACTCTTTATAGTAACACAACCCTATTACTTCAGAACTACCTTCATCCTCCACAGCCATGAAACTCATGATTCATGATGCAAACCCCCTCAAGAAGTTTCATCATAATTCCAAGAACATGAAAACATGGCCTGAACAAGAATAATATGGCATTGATATTTCTTCTCAATTCTCAAAAAAATGAACATTATTAACTCACCCCCCCCCCCTTATATATACTCTTATGATATTTATTAAATAATCAATTAACCCTTACAAAATATCTGAGGTGTGACCCTGCACCTCGTTGTGAAAATAGGTATTACACAAAAATATCATTATGATCACAAATACTTCCTCTATCGTGTAGGGATTTAATTATTGATGGTTGTTTGAAAAGTTACAGGCACAGTATGAACACCCCTATTACAAACCCTAATGCATTGAACAAGACGAGTGGGATGTTAGCGTTTTTTCTCAGTCATGTGAATTTCACTTTACGTGAACAGTACTGCACTTAAATTTTGCCACATTGGTTTTCAGTTTGAAGTGTTTGCTTATTTATCAAATAGAATGTGGTAAAGCTGACTGTTGTACTCTCATGGTGTCTCCCCACACTACATACAATCTCTCTATGGTGTATCAATGTACCATAGCTCTATCTTTCACCTAGCACTGACTCATTCTATATAGCGACCCATAATTTGGATCTTTTAAAATACATACTATGTTTATAACTTACATCGAATGCTACACCCAACATAAACAAAATAAAATATATTAATAATACATTATTAATAAATCAATAATAAATACTAATATGGTATAGCATTAATAGTTATTACCTTTAGCATATAAATAATTAATAAGAGTTAATATTAAAAAAAGTAATAATAAAATTCATTTCTTTATATTGTACCTTTTTTCAAAAACTAAATATCTAAATTTTAAAATATTAATTTGAAAAAATAAAATTTTTGTTTTAACTCCACTCGTGAAAATTTACTTAGATTGAAATTTGGAAATTTTTCTAAAAATATTTATTTTTACTCGAACATAAGGTTCTACAAAAATTATAATTTTTATGATTTTATCACAATATAAGAATTTTAAAAACCTTTTAATTAATAAAATATTATTTAAGGAATGAAATTATTCATTTTAATCTATTATTTTTGTTGGGAATGTATTGTATCAATAATACTCTATAAATCTTATTGATTTTGATGCTCACAAATACCCTTGTTTGTTTTACAAATGATATTACTTTAAGTGTATTTCAGGAAATTAATATTATTTATATTCCTTGTTTTGGAAATTATATTCAATATTATTATTCATGTGGAATATTAGTCAAGGTATTTGGAACACTCCTAAATGTATTCTGGAAATATTGTTCATACCATACGTTGAAGAATATAACATAAGGAACAAGCCCTATGTTTGTATTAAAATTTATGCTCAAATATCATCACATATGATTAATCAACCCTACATTGAAAGAAATGTATGGATAAAGAACTTTATGCTTGGATAAAAACTTACATTTTAAAAAGAGAAAAATTATAGTTAAATAACCCTACGTAAGTATGGAACCTTATATTTGAGAAGAAAACATAGGGATCATCAACCTTACTATTACGATAAAACTTATGTTGTTAACCTTATTTTCATAGATTGAACGCTATGTAGTTAAACCCTACATTTTTTATTTTTTTGTTTTATGAAGGAACCTTACATTTGAATTTTCATCATTGGAGATTTGAATTTACATTTTTATTATAGTTTTGTGCAACAGCCTTTACAGAATATCGGGCTGATTTAAAGATCATTTTTTGATTGATTCAATGCTTGATATGATTGATTCAAATAATAGTAATTAGTGGAGAAATTATCTCACAATATTAAAGGAAGTTACAACTACTTTGATCTATCTCAGGAATTTGAATTCTTACAATTAATCAGGAAAATTTATTGGATCTGGAATGAAAAGGAAAGGCTCTCTGTTTTACTTATTCTACCAGTTTATTTTTCTATATATATGTGTGTATGATTAAAAGAAGAATATATATTGAGATAAACATTGAGTCATATATTACGACACATGTTCACCTTTGAAATTGTATTCTTATGAAGATCTTTTACAGATCTACTGCAACAATCGATCAGACTCTGTTTTTCAAAAGAAGAGGCTACAATAGAGATATACGTATTCAAAATTTAGTATTTTTTGTAAGTATATTGATTCTATTCATTGCTATTTTTATTTCAATGATTTATTGCAACCGGATTGCTTCATAACTGCTCTTTTTTTAAGAAAATATTTCTTGAAGAAGAAGATCCATCTACATTCAGTTACTGTTCAACTATAAAGTTCAACCGGAACCCTTTTTAATCAATATCTTTCAATTAAGAGTTTCAACTGCTTGTACTCAGTTGTGGTGGAATGCCATCTTCTTGATCAAATATGTGGTTTATCAATTCTCTGTTATAGAACCAGCAAGATCAATTTTTTAGTCTTATTTGTAAAGGTGTTAACTGCCTACACTCTGTTGTGGACTGGTCTTTTGATATGAGGACCTGACTAGTGAAATTCACCATACTCACAGAGAGAGTAATTGGTGAAGTGGACTTGGAGATCTTTATTCCCCAAACCACTATAAACAATCTTGTACTATATTTCTATTTTTATATGCTGCTCATAATTTTATATAGAAGATAAACACTACTTACCTATATGATCATCAGTCGATAATAAGAGGAATAATTGTAAAAGAATAGTAAAAGACATAATTCACCCCCCTCTCTTGTGTACATTTGTATATTCTAACCTAATAATTCCAGTCAAAGGAGAAATTTTGGAAAATGTTATAGAAAACTAAAAGTATAAGGTTTATAAAAATATGGCAATGATTGATCAAAGATAAGTAATGTCAATGGTTCATGATTCTTATTTTAATGGTGAAAACTATGGATGCAGGAAATCACGGATGATTATATATTTGAAGAATTTGGGATTAAAATTCTACTCTAAGATCATTACTCCTTATATAATTCCTGAAAATCCAATAACTTGGACGGCTACTACAGAGGCTTAGTATGACATGAATTATAACTCAATGAATTCCATTATCTAGGGTATTGGACCTGATGAATTCAATCATGTCACACAATGTCCTACTACTTATGAAATCTGGAAAACCATTGTAGTTGCTTATGAAGGAATAGATGATGTAAGACAAATGAGGTATGCAACAGAAAAACTAAAATTTGATACATTTAGAATAGTTGATGGAGAAAGTACCACTCAGATGAATGTAAGGATTACATAGATTATAAATAAAATTACAGCCTTAGGGAATCCAATCAAACAAGAAGATCAAGATTTGAAAGTATTGAGAGTACTACCTACTAAATATAATGATATATCAGCTTTAATTAGATAATCACCACCTATCAAAAATATTAAATTGAGAGAATTAATTGGGACAGTGATGATGTAAGAAGTTGAAATACAAGATGAATCTGAAGATCATAAATTCTTAGTAAAAAAGGATGATAATGATATAAAGTTAACATCTCATAAGTAAAGAAAAATAATAAAGAAATAATCCAGATAATAAATGAATTTAGATACATCTGATTCTAAAATGGAATTGGCACAATTAGCTAGAAATTTTAGTAAGTTTTATGAGAATAAAATAAGAACTACCACAAAACTGAGCATTCCCAATGCCACCCTTTATCAGCGCTAACATAAAATCCCTGATAAAGGGGTATGCCTTTATCATTGCTAGTTAAAAGTGCTGATAAATATAACCTTTATCAGGGTTAAAATAAGCGCTGATAAAGGTATACCCTTTATCAGCGCTTTTTTTTAGCATTGATAAAAGGGCACATTTATCAGCACTTATTTTAGCACTGATATCTTGACTTATATAAAATTATAATATTTATCAGCACTTTTATTTTATCGAAGATAAAACAAAATTTTATCAGTGTTTTTAACGAGTAAAGCTATCGCGGAAGCTGAACCAAGACCCTCACAGGCCCTCCTCTCTCGCACGCAGTAAAGCTATCGCGGAAGCTGAACCAAGACCCTCTTCCGCCGCGACTTCTCCTCCTCGTATGTGCCTCGCCCTCATCCTACTCCTCCTCCTCATCCTACTCCTCCTCTTACTCCTCCTCCACCGCCGCCACCGTTGGGTTTTTCTCCCCCGTCGTTGCCTCCACGCCGTTGGTTTTGCTCCTCCGTCGTGACCGCCGATGTCTCTACCGTCAGGACCGCCGCCGTGACCGTCGCGACTGCCGCGACCGCCGATGTTTTCGCCGCCGTGACCGCCACTCCCTCTGTTGCCACTCCCTCCGCCGCCTCCCACCTCTATTGCTGCTGGTCAGTCGTAGGAGTATATATAATCATTAACTATAGATAATATTTATTCAATTTTAGGATTATACTATTACAAACATAAGATTGTTTTCTATAGTTGGATTTTGATGATGAACCTCTTAGAGATGAGGATTCGGTGTAGGGAATTGGTCTTGAGGTGGTACCTCTTGGTAGTTTTCCAATCCATATGCAACCCATTGAGTAGAAGGTATTTACTGAAGAACCATTCTTACTCAAGTTCTCCCACACATTGAAATTTTGATATCACCTTGACCATGTAAAACTGGTATCTCCCCCAAGACCCTTTAGATACATGGGTCATGAAACCATGACCGGTATGAATATCCCCACCATATGAGAATTATTATCATAGTATTATAAACCGACCACCCAAAATATATATCCCACATTGTATCCATCACCACATACAATGTCTATATGCTAGAAACCCACTTATTCTTGAGTTCTCAGAAGCAACATTAACTGATGCCCATTCCTGATGCATCGGAATGTGATTTTTAATAGTGGTCAAAAAAACATCTAAAACGAGGGTCAAACCCTCTAACTGGTCATTTTTGAACTTCCCACCATATGGTTACCCTTATACTACTCCATGAGTGTTATCCCCATCTGGGTGCCAACCCACACGCGTGACACTCATCTTGAGCCACACTCTTTCATCGATGATAACTCTTTTCAAGGACCAAGCTCAAATTGAATATACCACAATACATATGTCCATCACCACATCAACTTTCACTTCCATGGAATGTCTCTAATTTTTCTCCAAAGGACCTAGGTCACCATTCTCACACGTGTCTCTCTGAATGCACTAGTCACCTCACATTGAGTGTGACACTAAACCAAAAACCACCATAACATTACCATTATCACAACACTCAGGCATGCACAAAACCTAAAACATTCTCAATAGACCTACACATGACACATTCTACTGATCCATGAACCAATCAGCACTATGGTTCAATCGCATGTGCCTACCCTCACACACCAAGACCTTTCCTAAAAGGCCTCACCAACAACACTCTCCTCCTAAAAGGTAGAGTGAACCATCGAGAATACTCTCATAGGTTCTTTCCAACTCTCTAATAAAACCTCATCCAAACCCAATAGTTGTGCACTCTAATACAACCCAATCATGCAACCCAACCCAATATCACATGATTCTTTTCATTTCTAACCAAGTATCATATTCTTAACCCACTTACCATGACTCACATGCATTTCAGTCTCAACCAAAATCCCAAGGTATCTTCTATGCCAAGGCTAACCACACAACCACCCACCACATAGGCTTTGCCTTAATAACCATGTGCATCTAGTTGTGATCCCACCATGGTAGCCAAAAGTTAATTCAAAACCACCAGGCTAGGCACCCAACTAGTCATGCCCTCTAAAATAATCCTTTGATACTGTTGGGAAAAAATCCCTCAAGGTAACATTGCGTATTTTTGGGTTGATTGTGTTTGTTGACAAAGCAGGTTTCCATGATGAAATTGTCGAGTTCCAGAGAAGTTGTTGACAATCCATGTTGAAAAAGGACAATGACAAAGGAATGGACGATCTGGAGGCAGTACAAAAAGAGCGAAAATAGGATTTCCATGAAGATCATAATTTAATATGGCAAAGGCATGAATTTCACGAAGATAGTATTCATGGTTTGGAAATTACGAAGACCATAAGAATGGAGGCGGTGAGTCTTTGCGATTACGACAAGCTTCACGAATGGCAGAGGCTGAAGCACATCGCGGCGGTGAAGGGATTTGCAAGGGAGCTTCGCGGCGATTAAGGGAATTGCGAGGGAGCTTCGTGGCGAAGGTGTGAAGGAATGTTGACGGTAATGTTCTGCAATTAAGACAAGCTCCGCGATCGTAAAATTGTCGTGGTGCTTCGCGATTTGGAAAGAATTCTAGTGGAAACTTCGGAGCTTCGTGATTTGAGATGGTGTGGCGTTGACTTCACACGGAAGGGTCGAGGGTCGGTGGAATCGCCTATAAATAGAGGCCGACCACCTCGAGAAAAGTAGAGATATTTTTCAGAGAAAATCCTTTGCTCTCAATTTGCAAAGGTGGTTCGCGGCGCCAGTGTGCTTCGCGAAAGAGGTGTTTCACAGCGGCTATTGTAGCTCTGCGAAACCTGCGAGCTCCGCGTTGGCTTAGTAAGCTTCACGAGGGACGTTGCTTTGTGACGACTTGAGCTTCATGAAAGTGCTTCACGAAAGTGCTTCACGAAAAGGCAGGAGCTTCGCGAAGGCTTGTTTGAGCTTCGCGAAATTGGGAGCTTCGCGAAGTAGGGTGCTTTACGAAGGTGTTTCCAAAAGGAATTGCCCAGTGTTCAGAGGCAAAGAGGTATTCATCAGTGGATGAAATCTGGACATTAACAGAGCATCCATCATCAGTTAAGGATGCGTTCATTCATGCAAATGAAGAGATCTACTGGTCTATAAACTATGAGTGGATTCCCTTCACAGAGCAGTGAGCTTAGGAAGTGGAAGAAGGTGATCCTCTCCACCAGCAGTGATCCAGAGAGAGAGAAACAGGGAGTGACCCATGGGAAAGTAGTGATCTGACCCTAAACATTGTAAAGGCAGTGATCCTGGGCATAGAAGTGATCTAGCCCAAACATTATAATCCACAGCTAGTGAATTTAGTGGAATTGGTACGACCGGAAACTTGTCGGCGTATGCTCCTTGGACGTAGCCCTTTGCGGTGAACCAAGTAAAATTGGTGTGTCCTGTGCATGCTTTACTTTCTGTTTACTTTGTGCAACAGGAAAGAGAGAGAAGAGTGTTTTGCTTAACAGCGAAACAAGATCATAACGGGCGTTAATTTTCAATTAGTCATACCCTGATTCACCCCTCCCCCCCTCCTCTCAGGGTATTCAGCCTTGTGGACCTAACAATTAGTATCAGAGGAAAGGTTGACAGTTGTTCTTCTCTCAAATGGAGGTCACTAATCATAGAGGGATTCCGATCTTCGACGGATGTAATTTTCAGATATGGAAGAATCAAATGCAACACTATTTCCGATCTTTGGGAATGGATGTGTTTTTATCAGCTATGCATGGTATCACAGCTGATATTACTAGTGGTGCATTATCAGAAGCATAGCATAAAGAGTTGGATGCTGAATCCAAAGCAATCAATGCCTTAGGGGATCCCTTTCCAATCCCATATATACAAAGGTGATGTCATGCAAAACGTCACATGCCATGTGGGAAAAGCTTTTGAATATTTATGAAGGGGATACAAAAGTCAGAGAGGCAAAGCTGCAAGTGTTGTGGAAGAAGTATGAAGATCTGAGAATGAACCCGAATGAGTCTGTTGATGCATTCTTTGACAGGGTAAATGTTGTGGTAGAAGACATGCGGGGTCTTGGAGAAATTATCGAAGATATAAAAATTTTGAAGCGCATATTGAGAAAACTTCCACCTCAGTTCAATCCGAAAGTTTCTGTTTTGGAAGATAAAGACCCAAAAGAACTGACATTGGATAACCTGCACAGCACTCTTGTTGCATATGAAATGAGAAACGATGATAACAAGACTGTGGAAAAGGGTAAATCCAAAGAGGTGGTATTCAAGGCCATGAAGAAACTCACCATTAAAGATTCTAATGAAGAATAAGAAGATACAGATGAGGTGATGTTATTCGTTTCTTCAAATCTGCAAAGAGGAAGAGGAAAGTTTAAAGGTAAACTTTCACTAGCATGATTTCGATGTGGAAAGTTTGGTTATCTTTCGGCAAGATGCCCCAAGAAATTTAAATATAACGATGATGATGATGATGAAGTTGAAATTCCCAAGAAGAAATCTTTTGCCTATGTGAAAGGGAATAAGCAGTTCAAGAGAAATTTCTTCAAGATGAAGAATCTTCTTTCACAAGAAATAGACAGTTCAGATGAGTCTAAGGATGAAGAGGTTGAGGAGTTTGAAAATTGTAAAGATCATTGACAAAATGCTATGGTAGAGGTCATCGGTAGTTCTCTGGAAAAGGAAGAAACTGACGTTGGAGAAGAGGAAGAAGAAGTTGAAGGAAGAGTTGATATGGAAGCCAAATTGGAAGCAGCTCTTGAAGAGATAGATGTTTGGAGAGCCAAAACGAAGAAATCCAATAAAGTGGTTCATGATGCCAAACTCTATATGCAACAACAAGATGAAGAAAAGTCAGAACTGTTAGAAGAAATTTAAAGACTAAAATCCTCAACACCAGAGATCTCAGAAAATATTGTTGAGCATAAGATTAAAATTGAGGAACAAAAGAAGGAAATTGATTGTTTGACTAACACAAGAAAGGGGCAGGTCAGACATATCAAAGAGCTTGAAGAAGAAGTGGTCAGTCTGCGATGAAAAATGAAGGATCAAGAAAAACTCTTGACCCCCAATGTGATATCAGAAAAGAAGGCCATTCAGAAGACAGAGAAGATGAAAGAGGAGGCTCGTAGTTCAGCAGGAGTGAAGCTGTAAGAAATCTCAAATGCTAAGGTTGATTCAGGGCTTGATAAGAAACAAAAATCGGTGGCAGTTAATGTCAGACCGCAAGCACCCGTCCTGAAATTGAAGGTTGATTTAGGCACAAAATAGAATCATAATATTCATAGATCCAAAGGGAAAATTGTAGTGCTAAAGTATCACGAAGGAATGTATCCTATATCAGGTGTTATTGTTGTGGGAAAATGGGACATTCACAGTATGTGTGTTCCATATCCAAGAGATATAGAAGGGAATAAGAACAGAGATGGCATCCAAACAGAGAACGGTTTTCCATAACATATTTTGAAGGACACTATTTTTGGTGCGGAGGATTTGGGCACATGGCTAGGTACTGTACTTCGACCATTCAGAGAAATGTGCCAAAGCAGAATCAAAACATTCGCAAACAGCAGGTCAATAAACCGACAGGTGAGTTAAAAACGCTGAATAGATTTGCGGCTTTGCAAGATCATGCTAGTCCATCATACTCTGAGAAAGAACAGAAGTCTCAATCCATGTCGAGTGTGAAAGAAAAAGTATGGACCAAAAAGAAGAAAAATGAGAAGGTCGTGGTGGCGGAGATTGCCCTTAAAGCATCAGATCAATCTGGTGTTTGGATCCTTGACAGTGGTTGCACATCCCATGTGACGGGTAATAAGGATCTTGTTACAGGCATCAAATATGACAAAGAAGGAGTTGTCAAATTTGGAAATGATGAAGACCTGAAGATTGTTGGCTCAGGGAAAGCCAAGTTTGGGGGCAAAGAGATGAGATGTGATGATGTCTTGGTAGTAGAGGGTCTCAGTCATAACTTACTCAGTGTCAGTCAACTATGTGACTCTGGGCACTCTATCCGATTTACCGAGAAGATGTGTGTTGTGAAAGGAAAATATGGAGCAACTGTTCCGCAGGGAAAAAGGTCAAAGGGAAATCTCTACCTTGTAGGTGGGGAAGAAGATACATGTCTTTTATCCAGAGAGGAAGAAAACCAGCTGTGGCATAAGCGACTTGGTCATCTATGCCAACCATCTATGGAGGATCTCATAAAGTGTGATGCTACTAGAGACCTTCCCAAGCTATCACATGATCGCACTCATACGTGTGATGCTTGCCAACAAGGGAAGATCATCAGAAAGACATACAGGACAAAGGAACATAAATCAACTAGAGTGCTCAAACTGGTTCATGTTGATGTATATGGACCTATCACACCACGAGCTATAAATGGGCAAAGGTACTATGTCCTTTTCATTGATGACTATAGCAGAATGGCATGGGTATTCATCATTACCCATAAGACAGAGGTGTTCAGTTGCATAAAGTAGTATAGGAGGGAATTAGAAAAGATGCTTGGGCAGAAAATTTTGAAGTTTCGTACTGATAACGGTATAGAATTCACAAACAGTCAAGTTGAAAACTATCTCAAAAAACATAGGATAAGACATCAATTTTCATCAGTAAGAACTCCCCAACAGAATGGAGTGGTTGAAAGGAGAAATCGGATCATCAACAATATGGACAGAACAATGCTTATTGATAAAGACCTACCAGAGAAATTTTGGAAGGAAGCAGTTTTGACATCGGTCTATGTTTCGAACAGGTCTTTGTTGTGTCCAAAGCAAGGGAAGACTCCGTATGAACTGTGGTACAGAAAGAAGCCAATGTTGAAATACTTTAGAATCTTTGGAAGTAAGTGTTTTATTCTCAACAAAGAAAATCACAGTAAGTTTGAGGCACGAGGATATGAGGGGATATTCCTTGGCTACTCCGGGAAAAGCAAAGAGTATAAATGCTTCAACAAAAGGCTGGGAAAAATCATTGAGAGCAATGATGTCACTATAGTTGAAAATGAATAGAATACTCAACGATCCAGTAAATAGTTTCTGGATGAAAGTGATGATGAGGTAAGCAACCCAGGGCGAGCAGAAGTGGCAGAAGCTGATTCAGAAGAAGATACTGATGATGAAGAAAAAAGTGTCAAGTCTGTGTCTGCAAGGAAGCCAAAGAGTCGAGCTGAAATTGATAGGCAGAATATCATTGGTGATCAAACAGATCCAGTTCAGACTCGAAGAATCAAATCATCACGACAAACATCGTTTTTGTCTCAAGTAGAGATGAAATGTTTTTCTGATGCAGCTGAAGATGAAAACTGGGTTCAGGCTATGAACGAAGAGCTTGATCAGATTGAGAAGAACCAGACATAGGAGATTGTTTCGAGGCCAGCAGACAAGAATGTCATCGGGACTAAATGGGTTTATCGCAACAAGATGAATGAATATGGCACGGTGATTCGGAACAAAGCATGACTAGTGTGGAAGGGATACTCCCAAATAGTGGGAATAGATGTTGATGTTAGATTTGCACCGGTTGCAAGGCTGGAGACAATCAGATTATTTTTTTCCATAGTAGTGCAAAGAAAGTTCAAAGTGTTCCAGATGGATTTCAAATCCGAATTCTTGAATGGGGTTCTGGAAGAAGATGTGTACATTGAGAAGCCAGATGGTTTTCTCATTCATGAGGATGAGAACAAAGTTTACAGGCTGAAGAAGGCATTGTATGGGATGAAACAAGCACCAAGAGCATGGTACTCAAGGCTTGATCAGTACTTGAAGAAGCTCGGTTTTCAGCGTGGAGGAGTTGATTACAATCTCTATTTCAGTAATTACAGTAATCAAAGGATGATGGTGTTAGTTTATGTCGATGACATAATATTTGGAGGATCAGATGAAGCTTAGTGTAGACAGTTTTCCGAATTCATGAAAAATGAGATTGAAATGTCAATGATTGGAGAGCTAACATTTTTCCTTGGTCTACAGATGACACAAGGAAGGAATGGAACATTCATTTATCAATCTAAATATTCCAAGGAGGACCTTAGAAGGTTTGGAATGGAAAATTCCGAGGAGATGAAGACTTCGGTTGCTATCAGGATGAAATTATCAAAATATGAGGATGGCAAGGTAGTTAATATCACAGAATACAGGCAAATCATTGGAAGTCTGTTGTACTTGACCGCAACAAGGCCTGATATTGTTTTTGCCACATGCCAAGCAGTGAGATATCAGAGTAATCCCAAGGAAAGTCACATGCTCGCAGTGAAAAGAATACTTCGGTATATCAAGGGCACGGTGGACTTCGGCTTGACATATACTGATAAATCTCAGACAGAGTTATTGGGATATACTGATGCAGACTGGGCCGGTTCAGCAGATGATAGAAAATCAACGTCAGGTGGTGCATTCTATCTTGGAGGATTGTGTATTTCTTGGCTAATCAAGAAGCAAGATTGCATTTCATTGAGCACCGCAGAAGCTGAGTATATTGCGGCCACTCAAGAATCCACACAGTTATTGTGGATGAAGCAGCAGCTTGAAGATATGGGAGTTGAAGTGAAGTCTCCGATCGGAATCTAGTGCGACAACTCAAGTGCTATAAATCTTAGAAAAAATCTCATCCATCATTCAAGGACAAAGCACATTGAGATTAAGTATCATTTTATCAAGAAGAAGGTTGAGCAGGGAATTGTGAAGTTGGAGTACGTGCCTACAGAGCTACAGGTTGCAGACATTCTGACAAAGGCCTTACCCAAGGAAGCTTTTGAGAGGCATCGACTGGATCTGGGAGTTCAGTCGATTCCCCGCACTTGAAATAGTGTGGATGTGGGACCCCCCCCCCCCCCTCTCCCTGAGGTATGATGTGTTTTCCCTAATGTGTTGATGTGCTCTCTACTCTGTTACAGACTGCAAAGGAGTGACCTTTGGGTTTGTTGACAAAGGGGGAGAAAATAGTGATTGCTCAAGGGGGAGACAGTGTGGAGATTTGATAAATCATGAATGATATGGGGAGAAGCTGACAGGTGGAGCAGCCAGATAGGGGGTGTGCAATGAGATAGGGGGAGAGTATTAAATCTGACGATGCTAGAAGTGATCGATCAAAGCATAGAAATCACGACAGTTGAGGATCGTGATAAAAGCAAAGAGTTATGTTGGAATGGTGAGACAATGTTTTCATCTATCACCAATTGGGAACAGTGTGGTTCAATAATTGGTGTCAATTTAAGAAATGGTATCATGTTGGAATCGACAATTGGCGCTTGATGTGAAGTGATTCATTAATGAACTTTTCATACTACCCGTGTTTCTCACGCCGAGCATTGCTCATGTGGGCTTAGAGTACATGTTAAGTGATTCCTTGAATGCTATCATAATCGCAAGAGTCGAATGGTATTAGTGGCTAGAAGAAGACTCAGTAAGGTATCAAAGTGCAGAAAATCATTCTGAGCAGAGTTTTGAAGAGTTTTCAACAAACCTAAAGGGGGAGATTGTTGGTAAAAAATCCCTCAAGGTAACATTGCAGTATTTTTGGGTTGATTGTTTTTGTTGACAAAGAAGGTTTCCATGAAGAAATTGTCGAGTTGCAGAGAATTTGTTGACAATCCATGTTGACAAAGGACAATGACAAAGGAATGGACGATCTGGAGGCAGTACAAAAAGAGCAGTACAAGGTGGCACCGTTTTCCAGTATTTGCTAAATTTTTGGGGTCCAAAATTTAGAGTTTGGTGAGAATCGTGAAAATAGGATTTCCATGAAGATCATAATTTATTATGGCAGAGGCATGAATTTCGCGAAGATAGTATGAATGGTTTGGAAATCGCAAAGACCAGAAGAATGGAGGCGGTGAGTCTTCGCGATTATGACAAGCTTCGCGGATGGCATAGGCTGAAGTGCATCGTGGTGGTGAAGGGCTTTGCAAGGGAGCTTCGCGATGAGGAAGGGCATTATGAGGGAGCTTCGGGGTGAAGGCGCGAAGGAATGTTGACGGTAATTCTCCGCGATTACGATGAGCTCCGTGATCAGAAAATTGCCGTGGTGCTTCGCGATTTGGACAGAATTCCGGCGGAAACTTCGGAGCTTCGCGATTTGAGATGACGTGGCATTGACTTTGCGCGGAAGGGTCGAGGGTCGGTGAAATGGCCTATAAATAGAGGCTGACCCCCTCGAGATAAGTAGAGAGATTTTTCAGAGAAAATCCTTTGCTCTCAATTTGCGAAGGTGGTTCGCGGAGCCAGTGTGCTTCGCGAAAGAGGTGCTTCGCTGCGGCTATTGTAGCTCCGTGAAACCTGCAAGCTCCGCGTTGGCTTAGTAATCTTCATGAGGGACGTTGCTTTGCGACGGCTTGAGCTTCGCAAAATTGCTTCACGAAAGTGCTTCGCGAAAAGGCAGGATCTTCGCAAAGGCTTGTTTGAGCTTCGCAAAATTAGGAGCTTTGCGAAGTAGGGTGCTTTGCAAAGGTGTTTCCAAAAGGAATTGCCCAGTGTTCAGAGGCAAAGAGGTATTCATCAGTGGATGAAATATGGACATTAACAGAGCATCCATCATCAGTTAAGGATGTGTGCATTCATCCAAATGAAGAGACCTACAGTTCTATAAACTGTGAGTGGATTCCCTTCACAGAGAAGTGAGCTTAGGAAGTGGAAGAAGGTGATCCTCTCCACCGGCAGTGAGCGAGAGAGAGATAAACAGGGAGTGACCCTTGGGAAAGTAGTGAGCTAACCCTAAACTTTGTAAAGGCAGTGAGCCTGGGCATAGAAGTGATCTAGCCCGAACATTGTAATCCACAGCTAGTGAAGTTTAGTGGAATTGGTACGACTGGCATCATGTCGGCGTATGATCCTTGGACGTATCCCTTTGTGGTGAACCAAGTAAAATTGGTGTGTCATGTTCATGCTTTACTTTCTGTTTAATTTGTCCAATAGGAAATATAGAGAAGAGTGTTTTTCTTAACAACGAAACAAGATCAGAACGGGCGTTAATTTTCAATTAGTCATACCCTGATTCACCCCCCCCCCCCCTCTCAGGGTATTCAGCCTTGTGGACCTAACAGATACTGTAAGGCATGCCACATGCCTTTCCATAATCCACTAGGGTTCCAAAACCTTAGGATAACTCATGTCCATCCTCAAACCACCTCTCAAGAATATCGTCCATCATTGAGCCATCACTGGGCATCTAACACTCGAACTAACCTATAGTGGGTCTCCAGGTATCCATTGTCTAAGAGACTACATTTCCACCACTAGAAAACCTACCTCTATAAGATCCAAATGACCATCCATCAAATAAAATACATCGCTATCCAGCTGAGTAGAATTCCACAAAGAATTTATACAGGAAAACACCAAATAATTTTTTTAACTCTTTAAACAACTCAAACCTCTCATCAGTAAATGAATATAGGCAAGAACATGTATGTTATCTGAATTATACATGCCTATAATGATTCATGAACATAAAATCATTCCATTATTACAAGATATAAACCCACAATAAACCATAAACCTCAAAACCCATATGTGTCACCCAAGGAAAAATCATAAAATCCTAACACTAAAAACTAAGAATAATAATTCCATGCCTTAGTAACCTATAATTCCTATGAAAATAGGTGTTCTGGATTCACCTATCTGGTATTCATTACAACCTTCGACACATCCATAGACCTCCTATATACCATATTACCAAACCATAAAATAGAATAAGCTATGATACCACTTTGTAACATCCCTCCCCAAAAAACTCTATGAATATTATCCAGAACAATTCTCCAAATGACCTTAGGCATGCCTCCCCATACGAAAGAGGCTAATGACTAGTAGAAGGGGTCTAAGGTGGGTACCCCTTATATCAAAGAGGATCCAAATCTAGGGTACCCCTTATCAGTTACATCATGACTCTAGGGATATAATTGGCGACAACCTTATCATCAAGGCTTCAAATGCTTGGAATCCACTATCAGTGTTTATATGTCATTTATTTTCAAAGGCATCATGCATTCTTTGTAAGACTAACTTGGAATTAATTTGATATATGTCAGATTAAATCAGGTATCTTATCCATAGACGATGTTCACCCTAATGGACACACCATGTATATGGATTTCACATGAGTTTATAAATGGTAGTATACAACTAACCTTGACTGAGAACCATACACATTGTGTATACAAAAGACAGGGCATAGTCCCCCATATATAGATAGAGTTCAAGTACTTTCACATGTTTTGGGGTAGGTTCCTCTATTTCATTATAGAGGCATTTGTACCATGATTTGTTTTTACAAAACCCAAACAATGCTACTTGATTAATTAAAACATAATATTAGGAAAGTTCGAGATCGATCCCATAAAGACGATGAATATGAATAAATAATGGATGAATTCCAATCGGTTGACAAAAGAGTATGAAGATGGCATGAAAGAGTTTATCAAGTTTGAAGGAGATCATGCATGTGACCCTTCTCAAATCCTCTGTCCGTGTTTACGCTGTTGTTATTCAAGACAAATTAGTCCAGAGGAGTTGTAAGAACACTTGATTTGTCACAGAATAGATCAAATTTATACATGTTGGAATAAACATGGGGAAAAACGAATGTAGGTAGTGGCTCGGATAACACAACATTTTATGGAAGATCTGATATGATTACAAGCGTAAACAGTGAAGATGATCATATGGAGGGTGTGATTACATATGTGAACGATGATGAAGATCGTATTGAGGAAATGATAAGGACAGTTGAAGATTAAATTCGTGATTTCCCAAAAAAATTTGAGAAGATTTGTGCAAAAATGCCATTGTATGCTGGTTTCACTAAATATACAGCATTGTCAGTCGTACTGAAGCTGTATAATTTGAAAGCAGGAAATGGGTGGAGTGACACCAGTTTTACGGAACTACTTGCTCTCATGAATTACATGCTCCCAGAAGATAATGAACTCCCAAGCCGAACATACGATGCCAAATGAATTCTACGATCGATGGGAATGATCTCTGAAAGAATACACGCCTGACTGAATGACTGTATATTGTTTTGCAAGGACCAAAAATCACTTAAAGAATTCCCAAAGTGTGGTGCTTCTCGATACAAGAAAGATGATTCTAGTCCTACGAAAGTGTTATGGTACTTTCCAATCATTCCAAGGTTTAGGCACCTATATTGAAGTGAGGAGACTGCAGGACAATTGAAATGGCATGCAGATACAAGAATTAAAGATGGGAAACTACGTCACCCGGCAAACTCTCCTCAATTGTAGAGAATTGATCACGAGTATCCTAAATTCGGAAACGAGCTGAGAAACCTTGGTCTGGCGTTATCTACAAATGGGTTGAATCCTTTTGGTTTTCAAAGCAGTAGTCACAATACATGGTCGGTTATGTTGGTAAATTATAACTTACCACCATGGTTATGCATGAAATGAAAATACATCATGTTATCTATGCTTATATCAGGACCAAAACAACTGGGTAATGACATTGATTTTTATTTGGCTCCATTGATTGAAGATTTGAAAATATTGTGGGATTCAGGTGTTACGTTGTATGATACTTACAAAAAAGAAGATTTCAATTTGAAAGTCATGTTGTACGGGACGATAAATGACTTTCTTGCTTATGGAAATTTGTCAGGACATATCATTAAAGGAACTCAAGGGTGTCCTGTTTGCGAACAAGGTACACAATCAATTAGGTTGAAACATTCATCGAAAACTGTGTTTTTAGGACATCACAGATTTCTACCCCAACGGCATAAGTACCGATCTTGGACGACATCATTCGACGGAAGTTCAGAAGAACGTACAACACCGTCTCCACTAACAGGTGATCAATTTTTTGAGAAGGTAAAATATTTGAACACTACATTTTGTAAACCATTTTCGAAAAACCTTATGAAAACTGGTTGGAAAAAGAGATCAGTTTTTTTTTTGAATTACCTTACTTGAATTGTCTGTATGTCAGACATTTTCCTGATGTTATGCATATTGATAAAAATGTATCTGATAGTTTCATCGGCACACTGCTAAATGCACCTGGAAAAACGAAGGATAGAATTAAGGCTAGATTGGAAATGGTTGATATGGGAATACGAGAAGAGTTGGCACCAGTGAAGGGTGAAAAATGACTATTTCTTCCTCCTGCTTCTCACACTCTTTCCAGGCAGGAGAGATATCAGTTTTGCAACTTCTTGAATGACGTAAAGGTTCTAGAGGGGTATTCATCAAATATCAAGAACATCCTGTCAATAAACGATTTAAAATTAAAGGGTCTGAAATCACATGACTGCCATGTTTTGATGCAAGATCTAATTCCTATAGCTTTACGTTGCATTTTTTCCAGGAATGTCCGCCATACATTAATGAAGCTATGTTTCTTCTTCAAAGCTATATGCAGCAAAGTTATAGACCCGGTGAAATTGCTAACTATTGAAATAGAAATTTCCATCATATTATGTGAATTGGAAATGTTCTTCCCGCCGACATTTTTTGATATGATGGTTCATTTGATGGTTCATTTGGGGAGAGAGATTCGACCATGTGGTCCTATACATTATAGATGGATGTACCCCATTAAACGGTATATGAATATTTTGAAAGGGTATGTCAAAAATCGAAGTCGGCCATAGGGTTGTATTGCGGAGAAATATATTGTTGAGGAAGCCATTGAATTTTGTACTGAATACCTGTCTGGTGTAGAAAATGTTGGCCTACTAAAATCTCATCACACTGAACGACTTGAGGGTGAAGGAATTTCTGGAAGACAGGTTGTCATAATCAATATTACAGATCGGGAGCAGGCTCACCTTTACTTTTTGCATAATAGTTTCGACTTTGACCCATATGTTCAATACCACAAAGAAATTCTTTGGCGTTTGAATCCATCTAGGGATGAAAAATGGATATCAGATACACATAATCGATAGTTTATAGGATGGTTTTAGGATTATATTTTGAAGCAGTTAGATGAAAATCCAGACTCAATTTCAGAACGACTTCGATGGCTTGCCGGAGGAGCAAGTGTGTATGTATTATCTTACAATGCTTAAGCAGTTAATGGTTATACATTCTATACTAATGAACATGATGAAGATAGTACAATGCAGAATAGTGGGGTAACATTTGTGGCTGAGGCGATGCATGTTTCTAGTGCTAAGGACAAAAATCCAATTTATGTGAATATGTTATACTTTTCCATCATAAAACGAATAAGGGAGTTAGATTATACGAAATTAAAAGTACCTATTTTTCAATGCAAGTGGGTTGATAACAGGAGTGTTGTTAAAATAGATGAATTAGGATTCGTGAAAGTTGATTTTAGTAAGGAAGGGGAGAAAGAAGAACCATTTATAATGGCATCACAGGCAGTACAAGTATTTTATGTTCCAAACCCCAAAAACCGAAATTGGTCAATTGTTCTGTTATTGACCAAAAGAACTGAAGGGTCAGATGAAATTTCAATGGAGGATGGACCTTTTATAAGGACTTCCCAATCATTTCACAGTGGTCCCAATGTAGACATCATTTTGTATGTCAGAAGAGACAACAATGAAGGGATTTACATAGTCGATAGAGGAGTCAAATCTCTTCAACCTTTAAAGAAAAAAAAGAGTGTACAATAATCAGGTTATTTGTTTATTGTAATATACATTGTGTTACATTATGTTATTATCTGTATGCTTCTACTTTTATGTAATCTCAATTAAATGTTAAACCACTTCTGCAGATAATGACTTCTACACCTGCTGATTCGCCCAATCCCGAGGCACAAAAGGTCTCTCAACCACCTACTAGTGGTCCTAGTGCAGAGCAACAACAGGTTTCTCAACCAGCTGCTGGTGGTCCCAGTGTAGAGAAACAACAAGTTTCCCAACTTGTTGTTGCTGGTCCCAGTGTAGAGCAACAACAAGTTTCTCAACTTGTTGTTGCTGGTCCCAGTGTTGATGCTAGTGCTCTGGAGTAAGATATTGATGATACTTCTGGCGAAATGGTAGGAAATGAAACCCTGAAAGTGAAAAAAACAAGAGCACCGTAGTTTGACAATGGTAGCCAAAATCCTTAAGGCAAGAGAAAAAGGAAAGAAATTTGAGGTGGGATGGAATAAGCGAGGCCAACATGTTAACCCCAAAAAATCCATCTTTAGTAGCAACATTGGAATCGTCACTCGGCAACGCGTGCTGATTGACGTATAGTCATGGCACCATGTTGTCACTGGTCTTAAGACACTAATGTTGGAAGACATTACGGTAACATTATTATATCATTTTTTAATTTATTGAAATAAAATCCCAAAACATTGACTTACTCTTCATCATCCATTGCAGAGTGCATTTATAGTAGATGTCTCGCACAAGTAATATGTATTAATATTTTCAAGAAGTATTCGTAGAGGTTTCCACACAATTTTAACGAAATATTATCTTAAAGATGATGAAGGGAAAATCAAGCCGCACCCACCTCCTCTTTATACACACTTGATATCCCAAGGAGTGTGGGACGCGTTTATCAACTGTCATGGGGAGCATACTTTTCAGGTACATTATGGGGTAATACGTTGTTTTATGTTACTTGTATTCATCACTTTAATTGACAGTTTTTTATTTATGAAACAACAACTGAGTGCTAAAAATAAAAAACACGTAGAAGAACCAGCGTACCCTTACTATAAAGCAAGGTTGGGGTACACTTCACTTGAGAAAAAATTGGTACGCCTTTTAAATCTATTGTACTACTTATATGTCACATAAAACAACACCACAACCATGTTTCTCTATTTATATGCAGATTGATGAATCCAAATCTATCTCATGCCATGTGCTATGGAAGGATGCTCGTGTAAATAAAGAGGGGATACTGATAGATGAAAACACACAAAAAGTGTGGGAAACATGTGTAAGTATGACATGATATAAATTTTAATTCTTTTAAATCGCTATTACATTCCAATGACTACTAATTTTTCTATATTTTATATCTAACATAGTCATAGGAATCAACAACACCGGCACCAGATGCAGACATACTTTCAGGAGCCTTGAAGCGGCCAGACCAGTATGGTCGTTTCAGAGGTGCGGGTTTTGGGGTGACACCCCAAATATATTTTCAAAAACAAAAACAAGAGGATGATGAAAATGAAAAAAACGTAAAAGCTGCAAGAAAAATTAGCTATTTTTCAAAAATAATTACAATACCAAAGAGAGATGATGGCAACATTGATGGTGGAGAGGAAAAGAGAAGAAACAACTCAACAATAACCTGTGCATGACGATCCCGCCCCACCCCCCACCAGCTTTGAGGCAAGCCATTCCCCTAAAAAACCAAACTTAGCTGAGGTAATCAATGTTTTAATAATTGTTTCTGTGAAATGTGATTCACATAGACACTAATACCTTTCCTATACTAATATTATAAAGGGTGAAAATGACTATGATTTATATCTAGCAACTCCCACCTATCGCCTTATAGTGAGGGTTATGGTGTTCAATATGCATAACGACATGATACACAACAGACAACTTCCAACAGATCATTTCAAAGTGTCAATTAATGTAGCCAATGAGCCGAGTGTCAAGCTACATGTTCCAAATGACGATGACGACATTCATATGGTTGAAAAAGCTGTTGGAAAATTCATCGCATGGCCGTCAGTTCTTGTAAAAAAACATGTCGACAAGGAGGTATCCATTTTCAAGTTATTTTTCAAGGTAGACCTTTAAAATTTAATGAAAAAAGGTCTGAACCGATGAATGTTATTACAGAACGACAAAGAGAAGGGGGTGAAACGAAATATTAGCTCAAAACTATCTCAAGGATCAACCAACCGATTGAAACAGTCTACTGAGAGAACCTTCACCCCACCCGTTCTATATCCACAGTTAATATCATTGCAGGCTCATGTGGATACAAAGTTGACAGATAGAAATTCTCACACAGTTGTTTTGAAAAAAAATGTCTATGGAGAGGAAACATCAGATTTCATTAGTGCTGAAAATGTAAATGAAATTATCAAGTATGAATGGCTAAGTGCCTCAGTTGTAAATTTATACATGAGGTATGTTTTCAGGATTTGATTTTACAAAAGTTGATAAACTCTGATAAAAATGACTAAATACATTTTATATTTTTCGCAGGTGTATATATGAAAAACAATTGAAGGGATTTCCCCATGAAAAAAAATTTGGACTCGTTAGTTCTCACACCACCTCTTCAAAAGAAGAAATAGATTCTGATAAAGAGGCTGAAATAATTTCATCCCTGCTCAAATCGTTTGAAAACAAAATTATGGATGACAGACTATTTTTAATACCAATGATGCAGGGGTAAAACTATATAATTTAATCATATCAACTATATTTTCATTTCTTGCTTTGCTTTTTTTTTGTATTTTTAGGGAGCATTGGATGCTGATTACAGTCAATTTGGATAATCCAAAGATTTATATTCTAGATTCAATGCATGGATTTCCAACAAACCAACCACGCATGATGGCGTTTTTTAATTTGTAATACACTAGATCCAACATTTTAAAACTACAAATCTAGTTATATAATTTATGTTATCTTTTAATGAGGATTCTGTTATGATAGGGTGGTGCATCAATATCGTCTAATGCATGGAATGAATCTAGGGCATAAGGATGAGCAAGCCTACAATATCTACAACTGCAAAAGTATCCGGGTATATATAATAACATTGAACTATCCAAACACATATCAAAACAATTTACTTATTGTTGTCGATGTTTCTACAGTGTCCAAAACAAACAAACGGAAAGGACTGTGGTTATTATGTTTGTAAATTTATGAAAGATGTCATATTTCATCAACAAAATAGCATCCCTGAAGAGGTATTTTAGAAAATAATTATGATTTTATTTAAAATATTTATTAATCCTTTGTGTATTTATATTTTTTCAGTACTACCATGACTATCGCAAAAACTCATATTCAAAAGATGATATAGATGTGTTTAGAAATGAATGGGCAACATACCTGATGGAAGATTATACCCAAATAGGATGAAGGTGAATTCCTACTAATGTTATCCATATATGATCATTGATATCTCCCTTATTTATACTTACTGAGCATATATAACCACCCTTTATTATGTTTTATATCCCTAGGTTATGAATAATGGTTTTAGATATGATTTTTCTTTCTAGTAAAGCATAACTCATTGGACTACACTGGTCGATAGTGTGGAAGTTGACCAATGTATAGTCATTTAGTCCACTCATGATCATCTTAAAATCTTGATGGGAACAAATACATTGGATTTTCAATTTTATAATTTTAGTTTCCCTTATATGTGGGTGGGGGTGTCAAGGAGGGAGGGGTGTCCAGGAGTGGGGGGTGTCTAGGAGGGGGTGTGTCCAAGAGGGAGGGGGTGTCCATATGTGAGGTGTAAGAATCGACCGCACCTCAATCTGACGCACAGTGTGATGGGTATGGCTAAAAGTGTCAGATAATAGTTTCAAATTGACATTAACTTTAGAAAACAACACAAGTGACATACGGAATACCAAGAAAATGTGTTCATATTGTTTTGATACTTTAGGACAACAATCCATGAGTCATTTTTGAGGTGTAAGAATCGACCACACTTGAATTCGATGCACGGTGTTATTGGTATGGCTAAAAGTGTCTGATAACAGTTTCAAATTGACATTAACTTTATAAAACAGCACTACTGACATATAGAATATAGAGCAAACGCATTCGGATTGTTTTGATACTTTATGAAAACGATCCATGAGTCATTTTTTAGGTGTAATAATTGAACAAACCTCAATCTGATGCACGGTGTGATCGGTATGGCTAAAATTGTCTGATATCGGTTTGAAATTGACATTAACTTTAGAAAAAAACACTACTGACATACGAAATACCGAGAAAACACGTTTGGATTGTTTTGATACTTTTAGGAAAATTATCCATGAGTCATTTGTGACGTGTAAGAATCGACTACATCTCAATCTGACGCCCTATGTGATCGGTATGTCTAAAAGTGTCTGATATCAATTTTAAATTGACATTAACTTTATAAAACAGCACTACTGACATACTGAATACCAAGAAAATTCATTCAATTTGTTTTGATACTTCAGGACAACGATCTATGAGTCATTTTTGAGGTTTATGAATTGACCGCACCTCAATTGAATGCACGATGTGACCGGTATGGCTAAAAGTGTCTGATACCAGTTTCAAATTGACATTAACTTTAGAAAATAGCACTACAGACATATGGAATACCGAGAAAACACATTCGGATTATTTTGATACTTTAGGACAAGTATTCATGAGTCATTTTTGAGGTGTATGAATTGACCGCACCGGAATCCGACGCACGGTGTGATCGGTATGGCTAAAAGTGTCTGATATCAGTTTGAAATTGACATTAACTTTAGAAAACAGCACTACTGACATAAGTAATATCGAGCAAATGCATTAGGATTATTTTGATACTTCAGTAAAACGATCCAGGATTCATTTTTAAGGTGTATGAATCAACCGCACCTGAATTCGACACACGGTGTGATCGGTATGGCTAAAAGTGTCTGATAACAGTTTCAAATTGACATCAACTTTAGAAAACAACAAAAGTGACATACGGATGCCAAGAAAACGTGTTCGGATTGTTTTGATACTTTAGGAAAATGATCCATGAGTCATTTTTGAGGTTTAATAATCGACCACATCTCAATCCGACAAACGGTGTGACTGGTATGGCTAAAAGTGTCTGATACCAGTTTCAAATTGACATTAACTTTAGAAAACAGCACTACAGACATATGGAATACCAAGAAAACGTGTTCAGACTGATTTGATACTTTAGGAAAAAGATCAATGAGTCATTTTTGAGGTTTACGAATTGAACACACCTGAATCTGAGGCACGGTGTGATCGGTATTGCTAAAAGTGTCTCATATCAGTTTGAAATTGACATTAAATTTAGAAAACAACACTACTGGCATATGGAATATAGATCAAACATGTTCGGATTGTTTTGATACTTTAGTAAAATGATCCATGAGTCATTTTTGGGGTGTAAGAATTGACCTCACCTCAATCCGACGCACGGTGTGATCGATATAGCTAAAATTTTCTGATATTAGTTTAAAATTGAAATTAACTTTAGAAAACAACACTGATAACATACGGAATACTGAGAAAATGTGTTTGTATTTTTTTTTATACTTTAGTAAAACGATCCATGAGTCATTTGTGATGAGTACGAATCGACCGCAGCTCAACCCGACGCATGGTGTGATCAGTATGGCTAAAGTGTCTGATATCAGTTTGAAATTGACATTAACTTTAGAAAACAGCACTACTGACAGACGGAATACTGAGAAAACACATTCAGATTGTTTTGATACTTTAGGAAAATGATCCATCAGTCATTTGTGAGGTGTACGAATTGAACGCATCTCAATCTGACGCACGGTGTGACCGGTATGGCTAAAAGTGTCTGATACCAGTTTCAAATTGACATTAACTTTAGAAAACAGCACTACAGACATACGGAATACTGAGAAAACGCATTCGGATTGTTTTGATACTTTAGGAAAACGATACATGAGTCATTTTTTAGGTGTAAGAATCAACTTCACCTGAATCTGATGCACGGTGTGATCGGTATGGATAAAAGTGTTTGATATCAGTTTGAAATTGACGTTAACTTTAAAAAACAACACTACTGACATATGGAATATCGATAAAACATGTTCAGTTTGTTTTTATACCTTAGTACAATGATCCATGAGTCATTTGTGAGGTGTATGAATCGACTGCACCTGAATCCGATGCACAGTGTGATTGGTATGGCTAAAAGTGTCTGATAACAGTTTCAAATTGACATTAACTTTAGTAAACAACATAGGTGACATACGGAATTCCAGGAAAACACATTCGGATTTCTTTGATACTTTAGGAAAATGATCCATGAGTCATTTGTGAGGTGTATGAATCAACCGCACCTCAATCTGACGCACGATGTGACAGGTATGGAAAAGAGTGTCTGATACCAATTTCAAATTGACATTAACTTTAGAAAACAGCACTACAGACATACAGAATACTGAGCAAACACATTCGGATTGTTTTGATACTTTATTACAACGATCTATGATTCATTTTTGAGGTGTATGAATCGACCTCACCTGAATCCGACGCACGGTGTGATCGGTATGTCTAAAAGTGTTTGATATCAGTTTGAAATTGACATTAAATTTAGAAAACAGCATTACTGACATACAGAATATAGAGAAAACGTGTTAGGATTGTTTTGATACTTTAGTAAAACAATCCATGAGTCATTTTTGAGGTGTAAGAATCGACCGCACCTCAATCCGACGCACGGTGTGATCAGTATGGCTAAAATTGTCTGATATCAGTTTCAAATTGACATTAACTTTAGAAAACAACACTACTGACATTTGGAATACCAAGAAAACTCATTCGAATTGTTTTTCTAATTTATAACAACAATCCAAGAGTCATTTTTGACATGTACGAATCGACTGCTGCTCAATCCGACGCACGGTGTGATCGCTATGGTTAAAAGTGTCTGATATCAGTTTGAAATTGACATTAACATTATAAAACAGCACTACTAACATACATAATACTAAGAAAATGCGTTCATATTGTTTTGGTTCTTTAGTACAATGATCTATGAGTCATTTTTGAGGTGTACGAATTGACCGCACCTCAATCCGACACACGGTGTGACCGGTATGGCTAAAAGTGTCTGATACCAGTTTCAAATTGACATTAACTTTAGAAAACAACACTACAGACATACGGAATACTGAGAAAATGCATTCGGATTGTTTTGATACTTTTGGACAACGATCCATGAGTCATTTTTGAGGTTTAAGAATTTAATGCATCTGAATCCGACGCATGGTGTGATCGGTATTGCTAAAAGTGTCTGATATAATTTTGAAATTGACATTAACTTTAGAAAACATCACTACTGACATACAGAATACCAAGAAAATGCGTTCGTATTATTTTGATACTTTAGGAAAACGATCCATGAGTCATTTGTGAAGTGTACGAATCGAGATCACCTGAATCCGACACACGGTGTAATTAGTATGACTAAAAGTGTCTGATAACAGTTTCAAATTGACATTAACTTTAGAAAACAACACAAGTGACATACGGAAAACTGAGAAAACGCATTCGGATTGTTTGGATACTTTAGGAAAACAATCCATGAGTCATTTTTGAGGTGTATGAATCGACCGCACCTCAATCCAATGCACGATGTGATAGATATGGCTAAAAGTGTCTGATATCAGTTTGAAATTGACATTAACTTTAGAAAACAACACTAATGACATAAATTATACTGAGAAAATGTGTTCAGATTGTTTTGATACTTTAGGAAAACAATCCATGAGTCATTTTTTAGGTGTACAAATCGACCGCACATCAATCCAATGCATGGTGTGACTGGTATGGCTAAAAGTGTCTGATACCATTTTCAAATTGACATTAACTTTAGAAAACAGCACTACAGACATACGAAATACCAATAAAACGAATTCGTATTGTTTTGATACTTTAGGAAAACGATCCATGAGTCATTTTTAAGGTGTACGAATCGACCGCACCTCAATCTGACACACGGTGTGACCGGTATGGATAAAAGTGTCTGATAACAGTTTCAAATTGACATTAACTTTAGAAAACAACACAAATGACATATAGAATACCAAGAAAATGTGTTTGGATTATTTTAATACTTTAGGAAAACAATCCATGAGTCATTTTCGAGGTGTATGAATCGACCTCACCTGAATCTGACGCACGGTGTGATCGGTATGGCTAAAAGTGTCTGATAATAGTTTCAATTTGACAATAACTTTAGAAAACAACACAAGTGACATACAGAATTCCGAGCAAATGCGTTCGGATTATTTTGATACATTAGTACAACAATCTATGAGTCATTTTTTAGGTGTAAGAATCAACCTCACCTCAATTTGACACACGGTGTGACCGGTATGGCTAAAAGTGTCTGATAACAGTTCCAAATTGACATTAACTTTAGAAAACAACAGAAATTACATACGGAATACTGAGAAAATGCGTTCAGTTTTTTTTTTTTTTTTTGATACTTTAGGACAATGATCTATGAGTCGTTTTTGAGGTGTACGAATCAACCACACCTAAATCCGACGCACTCTGTGATCGGGATGGCTAAAAGTGTCTGATAACAGTTTCAAATTGACATTAACTTTAGAAAATAACACAAGTGACATATGGAATACTGAGCAAATGCGTTCGGATTGTTTTGATACTTTAGGAAAATGATCTGTGAGTTATTTATGAGGTGTATGAATTGTCCACACCTCAATCTGATGCACGGTGTGATCAGTATGGCTAAAATTGTACGATATCAGTTTTAAATTGACATTAACTTTAGAAAACAACACTACTGACATACGAAATACCAAGAAAACACGGTTGTATTGTTTTGATACTTTAGGAAAATGATCAATGAGCCATTTTTGATGTGTACGAATCGACCACAGCTTAATCTGACGCACGGTGTGATCGGTATGGCTAAAATTGTCTGATATCAGTTTGAAATTGACATTAACTTTAGAAAACAGCACTACTGACATACGAAATAATGATCAAACGCATTCGGATTGTTTTTATACTTTAGTAAAATGATCCATGAGTCATTTTTGGGGTGTACGAATCGACCTTACCTCAATCTGACGCATGGTGTGACCGGTATGGCTAAAAGTGTATAATACCAGTTTCAAATTGACATTAACTTTAGAAAACATCACTACAGACATATGGAATACTGAGAAAACGCGTTCGGATTGTTTTGATACTTTAGGAAAACGATCCATGAGTAATTTATGAGGTATAAGAATCGACCGCACCTGAATCTGACACACGATGGGATTGGTATGGCTAAAAGTGTCTGATATCAGTTTGAAATTGACATTATCTTTAGAAAACAGCACTACTGACATACAAAATAGTGAGAAAACGCGTTCGGATTGTTTTGATACTTTAGTAAAACGATCCATGAGTCATTTTTGAGGTGTAAAAATCGACTGCACCTGAATCTGATGCACAGTGTGGTTGGTATGGCTAAAGTGTCTGATAACATTTTCAAATTAACATTAACTTTAGAAAACAACACAAGTGACATATGGAATACCGAGCAAATGCATTAAGATTGTTTTGATACTTTAGGAAAACGATCCATGAGTCATTTTTGAGGTGTATGAATCGATCGCACCTCAATCCGACGTATGGTGTGATCAGTGTGTCTAAAAGTGTCTGATATCAGTTTTAAATTGACATTAACTTTAGAAAACAGCACTACTGACATACGGAATACCGAGAAAAAGAGTTCGGATTGTTTTGATACTTTAGGACAACGATCCATGAGTCATTTTTGAGGTGTAAAAATTGACCTCACCTCAATCTGATGCATGGTGGGACCGGTATGGCTAAAAGTGTCTGATACCAGTTTCAAATTGACCTTAACTTTAGAAAATAGCACTACAGACATATGGAATACAGATCAAACACGTTCGGATTGTTTTGATACTTTAGGACAATGATCCACGAGTCATTTTTGAGGTGTACAAATTAACTGCACCTCAATATGACGCATGGTGTGACCGGTACGGCTAAAATTGTCTGATAACAGTTTCAAATTGACATTAACTTTAGAAAACCACACAAATAACATACGGAATACAGAGAAAACGCATTCAGGTTGTTTTGATACTTTAGGAAAATGATACATGAGTCATTTGTGAGGTGTACGAATCTACCGCACCTGAATCCGATGCACGGTGTGATCGGTATGGCTAAAAGTGTCTGATAACATTTTCAAATTGACATTTACTTTAGAAAACAACACAAGTGACATACGGAATACATAGCAAATGCATTTGTATTATTTTGATACTTTAGGAAAATGATCCATGATTCATTTGTGAGGTTTAAGAATCGACCGCCCCTCAATCCAATGCACGGTGTGACCGGTATGGCTAAAAGTGTCTGATAACAGTTTCAAATTGCCATTAAATTTAGAAAACAACAAAAATGACATACGGAATACCGAATGCATTAGGATTGTTTTTATATTTTAGAACAATGATCCATGAGTCATTTGTGAGGTGTACGAATCGACCGGACCTGAATCCGACGAACGGTGTGATCGGTATGGCTAAAAGTGTCTGATAACAGTTTCAAATTGACATTAACTTTAGAAAACAACACAAGTGACATATGAAATACAAAGAAAACGCGTCCGGATTGTTTTGATACTTTAGGAAAACGATCCATGAGTCATTTGTGAGGTGTATGAATTGACCGCACCTCAATCCGACGCACGGTGTGATTGGTAAATCTTTTCATTAGATAAAGAATCAGTATTTATTAAATGAGATAAATCATCCAGAAACATATTGATTTTACATTATTCCCTTTCATTGTTATCAGAATGAAAACATTTGAGTTTATCATTTACATATTTTAGTTTCACATTTCCATGTTAATGTATTCTTTCATATTAATGTTTTAATTTATTTCATTATTGTATTACTAACATAATATTTGTTTTCTTATATAGGTGAATTTTTTTCCTTGAGTTCGGATGCTTTGTTCGGCAACAAATATCGTGGATGACAATTTTTGAGAGAGGATCACGGATATAAAAGGATGGAACATTAATGTTTATAACTATTGTTGGATAATTGTAATTGTAACCATGTAAAACATTGTTTGAAATGTATATAGCGGTGTGTTTTTTTGTATTCATGATGTTAAGTGAAAGTATATAGGATTGTTTGTCAAAATATTGTGTGCGGGTGCTATTTTTTACAGGTGTGGGGGTGCTGTTTTGTACAGGTGCAGGTGTTAGTTTGTACAGGTACTGGTTCTGCAGGTGTAGCTGAAGGAGCCTTTATCAGCGCTATATTGAGCGCTGATAAAGGCCACTTTTATCAGTGCTCTCTTGAGCGCTGATAATAGTTCCCTTTATCAGCGCTTAAGATAGAGCTCATAAAGGAACCCCTTTATCAGTGCTAGAAAAGCACTGTAAATTTCGGCGAAGATAAAGGGGGGTTCCCCTTTATCAGTGCTCTGAAAAGCGCTGATAAAGGTCTCCTTTATCATTGCTTTTCGGAGCGCTGATAAAGAGGACCCCCCCCCCCCCCCCATTTATCTTCACCGGCATTTATAGTGCTTTTCTAGCCCTGTTAATGTCGGTTTTTAGAGCTGATAAAGGGCCAATTTTTAGTAGTGAGGATTCATAAAACCCATCAATAGGGATGAGAAATACCCAAGAAAAGTTATATGATATGAGTTCAAGAAATTAGCTCATATAAGACCTGATTGTCTCTAACTAAAAGTTGAAAAGAGAAAGCTAGAAAAGACATATCAGAAAAATGATGATTGTGAATATAAAGGCAAAAGAGAAATGAAGGCTACTTAGAGTGTTTCTGAAGATTCTAGCAGCTCAATAAAATCTGATTCAGAAAAAGAATAATCAAATCTGAAAGAAAACATGTGATTCATGGTATAATAAGATAAGCTACAAACCTATTATTCATCTAATTCTGATTATGATTCAAATTATTAAAATAATAAATTGGTTGCCTTCTGTAAAATTCTAGAAGGAAATTATGACTTCTTATTAAAGAAACAAAAATCTTTAAATAATATTTGTAATGCTATTTTAAGAGAAAAAGAGACCTTATTCAAACAACATCAAGAGTTAATTGAGAAATTTAACTCATCCACCACAAACTATGATGATCGTGAAAATAATATTAAAGCATTAAAAGATGAAGTAGAAACATATAAAAAAATATCTCTTATTTACAAAAGGAATAAATATTCTGAATGGAATTATAAGAATAATGTCATTAGAAAGAAAATATTCATTATAGGAAGTAAGGGGGAAATATCTAAACTATATAAGAATTATTTTGCTCCCAACTCAAAAAGTATTACTTTTCATTTTTGTGGAATAGAATGACATATAACAAAAAAATAGTTATTTAATAAATCCTTGAATAAGTGGAATTAAAAATTCTTCTATTTCAAATGGATTATCTCACGCAAATGATATAAGTTATGCAAGAACAAAGCAGATCTAGTTCCCAGATCCTTACCAGCTAATACTGCTAGACTCAAAAGAATATGGGTATGAAAACAAACTCTTGTTTAAATTATTTTAGTAGGAAATAGGTCACAGAAAAAGAAATTATATATGGTATATGGGTAGTGGATGCTCCATGAATAAGAGTGGAAACTCACCAAACTTCTATACACTGACTCAAATTATGGAGGTCTAGTAACTTTTGGTGATAATTTCCAAGGAAAGATAATTGGACTTGGAACTATTGGAGTTCCAAAAAGAGCCTAAATCAACAAAGTGTTATATGTACAAGGGATGAAACACAACCTGATAAGTATCTCTCAACTTTGTGATGATGGATATTAAATTGATTTTTCTAAAAATTACTAATCTGTATTTAAAGATAAATTGCTTAAGTTTAGAGCACCAAGAACTAATATAGTTGAAAGAAGAAAGAGAATTATTTAAGAACTGGCTAGGACTATGCTAAATGAATAAAATCTACCTACCTAATTATGGGAAAAATCTGTAAGCACAGCCTGTTATATCATAAATAGAGTTTCAATTCGGCCTATTTTTAAAAATACACCTTATGAATATTTGAATAACAGAAAACATAAGGTAAAGTGCTTTAAAGTTTTTGGATGTAAGGTGTATATCATAAACACCAAGGATAATCTAGGTAATTTCGATCCAAAAGCTGATGAAGGAATATTTTTAGGATATTGTTCTACCTCTAAAGCATACAGAGTTTTCAATAAAAATTCAAAGATTGTTGAAGAATCAGTTCATGTGAAGTTTGATGAAACTGAATCTTTTATTAAATATAAATATCAAAAATATGAAACTACTGACTCTTCTAACAACATGAGACTTGAAAACTAGAAGAATGATTTTAAAAATAATATAAATAAAATTCAGTCTAGTTTAGAAGAACATGATACTAATGAAACTAAAAGTGTTTTACCAGGATATATTTGAACCTTAGAGAATCATCCTTTAGAAACTCAAATGGGAGACCTATAAATATGAATAATAACTATAAGAAATACAAGAAACCTTTTTGAATTATCTGCATTTCTATCTCAACTAGAACCTAGATCTTTTGAAGAATCCTTAAAATATGAGTGTTGGATGTTAGAAATGAAAGATGAGCTAAGCCAATTCAAAAGGAATGAAGTTTGGGAATTAGTTGAAAGACCATCAAATTATCCAGTTATAAGAACTAAGTGGTTCTTTATAAATAAAAAAGATGATCAAGGGATTATAACTAGAAACAAAGATATATTAGTAGCTAAAAATATAATACGAAATAAGGTATAGATTATGATTAAACCATTTCCCCTGGAGATAGATTAGAAGAAATTATAATTCTTTTAGCTTATGAATCTCATTATAACTTTAAATTATATCATATGGATATTAAATATGCCTTTTTAAATGGTTATTTAATGGAGGAAGTTTATGTTAAAAAACCTACTAGTTTTGAAAATTCTCAAAAATCAGTTTTGTTTTTAAACTTACTAGAGATATCTATGTCCTTAAACAAGTACCTCAAGCTTAGAATGAAATATTAAGTTCTCTTATTTTGAGAAATGGATTTACTGTTGTAATGGAATATCCAACTCTTTTTAATAAGACCATTTTTTCTAATATATTATTAGTTCAAATATATGTTGATGATGTTATTTTTGGTTCAACCAATAAAAAACTTTGTAATTATTTTTTAGAACTTATGAAAAATGAATTTGAAATGATTGTGATGGGAGAATTGAAATTATTTTTAGGACTTAAAATTTATCAAAAATATTACTTACATATTTTAAATCAAATAAAATATATTACTAATTTATTGAAAAAATTTGGTCTTGAGAACAGAAAGACATATACAACTCCTATGTGTACCAATATGAAAAATGATTTTCATAAAGCTCCAAAACCAGTGGACAGCAAGTTATATAGAGGTATGATTAGAATTTTATTATATCTTATTGATGGTAGACTTGATATTATGTTTTTGTATGTTTATGTACAAGATTCCAAACAAATCCTAAATAATCTAATCTAACTATTGTCAAAAGGATTTTTAGATATTTAAATGAAACTATTTTTCAATCTCTTCTTTATCCAGAAAATTTTGAATTCAATTTAATATCATACTTAGACACAGATTTTGGAGGTTGTAGATTATATTGAAAAGGTACCTTAAGAACCTTTCACTTTTTGGGGAAATATTTAGTATCATGGTCAAGTAAGAAAAAACACTCGGTTACCCAATCAACAGCAAAGGCAAAATATGTATCTGTTGGTAGTTTTGTGCGCAAGTATTGTAGATGAAAAACACATTGATGGAATTTCAATTAAATTTTAATATTACACCTATTTTATGTGATAATACAAGAGATATATATATTTCAAAAAATCCAATAAGTCGTTTAAGAACTAATCATATTGATATTAGGCATAATTTTCTAAGAGGTCATGTTCTTAAAAAGGATATCTCTTTAAAATTTGTAAATAATAAATATAAACTAGCTGATATTTTTAATAAATCACTTCCAACTGTAAGTTTTGATTTTATTAATGGGGTGTTAGGTTTATTTAATTTTTAAAATGTCAATCTTTTTAATATTTTTAATATTTATATTATTTTATTTTTAATTTATTCTATTTTATTTATATTAAGATTATTTACTAATTACTTTAAATCTAATTTGTTTTAAATTTATTTACTGTACATTTTTATTTAATTTATTTTAATCTTAAATTTATTTGCACTGCGTGTTTTCAAAATATTAAATGATTATCTTATGTAATGACACGGGAAATAAGGGACTATCATAAATGTTTTGAATACCAAACATTTTCAACTCTCAAACCATTTTATAATATTGAAACCCTCATTTACACTTTTCTAACTTTTCTTACCTCTTTTTTCCTTAGAAACCCTAAAAACCTGAAAACCTCAGATCTTTCATTTCTCAGAAATGAAAAAAAAACCTAAGAGAACTGATGAAGGTGAAGCCAGTGAACCAAAGCTTCAAAAAATTTACAGAAGAAAGATTCTTCTCAGTAAAGTGGTTGATTTCGAATGGCTCTATCAGAAAAATATAATCCTGAAGGAAGCACTATTTTTTTAAGGATTGGAATCTGTGTTCAATGAGGTGAACTCATAATTCCTTTATGAGGTAGAACTGAAATATTTCTATAAAATTGTTCGATTTAGTTTTGGTGATTCTGAAGATACATTTTTTGCAATAATATAAGATAAGGATTTTCAGTTTCTTCGACTGAAATTTCTCAAATACTGAACTATCCTCAGGAGGGAGTGTTTCATTTTAATCTAAGGTCTATCAGAGATAAGGAATATAAATCTGAAGACATTATGTCTTTTCCTTTTTGTTCAAAAAAACATTAAAAAATGTTTTTGAAGGATCTTGAGTCTGACTAGAAAATTTTATTTAAGTTTATTCAAATAGGAATTACTCTTAGAATGGATGATATGACGAATATTATATATCCATACATTTGTATCATGTTTTTTTTAGGATTGAAATAAATCTAAATTTTCAAAGGAATATCTTTAGATATTTAAATTATTATTGTCAACCAGATGCTAGGATGACTTTTTATCCTTATGGAAGGATAATATCTCAAATTTTATTTAAGAAAGGAATGATTCCTTTGATAGATTCTTGAATCAAATTTCATCACATCAATGTACTCAATGCAGGAATATTGAGGAAATTAGGCTTTTACTAGAGTACTGTCAAAGTAAAACTCTTGTCAGTTGGTGCATATGACCAACAACGATTAGGATCTTTTGATCAGGGGGAGCAAAGTGAAATTGGGAATGAAGGAATTGGTGAAACCTGAGGTGAAGGACTATCCAAACCAACCCAAAGAAAATTGAGACTTGTTGAAGAATAAGAAGAAGAAGAGGAAGAATAGGATATGCATGCAAAATTAGTTGTAAAACCACGAAAAAGAATAGATCCACCTACTGTAGAACCATTCTTGGGTTTCAATGAGGCTACCAAGTCAGTACATTTAGAAAAAATGTTTCGTGACGAATATTAATAGGTTGAAATCTAGATAATATATCTGTAGACTATTGATTTACCAGTTGTATAGGAGGAAGAACCACCTATTCAAGAAGACCAATAGTTGATCAGATCTGAAAATGTGGATGTAGAAATTGTTCGGAATTTACTTTTCTATATTTTTTATCATGTGGATGAGAGACAAGGACCTGCAACTGAAGACAAAATATAATTTCTTGATATTTTTTCTTATTCAAATGAACAATCTATTGAAAACTAGTTGAAAAGTATATGGAAAATTCTACTTCAAAATATCTAAAAATTGTGGCAGTTTTTCAGTCACAAAATCTAGATCAAGGGACATCTAATTCCCTATAAAATCAGTTTGAGGATCTTGTGATAAAGTTTAATAAGTATCAGGAAGAAAATATCAATCTTAAAAAAGAGCTAGAAGTTTCATAGAAAAAGTTTCAAGATCTTAATGAAAATTATGTTTCCAAGAAGGAATTTGATCCTTGAAAGTGAGAGAAGCTGAATAAATTTGGAACGACGAAGTCTGAAATTATTTATAAGTTATCCTTTTTTATTTAAAGTGGTATTTGGGGAGTAAATTTGAATCAATAAAAAGTATTGTCAGTCAGACCAATACATCTACCTCCTCTCCTATTACCAGTCCAGATCTAATTCAAAGATTTCCGGCAATCACCTCTTTCATGGTAGATATGAATTATCATCTTCAAAATCTTCAGTGCAATAGTTTCCCTCTATTAGTTTTGTTGGAAAATTAGAAATTTCTAGTTGAAAAACTAACCCAGAATGAACCAGGTATCATATTTATGTTGACCAAATTCATAAAAAAGTTAGATCAGTTTATGTAGAAAAAGGATAATTTGCATGAATTTTTGAAATTCAATCTTGTTGAGAATTTTTATATCAGTCAAGATTCTAGAGATTTAATTATGAAATTGGGGGATAGTATGATGAAGAAGTTTTGGTCAGATATGGAAGAGTTATGTTTGAAGCTGCTCAAAATCCTTAGAACCTTCACTGATCCAACTCCTACCCAATATTTTGAACCCACACCATTTCAGTTGGCTAAACTTGATTCCCAGTCAAAATGATTATTGTATTTATACAACTTTTTTATCAATAAAATATCATTATTTTTATTTATGTGTACATTTTTTCATATTATTATATGATTATTTCTCAAACTAAAAATCCAGTCTTATGTATTTAAATAGATTATTATAACTCTCACTTACAGATCTATGCAAAATTAACCTTGCTTTATTCACTTTATACACTCACTTTTTGATCTCGAAAAAAGGGGAAGAAATTTGAATAACACAAAATTTATTTTTATTTATGCTTAAAAAAATAATTCTGTAATATCAAATTTTGAATTATTTTCTTTTCAATTGATTGAAAAATTATAAATTCTATTATTAATTTTATGGGTTTTTTTATCATCAAAAAGAAGGTGATTGTTGGGCATGTATTGTCTCAATAATACTCTATAAATATTATTGATTTTGATGCTCATAAATACCCTGGTTTGTTTTACTAATAATATTACTTTAAGTGTATTTCAGGAAATTGATATGTTTTATATTCATAATTTGAAAATTATATTCAAACTTATTATTCATGTGGAATATTTGTCAAAGAGTTCAGAACGCTCCTAACCGTATTATGGAAACATTGTTCATACCATACATTGAAGAACATAACGTAAGGAACAAACCCTGCATTTTTATTAAACATTATGCTGAAAGATCAGAGCATATAGTTAAATGACCCTGTATTGAGAGAAGCATATTGATAAGAAAACCATACGCTTGGATGAAACTTTATGTTAGATAAAGATAAAAATTATGGTTAAATAACCCTACGTAAGTATGGAACCTTACATTTGAGAAGCAACCATATGGATCATCTACCTTACTTTTGTGATCAAAATTACATTTTTAACCTTACGTTAAGAGATTGAACGCTACATAGTTAAACACTATGTTCAGTATTTTTTCGTTTTATGAAGGAACCTTACATTTTACTTTTCATCATTGAAGATTTGAATTTATGTATTTATTAGAGTTTTGTGGAACGATCCTTATGGAATATCAGGCTGATTTAAAGCTTATTTTTTGAATGATTTAAATCTTGTTATGATTGATTCAAAGAATAATGATAATTAGAGAAATTCTCTCATATTCTTAAGGGAAGTTATGACTAATCTAAGCTATCTCAGAAATTTGAATTCTAACAATTAATCAGGCAATTTTCTTGGATATGTAATTAAAAACATAGGCTCTTTGATTTACTTATTCTATCAATGTATTTGTTCAATATATATGTGCGTATGATTCAAATAAGAATATACATTGAGATATATATTGAGATATATATTGAGATATATATTATGACACTTATTCACATTTGAAACTCCATTCTTACGAAGATCTCTTACAGATCTACTGCGACAATCGATCAGACTCTATTTTTCTACAGAAAAGGATATAGTGAAGATATAAGTATTCAAAATTTAGTATTTGGTGTAATTATATTGCTATTATTCATTGCTATTTTTATTTCAAATATTTATTTCAATCGGATCGCTTCGGAACTTCTCTTTGTTGAAGAAAATATTTTCTGAAGAAGAAGATCTATCTACTGTCAGTTTTTGTTCAACTGTAAAGTTCAATCGGAACCCTTTTTAATAAATAACTTTTTATTGAGAGTTTCAAATGCTCATACTCAGTTGATATGGAATATCAGCTTCTCGATCTAAGCTACGGTTTATCGTCTCTCTATTATAGAACTAGAAGGCTATGTTTTTTAGTCTTATTTTTAAAGGTGTCAACTGCCTGTACTCAGTTGTGGATTAGTCTTATGATATGAGGACTTGACTAGTGAAATTCACCAAATTAGAAGAGAGAGTAATTGGTGGAGTGTACAAGGGGATATTTATGCCCTAAACCGCAATAAAAAGTTGTGTTCTATATTTCTATTTCTATTTACTGCTCATAATTTTATACAGAAGATAAACACTCTTTACCTACATAATCATCAGTCGACATCAAGAGGCAGAAATGTAAAAGATTTTTAAAAGACAAAATTTACCCCCCTCTTGTGTATATTTTTATATTTTGACTTAACAATTGGTATAAGATGAAATATTTTAGAAAAGGTTATATCAAACTAAAATTATAAGGTCTCTACAAAGATGGAAATGATTGATCCGATAGAAGGAATGAAAATGGTTTGTGCTCTCTATTTTAATAGTGAAAATTATGGATGCTGTAAATCGTGGATGATTATATATTTAAAGAATCTGGGATTCAAAGTATACTCTAAGATTATTACTCCTTATATAATTCTTAAAAATACTTCAACTTGGACTACTGCTATAGAGGCTGGCTATGAAATGAATTCAAACTCTATGAATGCAATTATCTGTGGTATTGGACCTGATGAATTAAACTGTGTCTCACAATGTCCTGCTTCTGATGAAATGTGGAAAACCATTGCAGTTTCTTATGAAGGAATATACAATGTAAGACAAATGAGGTATGCAAAAGAAAAATTGAAATTTGATACATTCAGAATGCTTGATGGAGAAAGTATCACTCAGATTAATAGAATGCTTACAGATATTATAAATAATATTACATCTTTAGGTGATCCTATCAAAGAACCATATCAAGATTTTAAAGTATTGAAAGTACTATCTGCTAAATGGAATGGTATATCAGCTGCAATTCGTCAACCATCACCTATCAAAAATCTGACAATGAGAGAATTAATTGGGACACTGATGATGTATGAAGCTGAAATACAAGATAAATCTTATGATCATAAAGTCATAGTAAAAAAGGATAATACTTATCTAAAGGTATCATATCAAAATAAAATAAAAAGAATAAATAAATAATTAATAGAAGATAGGAATTCAGATACATCTGATTCTAAAAACAAATTGGCTCAATTATCCATAAAGTTTAGCAGGTTTTTTAAAATGAAAACAGGATTCCAAAAACCCTTCAAGAGGGAAGATAAACACTCAAGGGAAGTCATATTCTATGAATTAAATAAATTAGGTTATATAAGACATGATTGTCCCCATCTAAAAGGTGAAAATATAAATACATGAAATACATATTAGAAAAATGTAGATTATGAACATAAAGGAAAAAGAGAAATTAAGGTTATTTGGAGTTTTTATGAAGACTCCAGGAGCTCAAAAAAATATGAATCAGAAAATAAACAGTCAAATATGAAATCAAATATGTGATTCATGGAAAAACAAGAAAATTTATAAACCTATTATTCATCTAATTCTTATTCTGATTCAAATTATTCAAATAATAAATTGGGTGCCTACTACAAAATGATAGAAGGAAAATATGACTCCTTATTAAAGCAACAAAAATCTTTAAAGAATATTCACAGTGTTATTTTAGGAGAAAGATATACCTTACTCAAACAACTTTAAGAGTTAATTGAAAAATTTAACTCATCTAACAAAAATAAATTTGATCATGAAAATAAGATTAAATCATTACAAGATGAAGTAGAAACTTATAAAAGTGATTCTCTCTTCTTTACAAAAGGAGAAAATATTCTGAATGAATTGTTCTTTTCAAAAAAATTATTAGAAAGAAAATATTTGATATAGAAAGTAAGGGTAAAAAATCTAAACTATATAAGAAGTATTTTTTCAAACTCAAAAATGGTTACTTGTCATTTTTGTGGAACAGAAGGACATATAACAAAAAAAAAATATTCTTTAATAAATACTCAAATAAGTGGAATTAAAGAGTCTTTAATTTCAAAATGCTTATCTACAACAAATGATATAAGTTATGGAAAAACAAAGTAGATCTGGATTCCTAGATATATTCTAGCTATCACTGTTGGACCCAAAAGAATATGGGTACCAAAAAAACTCTTGTTTGAATTGGCTTAGCAGAAAATAAGTCACAGAAAAGGATAATATATATGGTATATGGATAATGGATTCTCTCTAGTAACTTTTGGTGATAATTCCAAAAGAAATATAATTGGACTTGGAACTATTGGAGATCCAAAAATATTATCAATCAACAAAGTACTATATGAACAAGGTCTGAAACATAACCTAATAAGTATTTCTCAACTTTTTAATGAGGGATATTATACTGATTTTTCTAATAATTCCTTCTCTATATTTAAAAGATAAACTAATTATGTTTAGATAACCAAGAACTGATAATGTTTTTATTTTTTATCTAAATTCATTATGTAAACAGAAATTGAATTGTTTAACTACTAAGATAAATGAATCTTGGATATGGTATAGTTTTCTTATTCATTGTTATATTTATTATTTACATAAATTATCTAAGAAATAGTTAGTTTCGGATTTACCTAGTCTTAAGTTTGATAGTGACAGATTTTGTGACGCATGCCAAATTGGAAAGCAACACAAATCTTCCTTTAAGTCTATTAACAAAATTACTACTTAATAACCTTTAGAATTTTATCCATATGGATCTGTTTGGACCATGAAGAGTAGCAAGTTTGGATAGAAAATTATATGTATATATTTTAATTGATGATTACTATGGATTTATTTGGATTTATATTATAAAACTCAAAAGTGAAGCATTTACTATTTTTTAATGTTTAAGTAAATTTGTTCAAAATGAAAAAGGTTTTAATATAATTTCAATAAGAAGTGATCAGGGTGTAGAATTTGAAAAATAGATATTCAGTTCCTTCGGTTAAAATATTGGTATTAAACACACCTTCTATGCATAAGAACACCACAACTAAATGGAATTGTTGAAAGAAGAAAGAGAACTATTTAAGAAATGCCTAGGACTATGCTAAATGAATACAATCTACCTACCTACTTATGGGAAGAATCTATAATCATAACCTTCTATATCATAAATAGAGTTTTAATTCGTCCAATTTTTAAAAATACACCTTATGAATATTGGAATAATAGAAAACATAAGGTAAAGTGCTTTAAAGTTTTTGGATGTAAGGTGTATATCCTAAACACCAAGGATAATCTAGGTAATTTCGATCCAAAAGCTGATGAAGGAATATTTTTAGGATATTGTTCTACTTCTAAAGCATACAGAGTTTTTAATAAAAATTCAAGGATTGTTGAAGAATCAGTTCATGTAAAGTTTGATGAAACTGAATCTTTTATTAAAAATAAATATCAAACAGATGAAACTACTGACTCTTCTAACAACATGAGACTTGAAAACTAGAAGAATGATTTTAAAAATATCATAAATAAAATTCAGTCTAGTTTAGAAGAACATGATACTAATGAACCTAAAAGTGTTTTACCAAGATAGACTTGAACCTTAGAGAATCATCCTTTAGAAACTCAAATGGGTGACCTAGACATATGAATAAGAACTAGAAGAAATAAAAGAAACCATTTTCAATTATATGCCTTTCTATCTCAACTAGAAACTAAATCTTTTGAAGAATCCTTAAAAGATGAGTGTTGGATGTTAGAAAAGCAAGATGAGCTAAACCAATTCAAAAGGAATGAAGTTTGGGAATTAGTTAAAAGACCATAAAATTATCCAGTTATAAGAACTAAGTGGTTCTTTATAAATAAAAAATATGATCAAGGGATTATAAATAGAAACAAAGATTTATTAGTAGCTAAAAATATAATACGAAAGAAGGTATAGATTATGATTAAACCATGTCCCCTGGAGATAGATTAGAAGAAATTATAATTCTTTTAGCTTATACATCTCATTATAACTTTAAATTATATCATATGGATGTTAAATAGGCCTTTTTAAATGGTTATTTAATAGAGGATAATTATGTTAAAAAACTTCCTAGTTTTGAAAATTCTCAAAAACCAGGTTTTGTTTTAAAACTTACTAAAGATCTCTATGTCCTTAAACAAGTACCTAGAGCTTAGTATGAAATATTAAGTTCTCTTATTTTGAAAAATGCATTTAGTGTTGTATTGTAATATCCAAATCTTTTTAAGAAGACCTTTTGTTCTAATATATTATTAGTTCAAATATATATTGATGATGTTATTTTTGGTTCAACCAATAAAAAACTTTGTAATGATTTTTTAGAACTTATGAAAAATAAATTTGAAATGATTGTGATGGGAGAATTGAACTTATTTTTAGGACTTCAAATTTATCAAAAAAATTATGGAAATATTTTAAATCAAAAAATATATATTACTATTTTATTGAAAAAAATTGGTCTTGAGAACAGAAAGACATATACAACTCCCATGTTTACCAATATAAAACTTGATTTTGATTAATCTAGAAAACCAGTGGACAACGAGTTATATAGAGGTATTGTTATAAGTTTATTAAATCTTATTGATGGTAGACTTGATATTATGTTTTTTGTATGTTTATATGCAATATTCCAAACAAATCCTAAAGAATATCAACTAACTACTGTCAAAAGGATTTTTAGATATTTAAAGGGAACTATTTTTCAATTTCTTCTTTATCCAAAAAAATCTGAATTCAATTTAATATCATACTCAGATATAGATTTTGGATGTTGTATATTAGATTGAAAATGTAACATAGGAACCTATCACCTTTTGGGAAAATATTTAGTATCATGGTCAATTAAGAAAAAACAATCACTTGCCCAATCAATATCAAAGGCAGAATATGTATTTGCAGGCAGTTGTTGTGCGCAAGTATTGTAGATGAAAAACACATTGATGGAATTTTGATTAAATTTTAATTGTACACCTATTTTATGTGATAATAAAAATACTATAAATATGTCAAAAAATCCTATAAGTCATTTAATAACTAATCATATTGATATTAGGCATAATTTTATAAGAGGTCATGTTCTTAAAAAGGATATACCTTTAGAATTTGTAAATAATGAATATAAACTAGCTGATATTTTTAATAAATCACTTCCAACGATAAGTTTTGATTTTTTTAAGCAGGTGTTAGGTTTATTTAATTTTTAAAATGTTAATATTTTAAATATTTTTAAAATTTATCTTATTTTATTTATTTATTTATTTTAGTTTATTTATGATAAGATTATTTACTAATTACTTTAAATCAAAAAATAATAATATTTTTTCCCTGTACATTTTAGTTAATTTATTTTAATCTTAAATTTATTCATGCCACGTGTTTTCAAAAATTATGATGATAATCTTACATAATGACATTAAAAAAGGGATTTTCAGAAATGTTTCAAATACAAAACCTTTTCAACTCTCAATCCATTTTTAAATACTGAAACCCTCGTTTACCCACGTCTACCTTCGCTTACCTATGTTTTCCATCAAACCCCTAAAAACCCGAAAACCTTAGAGATTTCGTTTCTCATAAATGATGAAAACTAAGAGAAATTAAGAAGGTGAATCCAACGACCCGAAGCATTAGAGATTTTCTAGAAGAAATATTCTGTAGGGTAAAGTTGTTGATTTTGAATAGACTTATCAGAAAAATATACTTCTGAAGTAAACGCTAGATTTTCAAGGATTGGAATATGTGTTTAATGAGGAACACTTAGAATTCCTTTATGAGGTAGAACTGAAATATTTCTATAAAATTTTTCAGTTTAGTTTTGGTAATTCTAAAGATACAGTTTTTTCAATAATAGAAGATAAGGATTTTTCAGTTTCTTCTACTGAAATTTCTCAAATATTGAACTGTCCTCATGGGGGAGTGTTTAATTTTAATCTAAGGACTATCGTAGATAGGGAAAATAAATCTAAAGACATTATTTCTTTTCTATTTTGTTCAACAAACATTAGAAAAATGTTTTTCAAGGATCTCATGGCTGACCAGAAAATATTAGTTATGTCTATTCAAAGAGGAATTTCTACTAGATTTGTTGAGATGGAGAAGATTATATAACCAAACATGTATATTATGTTTCTATTTATGAGTGAAATAAAGCTGAATTTTCCAAGGTATATATTCATATATTTAAATTATTTTTATCAACCAGATGCTAGGATGACTTTTATCCTTATAGAAGGATAATCTCTTGAGTTTTTTTTAATAAAGGAATGATTTGTTTAATAGATTCTAGAATCAAATTTCATCACAGAAATGTACTCAACGTGGTAACATTGAGGAAATTTGGATTTTACTGGAGTATAGTCAAAGGAAAACTCTTGTCGGTTGGTGTATATGACCAACAAAGATCAGGATATTTTGCTCAGGGTGAGAAAAGTGCAATTGGGGGTGAAGAAATTAGTGAAACCTAAGGTAAATGAATTTTTAAACCAATTCAAATAAAATTGAAACTTTTGGAAGAAGAATAAGAATTGAAAGAAGAGTCTATGTAAGCATAATTGGTTGTAAAACTAATAAAAAGAATAGATCAACCTATTGTAGAACCAGTGTTGGGTTCAGGTGAGGTTACCAGGTTAGTACATTTAGAAGAAAATTTTCTTGAGGAAGATCAACAAGTTAAAATCTAGATAAGATATCTATATAGTATTGATTAACCAGTTTTCCAGGAGGAAGAACCAGTTGTTTAGAAAGTGCAACAGTTGATCAGATCTGAAAATGTGCCGAAATAAATTGTTGATAATTTCCTTTTCTATTTTTTGATCATGTGAATGATATAATAGGATATAAAACTAAATACAAAATAGAATTTCTTGATAGTTTTTCTTATTAAAGTGAAAAATCAATAGAAAAATAGTAGAGAAATATCTATAAAAATCTCCATCAAAATATCTAGAAATTGTCACAGTTGGTCAGTCACAACATCCAGATGAAGGTATATCTCATTCACTATCAATTCAAGTTAAGGATCTTGTGATGAAATTTAATAGTAATCAGGAACAAAGTATTAATGTTTGAAAAGAGATGGAATTTACAAAGAAAAATTTGTAAGATCTTAATGAAAATTATGTTTCGAAGAAGAAATTGGATGCTTTCAAGTGAGAGATACTGAATGAAGTTGGAATGATGATGTCTAAAATTGTTTCCAAGTCAGACTTTGGTGATCTAAATTGTTATTTGGGGAGTCAATTTTAATCAATCAAAAGTATTGTTGGTCAGGCTAGTACATCTACCTCTACTCCTACTACCAATCCATATTTGATTCAAATATTTCAGGCAATAACCTCTGTCATGGTAGATATGAATGATCATCTTCAAAATCTTTAGTGCAACAGTGACCCTCTATCAGTTCTGTTGGACAATAAAAAAATTCTAATTTTCCAAATGACATAGAATGAACCATGTATCATATTTATACTAAACAAATTCATAGAAATGTTAGATCATTTTATGTTGAAAGAGGAGAGTTTGCATGAATTTTTGAAAGTAAATCTTGTTGAGAATTTTTATATTAGTCAAGATTCTAGGGTTTTAATTATGAAATTGGTAGATAGTCTGATAAATAAGTTTCAGTTATAGATGGAAGATTTGAAATTTATGTTTGAAGCTGCTAAAAATCCTTATAACCTTAACTGTGCCAACTCCAACAGAATATTTTGTACCTAAACCATTTCAGTTGACTAAACTTGTTTCCCAATCAAACTAATTGTTGTATTTGTAAAAAAATTGATCTATAAAATCTCATTATTTTTATTTTTGTGTACGTTTTTTCATATTATTATATGTTTATGTCGCAATCCAAAAATTCAGTCTTATTTATTTAAATAGATTATTATAACCTTCACTTATAGATCTGTGAAAAAATAACCGTGTTTTATTCATTTTCTACACTTTCTTTTTGATCTCACAAAAAGGCGGAGAAATTTGGATAACATAACATTTCTTTTATTTCTCTTTATAGAAATAATTCTATAATATAGAATTTCAAAAAAAAATTCAATTTTTTGCAAAATTCTAAATTCTATTATTAATTTTATGGGTTTTGTGATCATCAAAAATGGGGAGATTGTTGGGCATGTATTATCTCAACAATACTCTATAAATATCATTTATTTTGATGCTCAAAAATACCCTTGTTTTTTTTACTAATGATATTACTTTAAGTGTATTTCAGGAAATTAATATTATTTATATTCCTTATTTTGTAAATTATATTCAAACTTATTATTCGTGTGTAATATTCATCAAATTATTCAGAACGCTCTTAACTTTATTCTGGAAACATTGTTCATATTGTATGTTTGAGAACATAATGTAAGGAACAAACACTACATTTGTATTAAAATTTATGCTAAAATATCAAAGTGTTTTGTTAATAAAGCCTACATTGACAGAAATGTATGGATAAAGAACCTTATGCTTGGAAGAAACCTTACATTTGACAAAGAGAAAAGGTATGGTTAAATAACCCTATATAAGTATAAAACTTTGCGTTTGAGAAGCAAACATGTGGATCATCAACCTTACTTTTGTGATCAACCTTATGTTGTTAACCTTGCGTTCGGAGATTTGACACTACGTAGTTGAACCCTATGTTTGGTATTTTGTTTTTTTATGAATGAACCTTATGTTTTAATTTTCATCATTGAAGATTTGAATTTATGTTTTTATCAAAGTTTCTTGCAATGATCTTTACGGAATATCTATACAATTTAAAGCTCATTTTTTAAATGATTCAAAGCTTGTTATGATTGATTCAAAGAATAGTAATAAGTGGACAAATTCTCTCATATTCTTAAGTGAAGTTATGACTACTCTAAGTTATCTCAAGAATTTGAATTCTTACGATTAATCGGACGATTCTCTTGGATCTAGAATTAAAAAGACAGGCTCTTTGTTTTACTTATTCTATCGGTTTATTTGTTCTATATATGTGTGTGTATTATTCAAATAATAATATATACTGATATATATATATATATATTTAATCTATATATTATGACATGTATTCACTTTTGAAACACCATTCTTGCAAAGATCTTTTAAATATCTACTATAACAATCGATTAGACTCTGTTTTTCTATAGAAGAGGCTACAGTAGAGATATACATATTCAAAATCTAGTATTTTATATAAATCAACCGCTAATATTTAATAATTCATTTATTTCAAAGATTTATTGCAACCGGATCGCTTCGGAATTTCTCTTTCTTAAAGAAAATATTTTCTGAAGAAGAATATCAATCTAACAACAGTTATTGTTCAACTGTAAAGTTAAATTGGGACCTTTTTTAATCAATATATTTATATTGAGAGTTTCAACTACTCGTACATAGTTGTTGTGGAATATCAACTTCTTGATCTAAGATTAGGTTTTTTGGTTCTCTGTTATAGAACCAGAAAACTCTATTTTTTAGTCTTATTTGTAAATGTGTCAACTGCCTGCACTCAGTTGTGGATTGGTCTTACGATATGAGTACATGACTAGTTAAATTCACCAAAATCATAGAGAGAGTAATTAGTGGAGTGGACTAGGGTATATTTATGCCTCGAACCACTGTAAAAATTCGTGTTCTATATTTCTATTTTTATCCGCTGCTCATAATTTTATACAAAAGATAAACAATTCTTACCTACATAATCATCACTCGACATCAAGAGGAAGAATTGTAAAAGAATTGGAAAAGACACAATTCAACATCTATTGTTTATATTTTTATATTCTGACCTAACAATTTTAACTTATAAATATAATGTATTAAATTTTTAGAACTAAATAAAAATATTAGTTTAATAAAAACTACTTTTTGTATTGTCTTTGAATGAAATATTTTTAAGGTGATATTTAGTTTTAGATTTACATTAAAATCTCATACATTTAGTTAAATTTATAATAAATAAATTTATATCATTAAATTAAGTAATAATTATAATTCTATATTATATATTATATATAAATTTAAATATGAAAAACATCATTTTTCTAAAACTATTTTTACACGATTAACTGCGTTTATAAAGTTATCTTTTAGCACATTTAGAAATTTGATACGATAAAATTATTTTTAGATTTAAAATAATAAGTTTAAAATTAGTTTATAAATTTTATTTTAATTTTATTTGTTTAAATTAATTACTAATGTTAAAAAATAGTTACCTCAGTAAAAAGTAAAAATGGTAAAAAAAAGTTTTTACTAAGGGTGGATATCAAAAGAATGTTAAAAAGTGTTTTCAAATAAGTGTTTGAGATTATTTTTGACTTTATATTGTCCCAAACTCTAATTGTTTCTACTTTTGATCCATTTACCCTTGAATATTATCATTGAATTATTGAAAAAAGATGAGTTCTTCCAAAAGTACTCTTTTCTTCTCTTATAAAAGGATACCACTTCTACCATTCAAACTTACACCTAAACTTATAATTACTCTTTGAAACTATTTAATTTTACTATTAAAATAACCCTTTACCAAAAACATAATCCATTAGTCACTTGTATTATCCTAATCCCTTCAATTTTAAGGAAACGTCCAAGGAAAAAATCAAATCTCCAATGTAATTATTATCACTTTCTTAAGTTTTTAATCTTAATATTACTCTTGAAAATATTTTTATCGCCATAATAATATTATGGATTAATTATGACTAGTATAATTACATTTAATTATACTAATGGTACAAAAATTAATTATTTGTTTCTATCAACTTATAAAAACAAAGGAACGTCGATCTTGTGAGTGCACAAACTACCACCTCCACAAAGAATCATTTTTTTCATTTTTCACCGTGTTTTTAATTATTAATAAAAAAATCTTCAAATTTGGTTCATCATAATAAAAAAACAAAATAATATCATTATTCTTATTTTATAATGGTATTATTTCAAAATAAACACCTCTTTAACAATTCTCACCAATCGAGTTAAAGTGTGTTCAAGTTTATGTCAGCTTAACCATATACATGAACAATGATTTAAAATTGGACTATGGATGACTATGGAAACATGAAAAATAATATTGGTATAATATATTAATAAAAAAATTATTGTTACACTTTTTTAAAATATCATCTTAGGCTTTTAAATTATTATTAAAGTAACATTTTCATTCGCTAAAATTACATAAATAAGTCATTATCAAATTGAATTTCACATAACATAACCAAAAACACATATGGAATGAAATAAAGAAATTTTAAATTAAAAAAATAATATATTATATAATCATAAATGATATATCAATAATGAACTTAGTATCAAATGATGGTTAATTATATCAAAATTATTTAACATGCACAAAAATGTTGATGGTATTAACACCCCATGGTCATAACACACAATATATAATTAATGTACTCATGATAAATAATTATGATAACAATTAAAAAGGGTAATATTTAGTATTAAGGTCTTTAAATTGTTTATTAATTTAGATATTTTTTTATAGGAGTTTAATGAGTGGTCAAGTAAGCATGGAAACAAGGTAAGTGTTTTCATCTCAAACTCCTATCTTTGAGACATGCTTATGTTATACACCATTTTTTTATATTTATAATGTAAATAATACCCCTTTTATTATTTTTATCATGATTAATTTCTTTTCATGATATTAAATGTTTTATTTAATGTTCTACCACTCATAGGGTTTTGATTCAAAAATTACTAAATTTGTAAGGATTTTCATTCTCAAATTCCCTTAATTGAGACATGTTATAATGTTATGCACCAATTTATAATTTCTATTATTTATATAATAACCAAGAATTTATTTCGTAATAATAAATGATTTAATCTTTGGTATTTATGGAACCATATTATTTTCAAGCTTCTAGTGACTTCTGATTTAAAATTTACTAAATCTGGAAGGAGTTTTCAGGACTCAATTCTATTAATTGGATCATAATAACTCATATTTGTATAGTATATTTCAAAATTAATATATAATAACCTTTTATGAAGATTTGTTTTATTTAAACCTTCTTTTATAGGTAAATCATGTTTCAAACCAAAGTCTTCTTCCTTGATGATTTTAATGTTTCATTAAACTGCACTTTTTATGAATAATTCCCATTACATTTAATGGATCTTTCTTCCATGTCCATATTTTTACTTCCCACCAATATTATCCTTTTCCTAGTAGAAACTCACAATTTTTTCTCCAAGGATCCTTTTGTTCCCTTTATTTCATTTTAGAATAAATGTTTCTTTATCCTTTTTAACAATGTGTATTTTTAACAAGGTTATTTCAAAATGTTAAAAAAAATTCACATACATTAAAAATTAAAGTTTTATTAATCACTCCATATTTTATTTCAATAACATTTATGTTTTTTTAAATGTTCAATTATTAAATATTATTTTTAAAATTAAAATCTTTCAAATTATTTTCACTTCCCTTTTTTGAAAAATTTATGCCTTTCTTAGGTATCCTTTATTAAATATTCTTTTAAAAGTGAAAATTTTCAAACAATATTCACTTATAATATTTGATAAAAACTATATCCTTTAATGGATTTTTTATTTAAAACTATTTATATTAAGGCTTTAAAATTTATTCTCTTTCCCTTCACAAAAACGTTTTTGAAAGTAAATTTCATTTTAATGTTTTAAAATGTTTCATGAAAACTTTTATATTTTCACATATATTTACCCTCCAAGTTTTATCTTTCATGAAGTGATATTTAGATCAGCCTTTATATTTTATAATTATATGAATTCATTTGAAAATTTAGTGTTTTGATATTTTATGATTTCTTTTTTTCATGTTATGTGGTGTTTTTTAATGTTTTAAGAAACCCATTCTTTTCCATGGGTTATTTATGATATGATTAATGTTCGATTTTCAAGTGACATGATAATATACATATTATGAGATGGGTGAGATATATATCTCCCTATAATTAATTTTATAAAGGTTTATATCTCATAAGATAGAAATTTTATGTGAACAGGTTGTCATTTTTATAGGTTCAAAAATGGTTAGTGTGATAGAATTTAACTCTACTCACAATTTTACATGTGAAATAACTAGTAAGTAGATTGGTTTACAAAGGGTGAGTTTGATGGAATTTATCTATACTTAAAATTTTATGATTGAATGGGTTGTTAGGTATCCATGTTCATAATTATAATAAATCTTATGTTTATGATTGTGCCTCTATCTTTCCTATTTTCCATGGATCGAGTTATTTTCTTCATGTTTTATTTTCTCATTCCAAGGTAAAAGTGTTGTCATTTGAGATGTTATTATTATTGTCAACACTTAATTATTTATGTTAAATAAAATTATAAATTTTTTCCTATTCATTATTTTTCATATGATTATGATCTAACCATTATAGCTTTTGTTATGTTACCCCTTAATGAGTGTTTCAGCTCATTCCTTTCTTACTATTCAAATCCACCAGTTATGAAGATTATTATATCATGCGAGATATCTAAAAAGGTTCTAGAGGAGCATGATATTGGACAAATGGTCTCAAGTGTAGTAAAATAAGATTCTTATGTATCTAATATATGAGATACTAAACATTTTGGTATTTGGGTTGTGATATTGTTTGTGATCTATATTATTTAAACCATGGTATCAATGTATTATTTAAGTTATGTTTAACTTGGTTCGCTGCAATTGGTATTAGAGTAGTGTTTAGTTATTTTTTATATTATTTTATTTAACCTTGGTGTTAGGGTTAGAGAACCTTAGTGAAAACCCTATAGATGAGTATAATTATAGCATGATATCCTGAAATATTGGTAAAGTATTGAGTAGATGATTTTCTGAGTAATATATCAATGTCTATATACTACAAGTGGATGTGATTTTTTCATAAATAAATATTAAGGAAATAACCCCAAAAAAAGTTGGTTGAGTATATCTTGGGCATCATTTTGGTGAACAATGAATGTGCCCTTACTTCACACCTAGTTTGACACTCCCCGAGGATATTATTTAGTTGATAATGTTTCCTTTATGAACCAATATAATGGATTTATTTCCTAGTTAATTTAAGGTATTAGGTTGAGAAGAGTAAGATAACCCACTTTAATGTAACCTAGGTCAAACTGAGATTGGAATGGGTTGAACTAAAAAAACTAAAGACCATCAAGATAATGTAAAATAGTAACGAATTTTATAGTTTAATTAATTTTTGTGGTTATGATAATTCTAATTTATTATTAATATTCCATCACTCATGTAACCCCTTTTTAGTTATAGTAATGACTGTAACTAGAAGGAACCATGGGTGTGAAGGAAAATGCAAAGATTACATCAATGAAAAACCCATTGGAATTAGATATGGAATGATAAAAGTTATGATTGTTAAAATATATATATCATGAAATACGATTAACAATGTTTATATAGTGAAATTCATAAACACACCAAATAATAGAAAGATGCAGTCTCATGAAAGATCGAGTGATGAAGATGATGAAGGAAAAAATGTTCAATTTCCTATATGTCAAAAAATTGAAGAATCGCTTAGGGGAATGTCTTAATGGAATAAGATGTTTTATTTATGGTAAAGGAGGGAATTGATCAACAATATACGGAGTTAAAATAAATAGTTTAATTAACATGATGGAGAAAAATAATGTTCTACCAAAGGATCCAATAGCAGTTTGATGTTTTAGGTGTGTTTAATTTGGTAAATATACAAAATAATGCACTATTCTAAGGGATTAATATGAAATTTGACATCGATAACCTCTTTTACCATGGGATCAAGAAAAATATTATGCAATGACTATCAATGAGGAGGATAGTCTAAATTAGGTATCACTTAACCTCCACCCTAAATTAGTGGATTTATTATAGTTATATCAAAACTATTGTATCTAGGGTGTTTTATAATAATATCATGTCACCACCCATAGTGATTTTTATTTTATGGAAAACATTTAGTGGTATTATTATTATGTTTGTAGAAATAAAATTTGTGAAAATCATAACATCATCCTCTAAAAAATGATTTGGTTTTATAAATAAAATGGATATCTTAACTTTGAATATACATTATTATATAGAATAGAGAAAAACATATTCTAAATCAACTATGACAATATATTTGTGTAATTGAAACTATGAATTATCTAAGAAGAAAACTAAATCCTTCACATGGGTCTTAATACATAATTATGAGATACATTTACTTAAAATGGGTAGAGAAAATATGTGTTTTATCATCTTCCCAATGATATTGATGATATTATCCCATTAGAGATAATATCTTGAGGCATGTCAATAATTTAACCACCTGTAGCTATTCTTATAAGTAAATGATAATTAAATTATGAGGATACAATTTATTTAAGGGGTGGAATGTAATGACCTGGGATTTTGGATCCTTTAAAATAAATATTATCTTCTATAATGTGTGTCACATGCTACAACAACCATAAAAAACCATAAAATATTAAAAAAAATTATTAATAAATCTATAATAAGCACTAATATTGAATACCATTAATATTTATTACATTTAGCGGATAAATAATTAATAGAAGTTAATATTAAAAAAAGGTAATAATAAAATCTATATTCTTTATATTGTAACTTCTTTAAAAAACTGAATTTAAAAAAAAAATTAAAATTAAAATTTGATAAAATAAAATTCATTTTTGAACTCCTCATAAAAATTTACTTAGTGTGAATTTTTTAATTTTTTACGAGAAGATTGATTTTTTTTCAAAAATATTATTTTTGCAAAAATTATAAATTTTATGATTTTATCACTATATAAGCATATACTACAGTTTTAAAAAAAACCTATCAAGTAATAAAATATTAATTTAAGTAATAAAATTATGCATTATAATATATTATTTGAGGTTATAAATACCATTCCATCACTTTTAGAACTAAATAAAAACTATTTTTAATCTTCTCTTTGAATGAAGTATTTTCAAGGTGGGATTTGGTTTTGGATTTTTATAAAAGCCTAATAAAATTAATTAAATTTATAATAAATCAATTTATTTCATTAAAATCGGTAATAAGGATAATTTTATCATATATATAAATTTAAAGATGAAAAACTCCATTTTCCGAAAAAACTATTTTTACGTGATTAAGTGAGTTTATTTCAAAATTAACTTTTCAAACATTAAAAAATTTGATATGATAAAATGATTATAAATTTTAAAATAATAATTTTTAAATTATTTAATAAGGTTGATTTTAATTTTAGTTATAAAAATTAATTATTGCGTTTAAAAAATGATTACCCCGATAAAAAGTAAAAAAGGTAAAAAGAGTTTTACTAAGGGGAAATTTTCAAAAAATGATAAAAACGTGTTTTCAAATAAGTATTTGATATAATTTTTGAATTTATTTTTTTAAACACTCCAATTTTGTCCACTTTTAAGCAATTGACCCATGAATAGTGTCGTGGTATTATTGAAAAATTATGAGTGTTTCCAAAAGTTTCATATTCTTCTCTTATAAAATGATACCATTTAGACCATTAAAAGTTAAATTTATCCATATAATTACTCCTTGAAAATTTTACCTTTTATTTTCCCTATAACCCTATTATGAAAACACAAGCCCCGGGTCACTCATAGTTATCTAAATCCCTTTAATTTCAAGGGAAATTCCAAGGAAAAAATTAAGTCTCCAACGTAAGCATTATCTCATTATTATGTTTTTAATATTAATATTACTCTTATAAATATATTATAACCATAATAATATAATATATTCAGTATATTTTTTAAAAATAAAAATAAAAATTAATGTTACAACACTTATTTCTTCATTTCAATCAACTTAGAAATATAAAGGAACGTCAATTGTGCATATGTGCAGACTACCTCCTATATAGAGAATCATTTTTTTGCTATAATAGTTTTTCATTATTTATCAAAACATATTAAAAAATATTTCACCTCAATAAAATCATAAATATAATATCATTATTATTCTTTCATAATGATATTATGAAAAAATAAACAATTTCTTTACCATACTCATCAATCGAGCTAAAGCGTGTTCAAGTTCGATTCGGTTTAACCACCTACGTGAAAAATTATTTAAAATATAATTATGTATGACCATGGGAACATGAAAAATAATATTATAATAATATATTTATAAAATAATTATTTGTATATTTTTTATAAATATTATATTTAGTATTCAACTTATTATTAAATTAACATTTTTGTTTGCAAAAATTACTGAAATAAGTCGTTATCAATCTGTTCTTTGCATAACGTAAAAAACATATAGAATGAATTAAAAAAATTTTAAATCAATATAATTTATATATTTATGAATCATAAATTATATATTAATAATAAACATGGTATCCAATTATGGTTAATAATATCAAAATTATTAAATATAGACAAAACAAATAAAGTTATTAACAACTAATGGTCGTAATACGCTATAACTATTTAATGTACTCATGATAATGAATTATAATAAGGATTATAATTGGGTAATATTTATTATTAATTTTATAAAATATTTTATCAAGTTATCTATATTTTTTTTAAAGGATGTTAGAGTGTGATCAACAAAACAGAGAAACAATGTAAGGGTTTTCGTCTCAAACTCTTATCTTTGATACATGATTATATTATACAACATGTCTTCATCTAAATGGTTTAAATACTTCACTGTCTTAATATTTTATTCATAATTATTTTATTTTAATTATATTAATTATTTTATTGAAATAACTACCTCTCATTGGGTTTTGATTCAAAAAATTACTAAATCTGTAAGGGTTTTTCATATCAACTTCCCTTCATTAAGACATGTTTTAATGTTATGCACTAATTTCTTATTTATATGGTCTATATACTGACCAATAATTTTTTTTAAAATAATATATGATTTAATTTATGGTATTTATCGAATTATATGATTTCAAAGCTTCAAATTACTTTTGATTCAAAAAATACTAAAGTCGTAAGGGGTTTTTGTGACCCAATTCTCGTCTTTGGGTCATAATCACTCATATTTATCTATTATATTTAATAATTGATATATTATACATTATGATGAATATATTTTGTAATTACATGGTGTTTTATAGTTAAATAAAGTTTCATAGAAAATTCTTCTTCCTCAGTGGTTTTAATGTTTTGTTACAATGAATTTTTTTAAGGATAATTCTCATTAATTTTAATGGATTTTTCTTCCATGTCTATATTTATAATCTCCACCAATGTGGGTTTTCAACAAGTTTATTTCAGAAAATTCAAAATATTTTTCCATTATTTCAAAATTAAAGTTTTATTATCCAATGCATATTTTATTTTTACAACCTTTATGTTCTTTTAAATTTCCATTAATAAATATTATTTTTAAAATTAAATTATTTCAAATTATTTTCACATTCATTTTTAAAAACTTTATGTCTTTCCTAAGTATCCTTTGTTAAAGATTATTTTCGAAGTATAATTTTTCAAAGTATTTTCACTTTTTCTTTTTGATAACCATTATTTATTTTCAAGGATATTTTATTTAGAACTATTTGTATAAAATTTCAAAAAATTGACCTCTTTTCATTCAAAAAAAATTGAAAGTTATTTTTACATAAATTTTTTAAAAGGTTTTATGAAAACTTTTGTATTTTCACATCTATTAACCCTCCAAGGTTAATATTTCATGAAGTGATGTTTAAATCACCCTTTATATTTTATTATGATATGAATTCATTTTGAAAGTGAGATTTTTTATATTCTATGATTTCTTATATTCATGTGATGTGATTTTTGTGAATGTTTTAAGAAACCCATTCTTTTCTATGCGTTATTTATGAGATTATTAATGTTTTATTTTCAAGTGGAACTCTAATATATGGATAATTAGATGGGTGGGACCTATATATCTTTAAAAATAATTTGGTAAAGGCTTATATATCATGAGATAAAAAATTTAAATGAATAGGTTAGCGAGTTTCTATAGTCACAAAGGGTGAGTGTGATAGCATTTATCTCTACTCACAATTTTACATTTGAATAGGTTAGTAAGTAGTTTATTTCACAAAGGGTGAGTGTGATAGAATTCAACCCTACTCATAATTTTATGAGTGAATGGGAGGTTCAAAATTATAAGAAATCTTATGTACATGATTACGCCACTTTCTTTCTTATGCTTTTATGGATCAAGTTATTTTGTTCATGTTTTATTTTATCATTCCAGGGTAAAAGGGTTATAGTTTTAGATGTTTTGATTATAGTTAACACTTCATGATTTATGTTCCTATAAATTGGGTATTTTTCTTTATTTGTGATTTTACATATTATTATGATTTAGCCATTATGTACCTTGTTATTTTATCCCTTACTGATCATTTAATATCACCCCTTTCTTATAATTCCAATCCCTAGGTTCTGAAGATGATTATATCATCTGATATGTATATAAAGGGTATCGAGGAGCATAATTATATAGAAGTGTTTCCAAGTGTATTAAAATAATATGTTTATGTAGCTAATCTCTAAGATACTAAACCTTTTTATCTTTGTGTTGTCTAGATTTTTATGATATGTATTATTTAAACTATGGTATCAATTTATTATTTAATTTATGTTTAACATGGGTTACTTCCCACTACCTATAATCCTCCCCTCTATGATGATCAAACTAGTGCCATTGTCCATATTTTTTCCACTTAAGGTAAGCTTGATCTAACAGTTTTAGTTAAGGATAGCACTACTTTTTACACTTAAAATATACTATTATTTTCTTTTCCAAATTCCCCCATATTTCTTAATTTTTCCCAAATTGTTTCAAAATCACATGTTGGTAAATTCTAGATTTAAATGTATTTAATTAAGAAATAATATCCATAAAATAGTAAAAATATTATAATAAATATAATTCAGGAATTATAGCTATTTACTACAGTGATAGGTTCCAAACTGCTGGTAACACTATGTTCCATATCATTGAATAGAAAACATAAATTTTGATCAGAATGAATGATTGGAAAGATAAATAGATGATGGTAAGTGTGAAATAAATGTTACATGTATATAGAAAATTTTATGGATACTATTTTTAATGATAAATTTTTAAAAAAAACATAAAAAATTGAAATATATATAATTTTTATGTATTATTTGTGGTTTTGAAAAGGCTCCCACATGAACAATAAAATTTTACTAAAATACAGGTGAATTTATGAATTGACTTATTTTTACATTTTTCCTTTAAACAACCTTTGACACCTATAAAGTTACATGAAAATATTGTTTTAACCAAACCAATAAAACACAAAGGCACAATCATAGTAGGCATAGTGTATTTTTACAAGGTTCTTTACTCATAATGTGCAGCTGCATCCTTATTATGGTCCAGTAAAACCTGTGATCACACATTCAATAATAAGCACCATACATATTACAAATGTGCAAGGATTATAATTAAACCCATGATACATAATGTTTCTTCTTATTTGTGTAATATTATACCATATAAATAAATATATATAATTTGAAATCATAATAATAATATAGTCTTCACTAAGAATAAAACTCCATCAAGTTATATCTACGCTTCTTCATCATCTTCATCTTCTTCTGTTTTTATTCTCTATCGTATTCCTTTTTTTCTTCTCCTCTATGAAATTATTTATACTTACACAGACTTAAATTATTTTCTATTCTTTATTATGTTTCTAAATTTTAATTCTCACCATAATTATATGTGATAACTTCTACTTCAACCATTATCACTTCTTTTTTATCCTTCATATCTCTCTTGGAATTTTTTCCACTATTATATATGATTGAAGGGCTTAAATATTTGAGTTAGAGTAGACCTCAAAGAACCAAGTGGTCCACATCATTAAAAACTAAAATTATATATTTTTTATTTGTCATGTTGTTACTCTTACTCTTATAGTGTGATAATTGGTTTCATAGGAAATCTAAGAGTTTCATGATGAGACCATCCAGTTTTCCTCCAATTTCTTGAAAATTGCCTCTTTTATTGCATCATGATAATCTTGACTATGTCATGATCATTTTCTCAATAAATTACATTAATGTACCAAATTATCATTTCTTAAAAATTCTAGTGTAATTTATTCTTTACAGTGTGATTGATATCACATTATCACAATCTCCTTACGTTCATTCCATTTGAACTCCTCATCCAGGTATATTATAGTATGAGATACACAACTATGGAATTACTCCATAGAACCTTTGATCCAAAAGGGCACTGATATATCATATAATCCTTATTGTATAATTATTTTCTTGACTTGAATATAAATTCAAAAAAACATTGTTAGATTTATTCACTAATCCTGATGTAAACCATTTAGTTGTAGCATGATTTAATATCACTTATATTGATTTTAATCTTATGAAAAATTAATTATAGCATGAACCATTTGATTATTACATGATTTAATCTTTCCTAAATAAGTTTTAATCTTATGAAAAATGAATTACAGTATGACCATATATATTTTGGACAGATTACATCTATAGTACCATAACTTCTCTAAACCTCCATTCTCTTCAAATCTTCCAAAACACATTCGCCTTATCTAAAATAAAATGAATCCATTGAGATTTAATATGATTCATATACTAAAAAATTATTTGATAATAAAGTCCAAATCAAGAGTCATGAACCATATTAACATCACCTTCACTCTAAAAAACTCCCATGTTGACAAACATCACTTCAATGTTTAGGGATTCACCTTCCTCGACTCTAGAAAACTTCATCAACACTTTTGTGTCAACAATATACTTCATCTTGGTCTTAATAATATACCCAATTTAATTTTTTTATCAACCTTCTACCCATAAAATTCAAATAAAAAAATTCAACCACTAAACATAAATTATCCTTATAACTTAGCAATGAATTATCGTTCAATAATTCTAAGTATATATGAGAAAAATCAATTTAGGAAACAATAATTATGAATAAAAAATCCCATTAAGGTAACCTACAATCAATTCCAACATATTTTTTAAATATTTCACTTTTCATTTCATCTCTCGTCTACAAAATTATACATGCATGTTTCAAACACAATATTCCTACACACATGATCAAAAAATTATAATATCCATAAATATCAACAAAAAATCACACATAAACACTAATTTCATAACTTTACCCTTTTAAAAACTCCCTCTAAATATATTATCCTATTTAAATAAAATATATTACTTGAATTTATATTTTCTACTCTCCCTTTGAAAATAAAAAACAAAATATAAGAATATAGGTGATGGAATCACTATACCTTAAACTTAAATGAATTGAGATTGAACTCCCATGACTAACCACATTTTATGAAATGAATCCTTAAATATCAACTTAATGAACATGTAAACTGTTTGATTATTGGTTATAAGAAACTCCACCTTCAAAACTCCTTATTCATCCAGCTATTTGAAAAAAAAAATCATTTGATATTGAATTGCTTTGATCAAGAATATTGAACAAGATTTATTGAAATATTTATAACACTTCGATTATCACACCTCACGAGCAATGGAAACATCACATACACCTTGAGATATTAAAATTGAGTCTCCATACATGTAAATTGGATTATCACTTGATCTACAATAACATACTCTACCTCAATAGTACTCAAGGTCATTGAACTCTATTTATTTATGTTCCATACCACACCCTTTTCTCTAAGAAATTAAACTCCACTTGATATTGATCATATATCATCCAAATTTTTGGATCAATCCATTTCTATATATCCAAATAGGTTAAGACTTAATTTAATATCATATATAAAACAATAATTCACCATTTCATTGATATATCTATAAATCCTTTTTGTATCAACAAGATATGATTCTTTTAGTGAACCTTGAAAACTAGTACAAAGTGTAACAACATATACAAGATCTGATCTTAAATAAGTCAAGATAATTAAGCTCTCAATAAATTTTATAAACTCTATTGAATCAACTTAATTTTCATATTCATCCCTATATAGATTTTTTCTCGCTGAAATTGCGGTAAAAATCTACTTTGAATTCTCTATTATGAATTTCTTATAAAGTTCCCAGCCATGCATATCTTGAGAAAGGAAGATATGATACTCATATTGAAAAATTTTAAATCCTAAAAAATAATTCATCACTCCAATCATGGATATGAAAAATATCTTCTTCATCTCAAAATAAAATGCCTCACAAAATCATTTTTCATTTCCAGATATGATGATATCATTTGCATAGGTAATAATAATTAAAGATATCTCATTACCTTATTTGATGTAGAGTTTATTGTTTACTCTTTCATATTGAATTTTAGGGGATTCAAGAAAGTGTCTAACTTGTAATGCCAAAATATTAGGGTTTTTTTACCCATATAGATACTTCTTCAAATTTAAAACATATCCTTCATTTTTACAAGAAGGGGTCTATCAGTTTTCTTAATGTACACTTCCTATTCACACTCTCCATTGAGAAAGGATAGCTTGATATCTATTTGGATGGTATTGTATCATCTTTGTGTAGTGATAGAAATAAAAACCCTAATAGTTTCAAGACTATAAACTGGTATTCAAGTCTCTTCAAAATAAAGTAATTCCATCTATAGTGTCTTTTCTACATGATTATAACAATGTTTCTAATCACCTCTTATTTTTCATTCAATTTTTTTAGAACACCCACTTCATTATAATAATATTTTTTTATATCTTGGGTACCAACTCACAAGTATCATTTATCAGATACAACTCTTCATTCATAGCATCATTCATAGTATCATTCATCTCATGATGCTCCAAATACTATTTAAAATATCTTGGTTAAACCTGAGAAAATAATAAGGTATGAGATAGTTTCCTCAAAGTTCTTCTAGTCTGAATCAATTCTCCTTGATATAAAATAATATTTTGGACCTCCGTATATTTTCATGGACTGGGATGAGTTGAACAATGTTTCTATTCATCACTAGAAATTTTCAAATCATCCTATCTAACCTATGATTATTCTGAATTACCATTAATTTTTGAAACTCCATCCTACTTATTGACAAATTCCACTTCATCGCATTCAATTTTCTAAATTGATTATTGGTGTATCACCTCATTATTTGAGTTTTTCAGAAGCTTCATATTATCATTATCAACAATATTACCAATCCCATTGTTCTAGAAATGATATCCTCTTGACTGACTGAAAATTAATTTTTTATTTACATAGACCACTTTTTAATGGATGAGGGGGAACCTGGCATGATATTAAGAACTTAAAACTACAACCATTACCCATGAACAAAATGCCCAAGGCCAAAAAAAACCAAATTCAAGTCTACAAATAGAAACCCCTCCCCAGCATCAAAAACATGAGATCAGCTTCCACCTTCTCAATGTTTCTCAGCTAGCTGTCAAGTGCAGTAGTGCACTGGACTAGTACTGATGGTGAGTTCCATACCATCTTGAATTTAGAGGATATAAAAGGAATATATATTAAACTTATATTTTGTCAAACTTCCCCAAATTTTTTATTTTAACCTTGATAATATGAGGGATTCCAAATATCATGAAGTATTTCAAGTTCAGGTAATTCTTTTAATAAATCTCGCATACCATCATATCTAAATTAGGTTAGAAAAAATAATGGTTTTGAATAAGAAATATTGTACTAATAGCTTTCCACAATAATTATTGATAAGTATTATACTCCACCAACACAATACAAGTTATTTCTACTAAAATCATGATCTTATTTCTAGTAATTCCATTTTTCTAGGGTATATGGTGTAAAAAGTCCATGAATAATATCATATTTGTTGAGATATGCTTAAAATTTTCCTATTGTTTATTCATATTTGTATTCTTTTCACAACTTCTTTAGGGAGAATCCATACTTATTTTTTACACTTTATTTAAAACTCTTAAACATCATCAAGGCCTATGATTTATATTTCATAAACATAATTCATGTAATACAAGTGAATTAATAAATAAAATACTTGTCTCTATTAGTTTATTAATTTCTCATAGTCCCAAGCACATCTAAATTAATGAGATCCAACGGACAAGATATTTAAATCTTCACTTTATTATGTGAATATTTGAAAAAAAAATCCCTATTGAAATATATATTAGATCTAATTTATCTCTCTGTTTAGTATTGACACATTACAAATATTATTTTATTAGTTAATATTACTCAAATTATTTTAGGATGTGTATCCAAGTCTTTGATACCACAATTTATTTTCTCCCTTTAATCTTAATCAGCATGAATTTTTAGTATCATCGACCTGAAACAAGTTATATTGTGTTTCTAAACATATTTTCAATACACATATATCTCTAAACCTTTTCACCAAATGTCCATCATTTTTTAAAACCACTTTTTTCCTTTTATCATAAATTTGAGATGCACGTTGTAAGTTGTGTTTCGAATTGTCCTCAAATAAAGTGTTTTTTTTATTTTAGATTTTCTTCTCCAATTATTATGAGACAAAATCCCTTTATATCGAGTTATCCATCATTTTCAAAGGTCTTATATACTTCCTTACACTTCTTAATAACTTTTAAGAGCTTCAAATATCAAATTATATTTTATGATCATCCACTATCCAAGATCCATGGATGTACCTTTCAATATTTTTGGAGTGACACTTCAATAACTTATGACTTATCCATTTATTTTTCCTTTTTCTTATGAGATTTTAAAGTATAATGTTTCAAAATAAGTTTTGTTAGGAGAATAGTGAGACAACATTCATTTAATTGAATCAATTTTTTATATCTTCCACAAACATCTTCTAATGAATGAAACTTGTTTTCAACCTTCATTACAAAATTTTTGAAATATTTCTGAATTTATATTATTTGAGTGGGTTGAATCCCCTAAAAAATACACATCTTATATCCTCTTGGATTGTGTAAATATTGATAATTGAACCAAAATATCATTTACATGTTCCCAAAGCCACTAAAATACCAACAGTATCCATAAAATGACTCGCATTATTTTTCTACCTTTTGATGATTAACCCTAGTTCCTTTCTTTGAAAGAAAATTATGGTATACTCTCAACACTTTATTTATTATTCAAGTCATATTTCCTAGCCATTTTCTAATCACTATTTATAGGTAATTTATCACTAAAGTTAGTAATCCTAGAATTTATATATTTCTAAGAGGTTTTTTTCTTTGAAACAAACTCAACATTCTCCATATATTTCTTTGAATCAACCATTTTATTCAATATATTAATTGAGATTTCTCTAAATTTTTTGATGGAATTCTAAATTTGGGATTTGAAATTGTCTAATTTATTATCTACCTTACTCAATTTCTATTAAAAAACTTTATGCTTATTTACATTTTCATTATCCTTCTCTTCTATGTCAACATTCAACTTTTTTATCCAGCATGAAACTTCTTCAAGTTTTTAATTTCATTCATCAACTTTAAATTCTTTTCAGTATATAAGGTATCATTGTTATATAATGATTGAATTTATTTCTTTAAATACATTTTATCCTTCTTGAGTTTTGAAAATTTTGAAATACATTCATTGAGATCCTAATTTACTATGAAATCCATTTGAGTTTCTTCCCTGCTACCATCATTGTTTCCCACATCACTAGTAAACTCTTATCATTCACTTTTATAATCAGTATTTTTTATCAACTTCACTAGAAGTCTCAACATCCTCTTTATCCTCACTAGTATTATCATATTCAAATATAGATAATAAATTCCTTCTCTTATATTTATAAAAATTATTAACTTTCCCCATTGAAGAAAACTTTGACGTATTGAATTTTGAAGCTTTCATATTCAATGAAATTATTAGATTCTCATCCTTATATTAATAATATTCATATTATTTTAATCAAGGAGAATTTTCTACAAAATTTTTAATATCTCCATAATTGAATCACTTCTATGGTATCATTCCTCAATACTTACCTCTTCATCTTCTTACAATTCTTAAAATGAATGAAATAAGTTTTTTTAATTTTATTTCTATATATTTTCATTTATAGTAATCGTCTTATTCCACACAAAAAATATTTTATGCTCTTCTCTTGTTTCTAATATTCAAAGGATATTTCGTTATCATCATTTCTCTTCTTAAAAAAACCCTCTTTTCTCATTTAATAAGATATCAATATTATATTCAAGTCATATAATAGAAGTATATATATATCATGATCATAAATTTTTGAAACCTTTACATCAAATCCATCAAATGATATATATATATATATATATATATATATTTATATTTATATATGATCTCTATTTAAAACTTTAGAGTCTTTCAGCTTCTCTCCAAATCCACTGATATTTCTCACAATTTCACTCACTAAGGTGAAGAATATATCCATTGTTTCATCGTCATTTATCATAATATCTTTATATTTTAAACACTAAACCTATATATTGGCCTGATTCACTTTCAAATTTCCTTCATAAATATTTTCTAATTTATCCCAATTGCCTTTTTCTGTCATAAACCTTTAAATTTAGGAACTTTTTTTATAAAATAGATGAAGATATTTCATTTCAAGCACGTCTATCATTCCCCAAATTATTTCTATCTAATTTTATTATAGAAATAAATTTATCACAAGATTTAAATATAAAACCCCAATATTTTATAATTTATTTTATTTAAAAAAATATGTTTAATTGCGTGTGGTATACGCAACATCGAGCTTAAATGAACCATGACCTACTATAAAAATATTATCACTTAAATATGATCATTATAACCTAGACATTGGATTAGTGGGTCTAAAATGGAGTAACTACATTATGGAATATATGTATAAATTTTCTATAATAAGACTAATAATTATTCATACATTTATTATCATTTAGTTATAAATAAAGATAGGATATTTGGAAGGAAAAAAGAGATATTTTCTTAAAAAAATTAATGTGTGTACATATTTTTATCTTATTAGATTAAATTAATCACTGTTAATAAATTATTTTAATGAAATGTGTAGATTATATATCCAATAAAATTAATTAAAATTAATTTAATTTTGGTTACAAGGTAAGTAATGAGCATAAAGTAATTTTATGCTTTAAAAAAGTTTTTTCTTCAACAATGGGTTTTATTGCATTATGTATGCAAATATTATAATTAATTTCTATAAATTTTTAAAATTTTAGCTGATAAAATAGTAATAATTTTTTTATTATCAAATAAAATATATCTTAGGGTGAATTTTTTGGTTTTTTAGTAAAAGATTTATTTTTAGGTGAATACTGAAAAATATTGATTTTTATAAAACCTATCTATTATTTTAAAGTATTTAAAAAGTACCATTGTATTTTGGATTGGTTTTAAAGTAAAATCAGTCCCCATCGATTAAAAATAATCCAATTAATTCAATGGTGATAAACATTATATATTATTTTTCTATAAAATCATTTTTATGCTTAAAACTGGTATTTTTCTAAAAACAGTTTTTATTGGGTTATGCACACTTATATTAAAATTAATTTTTCCAATTTATGGAAATTAAATATTAGAAAATGGGTTAAATATTTTGAATAAAAATATTGAAATTATTTAATACAGTAAATTTCTTGTTTTAGTCATAAAGAATAGTAACCATGATAAAGGTTTATTACCCTAGTAAAGGGTAAAATGGGTTAAATAAGGTTAAAACTATGGCATAAGGACTAAAAATAAGTATAACACTTGAATTTATTTAATTAATTGTTTTTATTTATACTATTATCATTATATATTCTAAAATACGATTTTTTTTGTGCCACTTTTCTTTGATTATAAACTTTATATTATTTTAGGTTAAGAGTAGTTATATAGTATCGCTCTCTCTCACTTATTATGTTTTCATGGTATGGATATAGATAAAAATAATATATGAATGAATCTATAATACAAATTTTATAAAAAAATAAACTATTATAATTATGTTAATTTATTTTTAATTTTTATTGATGGTATAATTACCTTGTAATCTTATGAAATGTCGACGCAGCGCTTGTCTAAGTAGTAGAAAAAATAAGCAAATTATTTTAAAAACATTAAAAGTAAGATGTTTTGGAAGAAATATGATGTTTAAAAAATTTATTGTATATTTATAATGTATAATTTATGGTAAAAAAATTTATATTTTAATTCCATAATTATCTTGATATGTTTAAATTCATATTTTTTTAATAATCATGAAAATGACTATAAAATGTATTTAATGTTTAAAAATTATTTTTAAACCATTATAAAATCCTAAAAATATTATATTAACTCAAATGGATAGTAAAGTTTTAAATATATTGTAAATTATTTATGTATATTCCACTTTTAATTTTTAAAATTACTTTCATGACTCCTAAATATTGAAAAAATTGTTACAATGGTCAAGGTTAAACGGGGTTGATGAGGGGGTTAAACAAAAATAAAAGGTTTAAAATGAAACTTAAACTTATCAAAATTTTATTGGTTGAATTTATATATATATTATCATACTTAAATTATATTTTATGGAACTTTTGATCCATTTTACATGAGTTAGAAACATATTATATATTAATATTTCATGTATTTTGAAGATTGTCATTCGCCACACTTATAAAATTGTACCTCCCTTCCTCTCTTAGTCACACCTCTTGAGTCATTTATCTATAAAAATATCTAGGAAAAAAAATTAAACCTTATTAACCATGTCGTATAGGTTCTATTCTTATCAAAATACCAACCCGTAAGGCTTAAGGTGCAATCCAAATGTTTTTTCTAAAAGAAGTGGTATAAATATTAACCGAGTGTTTTCATGTTTACTTATTTTTTCACCCCATTTAAATCTCCTATAACCAATATCATATTATAAAATTAGTATCTTCAATATACTTATATTTTATTATATTGATTACATAACCCTATTTAATCTCATTTTACATCCTATGGGAAATTGAATTATCGATCACGCGTACGTGTGAACTACCACCTCTACAAAATAATATATTTTATTTTTAATCACCATATCATATGACCAGTAAAAATGATGGATAAAATGATTAAATATAATATTTATGAAATAATTATGATTCTATAAAGATCTAGTATTACTTAACTTCTTAAATTTTCATCTATTTAAAAATGATATTGTCGCTTGTGCATACGTATAGACCACCACCTCCACGAAGAGATGTGATCCGTTTTTCAAGTCCAACTTCCATGAAATGTTCTAAAAAAATTTAATTTACTTCTAAATATATATTTTTTATTAAATAACACTTTTGAGGAAAAAAGTGTGAAGCCAACAAGTCCAACCAAACCATCAAACACTATAACACATAACAAAATTATCAAAGACCAACTTAAACCCATTTAACTCAAATCAATTAAATAATTTCTAGGATAGAGTTGTTACATTTTTTTCGGGTTCATCTTTGATATTGTCATCGAAATGGGAATTCAGCTTGTCCCACGCTCACAAGAACTCCTACACCACAATTTTCTTGTTATTGAAACCTATTACTAGGATTAGGTTTTGTTTTTCAATAACTACAATAAAAATCGGGTTTAGGGGCGGTTTTGTGGTGGAAAGTCACAAAACCGCCGCTAAACGTTTTCGCTGAAAGGTTTCATGGTGGTTTTTAATAAACCGCCGCGAAACCCATAAATTTTTTTAAAAACCCAACCCTTCCCTACCCCCCACCCCATTCGTTTCCCCAAAACCCTCACGACCCCTGCACCCTCCCTTCTTCCCCTAACCCCCCCGGTGACCCACGACCCCCAACCATTTGGCGACCCCGCGACCTCTGTCTCCGGTGACCCCACGACCTCTGTATCCGGCGACCCCTGTATTTTCCAGGTATGTATCCATTTAAGTTTTTGGATAAATCTCTTAGAGTTAGGTTTCATTTAATTTAAACCTTGTTTGTTAAGCCTTTATCTAGTTGGATTAGTTGTTTCATATTAAAGATGTATGAGAGTTTCTTTATAGATGCAAAACGAATTGATGTTATGAATTCCCAATTCATTATGTGAATTTTCCAGGCGAACCCCATGAACCCATTCACGCTATGGATTGGTTTTGGGAAATCCACGAAACAATAATTCACTTCATTAAATATATTCATGACATGAAATTGGTTTAATTCAGTTTTTAAAATGAGGTGATAAATTTTTCAACATATATGGGAATTGAGGAATTCATGATGTGAATTCCCTATTCACATCATGAATTATATCTTCCAAGAAATTTAACGATCCAACACCTATGTTATAAAATTTCCTATCTCCTTTATGATTCCATGAAACCTTCCATGGATTATGTATGAGAATCATATTTGATCTATAAGAAAGACCATGTTGGATATCGGTGTTCAGAACATTGATTTTTAAGGTAAACCTTCCAGTTCGTCTTCCGCTTCTTGATCTATTGTTGATTAAAATTATAGTTCTCATTGAAGGGAAGGGGAAATCTGATTGCTACCAAAAACATGAGTATTTTTAAAAAACATTTCTTATTTTGAGTTGGGTGGTCTTGGAAAACTCCCTTTAGTCTGTTCTAATTATGCTAATATGTGAAAAATTATGATTGCATCGACATGCCACATGCACAACCTAAATAATTTGAATTATCCCTTCTTTATAAAATCCTCTTGTTGATCCCTCCCAAGGATCCCTTTTTCCTCTCTTATCATTTTGGTTAGGACTTGAATTAACATTTGTGGTGTTCCAACCCCTCATGATTTTATGAGATCCTTTGGAATCAGGGCTTAGTTAAAGATCTTTACATTGCATGTGAAATATGGAAAATGGTTTAAGATGATTTTGGTGATTCGTATCTATAGGGGGATTTTAAAATTAGGAATAAATGGTAAAATTAATAAGTGATGGGATGAATTAACTAATATGTCTTGTAATAATATTTTAGACTTGATTGATATATACTATCAGTGATTCATCCTAATACAATAGAATCCACCATTTGATATGAGATTATTAATTTTCCCCTTAGTGTCACATTCCATGGGAAGACATAAGTGGTTATAGAATGTCTTAGCCTGGTTATATGGTTTATTTCCTCTTAAAAACATGTTCCATGGGAAGATGTATGTAGTTATATCAATTTTAGGACTGGTGAGATGGATACTTTTTCCATTGGGGGTGAAATCCATGGGAAAAAGAAATTATTTATATAAATTCTATACCAAGATTGGATATTTGAATCATGATATTGGAAATTCATCCCGATTTAACAGAATCTTCTAGTATTTTGGGGAAATATGTCCTAATGTAGGAGGATCCACCTCATGAAAGAGACACCCCACATGGAGTTGATGATGGTTTGGGTAACATAGGGTGTCATCCTAGAGCCTAAGGGTTTGTGGGTTTATTTTATATATATAATTAATTTATTAAATTAACACCCTTGTTTATCGCTTTATTTCATTCACTATATGCTCAGACTAGACATGTTCAGACACCATTAGTGGTGGAATACTGAGTTATACTCACCCTATTTTGGCCACTATTTGGTACCTTAGAAGATTTCATGGATGCAATTCTGGACAAGGGTAAGGGGCCTTGTGTTGGTTGATTGATTGTGAGATGGGTTGGATCTTTGAGATGATATTGACATGGAGCTAAGGAACTGGTTTTTAGAGTATTTTATTGAATATGTTATTATTTTATTTATATAACATTAAGCACATCATTTGTATACCTTCAACTTTTAATTTCATTGTTTTAATTATAATTTGGATTGTTTGGTTTGGCCTTTATATATTTTTTGGTTTCCTATCTGATAATTTATATTGTTTCCACTATTTTTGTTACTCTATTATTATTTACACTATTGTTTCAACTCTATACCAGGTGGTATAGTATCCCCATTATATTTATTACACCCTCACTACTATTCGACAACCTCAGGCATACAAGGAGGTATATCTGAGGTCACATAACCCACCCAACTCGATCACTAGTGGGATAAATGGGTCAGGGTGTTACAAAGTGGTATCAAAGTATAGTTTCTTTTATATTTCATTAGTATTTTGGAAATGTGGAATGGAGAATAGGATATGTAGAGTCTTGGTAATGAGATCATCCATGCGTGTATCTAACCCATGTGTGGGGAAAAATATGAGTTCTTAGGGAATGGATTATTGTTCACGTTGTTCGCCTGTTACAATTGATGTCATTTCACCTTGGGCAATTCACTTATTGTGTGATGTTACTATTATTGATATTTTCTATCATGTCCCACTATGGTATGAGATGAGTATTTGTTCATCATTATAGGTACATAGGGATTAATAATGACATGCATTGTTCACAATAGGTACATATTCATTGCATGTGATATATATGGATATGTGAACTACGAAATGAAATCCCTATGATATATTATAAAAATAAATAAATAAAACTACTATATAATTCCCAATCACTAGTTAATGAGTTTTTTAAGGGACCTTGAGTCAATTGTTCTCTATCATTATCATTTGTGATGTTTATCTTGTTTGTAATATATTTTCTAAGATTTTTTTAAATCATGGTAGAGAAAATGCCTCCTCATCGTCATTTAATTGAGTTTTAGGAGAGTGGAAATCAGCATAATCCTAATTGAGTTTCAGGAGAGTGGAAATCAGCATAATACTAGTGCTTAACCTAGTCTTGTATATATTCCTACCATCCACTTATTATTTCAGGCTATACGCTAATTTATTTTGAAGGAATTTATTCCCAGCATGTCTCTTAGTTAGCTCCGTTGTGCTGTTTTGAGAATGTGAAGGGAATCAATCTCATCCCTCATGGATAAATCCCATTGATTTTAGTCTTTCAAAATTTCCACCTATTTTGGGATCTCAGGCTCTCCATCATCACACCATCCAAAAAAAATCTTATTCCTTAATCCCAGGATGTGTCTCACTCCTTAAAAATTTAGCAAGCTTTTTCTCCATGTCCAGAAAGAAACATCTCCCACACTAACTATCTCTAGAGATTTATCATTTTATAGATACTCCCCATTGAATCTCATGGAAGTGCAGTTATTCATACTTCCTCTATGAGGTGTTCAATGAATCAAAGTTCCAAATTCTATCAACTAACACTCAAGTGAACTATTGTCATTTAGTAGCAAAACACTCCCATCTTTTGACACATGATTCAAGGATCCACTTCCAGAAGTATATCTTCTAGAGTTCACTCTATGCTCATTTCTATATTTTATGAGGTTACCTTTCTTCCCAGAATGCCAACACATAGGACCACTCTCCACCGAACTGCTCCTGCTCCTTATTCTCTTTAATTTTCCTTTATTATGACCCTTCTATAATATGGATCACCCCATTCATTTCACACCATAAACGTGTATAACATATCTAGATCTCTTTCCAATGAATTTCAACATTCAGAATTAAATATCCAATGTCTATAAACACGGGTCATTATTTCTACTCAAGTTACTCATAGTGGTGATCATTGCATTCCAAGATTCAAGGGGTGATGATAGTAACAACAATACCCATTCTAGATCCTTGAAATCCACCTTAACTAACTCCAATTAAATTCTTATCATGTTTAAGTTGTTAATATGATTTACAATAAACTTCTCTTATTACATACTCATGCCGAACGATATCTTTAGTAAGAAATTTTTATTTATCACCATGGGATTCTCAAACATGTTAGCAAAGATCTTTATAAGTTCTGAACTATTGTCACTTACTAAATATTTTAAATTTATTATGATTGAATTAAGTATAATAGTTTGTGTTAAAGTTGTAAATTCATTTCTAAATAATTACTTCAAATTAACTGAGCTTAGGACTTGAAATATACATAAATGTTTGAAGTAAAAATTGGACATGTCCTTTGTATTATATCAAATCCAAATTTTATGGTTTTCATGATTTTTTTTAATATGAGTTGTTTGAAATATTGAAGATAAATTTTTATAGTACTAAACAAAAAACATATTTAAGTGAAAATAACATACATCATTCATTAGTTTTTAAAAGATATTTTAATGAGAACCCCACTATGGAAATCCAAGTGGATGAATTAAAATTTCACAACCTAATGATATAATGAATGAAAAAGGTCTCTCCAAATTCAAGGAAATAAGAAACAATATCAAATTCAAAGAGAGAGGTAAATTCAAATAGATAGTGAAAATATTGAAAAATATAAAGAGCAATGAAACATGACCAATTTTCATGAACTGGCCTAGGCTACCCATAATCCGGGTACCCAAGCTAGCCTGTGATAAGTATCAAAGGGTGTCATATAAGGGATAAATATTTCTAGTAATGTTGTTTTACTAATGGTATGAAAATTGTTCATCTTTGGTGTGTTCAATGGCATCACTTTCAATGGGGTGTTGTTTGAGGCAACATAAATGTGTGATCGACAGTGTTATGATAAGTGTGTAATCTGATATTCTTATGGCTCCTCAATGAGGTGTTGACGTTGTCTCCTAGGGACCAGACTTTTTCAATTTGTCTGGGCATGCTAAGTAAGTGTTAAATGTGATCAATGTACCATCTTTATTATATTATGCATACTTTATGATCAATGGGTAATCTTTATTATATTATGTTTCTATAATCTTACTCTATCGTATATATTAAACTCTTTCTCTATTTAGTAGTAACTATGTGTTTTAATTTTTTTTATTATTGTGTAGGGACATTGTGATATACATGGATAAAAGCTGGATCACATTACCGAGGAACACACCTCAATATGTTAAGGGTTTGAATGATTTTTTAGATTTTGCAATTTCTAATCGATCTGTTGAAGGGATAATAAGACGTCCATGTCCTAGATGTAAATTTAGAACATGGTTGAAGAGAGATTAAGTTTATGAACATTTAATACTGAAGCAATTCCCTAATCAATATTTGTGTTGGATTTGGCATGGAGAATCGAACAATACAGAAAGATTGAGCACTGATGTTAATCCATAGAATGAGGTCCCAAGTTCGTCGACAATGGAAAATGAAATGAAAAACCTCATAAATGATGCATTCGGCACTGCAAGACACCACTATGAGCATCAAAACATATCAGAACAACTAGAAGAGGGTGCTATAAATTGCAATGTGAAAAGTGATGTTTTTGAGACTGTAACACAAGAAGATCAAGATTGTAACATATCATTGGATCCTCTTCTTGATTCTGTGGAGCCAAATGTAAGGGAAAACTTCAGTGAGGAAAATTTGTTTCATGATTTAGTTGACGATGGAAATCAAGATTTGTATAGTGGGTGTTTGAAATATTCGAAGCTTTCATTTCTACTGAAGTTGTACCATATCAAATGTCTATGTGGAATTACAAATAAGGCAATGTACATGTTATTGGAATTGATTCGTGATGCATTTCCTGAAGCAAAAATCCCAGAATCTTTTTATGATATGAAAAAAGTTGTTAACAAGATTGGTCTGAATTATACAAAAATACTTGTGTGTCCCAGTGATTGTATGCTTTATTGGGGAGAGGATTCAAGTATACAGAATTATAAAAAATGTTCTTCTTCTAGATAGCAGTCAAAGGGTGATGTTGGAAGTCTGACTGAACATAATTTCGTGGAGAATAATAAAAGGAACACACCTACAAAAGTTTTTCGTTACTTTCCTTTGAAGCCTCGATTGCAAAGATTATTCATGTCATCAAAAACCACCGAACACATGAAGTGGCATTTTGTAGACAATAACAATGATGGGTTAATGAGACATCCATGAGATTCCCAATCATGGAAGATATTTGATTCATTATATCCAGATTTATCAGCTGATCCTAGGAATGTCTGATTGGGATTGGCTACCGATGGATTCAACCCATTTGGGACTTTGAGTACCAGTTATAGCATTTTTCCAGTTGTTTTGATCCCTTATAATCTACTTCCGTGGATGTGAATGCAACAAACATATTTTATCATTTCGATGATTATTCCTAGAAAAAAATGCCTGGAAATGATATTGATGTATACCTACAGCCTTTGATTGAATAATTGCATGAGTTATGGAGCAACGGTGTTGAGACATTTGATGTTTCTTCTAAAACAATGATCAAAATTCAAGATGCTTTAATGTGGACCATTAGTGACTTCCATGGGCTTGGGAATTTATCTGTTTGGAACACTTATACGGGTTTGTCTTGTCCCATTTGTAACTTCGATTTTGAGCCCAAACAGCTACCTCATAGTAGAAAATGGTGCTTCTTGTGCCATCGAATATTTCCTCATGAATCTCATATATTTCAGCTGAACAAATCAAAATTTAGTAGTTCCATTGATCGTAGACCACCTCCAAAGTTGTTAACTGGTTCTGAAATATTGACACAGCTTGAAAATGTTAAAACAGAATTTGGGAAGGTTCATTATTTGAATGGTAGCAGAAAACGAGTCTAAAGTGCATCATCAACTGAAATCAGAATGCAGCAATGGAAGAAAAAAAGTACATTCTTCAAACTTCCATATTGGGAATTTAATTTGTTGCGCCACAATCTTGATGTGATGCATATTGAGAAGAATGTATGTGATAATTTGATTTTCACATTACTTAATGAGCATGGAAAGTAGAAGGATCATCTCAATGCTCGCAAAGACTTAAAAGTAATGAACATAAAACGTGATCTCTGTCCAGATGAGAATGAAAAGTATGCTCCGACCATTTTTTCAATGAAAAATAGGGATAAAAATACGTTCCTTTGAATTTTAAAGAATGTGAAGGTATCTGATGGGTATTCGAGTAACATCTCGAGGTGTTTTGACTTGAATAATCGTAAGTTATATGGATTGAAAAGTCACGATTCACATATTTTGTTGCAACAGTTACTACCATTGGCATTGCGTACATTATTACCTGAAAAAGTTATTATTGTTGTACTCTAATTCTGCACATTTTTCAGGCAATTATGTGAGAAATATCTACATCCATTTCAGCTTGACAACCTCTAGGAGAGGTTTGTATTTACCCTTTGTGCAATGGAGATGATCTTTCCTCAATCATTTTTTATTGTCAGGATACATTTAACTGTGCATTTTATTGAAGAAGATAAATTAGGAGGCCTCGTTCATTATCGATAGATGTATCCAATTGAGAGGTATTTTATTTATATGTTTCCAGTTAAGTAAACAATTTTTGGCATTTAAATAAATGCATAATATTATTATTTTATTTCATAGATATCTTGGGCATTTGAAAGCAAACGTGAGAAATAAAGCTCAACCAGAAGTCTCTATTGCTGAAGGCTATTTGGCCGAGGAGTGTCTCACCTTTTGTTCCAGATATTTGGATGATATTGAGACAAGATTTAATCGAGTTGGACGTGTTGAAGACACATCAACTCGATCTCAAATGCATCATAAATCAAAAAAAAAATATGTTATTGGCCGATCAGTTGGGAGGACCTCATATGTGACACTAACAAAATTGGAATTATTACAGACACATAGATATGTGTTGCTGAATAGTGAAATTGCATATCCATTTATTGAAGAGTTGAGGATACAAACAAAGAGACTAATGGGAGGTCGAACACGAAATGAGAAAGATATAACGAAAGCTGTGAATAAAGAGCTGGTAGAATGGTTTGCACGATGTGTAAGTTTATAAATATTACAATAAATACAAATATTAGTTTGACACATAAAATTTGTAAATCTATTAAATTATATTTCTTTTTTCAAATCATGAATATTGATACTTGAGCAGGATTGTCAGAAGATTTGAAGTTTCTTGCTAGAGGTCCTATAAAACAAGTTAGAAAGTTCGACGTTTATAATGTGAATGGCTTTAGATTTCGTACAGTCGATCGAGAAGTGGGTTTGAAAACACATAATAATGGTATATTTACATTTTCTGAAGTGGGATACTATGGAAAGCTGCATGATATTATTGAATTAAACTACCATGGGCATTTTTCTATTGTTTTATTCAAATGCAAATGGGTCGATATTATCAGAGGTATTAAAAGAGATTCCTTGAAATTTACTTCTATAAACTTCTCTCACTTGATGGATGTTGGTGATCATGAACTGCATGATCCATATATCTTAGCATCGCAAGAAAAAATGGTTTATTATGTGAATGATGTTATGGATGAAGGGTGGATTTTAGTTACTCGCGTAATACAAAGAGATTTGTATGATATTGCTGATGAAGTAGAAGATTTGACCTCTGCAATTGAATTTCATCAACAACAGGAAGTAGAATTATTTTTCCATCATGATATTGAAAATATTAGTCTAGCAAGGATAAATGAAGTGGATGAAGCAATGGAGTAGGAAACTGACATGATTGAAGGGGTAAATTATTGTATGTACAATTATTTATTCATTCAGCAACCACTTGTTTAATTTCTGTATTCATTCATTATCATTGTTATATATATTTTGTTTGTTAGTAATGGGAATCTATTATCATTTATAAAAAAATTCTGAATAAATTTTTTGAAATATATATTCTGAACTTTATTTTATTTGTTTAAATGACAGGAATGCCAAGGAGGAAGCAATAAACTATTTCATCTAGTTTTGCAACAGATGACAATCCGTCTGTCCCCACGGCATCTGAGGCACCAGCTGCCTACACCCCTACATCATCTCCCCCTGCACCATATCTGACACCATCTGTGGATGTCTCATTAGAGGATGAGTCATCGACTCCCCCTACAGGAGCCTCAGCAGTGGGGCGGCGACACGCCTCTTCCAGTTCATCACGGACATTCTGGAGGGTCACAGTCATAGGTACAAATTTTAATTAAATAAATTTATTGCATTTTGTTTATACTAATTGTTTGCTCATTGCAGATGAAAAAAATGCAACCGTGGAAAAACACATAAAAATTTCAGATGTTTGGAACATGAATGGCGAGAAGATAGTTGTGCCATTTGATTCTTATGGGGTCCAGACAGATGACGTCGCGGGGTTACTTGGCCAGATTATAGGTCAGCTGGCAGCAGAGCCCATTTCCCTGCCTATTTCATATGATGATTGGAGGCATATTCCTCCAAACTTGAAAAATGAAGTTTTTGATTCTCAGATAAAGGTAATTTTATTAATTTATGGTTTAATTGAATGTCATGTTACTAATATGTTCAAAATGAATTTCTGTATACAGATGTTCTTCCACTTTACCATTGCTGATGTGATAGCATGGAAGTAGACATTGAAAAATTTTGGTAAAAAATAGAAAGATTTCAAATGGAGGTTGTGGTGTGATTTCAACGATGCTTAGTTGACAGTGTAGCAAATGTATGAGAATCTACCTAGTGAGGTATCGAAAGAACAGTGTAAAGTTTTTGTTGATAGACATCATGATGAGAAGCAGATGGTATTGAAATATATATTATTATATTATCCTCATTTTACATTTATACATGTATATGAAGAGGAGATGACATTGAATACATTACTGTTAAATTTAATTTTATTTATTTCAGGATCTCTCAAGACAGAATGCATCAAATCGAGCAAAGCAAGTCATCCCGCATACTGTGGGCTCAAAAATCTTTTCTAGAAGTCAAATATCATTGGTAATCTTTTAATTAGTTTAAATATTTATAATAAAATATTATCTATTTAACATATTGAATTTTTGATTTATCTTTGTTTAATGCAGTCACAGAGTTTAGGGCATGAAGCATCCCGAACTGAATTGTGGATGGATGTTCACAAAAAAACAGATGGAAGTTTTGTTAATGATCCTGCCAAAGAAGTTGGGGTATGAAGTCAATTTTTTATTATAATAATTTATTATCAGTTTTTAATGTGTTAATATATATTGATATTTGATTTATAGGTAAAAATTAAAGAAATATGGGATGTCAATCCTGGGCAGTCCTACTCAGTCTCCCAGGATGACCCGGTTGCTAAATTCATTGGGAAGGAGCATCCTGGTAGAGTGTGCGGGATGGGTTTGGGACCCGTACCATCTGAGGTCTTTGGCAGGCCACCAGGGATTCCAGCTGCATCTACTCCTGGTTATAGTCATTTCATACCTGAAGATGCTCCGAGGGATATGTATTCTCTATGAGCCACAGTTCAAGACCAGGGGGCTCAGATATCTGCTATGTAGAAAGCGTTGACTAATATATATCAACAGATGAGAAGATATGCCCCCGGTGGTGGTGCATCGAGTAGTGGTGAGCAGGTAAATCATAAAAAATCAAAATCATTTAGTTTGAAAACTTTTATTGGTTTTAAGTTTAATTATAAATATGCAATAATATTTAATTTTCAATATAATGTTCTTATAGGTGGCATCAGGTAGTGGAGATGGAGGTGGAGAGGGTGACGATGCATCATCGGACCATGAGTAGTAGTATTGTTGATGTGTTGAACAAATATGAGAACGGTTGGTTTGTATATGTAACATGTATGGAAAATAGTTCCCACCAAACATTTCCATGTCCTAACATTTTCTTTATTTCTCATGTTTCCTTCTATGTATTTTTTTGATTTATGATGTTTTATTTTATGTCTTGATTTCTCGAGTGTGGTGTACATCATTCCATTTAGCCCTATGTTTGAATTGGTAGTCAAGATTTTGGATGACTAAAGAGTGATCCTTTTGTTATTTTATTCTGGTTATAAAAATTGGAACCTAGTAGGAAGTATAGAGACCAAACATAAGAGGGTGATGGGAATGTGTTTTAGCCTAATCATGTGGTACAAATCATATACTCACCAATAAAATTAGTTGGAAACAAAAATGGTGAACCTAACATGGAACCTTAAACAAAATGCATGTGTCACCCACTTGTTAGGCTCTTTTTTCTCTCTCAAAATATGAAATGTGGACAAACAGGGATCCGATACAATTGATTATACATGTGTTTATTTATTGATATGTTGATTTCATGGGGATTTCTTGTAAATGTTTCTCATAAGTATTCTGGCACTTTCAACTAGAACCCCCTTTGATCCAAATGACATTTTACTACTTTAAGAACACATATGCTTCGACTACTGCACAAGTTGGATCCTCATTTAAAACTAGGGCTCTATTATCAACCTTGCACCCTCAACATTGGGTCTCAAATTCACTGGTTTAGGAGTCACACCTAAATGGTACCTTTCCATCTTCATAGGAAGCAAAAAATCCATTCATATCAAAAATCCCTACTAGATATCTACTCGACAATGACTAGTGGAACATAATTTGTTGTAAATAGTTTCCATCTCAAACCATTTCATGGTCATATCCATGGAAGTAAATAACATGTTCCTCCCTTATCTAGGGAGGTTGATCAAGTGGTCACCGATGGACTCATCTAGATAGCATAAGGGACCCTCCAAAGGGATCCTTCTAGCATTCACCATCACCAATGCTACAAAGCAATAAAACCCTTATATGATGTGTGTGTTTACCTCGGAAGTCTGACCTAAGTCTCCCAAACCTAGGTAGTCAGGAAAACCCACTGAGGGTAGTGAACAATCAACCAATAACATAGCCCTACATCTATACCCTCCAAAGAATCCCACTAACTAAATATGGTGGCAAACTATGAGAAAGAGGACACATTTTCCCACATTTACTAAGTTTTTCGGTATAATATGGTATTATTCAAAGAAATCACCAAGAATATTTTGGTAAAAAATATAGGTAATACCCATATCATTTCCCACTGACCTGATTAACATCGGTATGTACCTATATGAAATGGAGTAAAAGATCAGGCCCATATACATTCTCCAACAATAGAATAAGAAAATATGCATGTGCTGGTCACTGAAGTCACCTAGAATATTCTAAAAATGGTTAAAGGGAAGACACAAAACTATTCTAACATAATTTGGGTGACTCATTAACACAATATGAGGAGATTTAGAGAAGATACACATATTTTCTCCCATTCAAGAGGGCCATGGGCCAAATCCCATGTTATATGGACATCCAGATCGGGACTATACCCCCGTTCCAACTAAAGGTCATCGGTCTACCCTGGTGGTCACTACAGGGTATGAACATATCCCAACCGAAATTCCATAGACCTATCATAAAATTATCACAGTGACATGAGAGATAATCAAACAATATTAAGTATATGTAAGACGATATCCATAGAAAGCAGCCTCTATCACCCACAAGAGAGCATCCAAAAAGAAGCAACACCAAAGGTGATTGGAAAATGAATATCTTGTCTATTATCTTGATCTACTTCATATTGGTGTTCTTTAACCCTCATATGTTTATCTATGGATGATCAGGATCCTACTCCTTTGCTACCAAATTACAAAAATAGTAGTTTCATTTTAGAAGGTCCTCTTATCTACTTTGCTTCCAGTATATATGAAGGTCCTCTTGTCTCCTGTTTCATTATGTTGGGGATACCAAGTTAGAAATAACATTTTATTTGTTTGTATGATGTCTCCTGTTCCATTTTCTGGTTTGATTTGTTTTTCAGGGCAGTGGGGCAGTAGAAGCAAAATTACAAAAAAAAATTCTAGTCAGAATTTCACGGCGGTTTTAACTGCCGCTAATGCTTTACTGGTCAGCATTTCGCGGCAGTTATAACTGCCACTAATGCTTTACTGATAAACCATTAGCGGTCGTTAAAACCACCACAAAATGTAATTGGTTAATATTTAGTAGCGGATTTTACCGCCGCGACAGAGACGCATCAAACGCCTGAATATCGCGGTAGTTAAAACCGCCACGAATAAAAAAAATATATATGGCACTCGTCAAACCATCGCTAAAGTCACGAAAACCGCCGCGAAATGATGCATCTATGATGCTTCCCTTAAACTTCTGCGAAATGGAAAAAACTGCCGCTAATAGATTTCTGATGCCCATTTTAGCGGTGGTTTCTGTAAACCGCCACCAAACCATATAGCGGCGGTTTAAACCACCACTATATGAAAAAAACTGCCACTAATATCCAGTTTTGTTGTAGTGAATCCACTCTCGTTGCTCCTTGTTTGTGTCTACTTGGATCAATCTTCCATTCATCCTTTTAACATCATCAGTAGAAGCACATATGGTTAACACCTTATCTACCAACTCTTCCTAATATTGTAATAGTATCTCCCATAGTGATTCCCTAAGCTCAGCCTCTCCTTCCAGATCACCAGGCATCCCCTATGAACCCTCCTTTGTAGAAGAAAACTGAACAAATTGACTCTCGCTCCCCTCACTCATTTTCCTCTCCTCCCTTCCCGAGACTAAATCCACTGAGTCCCTCTCCTGCACCTCCGCACCCTATACACCCACCATACCAGGAACTGAGTAAACACTGGAAACCAACTCCACTGGTTTCTCTATTGGCATAGCATGTAGGGTATTAAAGGACCTAATTTCCCTCTCTGTGTTTTTAGCTTTGACGGCACACCTCATTGTCACTATATTTGGTAAATTTGTGGAGTCCTTGCGAGGCTTAGAATGCTTAACCTTATTAACTGGGTAATTTTCTGAGAGAAGAAGCTCTCCTTCCGTTTCTTAGTCCCATAACCACCGCTTTCATACACCTGGAGGACCTTCTCATCATCCAACCATGACTACGAAACCAATGCTTTCCCACTCGATTCAGAATCCTCATTTGACCTTTTACCATTAGAATTCCTTTTTCAGTTTGGAATCATTATTTTCCACCATCCAAGATCAACATTATCCTTCTCTTCCCTGACTAGAGGTTGAAAGGGGTTCCTAATATGTGAGGACTGTATGGGATCTTGCTAACCCGGAGACCATTGAAGAGGAAGGATCGGGAGCATGATAGAAATAGCTTGAAGCGGGGAAAACTTTCCTCCCACTCCCCCAACGTTAACCACCTCTGTAAAGGAGGGAGAGATCCTAGGAGGTGACTATCCCAGGGGTTCATGGACCTGACAAGATGAACTAAGGATCAATAAGTCCCGATTTAGACTTGTAAAGATTTTAGCCACCTTCAGCATCGCAGGCACCAATTCCAAACTCTTAAGACAAGGATAATCATTGGAGATGTTTTTTCTTTCAATGGGAGGGACATTAGAGAGAACATCATTCGGCAATACCCCTCCCTGTACGTTCTTATTCCCTCACCATAATGAAGAAGATGAGTGCCCCAAATACTTACCAGAGTTGCAGAAGTGCATCCAGGACTCAAAGATTACCAGCTACTTATATCTGAATTCCTCCCCAACCAATATCCATACCCACTTGATAGGAGTTAAAGAGACATCGACTTCAACACAAACCCAAGGGTAAATAAGGTTGAAAATGGAAAAAGTTCTTGAGTCCGAGCAAAGGTACCGACCCACCAGATTTCCCAACCTACGCATTATAGACAGATTCTGAAAAGGTAATGGTAGCTTTGGAAATCTTACCCACAATTCTGGTGATGGAGCATCCCGATTCATGTGAAGATCATAGGACCATCTAATAAGGAATGATCGGCAGCCGTTGTAGGTTCGCTGAGCACTTGACCATGCAGTGATTAAATCTTCCAAAGATGAGAAGCAAACCATGATGTGTCACCTATCCTATAGGCCAACCATCACTCGCTCCTTGAGGTCCCATGAAGAGAACATGAAACGGTCGAAGGTGTTTTCCAAAGGTCATCACGATGCGAAACAAGCCACCAAAGTTGGATTATATAGATCTGAGGCCTCTGTAAATTCTGATGTTGATAGCGCGATTTGGGGGAAGTTGTCACGGAGATCCGCAACTTTAGGGCTAAGAGAGATTCCGGGAAAGGGAGGGAAGAAATCAGAGTTGGAAAAAGGAAGAAAGGTTTGGAAGAGAGGAAATCCCTCCCCCTATGGCGGGGAAACGATGGGGATGGAGGCCATCATCGCCGCCTAGGTCATCGCGGAATCGAGAGAACCTTTTTTCTCAATACTCACATTGACCCTAAGTTTTTAATGTATAAAAATAATAATTTTTTCATGACTAATATTATATAGATTATGGAACCATAATCTATTTGATCATGGTCAACCTTCCAAAGTTGTTTTTGGAATATGAACCGAACATCCCCAAAACATTTAACCTAAACTTAACTAGTTTAGTAATTAAATAATTTGTGGTAATAAATGAAATAAAAAGAATAATGATAATGGAATAAAAATTAAAAAGGTTCCAATCCAAGTATAAATATAATATAATTTTATTATTCATGGGTTATAGATCGTATGAATCTAGATGAGACTTAATTTAAGGGATTTATTTTCTCAATTTCCTTTCATTGAGACTAATGACATGTTCACAATATGCTTTATTTTTTGAGGTTTATATACTTATATATGGATATTTTTATAAATAATTTACTGAAATTAACTTTTTTTATAAAACATTTTCAAGATATCTCATTCAATGAACATTTGATTCAAAATTAACTAAAGTGGAAAGAGGATTTCTTTTTAAAAATATTATTTTAAATTTTTAAATTAAAATGTATGTATTCAATATTAAGGTTCCTTTAAATGTTTCAATAATGTTCTTATTTTTGCTTAAAAGGTTTCTAAATTTCATTTCCAGCCATTTTTTATTTTATTTATAAATTATTAAAAAATAATCTTGTTAATATTTACCGTACATGTCACTGTTGACTCTTTTTACCAAAGTGATAAAAATGTTTTTTTAACATATACGGAATGATCCAAAATTCACATTGTCATAACCATTATTCTTTAATAATAATCCTATAACAATTTTCATATTTTTTCAAATAAAATTTTATTTCATGTTCTTCTATTATTTTTTTAATAGTTTTAAAGGAAAAAATATTTTTTATCCTTATTTTTATGTACATCCCAAAAGTGATTCTACGTATAGGTTAACTGAATTTTTTTAATAGGTTTCATGATGTAAATATAATATTTTATGTGTATTTTAAAGATATGGTTCTTGGTAATTTTATATGATGAAAGGTGATCCTAGTATAGCTATGAAGATGGTTGGGCTCAATATAGATCTCCAATACATTGGGTAAAGTGATTGAGTTAATGGTAATTAATTTACTCTTAAAATATATATTGGAATTAAACATGATGGTTATTAATTTGCAAGGTTTATTATAAGGATAATTTCCCAAGGTACCTACATGATTTTTCTATGATTGAAAATTATTTTTCATATAATTATTTCCATTGATTAAGGTATGTCAATGACTCTGTGTTTAAAGGAATGTGTATTACCATTTTAGGTGACAAAGTAATGTTTTTCAAGAAAATGTTTTCATGAGTGATCGTGTTTTTAAAGAAACCCTCATGATTATGATTTTACTTTTATTATTTATTACAAAATTTTTTCTAAAACTTTTGGGAAAAGAAGTTGATTTCTGGTAAAGTAAATGATTATATTAACTCAAAGTTTATTACAAAAAAGGAAAACTTTATTATGGGAATTCATGAATTTTCAAATTGACTAATAGGTTTCTTTTATTTTTGTATCACTTACTAAGATTTTTTTGTTCATCCTAAGTTTTCAAATGTTTTTCACATGGCCTTATAATGAGTAAGAACTATAGCAAGGACTATCTTTCCACAACAAGGATTCTTCATAAAATAAGTGAACATGTTTTGAATGAAATAGGAGTTTAAATTTAAGGGTCCAATTTTTAAGGAGAAAAAGATATTGAGTGTAAGTGGACACTTTTCATTGTGAAGGTATATTACAAAATATGTTTTCCTAATTCTTTAAAAAATCTAAGACTAAAAGATCATGGGAATATAATAAAATTCAATCCTTTCTCTTAAACTTATAATTATGGGTTGATTAAGGTATGGGTTATTATAATTAGTATCGGAGAAATATTTAGATAACTTTATAGGTTATAAAGTTATCAAGTATGGATAATTTATGAGTTTTAGATACCATAATGGGTTAATAATTGTAAGGTTGATCATAAGTTTAAAGGCATAAATACCCCTTTTGAGGTTTTATGTGATGGGAATACTTTAGGAGACATTTGTTGGGATTTAATATATGTTTTAGTTATATGTAACCTTTAAGATAAACATGTGTTTTAGTGAAAAGGAATTTGACGATGAATGCTCTTGTATTTTTTGGGGTATTGATAAAATTTAGGGTTAAGATTATTTTTGATGTTGAGATAATTATGGTTAATTAGGATAAAGGGACACTTCTTTTTGGGTACATATGTTTTATCATATAGATTACCATAGGATTGAAAATTGATTTGGAGACTATGTGATTAATGTTATTTTTGGATAGTTTTACTATTTTAAAAACATTAAATGATTTAGGTAAATGATATTTTAGGAATAAATATCAGTTTAATTAATGGAAACATATTTTATTTTTTTAATGTGTAAAATATTATAATATTTTAGAGATTATATGATTAGAGTATATAAATTTTTGTTATGTGACTTTATGAGTGGTTGATTTTGTTTATAAATAAATTTTAAGTTAATATCAGAAGAATATATTTCCAAATATTTCTGATTTTTAGGTTTTGAATTTGGTCTGGTATATTTTGAAGATCTTTAAGTCTAGTTACTAATTGAATGTTTAAAGTTGAAATTAGGGTATTATTGATGAGGATTTTGGGATTAATGTATTATTTATTTATATAAATGTTTATTCATATAGTATATTATCTTATCTTTTTCTAAACTTTTTTTTTAATTAATGGATATAAACATGAGAAAAACCTTTTCATCCTTTTTTAGATCTTCTAGTCAGTAGAAAGTTATTTTTTGTTATTTTGGAATGAAAAATTCATCATTTATTAATTAGAATATGGCATAAAGTAGAGGTAGAAAACTGATTGAAACAAAACCAAAGAATGAAATAGTGATTATGCATGTTAAGAGATCAAATAAGTATATCTTCTTGTGTTTTCTATCTTAATGGTAAAATAATCCCACAAACTCTATATAAAGGATCATGAAATTAAAAATGTTTTCCTTTTAAAATAATTTCTGGTAAAATGATGGTCAGTTCTATATTTGGGGAAAATGAAATTTTAAATCAAAGATTTTTCCTTTATGAACTTATTTTTATAAAAATTATAACATTGTTGAGAATAATTTTCATCCTATTTAGTAATTATTTCTCTTCCTTGTCCGTATTTTCACTTCCCACCAATGCTCTCCTTATTTGGGAACCTAATTATGTGTTATTCTAATTGTCTTTCATATTTCCTTTTTCCTATTTTCAAAAGGATGTTTTATTATCCCTTTTTACAATGTGGGATTTCAACAATGGTATTTTAAATATTAAAAATGTGTCTCCTTTCATGATTGTATTTTTTATCTTTTACTCCAAGAAATTAATTCTAAAAATATTTTAAACTTTTTTTATTTGACACAAGATAAGATTTCAAGGATGACATTTCATTAAGGGGGTAGAATTTAAAACCTCAAAATTTAAGAATTTGTTTCATTTAAATAATATTATGTTCAATAACATGTTTTTCATGCAACACTGGTCTTAAATAAACCATGATATACTATAGAAATATTATTATTTAAATATGACTATTATAATGTCATAGTTAGATTGGTGGGTATGAATGGGAGTAATTATATTATAAAATATATATAAATTTCACTATGAAAAAATAAATGATAAATTATATATTTATTATCAATTGGATATAAATGAAGATAAAATATTTTAAAGGAAAAAAGAGATATTTTTCATAAAACTATTTTCATGTGTGCAACAAATTTTTATCTAAATAGATTAAATTAATAAATATTGATAAATTATTTTAATGAAATTTTTATATTATATATCCAATAAAATTAATTAATATTTATTTAATTGAGATTATTAGGTAAGGAATGTGAATAAAGTCATTTTATGCTTCAAAAACCTTTTTTTTCGAAAATAGTTTTTATTTCATTTTGTGCATGAATATAAAAATTAATTTATACCATTTTTATAAATTATAACTTATAAAATATATAAAAAATTATAACATTATAAAAAATATATAATAAGGTGTCTTTTTCGGATTTTTTTTCAAAAGATTGATTTCTGGGTGAACAATGAAAAATACAAATTTTTATAAAAATTAGAATTTATTTTAAAGTATTTATAAAGTACCATTATATTATGGAGTATTTTTAATGTAAAATGATACCTATTTTATTAAAAATGATATAATTAATTCATTGGGAATAAATATTATACATGATTTTGGTATAAAAACATTTTTTTTCTTAAAATGGGTATTTTTCTAAACAAACGTTGTGTTTTACGTACTTATAGTAAAATTAATCTTTAAAATTAATGGAAATTAAATATTAAAAAAATTATTCCATATTTGAATCATAATTTTCATATTATTTAATAGGTTTAATTTTATTTTTTATTTATAATGAATAGTAATCACAAACAAAGTTTATCACCCCAGTAAAGGGTAAAATGGGTTAAATGAGGTTAAAACTATGGGATAAGGTCAAAAAATCCATCTGAAACTTTACTTTATTTACTTTTATGTGTTTATTTCTACCATAAAAATCCTAAATTTTAATATATTTCATTTTTGTGTCACTTAACTTTGATTATAACCTTTATTTTATTTTAAATTAAGAGTAATTAAAAAGTATAACTCTCTCACTTATTGTGTTTTCATGATAAGGATTTAGATAAAAATAATATATAAATGAATATAGATGATAAAAATTATTAATAATAAAACATATTAATTATATTAATTTATTTTTAACTTTTAGTGATGGTAAAATTATATTGAACGCTTACATAGCACTTACGCAATGCTTGTTCAAGTTGTAGGAAAGTAAACTAATTATTTTAAAAATATTAAAAGTAATATTTTTTGTAAGAATTATATTAGTAAATAAATTTTTTGGATAATTATAGTGTATAATTTATAGTTAAATAGTTTATATTATAATTTTATTATGTTCTTGATATGTTTAAAGTCAAATTGTTTGAATAATCCCAAAAATGAAATAGTATTCAATGTTTAAAATTTATTTTCAATCATTATAAAATAATAAAAATTCTATATTAACTCAAATGGATGGTAATTTTTCTATAATATCATTAATTTATCATGTATATTCCACTTTTCATTTTTAAAATTACTTTCATGACCCTTAAATATTGAAAAATTTGTCACAACGGTTAAAGTTTAAATAGGGTTAATGAGGGGGTTATACCAAAAGATAAGGTTTAAAGGCACACTTAAAATTCTCTAAATTTTATTGGATGGGTTTATTTTTACTTTATACTCCTTATATTATAAGATATGGAACTTTTGATCCATTTTAAATTTTTTAGATACATATTATATATTAATATTTAATATATTCATATGATTTCTACCTACCACACTTATAAAATTCCACCTCATATCCTCTAATACTCACTAAAATACCAACATAGAAAGAGGTTTCTCAAAGAAGACGTATATCTCTTAACCGAATGTTTTCATGTTTATTTATTATTCCACATCCTTTAAATATTATAAAACCATGACCATATTATAACATCAGTATATTACATATAATAAAATTTTATTCTATTCATTACATAATCATTTTCATTTTTTTCATTTTAAAAGAAATTAAAACATTACTTGTGTGTGTGTGTAGACTACCACCTCCACGAAGTAATATGTTTCATTTTTCATTAGTGACTCATATGGATGTTTAAAATGATGGATAAAATAAATATATATATTTATATTGAAGTGCCCAGATCAGTGTGAATCACTGAGAGGGGGAGGGGGTGAATCAGTGATCCTTTAAATTTTTTTACTAATTGATTCTTTATCAATTAAACCTCTATGGCTTGTTAAGGCCTAGATCCACTCTTCTTGTATCTCTCAACCTTTCCCGAATGATGCAGTAATGAAAAGGCACAGGACACAAGGACTTACAAGGTTCGGCACCAAAGGCCTACGTCCTTGACATGTTGGTTATACGCCCCAACATGGTTTCTTCCATTATAATATGTTAGTATTACAATGGTCGATACAGAGTCCCACTGTATCACTCCTGAGTCCCACAGGAGGGTCTTTATACTACGTCTCACAGTGTTACCAGAGTCCCACTGGCCTGCTCCAGAATCCCACTGAAGACTTCTTCCGCCCTGAGTCTCACAGGGGGCTTCTCCTGGCTCCTCGAATCACACGAGTAGCTCTTCTTCACTTTAAGCTTCTTCAAGTATCCTCAGAAGTCTGGGATAAAGACTGCTGGCCTTGCTCTGTACCTCTGATCACTTGAGTTGATCAGGTCTTCTTGTCTCGCTCAGGCTTTATCACCTTCTTCTAAGGATGACCTGGCTTCTCTCCGGCTACTAAATACTCAGACAACCGATATCTTTAACTTCAGTCTGGTCCAGTCTCACATCAGAACAACTTCATGCACTGAGTGCATGGCATCTCTTCTTCCTCATGCACTGACTGCATGGCTTCTTAAAAATCTTCAAGAACTTCCGGTCTTGGTCAACTCATATGCACACAACCAGATTTTATCTTGTTCACGTGTGCACGTTCATGCATGCAAGCATGCACTCCCCTTCTTCTCTTCTTGGTGCAGTAAACCCTCAAAGGGTGTAATTCTTTTTAGCACACACCTTCTCACTTCCTTCACACACTTAATTCCTTTTGATCACACACATAAATGTGTGTTATACTTTGAGTGAGTATCTTCCACTTCTTCTAAGTGTATACACTTCACTTAGTGCACACACTAGGTTAGGCCTTTTTATTCCTTTGCACACACACCACTAAGGTAAGTCTTTAGCCTTCCTCCTTCACTTTGCACACACACAAAATGTGTGGTCTTCACTTGGTGCACACACATAGGCTTCGGCCTTGTTCCTCTTCTTGTTTTTCACACACACAAAATATGTTCTTTTATTTGTTCTTCAAAGTGTGCACCCACAAGGCTACGGCCTTCCTCCTTTTCTTACACACCCCAAAGGCTACGGCCTCTTCTTCAAATGCACACACAAAGTGTGTTCTTCAATTTGGCACAACCAAGGTATGGCCTCGGCCTTCTTGTTCACTTTGCACCCACAAATGGTGTATGTCTTTCACTTGATGTGGCTTTCCTCCTCACTTAGCACACAACCCGTAGGTATGTAATGCACTTCATCTTCATGTTGCACTAAGCACACACACTGCCCAGGGTGTTCTTAATTTTGGATCGCACAAGGTGCTTGAATACAAGCCTCGGCCTTCCTGCCTTCAACAGCCGTGCAAGTCCTCTGGCAGCCGTGGGCGCGCAGGGTGTCAAGGACACCAACTGCCGCGCAAGTGCGGGCTTCAACTGTGGGCGCGCACGGTGCTGCGGCCACAGGGTCTTCCTGCCGCGCAAGGGGAAGGCGCGCAGGGGACTTCCCTTCACCTCTTTCACACAAGGGATGCGCGAAAGGAACCTAACGGAGCTAGAAGAGCTACGGGCTTTTATGCCGCGCAGGGGGTGTTGCGCGGAGCTATTCTTCGTGAGGCAAAGAAGGTCTCACGGGACTTCGGTTCTTCAAAAATTAGCAAAGCTTCAGCAAAAGGCTCTGAGCTTCGGCATCTCTTTTTATAGGCAGAGACGTCTCGGATCATCCGCGTGCGATAAATCTTTGATCTCCCGAAGATTTCGGATCTTCAAGATTCTTTGAAATCTTCTTTTTCTCCTCTGTTCACGCGGGTTCTTTTCCTTCATTATTTTCCTCTTCATGCATGTGCATGGAAACGTACGCATGCCTCTGTTTATCCCGATTCATGCAAAGCATAAACTCCACGTGGCCTTGCACCTTCGGTTTGCTTCGGCCTCATGCAAATTTCTTCTCCCGTTGCATACATGTGTATTTTTAAGCATGAATGGATTCCTCATGGACAGACGAGCACAATGGAACCTTCAGCTCCTTCAAAGGTGGTCGGGAGCTCGAAATCCGGTGGTCGGATGGCCTCTGGTTCAGGCGACGTCGCGGGTGGCCTTCGGCTGAGCTCGAGGAAGGAGACGCCTCGGAGCCGTCGGATGCGGAGTTGAGAAGACATCGGACGGCCGCGATCAGAAGATCTCGCGCGGGATCGATCGTGCGGTCGAGATCTGGCACGCGATCGATCGAGCGGCCAGGATTCGCTCCCGGTAAAAAATGTGCGTCCCACATCGAAACGGCGCGCGGTTTTTCCACGGTTTATCACCCAGCTCCTGCCGCAACCCCTCGATTGAACTTCCAACCTCCACGGTGCCACCCCGCACCGTGTTCTTTCTGCGGGCGCTCTCCCCACGCCCCTGCTGCGGCAGGCCTGATCCCCTGCGTAGCCCTGCCGCCCTGTGCTTGCACCATGGGTTCCCCCATGGGCGTGGCGCCTAGTGCCCACATGAGCCGTGGGGTTGAACTCATGGGCTGGCCTTGGCTGGCCTAATTTTTGGCAAAGGGACAGAATGTTACTTTGTCAAAATAACAAAGTACTCCATATGAAAAATGCCAATTCTAAATGCCAAGACATTCTTCTTCTACATTTTTCTTCTTCTTCTTAAGAATTCCTCCATTCATCCTCAACATTTATTTATCACTTAGGAATGGAAATTCTTGAAGGTTCTTCATCAACTGAGCTCCTGAATCATTTATAATCTTCAATGTTCTTCATTGATCTAATTAGAGATCAATTGGAACTTCTTCAATTCACATGCACTAAGTGATAATCGAACTCCGGAATCATTTATAATCTTCAATGTTCTTCATTGATCCAATCAGAGATCAAGTTGGATCAAATTCTCCAAATTCACATACACTAGGAGATAGTGCATGGACATCTTTAATCCACTTCATCCACTCAGTAGTTGTGGATGGATCATTTTCATCTCCTCATGCATTGTCAATACAATGCATGGTCTTCAAACATTGTTGTAACATTGTATCCAGTTGATACAAGTTCTTTGAACTTAAAGATCAGCTCAACAATCGTCAGATGTAATGATGATGCTCCATCATCATCCATTCTCCAAGTGGTGTAACTTAGTATCATCTTGATACAAGTATTGAAACATTAAGATCAGTTCTTCAATCGTCTGATATCCATATATAATGTTTCAACCACAACATCCTATGTCTCTTAGTGAATCTCCTAAGTGACATGCATCTTAGTACCATGGCGATTCTCCTTTCCTCACCAACACCATCAAATCCTTTGTCATTCACATCTTGACATTCCTTGACATCCATTCATCTTATGACAACATCATGCCTCATTGACAACAAATGCAACAAAGTGCACTTCAATCTCCCCCTTTGTATTTGTTGTCAATACACTTCTTCAGCACATATGAATGGGTCAATATGTGTGCCAATATTTTCTCCCCCTTATTGGAAATCAAATGCAAAGGTGTGGTGTGGTTCTCTTCAAAATATTTCTTCCTCCCTTTAAATAGAATCTTCTTGAAAATCACTAAGAGAGGGATGATGTCACATGTTCTCTTTAGCAAAGAACCTTTAGTAAATCATCTCTAAGTCTACTTGGGCTAACCCGGTGTAGAAAACAAGAGTGATGTAACCAATGAACTCAATGCTATCCATCATTCACTGTACATGTGAGATCATGCTTCAGGGGTTTGAAATTTTTCAGATATAACAATGAATTGCTAAATCCTGCACATACTTCACAAAACTCATTAGAAAGTTCAGTGCAATGATAAAGATCCCCCTTTCATCCATTTGACTTCAATCAATACTCCCCCTTAATTGTCATGATGAATACAATTAAGAAACAAGGGATGAAATTATGATTGGAATACCTTCAGCTTTTTTCAAGATGGTATTAAATCTCAGAATCCCATCTTCTACAGATTGGCTCCCCCTCAAGGGGTGCACTCCATTCTTTCCAAAACCATCCTCCATCTGAGAATGATCATCATCTTCAATTCCCTGCAATGTTAGCACATGTAAATACAAGTGATTAGGGAATAAGATGGAACCTCCTTGGTTCATCAATGTGAACAACAAGGTTGAGAAGATTCTCTCAACCGAGATGTCCCATTTTCACCATTCTTCACACTTGCACATTTGATGTTCAATGATGTTTGTGCTTGTGTGGATCTCAACACCTCTTTAACTTTTTTGTGTGTGACACCTCTATTTCTAGGTGCCTTCTGAGCACTAGAGTCTCCTGGTGCAATCTTCATTCTTTTAAAGAATCCCTTCTGAGCTGGAATGAATATCATGCATTTATCACTAGTATGTCCAGCTTGATTGCACCTCACACACAGAACTTGATCTTCATGTGAAATCTTTTTCTTTCCTTTTGCCTTAGCAATTGCCAGAACTTCATCTTCAGCTCTTTGCAGATCTTTGGCAAGTTGCAACTGATTTGGCCATATGACTAGTAAGTCACTTGGAAGTGTGGCCTCAGTTCTGGATATTCCACTTGGTTCCTTCGATGCTTTCAAGCTACCTTTCTTAGGCAACTTGTTTTCAATCAATCCCTTCTGCTTCTTCTGGATTGATTGTCTTTTTGAGTCCAGTCTGCTTCTATTCAGTTCCATGGCTTGTTCACAAAGATCCATGGTGTGTCCTTTCTTTCCACAGTAGAAGCATGTTTTCTGGGTGGTCCTTCTGGATGCATCACCCTTCTTGGATTTCAAATCCAAGGACTTCACTTCCTTTGACAAAATCTTATTGGGAGCTTTTTCAGCTTTCTTCTACTTGCTTCCCAAGGATTCTTTCTGAGCCAGGTTCTGTGATCTTTTCTTCTTTTGAGCTCTGGATACAGTTGGAGATTGACATGTATCTTTTTGACCACTTTTTCAATCATCCCAGATGTTGTCAAGTAATCCAAATCTATTTGCAGTAAACAGATGTCTCTGGACCTGTGGATGCTGCTTCTTTTCTTCTGGCTTGCTCCCCCTAGGCATGGGCTTCCTCTGTGCTTTGGCATTCAGTGGATTGTACCAACAATCCTTTGCACAATGCCCATACTTGTTACAACACCAACATTGACCCACAAATCTTGACTTTTTGATTCCTTCTGATTGTAGGGTACTTGTTTTGAATTGTTGTTGTGCTTCAGGAGAGCTTTCTTTCTTCATTGTCTTCATCCATACTTGTTTGGAATTATTCTTCCATCCTGCACTTTTTGTGGAAACACAATTAGAAGCATTAGTACAAGATGGGATGGATGGTACCTTCCTTTTAGAAGATGTTTCCCTTTTATTAGAGGATGTCCTTCTTTTGGAATCATCCTTCTCAATGCATACTTGAGTAGCAACATTTCTCCTTTCAGCTGACTGGGAGGCTTTGGCTTTGGGTGATTGCTGATTGTTCAATATCACCTCTAGTTCTAAGCATTTCATATTGAGGGAGTTCTTCTCATCCTCAATAGTTCTTAGCCTTCCTTCCCATTTCTCTTCCAGCTGATTTATCTGGTCTTCATGCACCTTATTCATTTCAAGTAATGAGTTGTCAAGCTCCTTCACCCTTTTTACTTTGTCTTCAAGTTGAGCATCTTTAACAACCATTGATACTCTATGCAACTTCTCCAGTGCATGAAACACATCTTTGATTATTATCATAAAGATTTCTTTCTCAGAAGAGCTTCTTTGCAATTCTTCAGTAGTGTCTTCATATCTTTCATTGCAAAGCGATACTGTTTCATCTTTAGCCTTCACCAGCTTTCTGAGAGTGTTGGTTATGCCAACCCTTTTAGCCAATTGGACTTCCAGAGAATTGGCTTCATCTTCTAGCTGTAATTTTTCTTCTTGAAGATCAAGGATGCATGTAGCTATACACATTGTCACTTCCTTGGGGACTGTCTTCTGAAGATATTTGATTGCATTTAGAAGATCATTGTGCCTTCCATCTTCATCACAGCTAGAGCAGGCTTCATCAGAAGAATGATAAAAGGAATTGTCATTTGATGTGACTTTCACATTTCTTTCCATAGAAGTATTTTCTCTGATTGCAACAACCTTATTCTTCATCTTCTTTGCCTATTTCTTCATTCTGTTTTTCAGAGTCTTGGCAGATATCTCCATTTGAGGCTGTTCTTTCATTTCCTCAAATCTGCACTCCATATAGACTCTCTTGGATCTTTTAGAGGCAACCTCCGCTCTGATACCAATTGAAGTGCCCAGATCAGTGTGAATCACTGAGAGGGGGAGGGGGTGAATCAGTGATCCTTTAAAAATTTTTACTAATTGATTCTTTATCAATTAAACCTCTATGGCTTGTTAAGGCCTCGATCCACTCTTCTTGTATCTCTCAACCTTTCCCGAATGATGCAGTAATGAAAAGGCACAGGACACAAGGATTTAAAAGGTTCGGCACCAAAGGCCTACGTCCTTGCCATGTTGGTTATACGCCCCAACATGGTTTCTTCCATTATAATATGTTAGTATTACAATGGTCGATACAGAGTCCCACTGTATCTCTCCTGAGTCCCACAGGAGGGTCTTTATACTGCGTCTCACAGTGTTACCAGAGTCCCACTGGCCTGCTCCAGAATCCCACTGAAGACTTCTTCCGCCCTGAGTCTCACAGGGGGCTTCTCCTGGCTCCTCGAATCACACGAGTAGCTCTTCTTCACTTTAAGCTTCTTCAAGTATCCTCAGCAGTCTGGGATAAAGACTGCTGGCCTTGCTCTGTACCTCTGATCACTTGAGTTGATCAGGTCTTCTCATCTCGCTCAGGCTTTATCACCTTCTTCTAAGGATGACCTGGCTTCTCTCCGGATACTGAATACTTAGACAACTGATATCTTTAACTTCAGTCTGGTCCAGTCTCACATCAGAACAACTTCATGCACTGAGTGCATGGAATCTCTTCTTCCTCATGCACTGACTGCATGGCTTCTCAAAAATCTTCAAGAACTTCCGGTCTTGGTCAACTCATATGGACACAACCAGATTTGATCTTGTTCACGTGTGCACCTGCATGCATGCAAGCATGCACTCCCCTTCTTCTCTTCTTGGTGCAGTAAACCCTCAAAGGGTGTAATTATTTTTAGCACACACCTTCTCACTTCCTTCACACACTTAATTCCTTTTGATCACACACATAAATGTGAGTTATACTTTGTGTGAGTATCTTCCACTTCTTCTAAGTGTATACACTACACTTAGTGCACACACTAGGTTCGGCCTTTTTATTCCTTTTCACACACACCACTAAGGTAAGTCTTTATCCTTCCTCCTTCACTTTGCACACACACAAAATGTGTGGTCTTCACTTGGTGCACACACATAGGCTTTGGCCTTGTTCCTCTTCTTGTTTTGCACACACACAAAATATGTTCTTTTATTTGTTCTTCAAAGTGTGCACCCACAAGGCTACGGCCTTCCTCCTTTTCTTACACACCCCAAAGGCTACGGCCTCTTCTTCAAATGCACACACAAAGTGTGTTCTTCAATTTGGCACAACCAAGGTATGGCCTCAGCCTTCTTGTTCACTTTGCACCCACAAATGGTGTATGTCTTTCACTTGATGTGGCTTTCCTCCTCACTTAGCACACAACCCGTAGGTATGTAATGAACTTCATCTTCATGTTTAACTAAGCACACACACTGCCCAGGGTGTTCTTAATTTTGGATCGCGCAAGGTGCTTGAATACAAGCCTCGGCCTTCCTGCCTTCAACAGTCGTGCAAGTCCTCTGGCAGCCGTGGGCGCGCAGGGTGTCAAGGACACCAACTGCCGCGCAAGTGCGGGCTTCAACCGTGGGCGCGCACGGTGATGTGGCCACATGGTCTTCCTGCCGCGCAAGGGGAAGGCGCGCAGGGGACTTCCCTTCACCTCTTTCACACAAGGGATGCGCGAAAGGAACCTAACGGAGCTAGGAGAGCTCTGGGCTTTTATGCCGCGCAGGGGGTGTTGCGCGGAGCTATTCTTCATGAGGCAAAGAAGCTCTCACGGGACTTTGGTTCTTCAAAAATTAGCAAAGCTTCAGCAAAAGGCTCTGAGCTTCGGCATCTCTTTTTATAGGCAGAGACGTCTCGGATCATCCGCGTGCGATAAATCTTTGATCTCCCGAAGATTTCGGATCTTCAAGATTCTTTGAAATCTTCTTTTTCTCCTCTGTTCACGCAGGTTCTTTTCCTTCATTATTTTCCTCTTCATGCATGTGCATGGAAACGTACGCATGACTCTGTTTATCCCGATTCATGCAAAGCATAAACTCCACGTGGCCTTGCACCTTCGGTTTGCTTCGGCCTCGTGCAAATTTCTTCTCCCGTTGCATACATGTTTATTTTTATGCATGAATGGATTCCTCATGGACAGACGAGCACAATGGAACCTTCAGCTCCTTCAAAGGTGGTCGGGAGCTCGAAATCTGGTGGTCGGATGGCCTCTAGTTCAGGCGACGTCGCGGGTGGCCTTCGGCTGAGCTCGACGAAGGAGACGCCTCGGAGCCGTCGGATGCGGAGTTGAGAAGACATCGGACAGCCGCGATCAGAAGATCTCGCGCGGGATCGATTGTGCGGTCGAGATCTGGCGCGCGATCGATCGAGCGGCCAGGATTCGCTCCCGGTGAAAATTGCGCGTCCCACATCGAAACGGCGCGCGGTTTTTCCACGGTTTATCACCCATCTCCTGTCGCAACCCCTCGATTGAACTTCCAACCTCCACGGTGTCGCCCCGCACCGTGTTCTTTCTGCGGGCGCGCTCCCCGCGCCCCTACTGCGGCAGGCCTGATCCCTTGTGTAGCCCTGCTGCCCTGTGCTTGCACCATGGGTTCCCCCATGGGCGTGGCGCCTAGTGCCCACATGAGCCGTGGGGTTGAACTCATGGGCTGGCCTTGGCTGGCCTAATTTTTGGCAAAGGGACAGAATGTTACTTTGTCAAAATAACAAAGTACTCCATATGAAAAATGCCAATTCTAAATGCCAAGCCATTCTTCTTCTACATTTTTCTTCTTCTTCTTAATAATTCCTCCATTCATCCTCAACATTTATTTATCACTTAGGAATGGAAATTCTTGAAGGTTCTTCATCAACTGAGCTCCTGAATCATTTATAATCTTCAATGTTCTTCATTGATCTAATCAGAGATCAATTGGAACTTCTTCAATTCACATACACTAAGTGATAATCGAACTCCTGAATCATTTATAATCTTCAATGTTCTTCATTGATCCAATCAGAGATCAAGTTGGATCAAATTCTCCAAATTCACATACACTAGGAGATAGTGCAAGGACATCTTTAATCCACTTCATCCACTCAGTAGTTGTGGATGGATCATTTTCATCTCCTCATGCATTGTCAATACAATGCATGGTCTTCAAACATTGTTGTAACATTGTATCCAGTTGATACAAGTTCTTTGAACTTAAAGATCAGCTCAACAATCGTCAGATGTAATGATGATGCTCCATCATCATCCATTCTCCAAGTGGTGTAACTTAGTATCATCTTGATACAAGTATTGAAACATTAAGATCAGTTCTTCAATCGTCTAATATCCATAGAGAATGTTTCAACCACAACATCCTATGTCTCTTAGTGAATCTCCTAAGTGAAATGCATCTTAGTACCATGGCCATTCTCCTTTCCTCACCAACACCATCAAATCCTTTGTCATTCACATCTTGACATTCCTTGACATCCATTCATCTTATGAAAACATCATGCCTCATTGACAACAAATGCAACACAGTGCACTTCATATATATATATGAAATTATTATTATTCTAGAAATATAATATATTACTTACCTTTTTACCCTTATATCCATTGAAATTTTATAACATTGCTCGTGCGTACTTGTGAACTATCACCTCCATGAAGCAATGTGATTCGTTTTTCATGTATAAATTCCATAAATGGTTATAAAAATGTTTTTAATGAATAAATATAATAATTTTTTAAAGATTAAAATTTTTTATATGATGAAACCATAATCGCTCTTACCATGTCAAACTTACCGAAGTTATTTTGGAAATATGAATCGAACATCCTAAAATTGTCAGACATAAAATTAACTAATTTAGAAACTAAATAAGTCATGGTAATAAAAGAAATAAAAGTAATAATGGTGATATTATTAACAGGAAAATGGTTTTTAAGTAATTATAAAACTAATATATTTTTATTATTCATGATTTATAGAATGTACAGAGCTAGATAGGGCATATGGTAAGAGATTTCTCATCTTAATTCCCTTTCATTGAGACTCATTCCATGTTCACCACATGTTTTATTTTGTGTGGGGTATATACATCCATATGGATGTATTTTATCATTAATTTACTAAAATTAAAGTTTTTTAAAAATCTTTTTCATGTTATCTTCTTCAATGATAATTTTATTTAAAAGTAACCAAAGTGGTAAGGGGCTTTCTTTTTAAAAATATTGTATCAAAGTTTTACTTCCAACTATTGTTTTTTCAGGTTTAGGTTATTTTAAATGTTTTAATAATGTTATTATAATGATTCAAAGGTTACTAAAGTTCATTTTCAACTATTTTTTACTTTATTTATAAAGGATTAAAAGGTAATCTTCTTAATGTTTATTATACGGGTCACTTTTGAACCTTTTTATCAAACCGTAAACAATGTTTTTTAATGTATACAGAATTATCAAAATTTCCCATAGTCATGACCATTATTCTTCCATAATATTCCTCTACAATTTTTCATAGTTTTCAAAATCAAACCTTTTTTCACATTCTTCTAGGAAATTTTTATTTTAAGATTTTTCAATGGAAAAATATTTTTATCCTTATTTTTATGTGAAGACAGCAAGTGATTCAGAATATGTGTTAAAGAGAATATTATAAGAGGTTTTATAATATAAATACAAGATATTATGTGTTTTTATCATGATATGGTTATTTTATATTTTATATGATTTCGATTGAGACTGATATTACTCTGATGATAGATAATCATGATATAGATCTCCAATGCATTGGGTAAAGTGATAGAGTTAACAGGAATAGATTTACTCCTAAAGGATGTGTTGGAATTAATTGTGATGGTTATTCTTTTGTAAGGTTTATTTTAAAGATAATTTCATAAGGTACCTATATTATTTTTTATGATTTAAAATGATTTTTCATGTAATTTTTTTTATTTATTAAGGTAATATAATGAGATTATGTTTAAAAAGAAATTATATTCCCCTTATAAGGGTGAAAAGTATGTTTTTCAAGAAAAAAATTTCACGAGTTATCATATTTTTCAAGACACCATTATGATTATTATTTTTCCTTTATGATTTATTATGGAATGTTTTATGAAAAATTTGGGAAAATAACTTTATTTCTTAGGAAATTAAATTATTATTGAACTAAAATTTTATTATGAAAAATTAAAACCTTCTTTGGGGTTTTCATGAATTTTAAAATGGACTAATGGGTTTCCTTTCTTTTTTTATCCCTTACTGAGATTTTTTTAAAAGTTTTTCACAAGGCCTAAGTATGATTTGAAACTATATAAAAGTACATATTTACATTATAGGGCTTCATATTAAAATAAAAGAAATTGATTTTAAGGAAACATGAGTTTAAATTTAAGGATATTATTATTTAAAAACATAGATATTGAATAGAAGTGTCCAATTTTTATTGTAAGTGTTTGATATGTAAGTTTTTCCTAAATCTCTAAAACTATAAACCTAAAAGATTTTGATAATGTAAAAAAATTCTTTCTATTAAAATCATAATTATGGATTGATTAAGTTATGGGTAGTTATTGTAAAACTATTTTTAGTGGCCTCTAGAACATACAGACTAATAGAAAAAAGATATGATAACATCCAATCTTTCTATATGTAATAATTCTTCCCATAAAAAGTGGGATCCGCCTTATTTTTTAACAAATTAATTTTATCCATAAAAAATAATTTATAACATAAACCTTTAAATATAAATTAATTTTATTTCACATAAATTCAAACTAATGATTATCTTCAAAGGTAATATGTTCTATAGTACCACTTAAAAAAGGTCCCATATAAATAGTATAAATTCCCTAATAAGGTGGTAAATTAGTGAATTCACTTATTTTTATATTTCTCCCCCAAAAAACCTTTGAAAGATATTAATTCTCACGATATGATCACTACACACATAGTAAATAAACTCTGTGGAATACACACTCTAGAAACTATAGATTTTTACAAGGTTTTCTACTCAAAAAAAGTAGCTACATCCTTGGTATGATTTAGTAAAACTCATTATCTTACATTCCACTAGAATCTTTATATATATTATAAAAAAGTAGGTATTATATTTGAACCCATGATACACAATTTATCTCTCGAATTATGTAATGTTCTCCTATAGAAACAAATAAATATAATTTGAAATTGTAACAATAAGAGAGTCTTCACTAAGCATAGAACTATATCAAGTTGTTGTTGTGGTTCTTCCTTTTATTCTTATTTTTCACTTCTTCATGTTCCTACAATTACTTTTATTCCTATTCATTTTATTATTCACTATATAATTCTCTATGATTTCATATTAGTAAGTTCTATCCTCTTCTTTCTTTTACTTCTAAATCTAAATTCCAACCACAATTTCATGTTGGGAGTTCCACTTTAACAATTACTGCTTCTTTTCTAGTTTTTTTATTAGTTTAGGACTTATATAAACCCTTGTATATGATTGAGTATCTTAAAGGTTTGATTTGGAGAAACCCTTGTGAAAATCCCCTTAGTATTGGGTATAGGCACCAGAGTGGGGGAGTGAATCAGGTGCGGGTAAAATTTTACCAAATTCTAAATTAATCTTATAAACTTTTAACACCCTTTTTTATTTGAACCTATTCCACCTATTATGATGTAAATAGATATGTTTTTCTCTACCTAATCATATACACCACATGAAATTATAGAGATACACTAAATTGTTGTAGATTATGTTTTTAGAAGGTTCGACCCTGATGTGAGAAACATAATCTTTGTTGTGGTCAAGTTTTAATGAGTAATATATTTTACACCATAATATAATCATCAATATAAATGGGTTTAGGTAGGGATCAACTAATACCCTCTCATCATATTACACTGGTGAGTATTCACAATATTACACATGTAAATATTCAAACTCTTCAAAGTTCATTATACTGGATCTTTCCAATTTACAACACTTCCAACCACTTGAAGTACATTACCATTTTTTATAGGATGTCATGACATCAAAATAAATTCATCTAGTTCCTCATATAAAATTCAATGTCTACCTTTAAATCTTTAATAATTTAATCATTTAACTTAATTTCTATTCATATCCTTTCCCTTGGTTCTTATTCAGAAACTATTTGTTTGCATCACTCTAATTAATCTCTAAGGTATTTAACTACCAATATATTTTTAGTTATGGTGCATATACATCAACCTTATAAAAATCTTATTCTTCTTTCATTCTCACTATTTCAAACTTTTGTGATACTATGTATCATAATAAATAGTCTACATACTAGTTTCTTTTTCTTCTTTTATTCTTATTCAATTGGATCTAGCCATAAAAACTAGGCTGGATTACTCCTCTATTCAATACCAAGATTTTCTTATTCTCATAATTATATCAATATATTCTATCCTTATCTCTGATATATTATGCTAATTTTATTGAGATAATCTTATTTTTTACTCAACATTAGTTCTCTTGGATATACACCTCCCTTGTTTTATGAGACCACCTTTAATATTTAGGGTTCATATCAATATTTTTGAAATAGAAATATTTCAGGACCTTTCATGAAAACTTTAATAAAACAACTTTTCATGCAATGGATCCCACGATCTCCCATATATTTTTTCTCATACCTTTTTCACAATGTCATCTTCCATGATAATGTTTGTCCTCTTTTTTAAAATTATTATCTCTAGTAAAATTATAGGAATATCATTCTTATTTTTTCTCAACTTCTAACTTGGTTGAATAAATCTCCATTTTATTCTTTTAGTAGGATTAACATGTTTTATTCTCAAACTACACCATAAAAACAACCATAAATAAACAAACCTTAAAATCTATATGAATATATAGCTTTATTATCTTATGAGGTGTAATATCCCCTTACAGCATGTGATCTTTAAAAAAACCAATGTAGAATTTTATTTCAGTCTGTATAACCTAGATGTTATTTCAACTCCCTTATTACTAAATTTCAGTAAGAACCAAAACTGGGGTTTTTATATTTAATCCATTAAATAAAAACACATCCATCTTTATATTCATTTCAAAATTAATTTAATCTAGAATGTTATCATTTTAGGATTGAGTCATTTATCATAAATCAATCCTGTGATGATCTTATTTTTCATAGACAACCAGCTTGAATAGAAAAAAAATTGATGTTTTAATCCAGGAATTTCAGTTTAGGCATTGTATGGTTTGTTTCCTCTTTATAATCTTTAATTCTAGAAACTCAAATTTTCATTTTTCATAAAATCTAAAAATTTATCTAAGGGATGACTCATACATAGTTCAAATGAATCATACACAATTTTAAATTAAATGTACATATATAACTCATATGGTGTTCTGATTAAATCATACAGAGTCTCAGATGACTCGTACCTTGAGTCTAATGACTCACAAATATGTTCTTATGATCCATACATGGGTCACAATGACTTTTAGTTGGATTTAATTTACTCACAAGTGATTCGTATGTAGTTCTAGTGCCTTTAACAATTTTTATCCCAAAGTTGAAAATACTCATATGACGCTTCAGGATAAATCATATGTAGCTCAAAAATGACACATGTACAGGTCAAAAATGACACATAAACAGGTCCAATGTTTGTTAAATATTTATCTATAATTTAAAATTTTCAAAATTCTTCATATAAGATCAAAGCCACTTCAAAGCATTCCATCCCTTCTCAAATATCTGAAAAACACTTTAAAAATTTTATTAAACCTTGATAACTCTTTAAAACCATTCCCATGTTCTTACAGCATATATATAATCAAGTTAGAGTATTTTAAGTAGCACACTACCTTCTCATTTTTAGATTCATCAGAATTCATTACAACCTTCACCCATGTGATTTGTATCACAAAATACAACAAACACAATGAACTTACTCTTAGTTTTTGAAAATGGAATCCTCGAGAGTGGAATTTTTGAACCCTCTACTCCAAGGAACCCCCTCTCCATGAAGAGGTCATAATGCCCCATCCGGGAAGGAGTTGTTTCCATCCAAGATAACAGAGCATCCCACAGGGTAACACCTTGATCAGTGATGGTTCGACATAGAAATCTGTCATCCAGGTGAATTGCGCCCATTCTGCTCACCCGGTGAGACCCCAGGTGACCCGAAAAGACGAGTGGTACATGGAAGGCGGAAATTCCCCCAAGATCGGGCTCCTGCGAATCAAACCCCAGACCTCATCGAACACCGTTTCTATGGCCCTCAACCTTGCACCACTACGCCACCACTGAAGTGGCATAATGAACTTACTCTTACCTGGATAGTTTCCCACAACTTTATCCTATTTAAATATTTGCCCCTAGATCCTTGTATGGATTTTTTACACTACAAATAACTCTTTAAAAGACAAGAATATCAAATCTTCAATATACCCATTTTGACGGTTGTTTCTTCAAGATATTTTGAAAATGTTGTAGATCGCAATTTTCACAATTGTTAGAACTTGTACTTTCCATAAGGAATAGCTCATCAATCATCGGATATGGTTTGGGTCTTCTCAATTGAATCTATAAAACTATCTATTTAAGTTCATCACCTTCATCCTTCATTTCCTATAGACATGGGTAGCACCTCCAAGTTTCTTTAATCATTGGGTGGTTACTTAATCCATCACCCATATTCTCTGAGACATATATATTGACACTTATTGAAAATAAATACAACCAATACAAACAATTAATAAGATCAATATCCCTTTTTATGTTTGTTTTTAATACTAATAAACTATTTAAAATCTTAATGTATATCAATATGTATTCCCCCCATATTAACAGTAAGTGTAGAGGGGAAAGGTATTCTCTCCTTCCTTAATACCATGGGTATAAGGGAAGATCCTCCAATGGAAAATTCTTCTCCCCCTTTCTAAACTAAATTTAAAAAATCAACTACTCTTATCATTTCTTTAATCTCCCCTTTGTTGAGAGAATTAGTTAATTACTTTTGAGAGAAGGGTGGCACTATATTTTTATTAGCAATATGTCATCAAATAATCAACTCTAAGTCTTATTGGGATAACCTAGTGTAGAAAACAATAAATATAAATTTAGAAAACAAAGTTGTCTATAAAATATTATCAATGTGATACCAACTCAAATTTTCTCTACTTTGGGAATATCCAAATAGATTTTCAAGAAATTGTATATAATTACACTCAACTTTAACAAACACAATACGTCACGACCCGTCCTCAGGGTCGGTGTCGTAACTACCCCAAGCCCTCCTTCCATAGTCCAGGGGCTGGTGACTAGAACCAAAGGTGTAAATCCCGATAAAAAGGGAAGGCATTGCCTTTATACAAGTAAACAACACAATAGAGTATGCAAGATGAAGTAAACACTAAGTAAACTGAGTACAAAAGTAAGTGATGAAAAGTAAATGGGCCAGAATACAAACCCAACTAAAAGTATAGTATAACTGAAAAGAAAGAACAGCAGTAGTAAAGTAATCAGCAACCACTGAGTCGTCCTCCGGCTATCCCACCTGAAGGGTGGGTACAGATGGTCTCCTCAGCTCCTAGGATTCGGTTGTCCACTCTGTGTACGTCCCGCCTGATAGTCCACCTCCGAATACCATTCTGCTCCACAAGCCTCAACCACGCTCAGCGTTGTCCGTCATCTACAACCAACACAACGTAGTGCGGGCATAGCTTGTGCAGGGGTGAGTATACGATACACAGTAGGGACCCCGAGACCCCCGTAGGTCTCCCAGAATCCACAAAGGATAAACAATAAAGGAAATATACAAAAACGAAGTATCAACCAATTCTACTTAGGTATATTCCCATACATATACCTAAGTCATCAATTCCATTTCAGCTCCAACTCACGAGCCCAAGTACAACCCAGTCCACACAGGAAAGCACAACCCAATCAACACAGGAAAGCAAGTCAATCTTATCGATGATATTGATAGGAAGTCAAGACTCAGCTCACACAGTTATACTACCCACGAAGAGGGTTGTATTTGATTAGATGTAGCATCTGAATCATCTCCTATGTCGAACCCACGTAGGATCCAAGTATAGAAGTCGTCACTGCCAAACACATGTAGGATCCAAGTATAGTAACCATCGCTGCCGAACCCACGTAGGATCCAAGTACAGTCATCATCACTACCGAACCCATGGAGGATCCAAGTATAGTTGTCCTCGCTGCCGAACCCTCATAGGATCCAAGTACAGTCACCATCGTCGTCGCAGTCGCAGCCAGATCTAAGGTTCCCACACACAGCACGCTCGATTCCGGGAGGGTCCGATCCACGAGCCAAGGGTTCGATACATCAACTATCATGAAGTCCAGAGTTTATATATCACAAGGTTTTTTCTCGTCAATAGGAACTCAATGCGACAGACGGTGCGTCAATCAGACGCCCGGTCTGAGAGTTATTGGTTTTTCCGTCCAAGGAGCCCGGTTGGTTTTTAAGCTAAACCAACCCGGTCGTATTCTAGCTACATCCAAACCTTGAGTGGAGTAAGCCAAAAGAACTATCTCACTAAGATGAATTAAACTTAATTTATGACACCTCATTCGGGCGTCCGGTCGTTAAGTTATAAGCGTTCCCGCTCCAAGGGCCCGGTTGGTTTCTGGTTCGAACCAACCCGGCCATACCCAAACTTTGCTGAAACCTCGAGTGTAATATACCAAAACGACCCTCTCAATCCAAGACTCCCTACGCAACTGATGGTGCATCAATCAGAGGTCTTTATCCCATGATATGGCCGTTTGAACGAACCTGGCCTGAAAATAGGGGGTTTGTGCCCGGTCCGACCCAGCCCAATACCCCCTAGGTCGGCCCGAACCGGGGAGACCCGACCCGGGTTCGGTTCTGGACCAATTGAGCACGGCCCGGCCTGGCCAGTGCGGCCTGGCCCACGGCTGGCGCGGCCCTGCCAGGCTGGGTGCGGCCGGCCCAGCCCGTGCGACCTGCGGCCCGGCTCGGAAGCCAGGCACGGCTCGGCGCTAGCCGAGCGGGGCGCAAAGGGGGGTTCCACCCCCTTGTTTCTGAAACGGAAGACCCATGGCGTCCACCCTAGGAATCATCCGGGGGGGTTACACCCCCCCCCCCCCATGTTTTGGGTAACGGTCGGCCTTAATGGTCGATCGGTTGTGAGCTGTTGCGGGACCCGCGGGGGTCCCTCCTCCTGGAGAGCAGGCGGCCGGCACAGCGGGCCGCCCCTGCTGGACGGCCGCGGCCCTCCGCTGCGGCCTCCCTCGACTTCTCTGGCGTGGTGTGACGGTGCCGCATACCACCATCGCGGCCCGCTCCGGCTGCGGTCCCTTATGCCTCACCGGCATGGCGTGACGGCACCACAAACCTCCGTCGCGGCCCGCTCTGGCCACAGTTCTCTACATCCCCGTGCGGGGAAACGGCACCCCGCCGCCTTCGCCTCAAACATCATAGATGATCAACAATAAAAAGGGGAAGAGGATCTGCCATGTTTGCGCGGTCCGATCTCCTCCCGTTAGGATGATAACAAGTGGAAAAAGTATACGAGATGCCCAATGACAAAACAAAGCACAATTTTAATTCATTAAAATTGAACTTAACCCCTATCTCTAAGGAAGTTCGCGGTTGTCAAGCCCCGCGGATGATGGCATCGATTCCGTCGTCGTCGGTGTCTCCTCCCTTGTCGCAAAGGAAGAAGAGGATGGAGAAACCGAGCCGTCGAGTCAACGTTCTTCATCAGAGAGTTGGCGTTCTTCGTTGAGGATGAAGTTATTCAACAAGAAGATGAACCGATCTTCCAAAACTCAACATCTCCCTCCCCTTTCTCTTAACACCACAATTGCCAACCAAAATAAAATAAGGCTTTTCCTTATTTTATTTACTCATGCCCAGCATTTCAAATTTCTGAAAATCAAACACTTAATTCAATTAATTGTTGAGGTTAAATTAATTAATTAAAAGTGTGTTGGAAAGCATTAAATTCAGAGAGTGGGGAGAGGAAGGGTCACCCACTTAAAGGGTAAGTTTAACAAGTTAATATGAGTTAAAAATTTAAAGAGGGGGGTTAGAGGAGTTTTAAGGAATGTGAAGGGGTGGGGCTCGTGTGCGCCCCACCTCACCAATATCCTCACATGGGTATTTAGGGGCTTGTGGGTCCCACCCAAACTACCCTATGTTGGATATAACCAGTTGGATAAATAATAAAATTTGTTCCGTAATTTTTATTCAATTCTTTATTAATCCATAATTTTTAACAACTCCTCCTGAGAAAACGCATCTTCAGTAAAAGGTCCTCTTAAGCAATTACCGACGCTATGGTTTCATCGGTGCCCTCGGATTTCAATTCCGAGCACCGGTTCAAAAGATAGAAAAACCCGCTCGTTCGTTCACTGAACGTACCCGAGCTAAACTTCGGAAATTGATTCCGGGCACACCATGCCTCGGAATCAAGTGCTGTCAGAAAATGCATACTCGTAAAATCCCAAAGAATTTAAGAAAAAAATTCCTTGAATTTTATGGGTCCTTACATTACTCCCACCTAGGGGCTTTACATCCCTGTAAAGCTACATCATAAACTAGGGAAACAAATGAGGGTATTGTGCATGCATCTTAGACTCCCGCTCCCATGGTCGATGATATGCATCGGGTCATGCACGTATCTCCTTGGCTGAGATACGTGGAAGACGTCGTGCACCCGGTGCAACTGAGGTGGAAGATCCAGGCAAAAAGCCACCTCACCTATCCTGCTAAGAACCTAGAATGGTCCGATGAAGCGCAGAGATAACTTGCCGCCCTGGCCAAATCTCCATAATCCACATCGAGGTGAGACCTGTAAGAAAACGTGGTCCCCATCCTCAAACTCCAGTGGTCTTCACCTCCTATCAGCATAGGACTTCTGTCGGTGTTGTGCAGTCCTCATCCGCTTTTGGATGATCTGCACCTTCTCTGTCATAGCCTGAACCATCTCTGGTCCTATGAGTGCTGACTCCCCTGGGTCAGTCCAGCACGTAGATGATCTGCAAGGTCGGTCGTACAATGCCTCGTATGGTGCCATTCCGATGGTGGAGTGGTAGCTGTTGTTGTACGCAAACTCCACCAAAGGTAGGTGATCCTCCCAGCTGTGACCAAAGTCGAGGACACATGCACGGAGCATGTACTCGAGAGTCTGAATGGTCCTCTCCATCTGGCCATCCGTCTGAGGATAAAAGGCGGTGTTCAGGCGTAGCTGAGTCCCAAATGCCTCCTGCAACCCCTTCCAAAGCCGGGAGGTAAAGCGAGCATCTAGATCGGAGACAATAGACATTGGAACACCATGAATCCGTACGATCTTCTGAACATAGAGGCATCCCAATCTCTCCACTGATCCATGCTCCCTGATAGGTAATAATTGGGCCGACTTGGTGAGTCGGTCTATGATCACCCAGATGGAGTCGTGTCCTATGGAAGTACGTGGAAGTCCCGTCACGAAATCCATAGATATCTCATCCCACTTCCACTCCGGGACCCCTAAGGGTTGTACCAAACCTGCTGGTACCTGGTGCTCCGACTTCACCTGCTGGCAGATGAGTCATCGTGTAACGAACTCTACCACAGCCTTCTTCATGCCCGGCCATCAGTGCTGTCATCTGAGATCCTGGTACATCATCGCTACTCCTGGATGTACCGCCAATGGGGAAGTGTGAAACTCCCTTAGCACCTCCTCTTGTAATGCAACTAGTACCATGGTACGTCCCCTGAAGAGGATGACGTGCTCTCCTCCTACAGAAAATCCATCAGGTGCCTGTCATGTGGATATCTATGCACGTCTTGTCTCACAGTCAACATCCCCACATTGTGCCTCTCTAACCGACTGAAGTAGTGGAGGAATGACTGTGAGAAACTGTAGAAAGGCTGCCCCATCTCTATCCACGAAGGATATCTGTAAAGCGGCTAACTGCTCTATCGCCTCTCCAAGTAACTGAATGCCCGACCTCCTGCTGAGAGCATCAGCTACTAAGTTCCCCTTCCTAAGAGTATAGACTATCTCAAATTCATAGTCCTGGAAAAACTAGAGCCATCGCTTCTTTCTTAGGTTCAGGTCCTTCTGTGAGAAGATGTACCTAAGACTCTGGTGGTCAGAGTAGAATGTAAAGTGCTCTCCCATCAGATAGTGCTGCCACATCTTCAAGTCGAAGACCATTGTTGCTAACTCCAGGTCATTAGTAGAGTAGTTATGCTCGTGTTGCCTCAACTGTCGTGAACCATAGGCGATCACTGCCCGCTCCTGCATCAAGACACACCCGAGTTCGGTCCTTGATGCATCGTAGTAAACTACGTACCCTACGCCCTCCTCCAGTAGCCTCAAGATGGGTGCACTGGTCAATATCTGTCTCAGCTTCTGGAAGCTCTGATGACATCTATCTGACCACATGAAGGGTTTTCCCTTCTTCTTCAAAGTCGAAATCGGTGCTGCAACTCTAGAGAAGTCTGGCACAAATCTTGGATAGTACCCATCCAGACCTAGGAAACTTCGCACCTCCATCACGCTCCTAGGTAGCTCCCAAGCTAGTACTACCTCGATCTTCGCAGGATCCACCGCAACTCCCACCACAGAGATGACGTGCCCCAAGAAGTAGACCCCTCGAATCTAGAACTGACACTTCGGGAGCTTACCATAAAGTTGGTTCTCTCGGAGTGTGTCCAGTACAACCCACAAGTGGTAGGCGTGCTCCTCCTCAGTAGTCGAGTAAATCAGTATGTCTTTGATGAAGACTACGACAAATCGATCGACGTAAGGGTGGAAAATCCTATTCATGAGACTCATGAATATTTCTGGAGCTTTGGTTATGCCGAAAGGCATAAAAAAGAACTCATAGTGGCCATACTGACACCTGGAGGTTGTCTTCTACACATACTCATCTCGAACTCTGAGCTGATGATAGCCTGACCTGAGGTCTATCTTAGAGAACCATCGTGCTCTCTTGAGCTGATCGAATAGATCATCTATCCTCGGAAGTGGATACTTGTTCTTCACAGTCACCTAGTTCAGGCGACGGTAGTTGACACACAGTCGAAAGCTCCCGTCCGCCTTCTTGGCGCACAAAATCGGGGAAGCCCAGGGTGAAACACTGGGTCGGATGACTCCCTTGCCCTGCAAGTCCTCCAGCTGTACCCATAGCTCTCAAAGCTTAGAGGGAGCCATACGATATGCTGGAGTAGATATCGGGGTTGTCCCAGGGTACAGGTCAATATAGAAGTCTACCTCTCTGCGAGGAGGTAGTCCTGGAACGTCGTCAGGAAAAACGTCCGCATACTGATCCACCACAATAGGAAAACTTGGACTCCGCACATCAACAACTCCTAGGATGAGACTAGACAACTGATTTGTGATTGGTTGCCCTCTCCTCTGTGTGAGTTTGTCCTGCGCTGCAAAGGCTCCATTCTCATTGGTGAAGGTGAACCTGCTGCCATCTGTGCGGACACACCACACTTTGCGCCTAATACAGTCTATCTGAGCATGGACTGTAGATAACCATTCCATGCCCAAGATGATGTCTTCAGGCCTCGGTGCCACTATAAGAAGATCCTAGCTGAAGCTCTCACCTCCTAGAGTAAGCTCACACTACTGGCACCAGTGTGTAATCGTCGATTCTACTCCTGTAGGAGTCTCTAGCCGTAATTATCGAGCCAACGGCTCTATTGGAATCTCCAGGCTCCGAAAAAGGGCAGTGGCAATAAAATAATGACTCGCTCCTATGTCAATAAGAACTGCAGCAAGGGTGGAGTAGACACAGATAGTACCTCGAATCATCTCAGGTGAGCCATGGTCGTAAGTCTCCACTACCTGAAGATGAGCCTGCATCTGTCCGCCAGCTCCTTGTGGTCAGGATGGACCTCCTGGTGGTGGTGGCGGTAGAGCCCCGAAGCTTTGTCCACCACTTGCTACTCGGCCAGCTCCTCTACCTCGTCCGCCTTCTCCCTGGAAACCGCCATGGTCGAACCTCTACCTCTACCTGGGTGGTCCCTCAATCTTCTGCTGCTCCTATGCATGGAGGGTCGGGCAGTCACGAGTCATGTGGCTTTGCCCGCCTCATGCATAGCATGGTCTACCTCTCGTATGATTGGCTCTGCTGCGTGTGCCCTGCACCTCCGAACCAGTATCCTGAGGTCGTTCTCCTGATGGCCTGGTCTTCTTAGACCTCTGTGACATCTATCTACTACCGGATGCAGAAGATCCACTACGTGTCGCCCTACGGTAGGCCTCGCTGCTGGTGTAGGCTCAATAAGAAATCTCTCCACAATAAGGGCTCGCTTCAGTACTTCTGCCTGCGTCAGAATACTGAGGGAGATCATCGAAGCTCTGATCTCATGCCTCAGTCCCTGCTCGAAGGTATGGGCCCGGAAGAATGGGTCCCGTACCATGTCCGTAGAGTATCGCGATAGGTCGGTAAATCTCGTCGAGTACTGGGCTACTGTCATGCTGCCCTATCGTAGCTGTAGTAACTCATGGATGTGCACCGCACAGATGGTGGATGGAACGAACTCTGAGTGGAAGAGGCTCTCGAAGTTCATCCAAAGCAGAGATGCCTCATCATACACCTGGAGCATCAGGCTCCACCATCTACCTGCTGCTGCGTGCAGGAGACTCACCACAAGGATCACCATAAGGTCAGTTAGTGTCCCTACCAACCTGAAGACTCGAACAACAGCCTCCAGCCAATCCTCAACTGCCTGAGGGTCCGTCTCTCCATGGAACCTGGGCGGCCTCTAATACTGAAACTCGTGCAGTGCACTCAGGCGACGTGCACTCTTCACTGCTGGGGATGGTGGTATCAGTGGCCCAACGGGTAGAGGTACTGTTGGTGCCTCCGCTGTAATGGGGACCTGCACCGAGGCCTTATCGCTCGGTGGGCTTCCATCTCGCACAAAGCTCGGAACCCTAGCTGGCTGCCATCGTGGGGACATCCTGAAAAGAAATAGGTGTGCCACGGTCAATACAATATACCTGGTGAGATGACACAAATTAATCACAAAGAAAACTTTTGAAACACACATGCAATCAATGTTTTCATGCACTGAGTCGGAAACCAGAAGTCAGGGTCCTAGTGTACGGATACGTCGGCGGCCGCACCAACACTGGACTTCCTAGACTGATAACCACACTCAATAATCTAAACATTATTGCTTCACAGAGAAGAAATTATCAGAGTCCTAAGTTCTGCGGTAGAACTGACTTCTCTGATACCAATTTGTCACGACCCGTCCCCAGGGCCCGTGCCGTAACTACCCCAAGCCCGCCTTCCATAGGTCAGGGGCTGGCGACTAACACCAAAGGCGTAAATCCCGATAAAAAGGGAAGGAATTTCCTTTATACAAGTAAACAACACAACAGAGTATGCAAGATGAAGTAAACACTAAGTAAACTGAGTACAAAAGTAAGTGCTGAAAAGTAAATGGGCCAGAATACAAACCCAACTGAAAGTACAGTACAACTAAAAAGAAAGTACAGCAGCAGTAAAGTAATCAGCAACCACTGAGTCGTCCTCCAGCTATCCCACCTGAAGGGTGGGTACATATGGTCTCCTCAGCTCCTCAGGTCTGGCCATCCGCTCCGTGTACGTCCCGCCTGATAGTCCACCTCCGGATACCGTTCCACTCCACAAGCCTCAACCATGCTCAGTGTTGTCTGTCGTCTACAACCAACACAACGTAGTGCGGGCATAGCCCATGCAGGGGTGAGTATACGATACTTATTAGGGACCCCGAGACCCCCGTAGGTCTCCCAGAATCCACAAAGGATAAACCACAATGGAAAGATACAAACATGAAGTATCAACCAACTCTACTTAGGTATATGCTCATACATATACCAAAGTCATCAATTCAAGTTCGGCTCCAAATCACGAGCCCAAGTATAACCCAGTCCACATAGGAAAGCACAACCCAATCCACGTAGGAAAGCAAATCAATCATATCGATGATATTGATTAGAATTCAAGACTCAGCTCACACAGGTATACTACTCACTAAGAGGGGTGGAGATGATTAGATGTAGCCTCTGAATCATCTCCTCTGTCAAACCCACGTAGGATCTAAGTACAGAAGTCGTCGCTGCCGAACCTACGTAGTATCCAAGTACAGTAACCATCGCTGCCAAACCCACGTAGGATCCAAGTACAGTCTTCATCACTGCCGAACCCACGGAGGATCCATTTACAGTTTTCCTCATTGCCGAACCCACGTAGGATCCAAGTACAGTCGTCATCGTTGTCGCAGTCGCATCCAGCTCTAGGGTTCCTGCACACAGCACGCTCGATTCCGGGAGGGTCCGCTCCACGTGCAAAGGGGTCGATACATCAACTGTCTCGAAGTCCAGAGTTGATGTATCAAAAAGTTCTTTCTCATTAATAGGAACTCAACATGACAGACGGCGCATCAATCGGACGCCCGGTCTGAGAGTTATTGGTTTTTCCGTCCTAGGGGCCCGGTTGGTTTTTAAGCTAAACCAACCCGACCATATTCCAACTGCATCCAAACCTTGAGTGGAGTAAGCCAAAAGAACTGTCTCATTAATATTAATTCAACGTAATTGATGGCACGTCATTCGGACGTCTGGTCGTTAAGTTATAAGTGTTCCCGCTCCAAGGGCCCGGTTGGTTTCGGGTTCAAACCAACCCGGCCATACACAAACTTCGCCAAAACCTTGAGTGTAATATACGAAAACGACCGTCTCGATCCAAGGATCCCTATGAAACTAACGGTGCATCGATCTGAGATCCGTAACCCATGATATGGGCATTTGAAAGAACCTGGCCTGAAAATAGGGGATCTGGGCCCGGTCCGACCCTACCCAATACCCCCTGGGTCGGCCCGAAACGGTTCGACCCGACCCGGGTCCGGGTCTGGCCCGATTGGGTGCGGCCCGGGCCGCGGTTGGCCCGGCCTGGTTCAGAAGTCAGTCGCGGCTCGGCGTTGGCCGAGCGGGGCGCAAAGGGGGGCGTCGCCCCCTTGTTCCCGAAAAGGCGGACCCATGGGGTCCCCCCAAGGAATCTTCTAGAAGGTTACACACCCCCCACCCTGTTTTGGGTAACAGGCATCCTTAATGGTCGGCCGGTTGTGAGCTGCCACGGGACCCGCTGTGGTCCCGCCTCCTGGAGCGACGTCGGCCGGCACAGTCGGTCGCCCCTGCTGGACCGCCGCGGCCTAAGGCAGTGGCTCTTGCTCGACCGGCGCGGCGCAACGGCGCCTCGCCCCTCTTCCATGGCCCTCTCTGTCCACGGCCTCCCTCAGCAAATCTGGCGTGGTGTGGCATGACGGTGCCGCGCAACACCACCGCGGCCTGCTCCGGCCGCGGTCCGTTCGGCCTCACCGGCACGGCGCGACGCCGCTGCGCACCTCCATCACGGGCCGCTCCGGCCGCGGTTCTCTTTGTCCCCGCGCGGTGCAACGTCACCCCACCGCCTTCACCTCAAATGTCATTGATGATCGATAATAAAATGGGGAGGGGGATCGGCCATGTTTGTGTGGTCTGATCTCCTCCCGTTATAACGATAACAACCGGCAAAAGTATACGAGATGCCCAACGAAAAAAAAAGCACAATTTTAATTCATTAAAATTGAACTTAACCTCTACCTCAAAGGAAGTCCATGGTTGTCAAGCGCTGCGGATGATGGCGTCAATTCCGTTTTCGTCGGTGTCCCCTCCCTTGTTGTGAAGGAAGAAGAGGATGGAGAAACCGAGCCACTGAGTCGACGTTCTTCGTAAGAGAGTTGGCATTCTTCATTGAGGATGAAGTTAGTCAACAAGAAGATGAACCGATCTTCCAAAACTCAAGAGCTCCCTCCCCTTTCTCTTGACACCACAATTTCCAACCAAAATAAAATAAGGTTTTTCCTTATTTTATTTACTCATTCCAAGCATTTCAAATTTTTGAAAATCAAACACTTAATTAAATTAATTGTTGAGGTTCAATTAATTAATTAAATGTGTGTTGGCAAGCATTAAATTGAGAGAGTGGGGTGAGGAAGGGTCACCCACTTAAAGGGGAAGTTTAACAAGTTAAGATGAGTTACAAATTTAAAGAGGGGGGTTAGATGAGTTTTAAGGAATGTGAAGGGGTGGGGATCGTGTGGGCCCCACCTCACCAATATCCTCACATGGGTAGTTAGTGGCTTTTGGGTCCCACCCCAACTAACCCATGTTGGATATAACCACTTGGATAAAGAATAAAAAAATTTCAACAATTTTTATTCAATTCTTTATTAATCCACAATTTTTAACAACTCCTCCCGAGCAAACGCATCTTTGGTAAAGGTCCTCTTAAGCAATTACCGACACTGAGGTTTCATCGGTGCCCTCAGATTTCAATTCCGAGCACCGGTTCAAAAGATAGAAAAACCCACTCGTCCGTTCACTGAACGTACCCGAGATAAACTTAGGAAATTGATTCCGGGCACACCGGGCCTTGGAATTATGTGTCGTCAGAAACTGCGTACTCGTAAAATCCCAAATATTTTAAGAAAAAAAATTTCTTGAATTTTACGGGTCTTTACACAATAAATACATTCATGTGATAATTTCTTTCCTCCCAATTTTTTTATATAGCCACTCCCCTTTAAATAAATATTAAACATAATCCAAAATGGGATTTTGATAGTGAAAATCATACCATATATTTAATTTTTTTAAGGGTATGTATATAATAAAATATGTAACAAGAAAAAACCAAATATCTTCTATCTTGTTCATCCTTATCTCCCCCTAAAGTGATTTTCTCAAATTATCTTCATCATGGAAGGTTTTATCTTCAATAAATAATATAGAATCATTTTTTATACTAGTTGATATGTCTGATACCAATTGATATTTGATAAGTAATTTTTTGTAAGGAACCAAGATACCAAATTAAATATTCACTATGATGGATGTGTCTTCTAGTTTTTTAAGAAAAAAAGAATACTATAGTTATCATCCTTCATTCTTAACCTTCAATTCTCCCTTAAAAGAAGTAATAAAATACAAACATGGAAATAATATAGGTCTCTATAATATCTTCAATGTTGGAAATATGGTTGTGGATTTTTTATCTATCTATAAACTCAATTATTTTCTAATATAAAATTTTAAGAACCCTATATGACTTATTTTACCTTAACTTTCCAAATCTTTTCTTCTTTGGTCGTCATATATTTTCTTTCCTCTCTTTCTTCCTTTTTAGTTTGAACACCCTTCTTCACTTTAGTAATCAAGGATATTCATTATTTTTTGACTCCTCCTTCTTCTTAGCATTTTTTCAACTAGGATGAACATATTATCAAGTAATTTTTTAGATTTTGGTAATCCTTCTTATTATTTATATATTCTTTTCTAGAAATAACGCTTTTATCGCTAAAAGTAACTACTTATTTATCTTTGGATTTCAAAAAAATATCTTATTGTGAAAACCATGTCATGAATTTAGTGGATATATGTCCATATTATTACACCTTACATGTAACTCCTCAGTAAGCTTTGTGTTATCCCTTTTGGTAAACCTCTAATGAAATTTTTATTCTTCATCGGAATGTTAACTATTAAACTAGTTATATTATCACTTTCTTTAATTTATTTTTTTCTTATTGATTCTTTCATGATACCTTTTGATTTGATATTCATGAAAATCATGAAATTGTTCATGATGTGGCCACTATTTATATAATAGAATTATATTTTTCCTATTGGTTTAACATCTATTCTGGTTTTCTTCTCTAACTTCATGGGAGTTGTTTTATTAGATTTCCTTTTTAGTTTATTCCTTAAGGAAGAACTATCTACCTTCCTTTATTTATTAAAATATTTTTGTGGTCATAATTTCTAAACGTAATATGATTCGTGATGGATTGGTATATACCAAAATTATTTATTTCAGTAAACACTTAAATTTAAGTACTCATAGAAATTATCAATATATTTAAATCTATTTTACAAAGATAGATTATACTTTGTCTGTGATGTATGCTTCCATACAACAAGTCACTTCTAAGTTTTAGATTTTCTACCCATAATTTTAGGCCTTATAAAACATTCATTTACTAATATATTTTCGGAATAATAAATGGATTTATGTATTAATCTCTAACATCCCTAATAGTGTCCAAAAAACTTTTCCTTTTTATTTTAGATGCTATCTAGAGAGATTTCTGTGCTTATTACTTCTCATAATTTTCACAATTCTTTTAGACTTATTTTAGGGAGGTACACTTATTGTACATTATTGAATTCAACCTTAATGATTTTGTGAGTTTCTTAGAATTTTTCTCCCTTCATATATGTCTAAACTTTGACTTTAGTCCTAAACTTTCAAATAAAATAGATTCAATGCAAAATAATGTTTTAGGATAATGGGATACCTTTTTATTTGAGATGGTTATGGGTTGATCAAGAGATGATTCCTAACTCTTCACCACTATTATGAGTGTAATGCCCTGAACTTAGTTACCCAGATTGAGTGAATTATTTCATAACATAGTAATGATCACAATGGATCAAATCCCAAAAGACCGATCAGTTTAGTGGCCTTGGAAGTACTAGATACAAACATAATTTTTACATTACATTATGAAATGAAAAACAACAACATTGTGTCTCTTTTGAACACATTCATCTCCCTTAGACTATCCCTGTAGGTCATTCATAATATACTTCTTCTCATCCTAGGAAAAAATAAAACTTATAATGGGGTGAGCTCAGGTGCTCAGTAAGGATAACAATATAGTGGAAAATTTCATAAATAAGCATAAACATTTAAGACAATGTATAAGAATAAAACACAAGACTTTTAAACATAAACTTCATAATAATATGACAAAGATAAATCAAATAATGTAATTTACTTATTCACATGGATATTCTACTAGTCAAATAATCACATGTAATATCAATAGCCAATTTCATAATGATGGAATGTATAATGTCAAACATCATAACCACATAGTCAAGGCCTCATGCCAAGACTAAAAACAATATTTTTTCAAGGCCTTGTTCCAAGACAATAGTTTGTCTCATGAGACCTACTAATGCATCGACGAGTTATAGTAGGCCCCACCCATCACTTACTAAGCCCAATTCATTCCTCGTATGAAAAGGTTTAAACATTACATAAACATTCATATTAAAACTAGCATACAAAATGTTAATACTTTAACCATAAACCATGAATGACATAAAAATAAAACATCCACAGTCAAACATATCAGAAAACTTTCAATGCAATATGGAAGATTGTATCATAATAAATCAACTTCAAACAAGTGTAAAATCCATTAAAGAATGTTGACATAGATGAAATCAAAACTATTTGAGAGAAATGTCAATTTATTTTGAAATCATTTAAAAGTTACATAATTATAAAAGAAAACATGTATTTTTAAAATATTCTTATAAGCCTATAAGGGAAGCTTTGAATATTTTTTAATGGTGGAAAATAGCCACACCCGCCCTATACATTAAAAAACATTCTTTCCTTAATTTTGTCGAAAAGCTCATAAAGGACATTGTTTGGAAAATGACGAAAAGATTCTTTTATAAACATTTTACAAAAAGTTAAAAAAGTTTATAAATGACTTTAACCCATATTATAAGAAATAGTAGAAATATTTTGAAATACATTTTTAAGAAACACGGATGTGGACGATAAAGAGGTCCCAGTAGATACTTGCGTATTAACAACCTCATATAATGAAGAGATTGTAGAATCAACCCTTACCTTTTACTTTTACTTGATTGAGGGTACATTAACCTCCTATATAATATTTAAATCATTGTAATTAAATTATAAGAGAACCACATACATAAATATTATATCATATATGATCTTTTAATATTTATTTGTTAATAATATTTCAGTAGTATCATTGTTTCTGGTGTTAACTGATTCGTTTTCCTTTATATGTTTTGTTACGTAAGTCATGTTTTTTATGGATAGGGTGTATTTTATTCATATACAGAATGATATTAAGTTCTTAAAAATTACTTTTAATCATAAAATTAAAATTAATCTTGAATTATTATGATGGGAAATGAATCTCATCGCGTTTGGGGAGACGATAATCCGTACGTACGCACGAGCGACAATATCATTCTATTAGTGGTAAAATCATATGTAATTGGATGTTATATCATATATAAATAATAATTAACATGTTATATTTATTATTTACATCCATTATACTCATTATTATACTCATCTAAATAATGAAGTGTTGAATAACGAACTACACCACGATGTGGACACGGTAAGCCGTACGTACGCACGTATGGTGACTTTGTCATTCATAGGATGGATAGAATAATAAATATGGTTGTAACATATTTATAATACCATAATAGTATTTAGAAGTTACTGCAATTATCATTTTGGTATGGAAAAACAAATAAAGAGGAAGTGGAAGAAGAAAATAACTGTGAAAGAGGTGATGAAATTATTACCTCTTCTTTAGGTGCTTCTTTTTTATTTGATCAAAATGGCTCCTTAGGTTGGATTTATGATCAAAGTAAGGACTCTATGTTGAAGTTAGGGTATTTTATAGGATATTTGAGTAGTTTTTGGCCAATCCAAATGGATTTGGAGTTTTTATATTAAGAGAAGGGGAAGTACCATTTTATAAGAGAGGTCAGGGTCACTTTAGGAAAAGCTTGAAATATTATTTTATTATACAATCACATTCGGTTTATAATGGCTCCAAAATGATTTATTTAGAGGATAAGGTGGGTCTGGGTAGAAAAAATCTCAACCAATAGGTTATAAATAGGTTTAGGTCACCATATTAACCTTATCATTTAGATTTAACTCTTAGTTAAATAGTTTAACTTTTACCATGCATTCTTGTATTATTATAATAAATGGTTAATAAACTTACTATAAAAAAGCCAAGATAACCCCAAGTGGTTAATTATTGATATATATAACATTATCTAAGTCCTTTGGACAAACCTTAGATTTTTAGAAATATTATATCAATTAATAATAAAATATGTTTTTTAAACTCATTTATGTCAATTTTGACACTATTTAGTATTTGGTTTTTGTAGAAGTCATAAAAAATTTATCATTTTGAAAAAAAATTATTTAATCAACCCTAACATGTCATATTAACCTATAAAATTCGTTTAATCCATAAAAAGACACAATTTTCAATTATTTTAAAATTTATAATATCAATTATTTTAATCTTTCAATAATAAGGCAATTACTGATTTATCATTGTGTCATAAATAAATTTAATTATTTGATGTCTAAAAATTATAAATAAAATATAAATATGTATGAAGTATTTTTATATTTCTAATTACTATTTATAGTCGAATTTATATTATTTATAACCCTATATTAAAAATGTTTTAGTTATTAAAATTTAAATTTAACTCTTCTTTAAATAAAATAATAATAAATATCCTAATCTAATCCAAGTTGACCAAAATGATCATATTTTATTCCTAAGGTTTATTTTGGTCGAAATACACTTATTCAATAGAATTGGGACATGTTTTAAGGTAATTATAATATCATTTTTACCTTTAATTACCCTATTTACTTTTAACTGTGGTAAATGACATTCAAAAGTTATTATTTACCAAAAATTATTTTCATCCTATTGAACAAAATTTTACTTACTGATTTCAACTATGTATATCATATTTTTTAAATTCAATTCAGATAAGTGGTAAAATTACATTTTATGAAAATTTGCAAATGTGCCTAGAAAGTGGGTAAAAGACGTTAAAAAAATCAATAAAATTTTATACATCTATTCTTATTATAAAATGACTCCAATGAATTAAATTGAACATATATAGGTATTATGTATCAATTTTTACCTAAAATAAATTTAAATAAAATAACTAATTATTTAAATAAAAAATTCAGTTTTAATAGCGTAGTGTTTTTCACTATTTATAAAAAAATGAAATTTTTCAGAAAAATACATAAAATTCACCCTAACCTAATTTTGATATTACGAATCCAAAAATTAAGTCCATTTTGAAAAATAAAATTTATAAAATTTTAAAAAGTGGATATTATTATTCATAACTACTAGTTTGATTAGTCATGGTGTGTTAGAACTCGAAGTTGCGTATAGCGCAATCTATTGCATTATTCAAAGAGAAACGCACCATGGAAGGTTGGGGTGTTACATTCTTCCCTCATTCAAATAATTTCATCCTCTAAATTTCTAGAATACTACTGTATAAAAAGATTTGAGTGGTTCTTTGTCATAAGTTCCTCGGATTTCTACATTGCCTCTTCCATCTTATGGTTTCTCCATAGAACTTTTACCAAACGAGTCGTCCGGTTTATCAACACTTGTTCTCTGGTATCAAGAATCTTGATAGGCTCTTCACAATAAGATAGATAGGGTTCCAGTTCTATTTCTTCATAGGTGAGTACATGCGTTGGTTCAGGCATGTATTTTCTCAACACTGATACGTGGAACACATCATGAACTTTGGAGAGACTTGGAGGCATTGCCAAATGGTAAGCTACAACTCCAATTCGTTCTAGAATTTCAAAAGGTCCGATGTACCTAGGACTTAATTTACCCTTCTTACTGAATCATACAACACACTTCTATGAAGATACCTTCAAGAAAACATGATCTCTTAGTAGAAATTCCAAATCCTTCATCTGGTTATCAACATATCTCTTTTTCCTACTTTTAGATGCTTTTATGTGGGTTTGGATAATCATTATATTTTCTATTTTTTCCTCAACAAGTTATGGAACTACGAGTATTCTTTCACCAACATCATCCCAACAAGTTGGTGTGTGACATCTCTTTCCATATAACGCTTCATATGGTTCCATCTGAATACTTTAATGGAAGATATTGTTATAGTAAAATCCTACCATAGGTAAATATTGATCCCACATACCATGAAAGTCAAGTGAGAAAGATCTCAACATTTCTTCTAAGGTTTGAATAGTCTGTTATGATTATCCATCCATTTGAGGGTGTTATGAAGTGCCCAAATGAAGTTCAGTATCCAGGGATTTCTAAAGACTTTTCTAGAATCTTGATGTAAAATGGGGATCAAGATCAGAAACAATTGATATGGGTACACCATGAATTATTACAACTTCATTAATATATAGTCTTGATAAACATTCAAGTGGTAAATCTTCTATTATAGTAAGAAAATGTGCTGACTTGATAAGACGATCAACAATGACCCATATTGCATCATTCATTCTAGGAGTATTTGGTATCCCCAAGAAAAATTTGATCATAATATCATCCCATTTCCACTCAGTTATGGGAAGAGGTTGCATGACTCCTCCATAATGTTGTCTTCCAGCCTTAACTGATTGACAAACCATACATCTTGACACATAATCCGTGATCTCCCTCTTTATGTTGCCCCACCAATAATGTTCCTTCAAATATCTATATATCTTAGTGCTACCAGGGTGTATAGAGAAATTGGAGCTATGATCACCATCCAAAAATTCCATTTTTAGATCAGGTATATCAGGAACACAAAGTCTCTTCCTAAATTTCAAAATTTCATCTTCATATACGAAGTCAATCAATCTCTCATCATTCACAGCTTTAATTTTCTTTTTAAACTCCTCATCATTAGTCTGAGAAATTTTTATCCTTTCTAGTGAATATGGTTTAGCAACAATTTGAAAAATTATTGCCGTTTAACCTTCCATGATTATTCCCACATCAATATTTACTAAATCCATGAACATAGGATCCCTTTCAACTCTCATCTTGTTCAAAACTCCATGATACTTTCTGATCAAAGCATCTGCCACCTTATTTACCTTCCCCGAGTGGTAGTGTATAGTGCAATCATAATCTTTAAGTAGTTCAATCCATAGTTATTTCATTATCTATTTGAACATTCCTTTCCTCACCCATAGTTATTTCATTATCTTCCTCTCCAATAATTGAATTTAGTAGATCTATTGGGGGTGGATCTAGATAAGAATTAGGTGGCGACATTTCTGCTCTAAAGATAAGGTACTCCTTATCATCATTGAAAATTGTAAACTCATTATTCTTACAATAAATTTTCACATCATGGTCAGAAAGTAAATCTATACCAAGAATTATATCAAATTAAATCATGGGTATGATGATTAGATTAGCATATAAAGTATGTTTATATGCCCTAATGGGAACTGATGCACAAAAATTTGTTGCAATGATACTTGCCTTAGGATTTTTGATTGACAGCTCCCTTGTTAAATAAAATTATAAATATCTAATTTTCTTAGAAAACTGGGAAGATATGAAACAATGCTATGATCCAAAATCAAATAAAGCATTGGAAAAATTTTAGGAAACTATTAAATTACCTGCCATCACTACATTCGAAGATTCAACCTCAGCAGTATTGATCGCATAAGCTTGGCCTTTCTCCCTTGTACTTTTCTAAGGTAATTTTCCCTGATGCTTAGGTCATTCATTTTCATAATGACCCATTTCTCTAAAATTGTAGCATTCAACATTGACAGCCACTTTCTTTCCCTTGCAATCACAAGATTGGTTTCTTTTTTCACCACACTTGTAACAAACTCTAGTTCCCTTGAGGCAAGTACCAAGGTGTTTCTTCCCACGTTTACTATAGGATGGAAATTCAACTTTTCCCTTCTTAACCTTATTTCCATTTCGAGAGTGTTCAGCAGATCTCTTCTTCTCTTTCTCTGCTTTAAAGTTGTAAGACTTAGAGAATTCATTTTCTATCTTGATAACACATGAGACAATATCTTTATATGATGAGAAGGATTGTGAGACTAATGCTCGATGGAGAAATGGTTTTAACCCATCAAAGAAATAATCAATCTTACTCCTTGGGTTACATATATAATCTATTGCATGCCTTGATAACCTTGTAAATTTTGCCTTGTACTTTATGACATTCTCATCCTCCTTTTTCCTTAGACTCAGAAATTGTATTTCCATATCTGCTCGATGGTCACAAGGAAAGTATTTTTCTAAGAAAATATCTTTAAACACCCTCCATTCCATATTTGATACTTCTTCATCCTCCTTTGTTTTTTGAATTAATGACCACCATTGATATGTATCTCCTGTGAGGTGATAAACTACCATGACAACTTTTTCCCTTTTGCTACTCCTCAAAGCATGAAATATTTTCTCTAAAGAACTTATCCATTGCTCAGATACAAATGGATTTTTAGTCCCATTTAATGTTGGTGGTTTTTGACTCATGAATCGATCTAACATTGATCCTTCACATTGTGGGTTAGGGTGCTCCATATGGGTAAGGTTTTTATTCATAACCTGAGTGAGTTGTCCCAGTATGGTAATAAGTTGTTCAGCACTGGTTTCATCACCATCTCCACTATAATTATCTTGAGTAGGAGGTAAATCCCTACATGGATTATGTGCATCGATACGGTTTCCATTCCTTCCACTAGGTGCCATTTATAAACAATGGAATACACTAGATTAGTTTATGAATTTTAATACATAATTCCAAACTAGTAAAAAACCTAACATAAATTGAACAGTTTATGCATATAATTCATAATCATAAAAAAATGTTTTCTTTGAGGAAGTATTTTCTCATAAATCTTTTATAATGGTTTGTAAATAAAATGTGAATTATCATAAGCATATCCTCCAGTAGTGTTGTAACCAAGAGTGCAGCAAGGCCTGTTCTCATGTACCAGGATACCCTGGGTCAAGCCCGAAACTCCTTGTCGAAGTTTTCACTCCTAGGTACATATGTGCCAGAGCCGCCTCTACCTTCTCGTATCCAAAAAGGGATGTATTTCTTAGAAAATACACAAAATCTCTACGTTAGCAAAATTCTAGGAAGTTTTTCTATACTAATCCTCAAAATCTATCTTAGGGTAATGTTCTCTAATAAGAGTTTATTCTAAATCAAGCTTCCAAGGTTTGTACTAAACTTCCTCTGATACCAACTGTAATGCCCCAACCCTAGTTACCCAGAGTTAGTGCATTATTAAATAAAATTGGAATTATCACAAGGGATCAAATCCATAAATACCGATCAGTTTAGTATCCTTGGAAGTACTAGATACAAACATAAGTTTTACATTACATTATGAAATGAAAAACAACAACATTGTGTCTCTTTTGAACACATTCATCTCCCTTATACTATCCCTGTAGGTCAGTCATAATATACTTCTTCGCATCTTGGGAAAAAATAAAACATAGAAAGGGCTGAGCTCAGGTTCTCAGTAAGGATAACAATTTAGTAGAAACTTTCATAAATAAGCATAAACATTTAAATCAATGTGTTAGAATAAAACACAGGCCTTTTAAACTTAAACTACAGAATAATATGGAAAATATAAATCAAATAATTCCATTTACTTATTAACATGGATATTATACTAGTCTAATAATCACATTTAATATCAATATCCAATTTCATAATGATGTAATGCATAATGTTGGACATCATAACCACAAAGTCAAGCCCTCGTGCCAAGACTAAAAATAAGATTTTGTTAAGGCCTTTTTCAAAGACACTAGTTTGTCTCATTACACCTACCAATGCATTGAGGAACTATAGGAGGATCCACCCATCACATACTAAGTCCAATACATTCCTCAAATTAAAATGTTGAATCATAACATAAACATTTGTATTAAAACTAGCATACGAAATGTTAATACTTTAACCATAAAACATGAATGGTATAAAAATAACACATCCACATTCAAACATATCACAAAACCTTCAATATAATATGGAAGATTGTACCATAATAAATCAACTTCAAACAAGTGTAAAATTCATTAAAGGATGTTGACATAGATGAAATCAAAACTATTTGAGAGAAATATCTTTTTATTTTGAAATCATTTTAATGTTACATAATTATAAAAGAAAAAAATTATTTTTAAAATGTTCCTATAAGATTGTATGGGAAGCTTAGAAGATTTTATAACGGTGAAAAATAGTCGCACCTGGCGTATATGTTAAAAAAATATTCTTCCCTTAATTTTTTCAAAAAGGTCATAAAGGACCTTTTTTGGAAAACAATGGAAAGATTCCTTTATAAAAAATTTAAAAAAATTAAAACAAGCATATAAATGAATTTAAACCATATTCTAGGTAATAATATAAATATTTTTAAATACATTTTTAAGAAACATGGATGTGGACAATAAAGAGGTCCTAGTAGATACTCATGTATAAACAACCTCATATAATGAAGAGATTGTAGAATTAACCGTTACCTTGTAATTTTCCTTGATAAAGGGTACGTTAACCTACTATATAATAGTTAAATAATTGTTATTAAATTATACAAGAACCACATACATAAATATAATATCATATATGATGTTCTAATATTGATTTGTTAATAATATTTCAATACTATCATTGTTTCGAGTGTTAACCGATTCATTTTCCTTTATTTGTTTTGTTGCGTAAGTCATGTTTGTTATGGATAGGGTGTATTTGATTAATATCCAGAATGATATTAAGTTCTTAAACATATGTTTTAATCATAAAATTAAAATTATTCTTGAATGATTACTATGGGGAATGAATCTCACCACATAAGTGGAGACGGTAATCTGTACATACACACGAGTGGAAATATCATTCTTTTAGTGGTGAAATCGTATGTAATTGGATGGTATATCATACATAAATAATCATTAACATGTTATATTTATTAATTAAATCAATTATACTCATTATTATACCTATCAAAATAATTAAGTGTTGAATAATAAACTACACCACGACGTGGAGACGGTAAGCCGTACGTACACACGTATGGTGACTTTGTCATTCATAGGATGGATAGAATAATGAATATGGTTGTACCATATTTATAATAACATCATATTATGTAAAAGTTACTGGAGTTATCATTTTGGTATGGAAACAACAAAGAACGAGGAAGTGGAAGAAGAAAAGAACTTTGAAAAGGTGATAAAATTATTACCTCTTCTTCGGGTGCTTCCTTTTGATTTGATCAAAAGGGCTCCTTAGGTTGGATTTTTGATCAAAGTAAGGCATCTAGGTTGATATGAGGATAGTTGTAAAGATATTTGAGTAGGGTTTGGCCGAGCCAAATGTATTTGGAGGTGTGATATTAAGAGAAGGGTAAGTACCCTTTTATAAGAAAGGTGAGGGTCACTTTAGGAAAAGCTTGAAATATTATTTTATTATACAATCATATTCAGCTTATAATGCCTCAAAAAATCTTTATTTCAAGGATAAGGTGGAGATGGGTAGAAAAGATTTCAACCAATAGGTTATAGATAGGTTTATGTCACCATATTAACCTTATATTTTAGATTTAACTCTTAGTTAAATAGTTTAACTTTTGCCATGTATTCTTGTATTATTATAATAAATGGTTAGTAAAATTACTATAAAAAATCCAAAATAACCCCAAGAGGTTAATTATTGATATATCTAAACTTATCTAAGTTCTTTGGCCAAACCTGATATTTTTACAAATATTATATCAATTAATAATATAGTATTTGTTTTAAAAAATTATTTATGTCAATTTTGACACTATTTAGTATTTGGTTTTTGTGAAAGTCATAAAAACTTTATCATTTAAAAAAAATTATTTAATAAACCCTAGCACATCATATTAAATTAGAAAAAAAAATTAATACATAAAAATGTCTCCATTTACAATTATTTTAATATTTATAATATCAATTATTTTTAATCTTTCAATAATGAGTTAATTACTGCATCATTATTGTGTCATAAATAAATTTAATTATTTAATGTATAAAAATTATAAATAAAATACCAATATGTATGAAATATTTTGAGATTTCTAATGAATATTTATAGTTTAATTTATCTTATGTATAACCCTATATTAAAAAAAAATTAGTTATTAAAATTTGAATTTAACACTTTTAACTCTTCTTTAAATAAAATAATAATAAATGTCCTCATCTAATCCAAGTGGACCAAAAGGATCATATTTTATTAGTAAGGTTGATTTTGGTTGAAATAAACTTATCCAATAGAATTATTACATGTGTTAGGGTAATTATAAAATCATTTTTACCTTTAATTACCCTATTTACTTTTAGTCGTGGTAAATAACATTCAAAAGTTACTATTCACTAAAAATTATTTTCATCCAATTGAACCACATTTTACTTATTGATATCAATTGTGTCTCTCAGATTTTTGAAATTCAATTCACAGAAGCGGTAAAATTACGTTTTATGCAAATTTACAAATGTTCCTAGAAGGTGGGTAAAAGACATTAAAAAATTCAATAAAATTTTATACATATAATCTTATTATAAAATGACTCCAATGAATTACATTGAATGTATATATGTATTCTGTATCTATTTTTACCTAAAATAAATTTAAATAAAATTACAAATTATTTAAATAAAAAGTCATTTTTAAACAATAACGCTATGTTTTTTCACTATTCATTAAAAAATGAAAGTTTTCAGAAAAATACCAAAAATTTACCCTATGCTAATTTTGATATTCTGAATCCAAAATTGAAGTCCATTTTAAAAAATAAAATTTATAAAATTTCAAAAGGTGGGTATTACTATTCATAACGGCTAGTTTGATTGGTCGTGGTGTGCTAGAAATCGAAGTTGCGTACAGCGCAAGCTATTGCATTAATTTAAAGAGAAACATGCCATGGAAGATTGGGGTTTTACAATGAGTCTTATTTGAAGTGAGGATCATTTTTGATACTTTTGGGGAGGTGATCTTTTTCTTAACAACTTGGGAATCTACTGCATTATTTGCTTCTAGATTTTTTTATTTTATTTCCAACTCAAGAAACTTAGGGTTGAGGGTATTTTTATCATTCTCAACAGACTTGAATATTTATTCCTAGTAATTACTCATCTAAATATTACTGTTATGAACTTGAATTTTATCCATAAGATAATTATATATCTATTTTATTTTGTTACTTTCAATTTCTAGCTTCACAATTTTGGCATTCATGGAGACATTGTTTAATTTCTCTAATGCATGTATCACTTAATTTCACAACATTTTCAGAAAATTCTTTCTCACATACAACTCTTTATATTTATTTATCATATTTAGAATATATGTCATTTAAAAGTAATAAAAATCCATCATTAACTACAAAAAAATTTGGGAGTGTTAAATTTACTTATTTTCTCAACTAATGCATCTTCCATTACATAAGTTTCTTATTCTAGCTATAAACTTTAATCATGAAGTCCCTTGATGTATGAAAATATGTATTTAAATACCTCAATAGGGATATTATTAAAATATTATTTTATTTCATAATAAAAATAATTAAGTTTTTCATTGAGAGAATATTCACCACATCTTGATTTTGATTCATCTGATGAATTATCTTCAATGGATTTTATAAAAATTTTACCACTATGACTGCCTTTATCTAGTGGTTATTATTCATTCATATTTAAGTTTTATATCTTCTTATTTTCCTCTTTATTATTCCTATTTCTCATATTCTTATTCAAAACCTCTATTTTAGTAGCAATAGGAATGAAAATTGAATCTTTAATTTGAGGTTTTTATGAAAACAATTCAAATATTCACTTTATATAATTCTAATAAAAATAATAGGGAAATAAAAAAGTTTAGATCCAATCAGAGGGAAAATTTATTATAATACCGATTAAAATTCCTCTTAGGACCAAGTGAAATCACCTGAGAAGGGGTTGAATTGGGACAGGCTAAACTTTTTCCAAATTCTAAATTAATCTTATAAAAATTGTACCCACTTTGGTATTTGAACCACTACCACATATTAGGATGATAGATCTATTTTTCTCTTCCTAATCACGTAAACCACATGAAATGTTGGAGATAAAGTAAAGTGAAACACACCATGTTTTTATAAGGTTCATCCTCACTGTGGGAAAACTACTCCAAGTTGTGATCAAGCTTCACCAAGTCACTGATTATCCATTATCATATTACTATCAATACAATTTGGTTTCAGTAAGGATCATCAAAAATATTCTTACCATATTACATAGGTGAGCATTCACAATATTACACAAGTGAATATTACCACTCTCATTGGTTATTTATATTGGCTCTCACCAGTTTACAACACTTCCAACCTCTTGAAGTAGATCACTAGTTTACATATGATTTCACAACATTAATATAAACCTATATTCTTTCTCAATTCATAGTATTCAACTACCTTAAAATCTTCAAGAATAGTAGCATGAAACTCAATTTTTTTTATAAATTTTCCCCTAGTTATTATTCTATAATTATTTTCTCACTTAACTCAAATAAAACTCCATGGTCTTTAACTACCAATATATTTTTAGTTATGTTGAATGCATATTGACCTTTGTAAACTCTTCTTATTCATTATTTTTCACTATTTCAAACTTCTATGATATTGTGTATCATAGGAACTAATCTTTGCACCAATTTCTTCTTCTTCTCTTCATCTTATTTAACTATATATAATTAGTAGGTTCAGGTCACATCTTACTTCTCTCTTAGATACTTATATGTTCTTCTTCTAAACATAGTATTAACATGAAATCTTTTTCTATCTAAGAGATTTATATAGTTTTATCAAGAGGTTATTCTTCTTTACTAAATAGTAGTTCTCTCGGATGTACACATCACTGATTATAAAAGACAACCTTTAATATTTAGGGGTCATTTCAATATTTCTAAAGTGGAAATATTTTAGGACCTTTCATGCCAGTTTAACAAAACACCATTTTATGAAACAGTTTCTATAATCTCTTGTAAACATTTTCTATTAGCCTTTTTTTACATACATATCTCTCATGATCACAATTGTACTCCATTTAAAACCACTTTTATTCATTAATATTTTATAAATGGCCACTTTTTTCTAAACCTTTAAATATACCAAATATATAACCATTTTATACTTCTAGTAGGCTCAGGATATTTTTTTTATTAAAATACACTATAGAAAAATTTTCATATAAACAATCTTTTAAAGTTTTATGGATATATAATAGTAGCATATTGCAGCATGGAACATAACCCATAGTGTAGTATCTTAAAAAATTACATTATAGACTTCTTATTGAGTTTATACAACTCAAATATCATCCCAGCACCCTCCTTCTTCATTTTCAGTAAGAATCAAAATTGGGATTTAGATATTTAATCCATTTAAGAACATCACATGCACCTTTATTTTCATTTCCAAATTCATTGATCTATAATCTTATCAATTTAGGATTAATTAATTTCTCAAAAAATTAACTTGCTATGAAATTCTTTTTCTCATAAATCCACCTTGAATAACATCATTTTTTGGATGTTTTAATCCATAAAGTTTATCTTGAACATCATCTAGTTTGTTTCCAACTCATATGAAGTTTAAATGACTCATACATAGATTTAGATGATACATATGTAGATGAATCATAAGATGTTATTATTGAATCATGCGTAGTCTCAAATGAATCATATGTTGAGTCTAACAACTCATACATAGGTCTATATGACTCGTACACATGTCACAATGACTAGTATGTTGATTGCCTTTACTCATAAGTGACTTTTACAAGGTTTTAGTTCATTTGAAAAAAAATCACATAGTTTAAATGAATCATATGGTGCTTTAGTATGACTAATATGTATCTCCCAAATAACATATATGTAGGTTAGAAATGACACATACGCAGGTCCATACTTAGTCATCTTTTTATCTCTTACTTCAGAATTCCAAAATTCTTCATATAAGATCAAAATCACATAAAATAATTTAATCCTTGTAAAATATCTTCAAAAAACATTTTGGAATTTATAAAACATTCTTAAACTCTTCATCGCCATTCCTAATGAATTACAGCATATAAATACTCAAGTTAGAGTATTTCAAGTATTTTGTTAGCTTCTCATTTTCAACTTCAACCTAATTTGTTCCAACCTTCATCCAAGTGATGTTTATCACTAAATACAACATAATAAATAAAATTACTCTTATATGGATGGTTTCTCACAACTTCAGCCTCTTAAAATCGTCATCCACAAATCCTTGGATTGATTATCTACACTACAACGATCTATTCACAAGAAAATAATCTTAGGTCTTCAATATCCCTATTCAACCAACTATTTCTTCATGTTGTTTTGAAACTATTACAGAAAATACTTTTCTCAGTTGTTAACACTTGTATTTTTTATGAGAACTAGATCAAAAATCATTAGATTGTGTTTTGGGATGCTCAATTGAATCTATCGAACTAGTTATTCAAGGAAAACACTATCATCCTTCATTAACCAAATATATAAGAAACATAATTAATCTTATTAAATCATTGGGTGGATACTTACTTGACTACCCATCTTCTCCAATACATTCATATTGACACTTATTAACAACCAATATAACTAAAAATATATTTAGTCACTTAAACTTGAAGCACCAAGTGTGAAACATTATTAAAATCTCAAATTCTGGATTTTCCATTTATCATAGCATGACGCTTATTCTTGTGGCATGATAATTACTTTCCTAACACATCCAAGAGTTTCATAGTATGAATAACTAGTTTTTATCTAATTTCTAAAAAAATACCTCTTCCATTACATTATGATAATCTCCTCTATGATGTTATCATTTGATCAAGTGAGGTTTTTATATATAGTCACATGCATTACTTTCAGGTCAATCCCACTAATAAAGATAAAAAATTTGTGGTACAAAGAATTTTAAGTACATAATTTGTGGAAGAAATTGAAATATTTATATGAACATATAGATTCCAAGTTAATGCAACATTTAATTCATCAAATAACAAAATTTAAAATTTTAAAATAAAAGAATAGGGTTTACTTACCATTAAATATTTGTAAATATATGTGAAATCCTAAACCTCAATATTGTTTTAAACCAAAACCCCAAAATACCATTAACCTTAGAGAATATCAAAGTTATTATAACTTAATTGAATAAGTTAGAAGTTATACCTACCTATTGGAATCCATTTAATGCTTTATATGATTTTAAATTGAGAATATTATGTGTCTGAGATATCCCTTATGTTGTAATTCATGTATCATAGACAAAAATACCCAACCATTATCTTTCCCATGCATAGAAGAAAATACTGCAAGAAGGGAAAGTAGTCACCATCAGTGATGGTCATTGGTTGATGGAGAAAGGGGATCAGGGAAGGGAGATGTAGTATGGAGAAATAAGGGTGGTTAGGGAGTAAGGAAGGAGAAGGGAATCACTAAGGTATAAGGAAATATTTTTGACATTTGAGGTTTTTCATACCGTAATCTATACATATAATTACAAAACTATGACATTTTCTCACATGTAGTCATGGTTTACTTGAATCATGGGTGTAATGGACACTTGTATTTATTATATAAAACTCTATTGTGATGATTTTTTATGAACATGACTATATATTATATTTAATTCAATGATTTTATTAAATCCTAACTATAGATAACCCATAACCATATTTTAAGGTCAATCGATTATCATATTTTGCAAAACAAATGTGGTGATAACTATCTACTTTCACGTAAAATCTATAAATAACACAAAAGTCCATTATTAAATTCATGAATTAACATGAGAGATGGGAGACATTTAAGGATTGATCGCTTAAGATTATTCTTTAATTAAGATGTGTGCATACTTGTTTCCTTCCATCTATTTACTACCATGATTTTAAAATTGTGACAATAAAACCACTAGAATATCATAAACTTATAGTAGAGGACAATAATGTTTATTTGTGTTTATAATTAATTTTTATTATTAAAAAATGTAATGAATGTATATATTATATTTTATTATTATATCATAAAATAAAATAATATTTTTTATGATTTTTTATTTATAAAACTTTTCTATTTTCAATCCATCTTAAGAAAATTATCAACCAACTTCATGAATTTTATGGGCGTAGTGGAAGAATCTATTGGGTATAGACAAATTATATTTTTTTTATAATCAATGAATAATTCAGGATGTACATGATGAAGAATGTTATGAACGCCATAATTAATTCAATGTTTAATTGACATATGAACGTTGGAACCAAAAATATGGGATTATCATATATAATTTATAATTAATTTATAAATAGATTTATAATTACCACGTCTAGTAATTATTTATTCATTTTTGATTTGGTTGACTACACTCATCATATATTCACTTTTTCATAGTATCCAAGGGTAGAATCTCACTAGTGATTATCCACACATGCTCTAAAATCTCAGAATATCACTGTAGAATCTTTAAGTTCTTGAACGGTCGATTCTGAACACTTTTTTCTTCTATCATTGACCCCAGCAGGAATCTATTCACAGGTGAAATATTCTTTAGGTATTACTGAATACTTGAGAGACTGAAGTAGGATTGGTGGTCTATTTCTTAATAGATTTCTTAAGAGGCTTCTCTCTTGGGATTGATAGAATTCTCTATAGGTTTGTTGTGCACAAAAGTCGGTTAACCATGGAAAGTGATATAATAGGGTATTTATTGAGCTAGGTTAGGGTAGGTAATTTCACATAAGCTCCTATCCAATTCTTTATTCCTTATCAAACCCTAAGTCTAATAATAATATAAAAAATATTATTATTTTTTTGACATTCTCAATACGTGTGGATAAATAAATATTATTTGCTAAATAAATAAATTAATATTTATTTAAATGATATTTAATATATCATTTCCAGTAGGTCCATTAAATTCAGTTTATTTATCATTTTTAGTATTTAATAAACATTAAATAATAGTTCTTTATTTAAAAAATAAATATTAGTATATTATTCACTAATAAATATAATAAATATTGTATTCATTAAATATAATGAATAAATATTTATTGTTATTTAACTCATGTATTTATTCTTTTGAATTACTCATGATTAAATCTTAGCAATCAACCACCCCAATAATTATTAAAGCATAAAGTGGGAATAATATTTATTCTAACTTAATAAATTCAAAATAAAATTTAACTGAGATTATGGATACACTTAGTGTGTGACTCTCTAGGCCTATTTCTTAGAAGTATTAGACAGAACCACCTAAAGTCCTAGGTTAGCATCTAGAAACTTTCGAAGGTAAACATAGAGAAATAAGTTATTGTCGCAATGACATACAACCTCATATGAATGATCACTATGTAATATAATCTATTTATCATGATATCTCTAATCAAGAAGGTTGCATGCTCGTGTCATCAACCTATATACTCTGTGTTTCTTTCTTTGACATTATAAAAATGAACCTACCTAGAAAACACCATGGATATGGATTTATTTAGGTTACTTTATTCCCATAAAAGGAACAGATATATCAACTTCCATTAAATAATAGAAGTGATAAATCCATTCTCATATTATTCATTAATGCAATATAACTCATGACACATCCAATGTATCCTACTTAGCCACCATTATATTTCATCATGGATATCATCAATGTATCAAAGTATACAAATCATTATGTGCATTAATAATAATCTTAAATTCTAATTATCAATACACACATCCATAGATATAAATATCCAATGACACATATAAATGTGGATTTCCTACTGGCAAGTCATGTTCTCATAAACTCCTACTTTAAAGATTAACAAGGGCGTACACCATGAAAAAGTAACTCAAATCCCTATGATTATTCATCTCTAATAGCCTATATTATTTTAGATTAATCAAATTATATCATCCTACTATTGAAAATATATTTAAGAATATTTTTGTGGCACTTCTTGGTTCTCATCATAGCAGGAAACTGCTATGACCTTTTTAGTGCGATAATTACTATTAAGACAATATCACATACTATGACATGAAAAAAAAACAATCATGATGTTATAATAAGTTCATTAATATTCAAAAACAATGAATAAAAGTAATCATAAAGTATAAATAATTTTATTCTAGGGCACAAACTCCAATATACCTCAACTTTTACTAGAGCTCACTACTAACAACCTTCAATTCACTAGATCTCGCATGATATTCATGTTTTTCTGAGATAAGGCTTTAGTCATGGGGTCCACCATGTTCTCCTATATAGAAACACTAATCACAGTGACTTAAACCCTATTAGAAAAAATCCTCAAGAGCTAATACTTTCATATTATGTGCTTTTTCCATTGGTGTGACCTTGGATCCTTTATGAGATCCTCCATTGTTGTATTATCACAATATAATGTGATAGGGTGTTTTTTTTAAGGAACCACATCAAGATCTTAAGAAAAAGTTTCATATCCAAAAATCTTATTTGGATGCATAAGAAGGCACTATTATCATGGGATGAACCATTGATGCCTATCCTGGTTCGGCAGTAATCCAAGAGTGATACCCCAATCCCACCTACAGAATGACAGGGGTGTCCACAATCACTGAGTAGGAAAAATACTAAAATGGGAGTCCTTATCCTAATGTTCTTGTACTCACGCACACACCCAACTCCCTGAAATAGTGAAGAGATATAATAAATGAATAAAACACAAAAAGTGTAATCAATTCATACAAAAACCTCAAGAAAATATGATAAAGTGCAGTAAGGTAATATAAAATATATACAGAGGAAAAATAAATGCCCAATAAGAAATGTGGTCCCAGCCTGGTAACTATTGTGAAGAGGGAAACCAAAGAGATCCTAGCTCAAAATTTCCAAGTCTGGCTACCAAACATGGTTAACACCTCCAAGTACCAAAATGTTCCTCTAATATCTGGTCCAACGAAGTCACTACTGATCTTCTTTTTATCTATATAAGACATGTCATGTGCGAGCATAGCCCATCTAGGGGTGAGTATATACATACCCAGTAGGATGTCTCAAAAACTAAGAGGGAAGTAATAGAAAAATATAGTCAACTCAACCCATAATGAAAGAGGGTAAGGGAACCCAAGAAAATACATGTTCAAAAAGAAACCCAAGTGAATAGAGATAGGGGATCTTCATCTTCACATCCAACTAAGAAAAATGATGAGTCTGTCTACAGCTCTAAAGGTTTCATCTATGATGCCAATCATTATGTTAAGCCTCACAAGAATCATTATAGAGGGCCCTCACCTTAAAACTACATTCCACAATCAAGGGAGAACTAAATATATTGGAGGACCATCTCCCCAATGGAGCTCAAATACAAAGGAGTACTATTCCATAGATAGAGGACCCACACCATCTATAGTGTGTTGGGGTACTGACTCTACCAGTATGAAGAGTATAGGGAACCCACACCCTTGTGTGTTAGGGGATTATTGACCCTGAAATATCAATGATGATCAATCCCAAGCATTGTCATTTACCAAGAATTTTTGGAAGAAGTGTCTTGCTTATAAAACCTCATGTCATATCTTTGATGCCAAAATGAAGGCTATTATCCCATCCTACATGGAAAACTACTCGGGATAGGCTACTAATGGGCCCAAATCCAAGTATCAAAAGAGAAGGTTATGAGAAGAGTATACCGTGTGTCCTACTAGGGTATACAGCATGTCTCACAAAGAAAAACCTTGGTTGTGCCACATCATCATGTAAAAGATAAAGTAAAATGCATGTACATAGGGTCACATGGCGGGTGACCTCACCCAAATTCCTGGGTGTTTCCTCCCTCGGAAATGGCTTGGATAGCCATGTGTCTCCACAAGATGTTTCCAAATGGGTACATGTTGTGTATGTCTTATCAAGGTCCTGGTCATGTGCTCTCGACAAATGGCTCAGCTATCCATGTGCTTCCACATGGTGTGTACCAATGGGGACACGGTGTGTTTGTTCACTGAGGGTCTTAGGTGTGTGCCCTTGACACATGTATTGGTTTCCCGGGTAAGTTCACATGGATAATAGTCCTAGACACATGGCATGTGATACTTAACTTGGTCATAAACCCTAACTGTCATGAGATTCTGAGGAACACAGCATACATTCCTCTGAAGAACATGAGGTGTACTCATTTTTTATATAAAGTTACTCTAGTCTTCACGCAAACACTATATCTATTATTCCCTCCACCTCTATCACTATTTGAATCACCTGAAATGACCAAGTTCGAAGGAGTTCATCTCTGATCACTATTTCCTGACCTCCAATATCCAAAAAACAAGATCCTAGTTACTCATATGGTAACCATAACACCTCCTACCATAATTAAGGGCCTCATTCCTAAAAGAAATCACCCAAAACACATAAATTCGTATTAATGTATCCAAAAAAAGGTGGGGGTACTGATCTCGCATCTATCTATCACATTCCCAAGAGCTCTCTTACATGCTCTCATGCTTCCAAAGCACTCAAACCAAAGGAATGGTCCACCTAAGAAGGATCTTATTTGGTTGATCTTCTATAACTATTGGGTATTCTGAGAAGGTGGGTCCATCCTTGATGTTCGGATCACCCCATTAAATGGTGTGTGATGGTTCACGCATGTATATCTACAACTATGACACATGGAAGACATCAGTCACTTGATCTAACTATGGAGGAAACTCCAAATGGTAAGCAACCTCTCCAACCCTCTATAGGATCTCAAACAATCTAATAACCTTGAGTATAGCTTGCTTCCCTAGCCAAATATTTTCAATCCTCGTTGTAGGAGACTCAAAAGAAAACTTGGCCTCTATAATTGAACTCCAAAGGCCTATGACATCGGTCCACATAATATTTCTTTCAAATCTAGTGTAACAGCCCAGAAAATATTTAAATGAATTATAATTTAAATAAATAAAGTTATATATGATTTCATTTTATCAAATTGAAAATTTGTTATTTTTATTTGTATTATTTTTCAAAAATGACACTTTCTAGTATAAATTAAAATTATTTTATTGTGAAATAACATTTTTACCAATGCATTGTTTTAATAGATAAAAATAATTAAGATTAATATATTATTTTCATTTTTGTTTTAAAGAAAAATTTTATTTTCAATATAGCCTGCATTTATGAACTTCTTTATACTTATAAATTTTGTTTAGAGTTAACTAAATTATTTTTATTAAAGATATATTATTTGTTTTTAAAATACTTAAGTATGATGTTTTAATAAAAATTATTGTTACTTTGAATTATATATATATATATAATATTAACAATTATAAAGTTTCAAAATTATAAATATTTTGTACAAATTATGATAATTATTATTTTGATTTTCAAGTTAATATATATTCAAATTATTAATTTAATTTATAATATTTTAAGTATATAATAAGATATATATAAATATATATATATATATATATATATCTGTGTGTGTGTGTGTTTTATAAATGAACTTAATAAAAATTAAATAAATACATTTCATTAGTTTCAAAGTAAGACAATTTGGTATAATTATAATTTTATTTTTAAAAATTATATAATTATTTATAAATATATATATATATATGTGTGTTTTATAAATTAAATTAATAATAAAAACTTTTACTTTTTAAAAACTATTGATAAAATAATTTTTAATAAATTATTAGTTTTATATAACTTTTGACTTTTTAAAATTATTAATAATATAATAGTTGATAATAATATATAATAATAAAGATATAAAAATATAACGCAATAATAATAATATAGTTGAAAAATTGTGTGCAAAGACCCAAATTTTCCATGTAATTTTTTTTAATTATAAAGAATTATTACGAGTCAGCGAAAATTAACGGCGCTTGATTCTGAGGCCCGGTGTTCCCAGAATGAATTTTTGAACCTTTTTTAAGGTATATTCATTAAACACGCGAGTGGAATTTTCTAACTTTTGAACCGGTGCTTGGATTAAAAATCTGAGAGTACTGTTGAATCTATAGAACCGGGATTCGCTTAAGAAAGGTTTCACTTCAACCACAGTAGGTCAGGAGAAAAAGATAGATTTTGGAAATTTAAAAGAATAATAAAATAACAAAGTTATTTTATTTCTCTTTTTCTTTTCCTCCAACGGACAAGCGGCGGTGGTGGGACCAACGACATGTCAAGCCATTAATTAGATTGACTCCTAAATCTTTGTAATAACACTATTGGAATTTGGGAGGTTCATTAATTAAATGAACCTCATAAATTCGCAATGGCGTTACCCACCTCTTCCCCCTCTTATTTATATGGATCTTGGGGAGGGGTATTGTCATGGCTTCACCAAGCGACGAAGTTCTGGTAAAGTATCGTGATGCTAACCACTTAGAGGACGGGACCGGTTCCAATAGGCGGTGACGAATGCCACCGAATCACGAACCGACGAACACCAAATCTTCCTCAAGCATGGAAATTCTTCAAAGAATCTTGAGGTAGGGTTTATTTCTTGTCTAAATTCAAGAGTTGTTGAATCAGTATACTACTCTCTTTCTATCAAGCTAACGCGGAGGGCGCGGGCCAAACAAACAAGGTACGGACCCTCCTTCGTTCGTTAAAATTTGACATGTTCTTCACGATCAATCTATTCGGGTTGGAATAAACTCGGAATGGTGGGTTTAACAATGAATAGGACATCCCGGGAAGTCCGTTGGAACCTTCAGAAAGAAAAACGGTCCATCGGAGCTCACCCGGTGACCCACGGAAGACGGTCGGCGCGGCACCAGCATGGAAGCACTGGTGACCAGTGCCGGTGGGTGAAGACGATGGACCACAATGTCCGGCCACAGAGAAGATTGTGGCATGCTGACACGCACCACCATCGGAGAAGGCTACGGCCAAAGCCACGACAGGTGGAGAAGGCGGCCGGATCGGGCCGGCCGCGGAGGAAGGGCGGCGCGCGTGCGCCGCCGGAGAAGGTGGTCGTGGATCATCAGTCATGGCGGACGTAGGGAGTGGCTGGAACCGACCGTCCGTAGTATTTGGAGTAGCGTGCAACGACGCGCCACCGGAGAGCTTGGTTGTGGCTCTGACGCCGTGGCAGCAGGGACCCGCTCCATGCGGGTCCCACGTGGCATCACCGCACAAACTGAATGGCTAAGTATGTTCGAGAAAACCATGGGGCCTCTCCCCCTATGCTGGATAAGGTGTTCCCCACTCTAGTGGGTCACACCTCCATCGGGCCGACCCACTCTGTGGGCCAGGCCGCTCGAGCCTAGCGGGCCGCACGAGCCCAGTGGGTCATGCCCCTCCGTGGGCCAAGACGCACCAGCCCAACAGGCCTCACCGCCTAGGCAGGCCTGGCCAGTCCATGTTCTTGCAGGCTGAGCCCACTTTGGGACATCCCAACTGGGCCAGGTTCGACCCAGACTGGGTCGTGTCGACTCGAACCGGGTCGGGTCGGACCGGACCCAGAGCCTTTCAGGCCTAGTTTCGCTAAAAGAGCCATAACTTGTGAACCAGGTGTCTGATTGATGAACCGTCTATGGCGCTGGGATCCTTGGATGAGATAGTCCTTTTGGAATACTCCACTTGAGTTTTGGAGAAAGTTGGAGTATGGTCGGGTTGGATCGAACCCGAATCCAACCGGGCCCTCAGTACTAAAACGCTTATAAGTCACAGATCGGGTATCTGATTGACGCGTTGTCTATCGCATTGGAACCCTTAAGACATGGCGGTCCTTTGGTATACTTCTTCGTGAAACATAATGGTGGTTGAGGTATGAATAATGGATTGAGGATAGGATCCTTCTGAAATCAAGCATGCTTAGTATGGGAATCTCGTGGCTGGTTGTAACGTGAAGAAAGAACATTGATCCTATGTGGGTCAGCATCTATCGATCCTGTGTCGGTCAGCACTTTGTGATCCTGTGTGGGTTAGCATCTATCGATCATGTGTCGGTCAGCGCTTCTTGATCCTGTGTGGGTCAGCATCTATCGATCCTATGTGGGTCAATGCCTAACGATCCTATGTCGGTCAGTATCTATCGATCCTGTGTGGGTTAGCAATAGAGCCTCTTGACAGAATAAGATGATCCAGTGATATGTCTAATCATCTGTACTTATGTACTTGAGTTATATACCTAGTGTGAGTTGATTCTTTACCTTTGTGATACTTTTACCTTCATGGTGTTACCTTCTTAGTGTTACCTTTGTGGTATTCTTCCTTCATGGATCAGTTTTTCAAATGGATTAAAAGTTGTAGCCTTAAGTTTCCACATGAATGAGATGAGTTTATTTTGATAACTTAGATATATGTATGGGAATATACCTAAGTAGAGTTGATGACTGCTTTGTGCTTTGTGATTGAGGTCCTGCTTTATGGTTTATCCTTTTTGGAACTCTATGAGACCTTCGGAGATCTCAGGGTCCCTAGTGAGTATTGTTATACGCATCCCTGCACGGGTTACGCCTTCACCTTACTATGTCTTGTGCAGACGAAAAAAAACATTGATTAAGGCTGAGGGAGTGAGGACTGGATGGTGCTCAGAGTTGGACCATTTGACGTGACGTTCCGTAGTGACTACTGATCATGATTTGTACCTACCCTTCAGGTAGGATCCTCGGTGGATGATCAGGAGCTGTTTTTCTCTTTTTAGTTGTACATGTACTTTTCAGTTGGGCTTGTATTCTGACCCTTTTACTTCAGTACACTTTTTACTACAATAGTTTACTTTGTGGTTGTTGTTTTTTTTTTGTGTTCTTGGATTGTGTGTTTGTATAGGTTTAAAGGCAATGCCTTCCCATTATAGGGATACACCTTTTCAGTGCTAGTCGCCAGCCCCTGGCCTATAGAAGTCGGGCTTAGGGTAGTCATGGAACGGGCCCCGCATGACGAGTCGTGACATTGGATGAGTAGGAGATATGGCTTTGTGAGTTTTATGTTTTGGGAGAAGGTGTCGCGAGGGCTTGAGCGGGGAGTGTTGCGAGCTGCCATGGGAGCTCTGACTGAAGGTGATAAGCTCAGACTGAGGGTTCATGTCGCACGGGAGTCTCACACCGCAGCCGAAGGAGTCCAGCTGTCCGAGAGTCTATGTGAGGGTTCGTTGAGATCAAGGTGTGAAAATGTGGTTTGGGTTCCATCCTTATAGTCACTGGAGTTTGGTTAATTTCTCTTTGGTCCAGATATAAGGTAGGATTTTTAGTTCTAAGTCTCGGAAACTATATTTTGTAGGTTTTGAAATTTTTTTCTTCCAAATCCTATCATGGATCTCTTTTAGCTACAGTTTCTTTTTTCATTGACATGTTTTAATCTTTTTTTGTCAATTTATTCATCTATCTTCTTAACTGATGTCGAAAACCTACTATTTTGGAATTTTTTATACATTTAAGTAGGATTAATTTATTTTCTTCTACAGTCCTTGTTATGTTGTTTTGTTTGTATTTCTTATTCATCTGCGTTTTATATTGTCTATGTCAATTTTCTAATGTTGTTGTCTATCGGATGAATCTGCTTTCAAGATTTCTTGCATATAAAAATTGGTTGTCTATGTCTTTATCATCGAATTTCTATGAAATATTGAGATGATTATTTATATAACCATATCAATAAACACTTCTATGAATTTTCAATGGGAAAAAGAAACTTTATATCCTGTGAGTCCAAGGCAACATGATTTCTTTCCTTCATTTATTCAAAGCAATTTAAGTAATGTATTTTTATTTTTTTAATTTGTCAATTTAATTGTATTTTCCAAATTTATTTATGGGTTTCTTCAAAACAAAATAAATAGGTTTTCTTTTCAATATTAAAACTTTGATAAATTAAAGTAAGGTATTTATTAGTTTCAAATTTATTTTGTAAGGGTTATTTTTATGATTTATGTTGTGTTTTGAGAGTTTGCTGTAAGGGATTCAATATCTACTTTTGTTCTAAAACTTATTTTAAGTGATTACTTTTATTTTAAAACCTTCAATTCCAGAATTTATAATTTTTATTTGTTATATATATATATATATATATATTCATCTCAAATCCATGTTTTATACAAAAGTGATTCCCAAATTTATGTATTTAGAATTTAAATTCATGATACATATATATGTAAATAAAAATATGTATGTGGTTTCAATTTTTTCATACATGAATATATATAAGTATTTTTAAGTATTAATGACTAATTGAATTAAAGTAATGTAAATGGGAACAATAGATTTATATATGTGTATATAATATACAATTCAAATAATTCATATATATATATATATATGTGTGTGTGTGTGTGCATATATATATTGACATATTAGTGCATGACTTGAAAGTAAAAACAAATCAGGTCTGGATATGTGGTAAAATTAATATCAATGATTTTTATAAGACCTTATTTTCAATTTTCTCATGGATGGAAAGGTTATAGTTATATTTATAATTTTCTTACATGTTATAATATTTATACCTTGTTTCGGAAAAAGTGTTCATAACGTGTCATCACGTATTATCAACATTATGGGTGTCGCGTCTGCATATAATCATGTCCATGTGTTATGTACATCATCGACACCCATTTTATTTGTAATATGTTCATACTTTTCAATTTAAATTTTATGTTTTAATTCCAAAAGTGATAATAAGTGAATGGATATGATTGAAAGTATTTTATTTTAAATGTTTCCTTTACTTTTTCATAACTAATTATTATGATCAATTGTGGCAGATGTATTCCACGGAAAAAAGATTAAATACCTGGATAGTCCATGTAAAGCCTATGTGGTAGAAGTTTTGATTGTAACCAAACTTGTAAGTGATGAAATGAAAATCCATGTATTTATATACACATAATTATATATACATAATCATGAATGTTCATTTTAAAGTAGTGACATGTTTTCAAAATTAAAAACTCCAGTGAAAATGTATATATATGTAAAGCAATCTTAAAAATTATTTTTTTATTAAATCCGGCGCTTGATCATTGTAAATATGGAATTTCATTGGGGAGTGAACCCATCCTTCACTAATTGGGTAGGCCCAGACAGCCTTCAATAATCCAAGTGACCTCAGAATAGTGTTTTGTTTTCAGAAGCTTGTGTATTGTTTTCATAAAAACACTAGATTATTTTTAAATCAATTTTGAATGTAAGTATTTTCTAAAATGACCTAGTATTTTAAATCATAATTAATTTCAAATAGTATTTTAAAAATTTTATTTCTTAATGTATTTATTAAATTATTTTCAAATAATATTTTAAAAAGGTTTAATAGAAGGTTTTTAAACCCCTTAATAGGAATATTTAATGCTCACCCCTTATTTAAAATTATTTTTCATAGGTCACTTTAAAGTCCAACATTTGACATCATCGATTTAACGCGTGCAGAAGCAAAGTTGACTATTCGTTTGTTTAATTTTATTGCAACTTTGATAATTTGTAAGGTTGTATCTAATTATCAAAAACCTTTAATAGAAAAAGGTCCTCCCTCTACTATGTAATGTTTAAGGCTGGGTCCTTATAATTGGTATCAAAGACACGGTTTATACAACTCTGGAGATTAGATGTTGTCGTCTAAGCGGTATATTTTAGAAGTCTAGCAGTCCTAGTTTTCATAATTCTGAAGATGGAAATTCAGAATTGTTTTTAGTCACAAAAATAATTGCGAGGACACAATTATTTTTAAGGGGGGAATAATGTAACAGCCTAGAAAATATTTAAATGAATTATAATTTAAATAAATAAAGTTATATATTATTTCATTTAATCAAAATAAAAATTTGTTATTTTTATTTGTATTATTTTTAAAAAATGACACTTTCTAGTATAAATTAAAATTATTTTATTATGGAATAGTATTTTTACCAAAATATTGTTTTAATTGATAAAAATAATTAAGAGTAACATATTATTATCATTTTTGTTTTAAATAAAAATTTTATTTTCAATACAGCCTGTATTTATAAACTTTTTTATACTTATAAATTTTGTTAGAGTTAACTAAATTCTTTTTCTTAATTATATATTCGTTGTTTTTAAAATAATTAAGTATCATGTTTTAATAAAAATTATAGTTACTTTTAATTATATATATATATATATATAATATTAAAAAATTTAAAGTTTCAAAATTACAAATATTTTTTACAAATTATGATAATTATTATTTTGATTTTCATGTTAATATATATTCAAATTATTAATTTAATTTATAACATTTTAAGTATATAATATGATATATATATATATATATATATATATATATATTTGTGTGTGTGTTATATAAATGAACTTAATAATAATAATTAAATAAATACATTTCATTTGTTTCAAAGTAAGAAAATTTGGTATAATTAAAATTTTGTTTTTAAAAATTATATTATGATTTATAAATATATATATGTTTTATAAATTAATTTAATAATAAAAACTTTTACTTTTTAAAAGGTATTGATAAAATAATTCTTAATAGATTATTAGTTTTATATAACTTTTGACTTTTTAAAATTAATAATAATATAATAGATGATAATAATAGATGATAATAAAGATATAAAAATATAATGAAATAATAATAATAGAGTTGAAAAATCAGGCGAGTAGGAGATAGGGCTTCATGAGTTTTTTGTTTTGGGAGAAGGTGTCGCAGGGGCTTGAGTGGGGAGTGTTGCGAGCCACCATGGGAGCTCCGACCAAAGATGATAAGCCAAGGCCGAGGGTTCTTATTGCACGGGAGTATCATGTCATGGCTGAAGGAGTCCATCCGTCTGAGAGCCGATGTGAGGGTTTTTCGAGATCGAGGTGTGAAAATGTGGTTAGGGTTCTATCCTTCTGGTCGGTGGAGTTTGGTCACTTTTTCTTTGGTCCAGATCTAAAGTAGAATTTTGAGTTCTAAGTCTATGAATCTATATTTTGTAGGTTTTGAAATTGTGTTCTTCCAAATTCTCTCATGGATCTATTTTAGCTACTATTTCGTTTATCGTTGACATATTTTAATCTGTTTTTTTAATTTCTTCAATTATCTTCTTAACTGATGTCAACAACCTCCTATTTTGGAATTTTTTAAATCTTCAAGTAGAATTAATTTATTTTCTTCTACAGTCCTTAGTCCGCTGTTTTTTTTGTCTTTCCTATTCATCTATATTTTATATTGTCTTTGTCAATTTCATTATGTTGTTGTCTATCGGATGAATCTGCTTTCAAGATTTCTTGAATATAAAAATTGGTTGTCTACATCTTTATCATCGGCTTGCTATGAAAGATTGAGATTCTTATTTATATCACCATATCAATAAACACTTCTATGTATTTTCAATGAGAAAAAGAAACTTGTTATCCTGTGAGTCCAAGGCAACATGATTTCTTTCCTACATGTCTTCACTGTAATTTAAGTAAGGGATTTAATTTTTTTAATTTTTCAATTTAATTGTTTCTTCCAAATTTATTTATGGGTTTCTTCAAAACAAAATCAACAATTTTTCTTTTCATTATTTAAACATTCATAAATTTATGTAAGGGATTTATTAGTTTAAAATTTATTTTGTAAGGATTATTTTTATGATTGATGCTGTGTTTTGAGAGTTTACTATAAGGGGTTAAATATCTACTTTTTTGCTAAAAAATATTTTTAAGTGATTACTTTTATTTTAAAACCTTCAATTCAAGAATTTATAATTTCAATTTGTTATATATATATATATATTCATCTCAAATCCATGTTTTATACACAAGTGATTCCCAAATTTACATATTTAGAATTTAAATTCATGATACATGTATATGTAAATAAACATATGTATGTGATTTTAAGTTTATCATACATAAATATATATATATAAGTATTTTTAAGTATTAATGTCTAATTGCATTAAACTAATGTAAATGGGTACAATAGATGTATATATGTGTATATAATATACAATTAAAATAATTCATATATGTGTGTGTGTGTGTTTTTGTGTGTGTGTGTGTCGACATATTAGTGCATGATTTGAAAGTGCAAACAAGTTGGGTATAGATATGGGGTAAAATTAATATCAAGGATTTGTACAATACCTTATTTTCAATTTTCTCATGGATGGAATGGTTATAGTTATATTTATAATTTTATTATCATGTTATAATATTTATACCTTGTTTTTGAAAAAGTGTGCATAACATGTTATCACATTTTATCAACATTATGGGTGTCATGTCTTCATATAATCATGTCCATGTGTTATATATATCATTGATACCCGTTTCATTTGTAATGTGTTCATAGTTTTCAATTTAAATTTTATGTTTTAATTCCAAAAGTCATAACAAGTTCATGGATATGATTGAAAGTATTTTATTTTAAATGTTTCCTTTACTTTTTCAAAACTAATTATTATGATCAATGTAGAAAATTAATTCCATGGTAAAAGGATTGAATACCTAGATAGTCCATGAAAAGCCTATGTAGAAGAAGTTTGGTTGTTACCAAACTTGTAAGTGATGCAATGGAAATCCATGTATTTATATACACATAATTATATATACATAATCATGAATGTGAATTTTAAAGCAGCGGCATGTTTTCAAAATTGAAAACTCTAGTGAAAATTTATATATATGTAAATCAAACTTAAAAATATTTTTTTATGAAAGTTGGAACTTGATTATTGTAAATATGGAAGGTCATTGGGCAGTGAACCCATCCTTCACAAAGTAGGTAGGCCTAGACAGCCTTCAATGATCCAAGTGAACTCAGAATAGTGTTTTGTTTTCAGAATCTTGTGTATTGTTTTCATAAAAACACTGGATTTTTTAAAAGAAATTTTGAACATAATTATTTTCTAAAATGACCTTGTATTTTAACTCATAAGTAATTTCAAATAGTATTTTAAAAAGGGTATTTCTTTATGTATTTATTAAATTATTTTCAAATAATATTTTTAAAGGGATTTATCTAAGGTTTTTAAACCCCTGACTCGGCATATTTAATGCTCACCCCTTGTTTAAAATTGTTTTTCACAAGTCACTTTTAAGTCCTATGTTTGACTTCATCGATTTAGCACGCGTATAAGTGAAGTTGACTATTCGTTTGTTTAATTTTATTGAAACTCTGATAATTTGTAAGGTTTTATATAATTCTCTAGAACCTAGACTGGAAAAAGGTCCTCTACTATGTAATGTTTAAGTCTGGGTCCTTATATGTAGTCTATCCTCATATTCTCATGGATCACCTAAAACTTTTTTATCATCGCTTACACCAGTTATTTCCCAACAAAATAGGTCTCTCCAATCTCATTACGCATAAAGGTGACCTTGAGGGTGTCTTATATAGAGCCTCGAAAGGTGACCTTCTGATTGTGTAGTGATATTTTTTGTTACAAGAAAACTCCTATAATGGAAAGTAAACCTTATATATCAATAAGAAGTACAATAAACAAGCTCTCATAATGTCGTCTAAAACATGGATGGTCCACTCATTCTAGTTATTTTTCTATGGATGAAATGTTGTGATCATCTATAACTAGGCCCCACAGGCCTCCTACAAACCCCTTCACAACTATGTCATGAACCGTGAATCATGGTCAAATATGATCATCATGGGTACCCCATATAGCTAGATGATCTCATGAGCATAAAACTACTCTAAACTCTCAACTAAACTCTATTCTTTGATGGTAAGGAAATGTGTTGACTTGTTAAGCCGGTTGAAAATCATCTATATAGAACTATGGACCCTCGTTGTCTATGAAAGCCTCATCATGAAATCTATTGATATGTCATCCCACTTCCATTTCAAAATCTCAAGAGGTTGGGTCAACCCTACTAGAACTGGATGTTTACCCTTTACCTGCTGACATGTGAGGCATTATAAAACAAACTCAGTAATGCTCTACCTCATACCATCCCGCCAAAACTACCACCGAAGGTCCCTATACATCTTTTATACTTTCATATTCTTATCTAAGTGGGGGTATAAAACTCCCTTAACACTACTTCATTCAATGTGACTAGAACTATTTTCTATCCCTAAAAAAAGAAAATATTCTCCCCACCTTCATAAAATCCATCTAGTGCATCTTCTGAGGATATATGGTCATGAAAAATCTCACAGTTGAAATCTCCCAACTAATATTATCTCACTTTTTGAATAAGTAGTGGAGTCACCACCATCAACTCAATGTAAGCTACACCCATATCCTCTACTAGGTTCATCTGTAATGAGGCCAACTTCTCATATGCCTCCTCTACTAAGAGAGAATGGGATTTATTTCTAAGGGAATATAACAGCATGTTTTCCTCCCTTGAAGTATAAACTATCACAAATTCATAGTCTTTTAGGAACTCCAACCAACACCTATGTCTCAGGTTACGATATCTTTGGGTGAAGATATTCCTGAGACTCTGACATTCTGAGTAGATAATGAAATTCTCACTAAGAAGACAATGTCTCTACCTCTTCAGGGAAAATACTACCTCTTCCAACTCTATATTGTGGGTTTCATAATTTTTATCATGGTTTCTCCACTCCCTCAACCCATAAGTGATAATTTCATTCATTTACATCAACATGCATCTATTCCCAGCTCCATACACATCATAAAACACTATATATTTGATTCCCTCCTTCAGTGGTCTCAAAACATGAGCATTTTTTAACCTCTTCCTTATCTCCTCAAAGGATATCTAACACTACTCAGTCAAGGTAAATTGTTTCCCTTTCCATGTCAAGGAAGCCAAAGGGGTTGTAATCCAAGAAAATTCTACCATAAAAATTTAATAGTACCCTTAAAATAAAGGAAATTTTTCACGTATAACATTCTCTTGGGTGGTTCCCAAGAGAGTACTACATCAATATTTTCCAGATCCATAGATATACCATGTTGAGATATGGAATTCTCTAGAAATTAAACCTCTCGAATCCAAAACTGACACTTTGAGAGCTTACCATATATTTGGTGCTCCCAAATTAAGTCAAAGACCATCCTAAAATTCTATATATACTCCTCCTAATATATAGAGTAAATGAGAATGTAATTTATAAATAGAACTAAAAAATAGTCCAAGTATGGATAGAAGATTCTATTCATAAGTTCCATGAGCACGGTGGGGAATTTTTCACAATGAAAGGTATCACCAAGAACTCATAATTCCCATAGTGACATCAAAATTTCCTATTTGGAATATCATCCTCAAGAACCCTCAACTGATGGTAGATAAACATGACATCAATCTTTGAAAACCAACTCACACCTTTTAAATAGTCAAAAAGGTCATAAATCCTCAGTAAGGGGTACTTGTTCTTGATTTTCACCTGATTAAGGTTATGATAATCAACAAAAATCCTCAAACAATTATTTGTATTTTTTATGAAAAACACTAGGTCCACCTAGGGCTACACACTTGTTCAGATAAAACCTTTCTCTTGAAGGTCTTACAACTACACCATCAACTCCTGGAGCTTGGTAGGGGCCATCCAATATACTATAGAATATATTTGTTTGATCCTGGGGTTAAATTTATTGCAAAATCATTCTCCCTCCTTAGAGGTAGTCCTAGAACATCTTTGGTAAATACATCCATATAATCCTTCACTACCTCTGGAAGACATATGCTTATAAATCCTATTTCACCAAGGACTAAACTCATTAATTGATGGGTGATAGGTTATAACTTCTTTCTCCCAATTCCCACTTTCTCACCTGTAAGATCCCACTCACCTATAAAGGAGAATTCCATCCCATATTTATGGATGCATTTAATTCTCATACAATTATAGACTATCTGGAAATACACCATGGACAACCAGTAAATACCTGGGATGAAATCATAAGGATTCATTATAATATCCAAGAGGTCCCACGAGAAAATTTCTCTACAGAGTACCAACTCACACTTCCATAAGATGTTCAATATCAAAGAATCGATCCCTGTAGAAACCATTATCCATAGCTGATGGGAAAAATATTATAATACAAGATCTAGATCCCACTTAAGGGATACTGAGATAAAGGAATTAATTTCACCTATGTCTACAAGTACTAGAGCTAAATTATAGAAGACACATATCGTACCTCAAATCATCTCATGAGTAGTTTTATCATATCTCTACATAGCCTGAAATTTCCCATTCCCTCAACTTCTATCCCTCTGAGCCTAGTGTAGGCCACCTAGTGGTGGTGGTAGGAATAGGTTACATCATTATCCTCCACCTATATATCCTACTTATGGATATTCACTTGCTCCTCTATCAGCACTACCACCCTAGGGGCGACCTTGATGATGTATGAGAGATCCCTGATTGTGATGTTGTCTCTACCGTGGAGCTCCATCTAGTGTTTGAACACCATCTATGGAATGATGTGTTAGGAAATCATGATCCATGTGACCTCACCTATAACAATCATAACATCATACCTATTTAGGATAATGGTATCCTCTATGAAAACCATGTTCCATAGATCCACATGTCTATGTCCGAGCAAGAGTGTGCCTCCTATTTCATGACTCTAACGATCGATGCTTGCTAACTGTTGTAGATGAATCAGCCCCATGATTCCCACTATCAGCTTCATATTCTCAACATCCCTCTAATAGAAAGTTATATATAGACAAATCCTTCTCCAATACTCCATAATAATTTGGAATACATAAGGATACTACACCTGTAACATCCTAGACAATTTAGTGACTTGTTTTTAATAATTTAAGTTATTGTTTTAGTTAATTTGATAATAAGTTAATTATATAATAATACTTATAACTAATTATATAGTTTTCAAGTTAATTTTATAGAATTATCTTTTTTTAAAGAATATTCTAAAATGAATATATTTATTATTTTTATAAAAATAATATGAATAAAAAAATTATTTTTATCAAAAAGTTATTTGATAAAATATTTTAAATGAATAAATTATTAAAAATAATATGTATAGATAATTGTAATTATTTTGATAAATACTAAATTATGTTATAAATATACTCACTATAAATATTATTATATAATAATTATTTAATATGAAATAATGGATACATCTTATCAAATATAATTAATTTGGTTTTATAAATTTTGATTTATGAAATGATATATATATATATATATATATATATATAATTATAATCATTAGTTTTAAATTTATGAATTAATATTAGTTTTATAAAATTGTTACTATTTTAAATTTTATAAAACTATGAATTAAAATAATATATTATAATTATTTTAATTAAATGTTGAAATAATATACATATATAATTTTTATACAAATTTTATGATAACTTTATTTGTGAATTTCATGGGTTAGAAAACAATAAACGTGCTAAAAATAGAAGAAATGAATTAGGGTATCAGGTTATAGGGTTTCACGGGAGTCTGGGGGGAGTTCATCGGACCCGAGGGCCTCTTTGGTCAAGTGCTGGAGGGGAAGTTGAGGTGTGGTGAGGGTTCACGTCGGAAGCTTCGAGTTGAGTCGATTCGAGCGGGTCGAATGTGGGGGGAGGCAAGGTTGGGACACCATCGAGGTTTTGACCAATGAGATCGAGCTTCTGGCATCCAAACAAGGCTAGCAAGGAGTCTGGTGCGAGGCCTCAACTGCGGTCGAGGGATAGGACCGAGCACTATTGAAGATTCAAGCGACATCGATGGTGTTCCGAGCAGTTAAGGCTTCGATTTTTCCATATCTGAGGTTGGATTTCTATTCAAAGTCTTTGGGTCTAAATTAGGATTTTGTTTTCTTCATAGGTGTCAAATTGTTTTGGTATTATTTCAATGAAAAAAACTAATGTCGTCTATTTGTTGACTTCTTCCTCCATGATCGCTATCTCTTATCACCATTATGTGGTTAGATTTCATCAATTTACAGTCATTCGTTTTATCTACAGTCATTATCTCGTTATATTATATGGTTTCTTTCATTTTTTTTCTGATTGATCCTATTACCTATCTGTGATCTTACACCTCAAGCTTAATTAAGTCAATGTTTTTCTATTTCTTTATGTGAACAAATGAATATATAATTTTAGTTTCTTCATCAATAATAATTATCTTGCCTCGAAAGTTTAGTGTGTCTTTGTCCTCTAGTAGTATCCACTAATAAGTATTCGATGTTTTGTATATATATCTTCATACAGTGGAGTTTATACAATAAAATCCTTCAATGTGTAAATCCAATTGGGTAAACCAAATTATAGTATGAAGTGAATGTGAGAGTGTGTGTGGGTTATAGTATTAGAAAATCCCCATCATGTGCAGACCAAGGGATAAATTTACTTGTTTGTTTTTATTAAATTATACAATTTATGTTTTATTTTTATATGTAAGGGAAAATTATTTTGTTTTGTTTGTAAATGCTAATTTGTTTTTCAAATATATTTAATTATTTCATTTTCAAAATCAAGTAAGTGATTCAATTTATTTTATGTTACAAGAAATGTGTATATATATATATATATATATATATATATGAGTGTATATACAAATATATATACATGACTATTTTTTTTGTTCTAAGAATTTTGATGAAAACGTTTTGTTTTAAATTTAGGTTTTAATGGATTATTTATAAAATCCTCATTCTTATGAATTTAAGGGTTTATTTTCTTTTAATCAATTTATTCTCATTTTAAAAATATTTATGTGTGTGTGTGTGTCTATATGTGTGTGTGTGTGTGTGTGTATATATATATAATTATCTATTTTCAAAACATATAAGATAGGGGTTTTATATTTTAAATTTTATTTCTAAATATATAGTGTGTAAGGTTTCTCTAATTCTATAAAACCTAGATTGTTAAAGATCCTTTGTTGTGTAATGTGTTGTGTAATTGATCAATTTATTTTATAAAATAAAATTAAACAGCATGTTTCAGCACTGGATCTAGGGTACTGGGGTCTGGGGATTTATAATTGGTATCAGAGGAATGGTCTAGACAGCTTTGGAGATTAGATATTGTCATCTAAGTAGTAGTGTATGGAAGTTTAGCAATTCTAGACTTCTTAATTCTAGAGATAGAAATTCAGAATTTTCTAGAGTCTCAGAGGACTCAATTATTCTAAGGGAATGATAATATAACATCCCAGACAGTTTAGTGACTTGTTTTTAGTAATTTAAATAAATTTTTTTAGTTAATTTGATCATAAGTTAATTATATAATAATTCTTATAGTTAATTATATAATAATGCTTATAGTTGATTATATAGTTTTTCAAATTAATTTTATAGAATTATTTTGTTTTAAATAATATTCTAAAATGAATATATTTATTATTTTTATTAAAATAATATGAATAAAAAAATTATTTTTATCAAAAGGGTATTTGATAAAATATTTTAAATGAATAAATTATTAAAAACAAAATATATAGACTATTGTAATTATTTTGATAAATGCTAAATTATGTTACAAATATACTCACTATTTATATTCTTATAAAAAAATTATTTAATACGAAATAATGGATACTTCTTATCAAATATAATTAATTTTGTTTAATAAATTTTTATTTTCAAAATTTCATATATATATATATATATTAAATTATAATCATTAGTTTTGAAATTATGAATGAAGATTAGTTTTATAAAATTATTACTATTTTAAATTTTATACAACTATGAATTAAGATTATATATTATAATTATTTTAATTAAATGTTGAAATTATATACATATATTATTTTTATATAAATTTTATGATAACTTTATTTGTGAATTTCATGGGTTAAAAAATGATAAACATGTTTAAAAATAGAAGAAATTAATTGGGATATCGTGTTTTACGATTTCACGGGATTCTGGGGGGGAGTGTGTCGGACCCGAGGGCCTCTGTGTTCGAGCACTGAAGGGGAAGTTGAGGCAAAGTGAGGGTTCACTTTGGAAGCTTTGAGTCAAGTCGAGTTGAGTGGGTCGAACATTGGGGAAGGAAAGGTCAGGACGTCATAGAGGTTTTGACCAAGGATACTGAGTCGTCAGTGTCCGAACGAGGCTGGAAAGGAGTCTGGTGCAAGGCCTCAACCATGGTTGACGAACAAGATCGAGCATCGTTGAAGATCCAGGAAACGTTGATCGTGTTCTGAGTGGTTAGGGAATCAATTTGTCCAGATATGAGGTTGGATTTCTGTTTGAAGTCTTCATATCTAAATTAGGATTTTTTTTTTCTTCATAAGTGTCGAATTTTTCTGGTTTAATTTCAAAGAAAAATAGTTTAATGTCATCTGTTTCTTGACTTCTTCCTCCACAATCGCTATCTCTTATCACCATTTTGTGGTTCAATTTCATCAATTTATAGTCATGCATTTTATCTGCAGTCATTATCCGGTTATATTATATGGTTTCTTTCAATTTTGTTGTTCTGATTGATCCTATTTCCTATCTATGATCTTTCACCTCAAGCTTAATTAAGTCAACGTTTTTCTATTAATTTATGTGAACAAATTAATATATAATTTTTGTGTCTACATTAACAATGCTCATCTTTCCTAACAATCTTGAGTGTGTCTTTATCCTCTGGTCTTCTCCACTGAAAAGTATTCAATGTTTTGTATATATATCACTACATAGTGGAGGTTAGTCTATAAAAGCCTTTAGTGTGTAAATGTAATTGTGTAAACCAATTTGTTGTCTAGAGTGAATGTGAGAGTGTGTGAGGGTATGCAGCACCAGAAAATCCTCAGCATTTGCAGACTAGGTAAGGGATCAATTTACTTATTTATTTTTATTAAATTATATAATTTGTGTTTTATTTTTATATTTAAGGGAATATTATTTTTATTTTTTTAATGATAATTTTTTTTTCAAAGGTATTTAATTATTTCATTTTCAAAATCAAGTAAGGGGTTCAATTTATTTTATGTTATAAGACATGTATTTATATATATATATAAGTGTATATACAAATATATATACATACATATCTTGTTTTTTTTCAAAAAAAATTGATGAAAAAGTTTTGTTTTAAATTTAGGTTTTAAAGGATTCTTTATAAAACCCTCATTCTTATGAATTTAAGGGTTTGTTTTCTTTTAATCAATTTATTCTCATTTTAAAAAGATTTATATATGTGGGTGTGGGTGTGTGTTTATATTTATATATATATAATTATCTATTTTCAAAACATATAAGATAGGGGTTTTATATTTTAAATTTTATTCATAAATATATGGCGTTTAACGTTTGTCTAATTATCCAAAAACTTGTACTGGTAAATGTTCTCTATTGTGTAATGTGTTATGTAATTACTTGGTTTCTTTTATAAAAAAAATTACACAACATGTTTTAGCATTGGCTCTAGGGTACTGGGGTTTAAGTCTTTATAACACTTTCTCAAATGTCCCTATGAAGGCCCTACTTGAAATTTTTCACTTGGAAGTATCCATCCTATACCATATCAATAGAATAGTATGTGGGGTCAGTTAACCTCAAGGCGTACTCGATAACATGCATATCACCCTGTCGTAACATTAGAAACTTCTAGGTCCACATAGATCATAATATCAAAGGGTAATACTTATCACACAAACAAATGATGAAATTATGTCCATGAGAATGTGGTCTCATCATGGGTCTGACTGATCAGACTCCTCCAGTTCCCTGCTACTCCAAGAACAAAACCGATTGAAAGAATAACCATCTGATTAGGTGGTATCTAAACAAGATAGAAATATATGGCCACTAGCTTAATCCAATACTACACTACCTAAGGGTCTAGATCTCCATTAAACCTGAGTGGTCTCTACTGCTGAAACTCAGGTAATGGGTTAAGCCTATATGCATCATTAACCTAACATACTAGAGCTATTAGTTATAATCATGAAGTAGATCATATACTTGGACCACTACAGGTGCATCCATGCACTACCCAATAGGTGGAAGAACTACTCTATACCCGCCTTATAGCGACCCAGCCTTTTCTTACATTACTATTAAATCATTTCAAAGATAAACAACATAATAGTATTACACAAAGAGGATCCAAAGGCTTAGTGTCTTGGGCAAACTAGGACCACACATAACAAATACAACATCTAGCATAAACATTTATTTAATTTCTTCTTCTCTAACTTATTATTGTAACTTGTCCTCTACTTAGTACATGTATCCACCTGAGGATATACATAAAAAGGGGTGATCTAGAAGCCCAGTAAGATGATATATAAGAACAATATATCATGGGGTGAGTATAATCATAACATAGGCAAAAGATCATGAACATGATAGGAGCATAAATAAAAGACTTGAAATATAGAAAAGCATAAAAATGAAACATCATGTCTTAGTGGTTAACTACCACACATACTTGTGAACCAAGCTAGCATCTTGTTCACACGTCATTTCACATTTAATAATGAGATTCATCACTTTACCCAATTCATTGGAGCACTATATAATTTTGGGTGCACTCGTCACATTTAAACATTCATATTGCGCTATATAATTCTGGGCGCACCCGTCGCATCATAACATTATCATTTATCATGCATGCCACAATGAACATGAACATAAATAACCCATGAAAAGGAATTGGTTTCATCTCCTAATAACACATTCATAAACTTTGGGTTCCCAAAATAAATAGGGAACAACATACTTGATACAAGAACCATTAACCTTGAATGAGAGGTAAAAGTTGAGTTCTTAAGAGAATAGTTCTTTCAGAAAACATTTGGATTGACATAAACTTCATTAGAAAACATTTATATCCCATAAAAGGAAAGAAAATGATTAAAAAAATATCTTTAAGGAGTTACCATATCAAAAATGGAGTGAAAGAGGTAGAACCCGAAGGATGAAAGTTGGGTTCGAGAATTTCCCCTTACCTTGTACCCGAATGCTTCCTTCTCTTTAATGTCCTGTATAATGACATTATATTAATTAATTAGAAATACAGAACCATGTTTACATTAATATGGTTCATTATGGTTTCATTATGTCATTTTATGTTCCTTTGTATGACTTATAGAGTTTAAAAACATTGTTCGGGGATGTTCGTTTTTATGGTTTTTTTTTGGGTTGTTCACTTGTATTCATAAATTGAAGTTCGGGTAGAACATGGGTAAACATACAGAAATGATATTACATGTCATTAATGATATTAAAGGAGTTTTAATGATCTTATAATGAATTATATTATATCCATGTGGATGAATCATTAGATAATAATTAAATGATGGTTATTTGGGTAAATTTGGGCGGTTTTTGGATCACAACGAACTTGTTTTAACTTATCACTTAGTAATATGGCCATAGCTTATTTAAAGAACATTAAATATGAAATAAAACATATAACATATTCTGGTTAAACCATAAAAATGGTTTCATGACCAGATCTGAAGGTATAAATGGAAGAAGAAAGCATGTCGTTCTTGAAGGTGATAAATTAACACCTCACGAACAACGTTCTCTTTAATAAAATAAAAGGAAGAGGGAAAGGGGGTTGGATGATATAATATCCCATTATAATCATGAAATTATATTATATGTATAATAATGGAGGTAAAATACAATTTGGATGAAGATAGGTGGGGAGAGATCAAGAAATGAACTTGAACTTGAAAGGAAATTAAAGGAGAAGAGGGAGGGAAATTACCTCTTGAATCCTTCTCTTGAGAACCTCCTTAAGGGCCTAAGCTTGGTATTTTGATGATACCAGAAGCTCTTGGACGTGGGGGAGGGGATAGGGAAGGTTTTTGGGCAGAGTTTAGAGAATTATTGAAGCTTCAGAGGTGTGAGGAAATGAGGGTGTGAAGGGTGGCTTTTATAGTGGAGGGGAGAGGGGTTTCCTTAATATAAAATTCATTAGTTTATTATTTCCCCACAAGACAAGTAATAGTGAGTATTGAACGAACAATAATAGTAATTTTATAATTTAATCCCAAAGAAAGTGGTCTTACATCAGCAGAACATCACACATGACTCTATAATTAGCTTATTTAGCTTATTTTGTAAATTACGGTATTTCACTATTCATCAAAAATTCAAGTATCTCGGAAAAATCCAAAAAATTTACCCCAACCATTTTTCGATGTGTAGAATCCAAAAATGAATTCCATTTTTCAAAATAATTTTCTAAATAATATTAATTTAATATTTAATTAAAATCATAATTTACTTAAAAAACAGTTTTTAAGATTAAAACTGATTTTATAGTGCTTTCAAAAATTATGTAGGGTCTTATAAAATTATCTAAAAACTATAATACATTGATTAAATAATTTATGAATTAATTTTAGGGAAATAAATATTCTTTTAAATTAATTAATTAATTGTAATTAATTATTTATGACTTACAAAATACCAAAATGTTTACTAAGGTCAAATTGTCACTTTCTAAGATGTCTAAATTTTATTTTATTATTAATAGGTAATGTTATTCTTATTTTGGATTATTTAATATTCATAAGGGTCATATTACTATTCATAAGGGTATGTTACTATTCCTAAGGGTGTGTTACTATTCACCAAAAATTATTTTTGTTTCATTAGACTCCAAAAATCATCTTGAACACAACCGTGTATGTCAGATTTTCATAATTCCAAACATAGGAGTGACAAAATTATGTTTAAAGGTCACTTAGCACTTAGTAGTTCATTATTTTGTGTTTTTATGACATAAATATAATAAGGGAATTTTCCATTGAAAAACATTGGGTCGTTACATTCTTCCCCCCTTAAGGAATTTTTCCCCTAAAATTTCACTTTACACAAACAGGTGAGGGTACTTCTCCTTCATTGCCTCTTCTAGTTCCCAAGTTGCTTCCTCAAACTTATGGTTCCTCCACAACACTTTGACAAGATGGGTTGTCTTGTTTCATAGAACCTTATCTCTCTGATCCAGAATCTTTACTGGCTGCTCCTCATAGGAGAGATCATCTTTCAACTGCACCACCTCTGAGTTTAGTACATGTGAGGGGTCTGGTATGTACTTCCTCAGTAGTGATACATGAAACACATCATGAACTTGAGCCATATTCGGTGGAAGTGAAAGATGATAGGCCACGACTCCTATACAGTCAAGGATCTCAAAGGGTCCAATATACCTTGGGCTTAGCTTCCCTTTCTTCCCGAATCGCATGACTCTCTTCCATGGAGATATTTAAAGGAAGACTTTATCTCCAACGTCAAACTCCAAGTCCCTTCGACGGTTGTCAGCACAGCTCTTTTGCCGACTTTGAGCAGCTTTGATGTGTTTTTGGATGACTTGAACCTTCTCTGTCATCTCTTGAACAAGATCAGGTCCAAGGAGATTTCTTTCTCCAACTTCATCCCAACAGGTTGGAGTTCTACATTGCTTTCCATACAGAGCCTCATATGGATCCATATGAATACTCAAGTGGAAGCTATTGTTGTATGAGAACTCAACCAATGGGAGATGCTGATCCCAACCTCCTTTGAATTTAAGAGAGCAGGCACTTAGCATATCTTCAAGCGTCTAAATAGTCCTTTCAGACTGGCCATCGGTTTGGGGGTGATAGGCCGTGCTAAAATTTAATTTAGTACTCAAAGAATGTTGAAGGTTTCTTCAGAATTTAGATGTGAACCTTGGATCACGGTCATAGACAATTGAGATTGGAACACCGTGCAGTCTCACCACTTCCTTCACATATATCTTTTCAAGTTGTTCAAGCGATAGGTCTTCCCGAATAGCGATAAAATGGGCAGTCTTAGTGAGTCGGTCAACCACAACCCATATCACATTATTTCCCTTTGACGTCTTCAGGAGACCTATGACAAAGTCCATAGTAACATTTTCCCATTTCCACATGGGTATAGGCAATGGCTGCATCATACCTTTGGACTTTTGTCACTCATCTTTAACTTGCTGACATACCAAGCACCTTGATATATATTCCGCAATATCCTTATTCGTGTTATCCAACCAGAAGTGTTCTTGGAGATCACGATATATCTTGGTACTCCCAGGATGGATAGATAAAGTTGAGCTATGTGCATTATCCAATAGATCCTTCGTTATCCCGGGTGATGAAGGCACAAAAAGTAGCGTTCCAAACCAAATCACACCATCATCGTCGATATGGAACTCTTGTAGCTTCCCTTCCTTTACTGCATTCACCCTCTTTTGTATCTCCACATCATCTCTTTTTGATTACTTAATCTTCTCATGGATGGATGTTTGCGAAATCATCTGGGCAAGGTAGGATGTATCCCCTACCATTATGATTTCCAAATCCATTCTTTGCATATCCATGAAGATAGGGTCTTTCTCAATCCGCAGCATGGATAGAGTAGTAGGTTCTTTTCTGCTTAGAGCATCAGCTACCTTGTTCTCCTTTCCAGTATGACGGTGAATAGAGCAATCATAATCCTTGATTAGCTCTAACCATCTCCTTTGATGCATGTTGAGATCTTTTTGTGTGAATATATACTTTAGGCTCTTGTGGTCAGTGTATATGTCACACTTCTCACCATAAAGGTAGTGCTTCTAGATTTTCAAGGCAAAAATAACGGTTGTCAGCTCTAGATAATGCATTGGGTAGTTCTGCTCATGGATCTTCAACTATCGTGAGGCGTAGGCTATCACATTATCATTTTTCATGAGTACACAACCCAAGCCTTTTTTGAAGCATCACTGTATATCACAAAACTTTCTCCACTTTTTGGTAGTGTGAGTACAGGTGCAGTGATCAGCCTTCTCTTTAGCTCCTTGAAGCTTCCCTCGCATTCTTTCATCCAGACATACTTTACCCCTTTCCTTGTTAACTTAGTTAGTGGGATTGACAATCGTGAGAAGTTTCTCACAAAACGTCGGTAGTACCCAACTAATCCAAGAAAACTATGGATTTCTGTGACACTAGAGGGTCTGGGCCATTCCTCAATTGCCTTTGTCTTTGAAGGATCTACAGAAATTCCCTCACTTGTGATCACATGTCCCAAGAACATGACTTGATTCATCCAAAAGTCACACTTGATGAACTTGTCATACAACTTCTCCTTTCTCAATGTCGCCAACACAAGTCTTAGATGTTCTTCGTGTTCCTCCTTTCTCTTGGAGTAATGAAAATATCGTTGATAAACACTACCAAAAAAAATTCAAGGTAATGTCTAAAGACTCTATTCATAAAATCCATGAAGATTGCAGGGGAATTAGTAAGTCCTAAGGGCATCACCAAAAAATCATAGTGCCCATACCTTGTACGGAAGGGAGTCTTCTTAATATCTTCCTTCTTCACCTTTACCCGATGATATCCAGAATGAAGATCCACCTTTGATAAGTATTGAGATCCTCTTAACTGGTCGAACAATTCATCAATCCTTGGGAGAGGATACTTGTTCTTTATGGTGATCTTGTTTAGTTCCTGATAATTGACACACAGCCACATGGTTTCATCCTTCTTCTTTAAAAAGAGCACTAGTGCACCCCAAGGTGATGCATTAGGGCGTATAAACCCTTTGTTCAGATGCTCTTGCAGCTGCTTCTTTAACTCCTCTAGTTCGATATGAGCCATCCTATAGGGTCACTTTGAGATAGGAGTAGCTCCGGGTATGAGTTCAATTGAGAACTCTACCTCACAATCCGAGGTAATTTTAGGTAACTCTTCAGGAAATACATCGTCGTATTCCCTCACGATGGGTATTTCCTCAAGTTTGGAACTTTCCTTCGACTCAACCATTTGGGCGAGGTATGCTTCTTCATAGGGAATCAACACCCACACCATTGAAGGATTTTTTAAAGGAGATTCATGATCTTCCTTTCATTTTTAGATAAGCATGGGATGGTTCTGAATATGAAAAGATATTTCCTTTTCCCGATAGTTGATATGTGCTCTATATAACGAGATCCAGTCCATTCCCATTATAGCGTCGAATTCCACCAAGGGAAGTATTACGAGATTTTATGGAAGAATCTTCCCACATATGCCAATAGGAGAAGAGTCAAACACTTGGGTTTCAATGATTTCACCACTAGGTGTTTTTACAGATATCTCTACCTCAAGGTTTTGGGGATTCGATTCTATAGTTCTAGCAAAATTACAAGATATAAAGGAATGAGTAGAACCAGAATCAAATAAGACTTTTTCCATTCTTGAGTGAATAGGAATTTTACCTTGTACGACTTCATTATCATGATCCACCTCCGCATTAGTGATGGCATAAGCCTTCCCTTGTTCCTTTGGCTTTGGTGGCTGCTGACGCTGATTACCCTCGAGAACTCGAGGTTTAGTGCACTGGTTTGCATAGTTCCCTAGCTCCTTACAGTTGTAGCATTGAACCATGAGTGGTTCTCTCCTTTCATCAGATACATTCTCCTTCCTTTTCGTGTATTTTCGACACCCTTGATCATGGTGTCCTTCTTTCCCACACTTGAAGTATTTCCCCATCCCTTTGAGGGAGTTCCCATGGTGCAACTTCCCACATTTTTGGCATGTGGGTCGTTGATTTTTCTTCCCACCTTTGTCACTAGATCCACCAGCTTGAAACTCCATCTTTCATTTATTATCCCCATAGCCATGGGACCATTCTCCAAACTCCATATCCACTTTGAGAGCACACTGAACAAATTATTCATAACTCCCAAAGTCTCAAATTGCAAGATCCTTTCGAAGTTTTGGTTTTAATCCACTAAAGAATCTATCAATTTTGCTATCATTATTGATAACAAAATCCAACGCGTACCTTGTGAGCCTTGTGAAATTAAATTCATAGGTTGTGACAGATTCTCCTTCTTTTTTCTTGAGCTCTTTGAATTCTCTCTCCATATTCGTGAGAAGGGTTCGTGGGAAATACTTATTAAGAAACATTATCTTAAAGTCTTCTCATTCCATCTTTTCAATTTCCTCCCTTGGTTTGGTGTTCTTAATCAAATCACACCATTGATAAGCTTCTCCATCTAGACGATAAACGGATAGAGTCACCTTCTCTGTCTCAGAATAGTGAAGCACAAAAAATATCTTCTCCATGGAGTTGACCCACTGTTCCGCAACTAGTGGATCAGAAGATCCACAAAACGTCGGTGGTCGTTGCCGCATAAAACATTCAATAGTCAGTTGCTCCCTCTTTGTTGAAGGAGGAAGTTCCCCATTATTATGGTTATTATTCATAACCTGAGATAATTGGGTAATCATCGCCATGAAGTTTTGAACTCCACCTCCCAAATCATTAGGGGTGTCATTTGGACAATCGTTGCATTATCCCTCGCATGAGTTGTTGGCCTGATTTCTCCTGGTTCCCACCATTTTCTAAAATAGAAAAGGATAGAACAAAACATAACTAAACAATTCATGAATAAATTAATCATTTAAACAATTATACCAAAAACATAACATATGGGATCCCTAGGTAAATATTCTTGTGTGCATATTTTTACTTAGTCTCATACTAGAGGTTTTATCTAGGGTTCACTAATCCTAATTCCCAAATTAACTAAACCTTGCCTATGATACCAACTATAGCGACCCGGCATTTTCTTACATTACTATTACATCATTTCAATGATAAACAACGTAATAGTGTTACACAAAGAGGATCCAAAGGCTTAGTGTCTTGGGAAAACTAGGACCACACATAACAAATACAACATCTAGCATAAACATTTATTTAATTTCTTCTTCTCTAGCTTCTTATTGGCACTTGTCATCTCCTTAGTACATGTAGCCACCTGATGATATACATCAAAAGGGTTGATCTAGAATCCCAGTAATAGGATAGATAAGAAAAATATATCATGGGGTGAGCATAATCATAACATAGGCAAAAGATCATGAACATGAGAGGAGCATAAATAAAAGACTTGAAATGTTGCAAAGCATAAAAATGAAACATCATGTCTTAGTGGTTAACTACCACACATACTTGTGAACCAACCTAGCATCTTGTCCACACATCATTTCACATTTACTCATTATATTCATCACTTTACCCAATGCATTGGAGCGCTATATAATTTTGGGTGCACCCGTCACATTTAAACATTCATATTGCGCTATATATTTCCAGGTGCACCCGTCACATCATAACATTATCATTTATCATGCATGACAAAATGAACATGAACATAACTAACCCATGAGAAGGAATGGGTTTCATCTCATAATAACACATTCATAAACTTTGTGTTCCAAAAATAAAGATGGAACAACATACTTGATACAAGAACCATTAACCTTGAATGAGAGGTAAAAGTTGAGTTCTTAAGAGAAGAGTTCTTTCGGAAAACATTTGGATTGACATAAACTTCATTATAAAACATTTATATCCTAGAAAAGGAAATAAAATGATGAAAAAATTATCTTTAAGGAGTGACCATATCAAAAATGGAGTTAAAGAGGTAGAACCCGAAGGATGAAAGTTGGGTTCGAGAATTTCCCCTTACCTTGTACCCGAATGCTTCCTTCTCTTTAATTTCTTGTATAATGACATTATATTCATTAATTATAAATCCAGAACCATTTTTACATTAATATGGTTCATTCTGGTTTCATTATGTCATTTTATGTTCCTTTGGATGACTTATAGAGATTAAAAACATTGTTCGGGGATGTTCGTTTTTATGGTTTTTCTTGGGTTGTTCACTTGTATTCATAAATTGAAGTTCGGGTAGAACATGGGTAAACATACAGAAATGATATTACATGTCATTAATGATATTAAATGAGTTTTAATTATCTTATAATGAATTATATTAGATCCATGTGGATGAATCATTAGATAAGAATTAAATTCTGGTTATTTGGGTAAATTTGGGTGGTTTTTGGATCACAACGAACTTGTTTTAACTTATCACTTAGTAATATATACATAGGTTATTTACAGAACTTTAAATAGTAAATAATACATATATAATATTCTGGTTCAACCATAAAAATGGTTTCATTACCAGATCTTAAGGTAGAAATGGAAGAAGAAAGCATGTCGTTCTTGAAGGTGATAAATTAACACCTCACGAACAACGTTCTCTTTAATAAAATAAAAGGAAGAGAGAAAGGGGTTTGGATGATATAATATCCCATTATAATCATACAATTACATTATATTTATAATACTGGAGTTAAAATATAATTTGGATGAAGATAGGTGGGGAGAGATCAAGAAATGAACTTGAACTTGAAAGGAAATTAAAGGAGAAGAGGGAGGGAAATTACCTCTTGATTCCTTTTCTTGAGAACCTCCTTAAGGGCCTAAGATTGGTCTTTTGATGATACCAGAAGATCCTGGACATGGGGTAGGGGATATGTAAGGTGTTTGGGTAGAGTTTAGAGAATGATTGGATCTTGATAGGTGTGAGGAAATGAGAGTGTGAAGGGTGGCTTTTATAGTGGAGGGGAGAGGGGGTTCCTTAATATAAAATTCATTAGTTTATTATTTCCCCACAAGATAAGGAATAGTGAGTATTGAATGACCAATAATATTAATTTTATAATGTAATCCCGAACCAAGTGGGCTTACATCAGAAAAACATCACACATGACCCTATAATTAGCTTATTTAGCTTATTTTGTAAATTACGGTATTTCACTGTTAATCAAAAATTCAAGTATCTCAGAAAAATCCCAAAAATTTACCCCAACCATTTTTTAACGTGTAGAATCCAAAAATGAAGTCCATTTTTCAAAAATAATTTTCTAAATATTATTAATTTAATATTTAATTAAATCATAATTTACTTAAAAAACAGTTTTTAAGATTAAAACTGATTTTATAGTGCTTTCAAAAATTACGTAAGGTATTGTAAAATTATCTAAAAACTATAAGACATTGATTAAATAATTTATGAATACATTTTAGGGAAATAAATATTCTTTTAAATTAATTAATTAATTATAATTATTTATTTATGACTTACAAAATACCAAAACGTTTACTAAAGTCAAATTGTCACTTTCTAAGATGTCTAAATTTTATTTTATTATTAATAGGTAATGTTACTCTTATGTTGGATGATATACTATTCATAATGGTCATATTACTATTCATAAGGGTGTGTTACTATTCCTAAGGGTACGTTACTATTCACCAAAAATTATTTTTGTTTCATTAGACTCCAAAAAACATCTTGAACACAACCATGTATGTCAGATTTTCAAAATTCCAAACATAGGAGTGACAAACTTCTGTTTAAAGGTCACTTATCACTTAGTATTTCATTATTTTGTGTTTTTATGACATAAATATAAGAAGGTAATTTTCCATTGAAAACATTGGGTCGTTACACGCCTAGAGGAAACAACTCATGAATGGGTCCCTAGATTGAAGCCTCATCACTCAACTGGTCATCGTCATGATCCTATATCGGTATCCTAATTAGTTGTCATTATAGAGGCATCCTAAATGTTAACAAGATGTACCATGTTTTGATGACAATATTTGGAGATATTACTCAATAAGTATATGAAAGATAAAATACTTAATCCAATATGATACATGTACCATTGGTTTCCCTATAATCGATGTTGATGCATGTCGAGTTGACATACAGGTAGTTAGAGTCCTTGTGTATGGATATTTTGGACATTGCACCATCACTTAATTCCATATCCTAAGATCCAAAATTGAGACACTCATACATTGTTACCCTAAGTTCCTAAACCAATCCTCACAACATGCCTAACTCCAAACATTGGCCCATGGAAAACCTCCTTTGATACCACTCTGTCATGACCTGAACCACTGGGGGCCCAACTGGATCAAAAGTAAGCTGAGAGTGACACCCCAATCCAACATCCAATAGGCTAGGGGCTATAAACAAGCACCGAGTAAGCAAAAAACTAAAATGGGAGGATTTATCCTAATGTACATTTACTCATGTGCACACACAAATCCATGCAACAGTGCAAAGATTTAATAAAATACTAAAACATATAGAGTGAAATCAATGCATGAAACAAACTCTAGAAAATACATAAAAGTGCAGCAAGGTAATGAAAAATATATAAATGGTCAAAATACACACCCAACCAAAAATGATGTTCCAACCTAACAACTATTGGAAAGGGGGAAACTGAAGAGATTCTGGATCACAATCTTAGAGTCTGACCACCGAACATAGTCAGCACCTCCAAGTACCACTATACTCCTCTAATCCCAGGTCCACCGAAGTATCCATTGATCTATTTTTCATATACATAATACATAAGATGTTCGGTAATAGCCCATGTAGGGTGAGTATATAAATACCCAGTAAGACACCTAGAAAACAAAGAGGGAACAAATAGTAAAAGACAGTCATCTCAACCCATAAGGCAAGAGGGAAGCAGACCCAGCAATAGATATGCTCAAAAATAAACCCAATAGAATAGAAATAGGGGGTATTCATCTTCACAACCAGCTAAGAATGATGATTAGTCTTATTGTATCTCAAAATTTCTCATCTTTGATGTCAATAACCACAAGAAACCTCAAAAGAATCAGTGTGGAGAGCCCACACCTCACCACTACACTCCACAGTTGAGGGATCACTAACTCCAATAGAGGACCCACTCCCCACAAAAACTTGATGATAAGGGATTATCACTTCATAGATGGTAGACCTACTCCCTATATAGTGTGGGGTAGAATCAAATATACTTGTATGAAGAGTATAGATGACCCATGCCCTAGTGCGGTGGTTGATTACTGACCCTGATATCTTTCTGGTGATCAATCTTGATCACTATCATTGACAAAGAATCACTATAAGAATCATCATACCTTTAACACCACCTAACATATCTTTGTTGTAAAAATTATGTCTACCATCACGTCCTATGTGGAAAACTACTCAATATAGGCTACTCGTGATCCCAAATCTGAGTCTTGAAAGGGGAGATATGAAATATAGAGTATTTGGGAGTAAATTGTGTGTTATATTAGGGTATATGGCATGTATCATGATGTTTAACCCTGGTCATGTATCATCGCTACACTCATCATGTAAAAGCTAAAGTACACTGTGTGTACATAGGCTCACACAATGTGAGACCTTGCCTGAATTTCTAGGTGTGTCCTCTCCTAGACATGGCATGGAAATAAATGTGGCTCCACAGACAAATTACCTATGGGTACATGATGTGTATGTCCACTCGGGGTCCTGGTCATGTACTCTTGGCACACAACTCAGTTGGTCTTGTGCTTCCACACAGCATGTCCCTATGGAGACATGATGTGTATGTTCACCTGGGGTCTTGGGCATGTACCCTCATCACATAGCTTTCCTACTCAGTTAGGATAACATGTCATGTGGTCCCATCCACATGGTGTGTGATACTTAACTTGGGCTGAAATCCTAACCACTACATGATCCAAGGAACATAGTGTGTGTTTCTCCGCAGTACACGGCGTGTACTCATGTTTTCATATAAAGTTGATTTGGTCATCACGTGGATCCCATATCCACCATTATCACCACCTATATCATAGTTTCATTTGACACAAATAGTTTATATTTAAGGATGTCATATCTTATCTCCATTTCCCCACCTTTCATGCATCCATCACAAATCTAGGGGTTCAATCATGCTCAAATCCGGCCCAGAAATGTCGAATCACCGACCCCATGGGTCAATTATAAAGAAAGTAAGGAACGGTGGTGAGAAAAGAACATGAATGAAGTGAGATCATTATTTTCTGATATGATCCCAACCAATTATTACATATTTTAGAAACAAAGGGTGAATCAATGGTTCCAAATACATATGAAATTATGTTCAAGAACACTAATTAAAACAAGATCATGTGAATGACGGAAAATGCAGAAAATAATTTCATATGAAATACATTCTTGAAAATTAAATTAATGGGAATAAATCTATGAAATAATTATCCCTACCTCAAGAATGGATCAATCATTGGTGAAGAACATGTCTGGTATCGATGAAGGTAAATTCCCCACTACATACATCATTCTCCACATGATTCTTCTTGATCATTATCATTGATCTACGTTATCGAGTCGTCAATTCCAACAGAGTTCCCAATCCCTCCTCTATAATCTCTCATGGTTATTTGTATAACCATATATATTCATCAAAATGATGTATTTATATAGTTTAATTGGGTTTTAGTCTATTAAATAAATTAATCATTTAATTTATTTAGCAAACCCATCAACAGCTGCCTTCAATCAAACACCTTACGCCGACCAACTTTATATCATGTCTAGGGAAAAACCCAAGTCCCGAAAACAATGCAGTATTATATTTTCCATATGAGTTCTTGATAAATGAGAACCCCATTTATTCCAAAAAGATTCACCTATGTACCTTAATATATATTCATATTTTTAATATATTATTTTTGGGTTCTTGTGACACCCAAAACATAGAACCAACTATAAGGAAAAATCCATAGATATATATATAAATATTCAAAGGATAAAACTAAAGAAACTAGAGTCATTATAGATATATAATCAAACTCCACTGTAGAATCAGCAACAACTTGATGCTTTTAAATCTTTTAGCTCACAGCTCCTCCGTTGAGACTGAAGACATATCCTAATTGTGACTTCATATCATTCTGATATGTCTGAAGGCTAGCATTTGTATAACCTTGGGTGAATGGATCCTCATATCGTTCATATACTAGGAACATGTGCTTAGTTTTTCTCAAATATTTAATTATAACCTTAATAGTATATCAATGTTGTTCACTTGGATCATCTTGATATATTCCTACCATACTCAAGGTGTAGGAAACATCAAGCTCGGTATATAACATAGCATTCATGATTGATCTTATCATAGAAGTGTATGGGATCTTACTAATTCTCTCCCTATATTGGTGTGTCTTAGGACATGTTTTCTTGAAGAGATATATTCCATGTGAAATTGGAACCAATTATCTCTTGGATCATTCCATACTAAATATGTTTAGTATTTGGTCAATGTATATACCATGGCTTAGCCCAATAAACCTCTTATATTTTTCATGAATAATTTTGATGCTAAGGATTTATGCTTATTCCTATAAGTTCTTCATATAAATACACTTGTTCAATAAGTCTTTAACTAACTGTAAGACAGGTATCTTGTTTTCAATAAGTAATATTTCATTGACATATACTACTAGGATAAGAATAGAACTATCACTAAACCACATGTAAACACATGACTCAAATTCATTCTTAATAAAACCAAATTCTTTTATAGCTTCATCTAATCAAATGTTCCATGAAATGGATGCTTGATTTAATTCATAAATGGATATTTAAAACTTTCATACATTTTTCAATTACCTGGAGTCAAAAACTCTTCTAATTGTATCATATAGACATCATTCTAAAGTTTTTATTTAAGGAAAGCAGTTTTGACATCAATCTGCCAAATCTCATATTCATGGAAATCTATAATAATAAGTAGAATTTTGATGGATTTTAACATGGATAATGGAGAAAAGGTTTAATTTTGGTCAATGACTTGGTGTTTCTTAAACCCTTTTTCCACTAGCTAGGATTTATAGGTATTCAATTTACCTTCAATCACTACTACAAAACTAGGTTATAACTATAATTTTTAACCATGGCTATATACCCAAGATTTGTGGCTATAGGTAATAGACATTGTTTAATGGGTCATAGATCCTATTGGCATGTCAATAGGGTAAAACCTATTGCCATAATTACAAAACCATGGCAATAGCCTCTGTCATGTATAATTATAGCCATAGTTATAAACCATGGATACAACCTCTACCGCATAGACTTATTTCTATAGTTTTAAACTGTAGTTCTAGGACAATAGCCACAGTTTAAATCATGGAACTGGGTTTACTGTCATGGTATACAACCATGGTTATTAGCTCCAGATTCAAAAAAAACACACACCACCATTTAGCCTACTAAAACTCATATCCTCGCTAGAAGATTCCATAAAAATAACATGAAAGTTCCTAGATGAGTGGACTGAAAACAATCTTATAGAACATCAAAAAACAAGGCCACACCTGGATATCACCAAAAAAAATGAAGAGTTTCTAACCAATTCCATTTTATCTGCATGAGAAACCATCACTCACATGAATAAGTATCACGGACTTGGAAAATCATTTAATTTATTCTATAATGATACCTTGATATTATAAAAATTTATTAGCACCTATACAGACTTCTAATTTATCTCCAACCCATGAAGTAACCCAACACACTCTATAAAATTTTATATATTTTCATGATTTTGACTTTCTATATATATATTGTATTGGTTTACTGAACATAGAAACATATCATTTATACAATATGCATAATACATAATAATTGCATAATTAATGTCACATTCACCTCAATATGACATATATACTTTTATCTAAATTATCTCTCCACACTTTTTTTCTTTAAATAACTAAAATAAACAACTTTACCCAAAAACTATAGTCACAACAAATAAACTCAAAGAAGAAACTGAGGCTCAAAAATGAATGATACTAACCTTAAAGGTTTACCTACATAAACATCTTTATGTTTTACACCTTAATTGATTAATTCTGTTTATTATACTCAATACCTCTCAAAACTAAATGTAAGTTGGACCGACAATACTCACACTTATGGGTTGCGCACTCGATCTTATGGCAAAGCTATAGGATTTTATTGTCAAAATATTCCTTTGAAAAATGGTTTCTCAGACTCCTAATTTGATTGTACCTAATTGTAAGTAATTTTAACCCTTAAGAATCAAAACTTTAATCATTATCAATACCAAAGACAATATATATATATATACACACACTAATCCATAGAAACAATACCCAATGAAAAAAAAATACATTTATCTGAATACATGCATGACTCCCTCAAATTTAAAATTTCACCACTGAAGTACCTTCACAAATGATTTGAAACTTTGGAAATCACTATGAAGTAAAAAACTTGTCAAAATAGTGGGTAGTGAAATATGTACCGTTGAGTAAATAAATATCATTGGTCTTATTGTAGAAGTCAGTTGTTCACGAACTTGCATCATAAGAAACCACCTGTAAGGAAATAATGGGAAAAAGTGAGATATAATGACTTATTATATGTATGTGATCAATGTTTCAATTGTACATGATAAATAGTACATGAATAAATAACCAAAAAAAAGTAATATTCAGATTGATAAGTGTTGTTGGTTTAGTTTTTGAACTCTATCTAACATGTTTATTGAAGGTTCACATAATAAACAACATATTTATATGAATACCTTCATAGACTAAAGATTAAAAGAAATATCAAAATAACCAAGGACCACATAAAGGTCAATCAATACAACTTCTCAGGTATGGAAACAAGGATTAAAAATCTCTCTAATAATTCCCAATCCTGTACAAATGGTTTTGAAGCTCAAGTGGAGATACTTATGAAATGAAATTGTTAAAGGGTGTAAGAATTTATGTCAATCCAAACTAAAACCCATATTATGGAGTGTGTCATAGAAATCACAACAAGTAGTGGCAAGGATATTGAAATTAGAAATCCAGTGGATGGTGTTTATGAGCCTTTGTTGATAAATAACCCACTAAAACTTTAGAAATAAAGTCATCTACACTTGGAAGAGAATTAAGAAAATTTGGTCCATAAGAACTTCATGAGAAGCTATTTTTGGGAGGAAAACACATATAAATTCTAGATTTGGGTAATGATTTTATTGAAGAGGAAAACCAAGAAATTAAAATTGAATTTCAAAATTTGGAACCAAATTCTCTTAGAGAATAAAATAAAGAAAGACAAGTTAAAATTCTATAACTGAAGTAATAAGCTAAAATTGAATTTTAGGAAGGTTTAAAATCTAAAAAACAAAGGGAAAAAGAGGTTGGAATGAGGTGGAAATATTAATAATGGGATGGAATATTTTAGACCCATATTAATATACATCAATGGAGGTAAAATGTAGATAAAGGATCATGCACTAGATTTATAAGAAAATTTACAGCTAAAAATTTAGCCAAAATAGTTGTGAATAATTGGGAAATAAAACCCAAACAAGTAGAATATAAGGAGGAGACTCGTTCCGTATCAAGAGGTAAAGAATCCAAGGTTCACAGAACATTTTTTTCTATATGAAATGAAATCACAAACCAAAACATAAATTTTAGAATTATTTTAAAGTTGGTTGTCTAAGGAAGATGTTAAAATAGAAAGTTTCTAGATCAAAGAGAAAATATTAATAATTTAATAGGATATACATGAGTAAATTTTCTATATGGAAATAAGAGAAATATAGTAAATTAGATGCAAAAGAAAAAAAGATTCCATAAATTATAAAGGGAAAATTTTCAATAATGATTAAGAGTTTCATTGAATTAAAAATGTTATTCATGAGCTTCAGTATAACCTATGAGTAAATGTAATTATGTTAATATAAATTTTTATTAAATGTGTACTTGGTGAATTGACAAAATTGAATTTATTAAGAAGATTCCATGTTGAACAGTTCCTATTTTTTAATAATAGGTCAATAATGATTAAGAGTTATGATAAATATATAATTTCATGCATGTAAGATATCTAATAGAATATGATGAACATGGTTGACATGTTAGAAATAAATTAATCTGATGAGTAACTTTTAGTGAATCTTCATCATCAAAATCTAGAAAAAAATCTCTCTACAATAAAAAAATAATTTCATTAATAGATAAAACATATTTATCTTGAACAAATTATTCATATATGAATATCATGGTGGTTGTTTCATATACAATTATCTATATTTTTCATGTTAAAAATGTTGGTATATTGTAAATTTAATTGTAGTATGATAAAATATAATATAATTTAACACATAAGAATAATGTTATTGAAGGTTGATAAAATTTAAATTCATGTAATGGAATAAAAATATGTGATAATGCATAGTGTTTCCATAGATGAAGTTATACAAAATAGGTAATATTATTGAAAAGGACATTACATATATTGATGTAAACATGTTATAAACAATTTTGAAATAAATAAATAACTATAGAGCCTAGGTTCATATCACAGGGGTTCCATCCAGTCTAAATAACTGAAATCATAAATTCTATAACTCCACTATTGTAATATAATTCTCCAATAACAGCATGAACCTGGTAATAATTAAAATATATCATAAAACTAATTAGTATAGTTAGATCTATGGAAAATATATAAGAAAATATGATTATAAAAAAAATATACCTAGAAATTAGTTAATGAATTGTATATGTAAATGATATATATGAGGATAAGAATAGTATAGAAGGAAACATTTGATAGAAAAGTTACAATTAATTATAACATAATAGGTCAGAAATTATTTGGGCATCAAAAAACCAAAATCCTGAAATAGTCAACAAGAAAGAGACAAACTTTAAGATGTTAATAATATGAAATATATTAGGATAGATGAATACGGTGGTGTATATTGTGCCTTATATAATTTGAAGTAGCAGATATACCAAAAATATTTATAATGGTAGTCATACCATCTTGAATTATAGATATATTTAAAGTATAACATTAAACTATATTCAAAATCTTATGTGAGAAACAGAATTCTTTTGTAGCCTTGTTAATCATCTATGAAAACTCACTTCCATGGAAGTTTCTTGGAAATTGAAATTATTTTGTAACATATTTGTAATGATTTGAAAAGGAGTACAACACAATTATGATATTCATCAATGTGAATATATAACATATTATGAAATAAAAAAAGTAAAAAATTATTTTTGATATAGATTTTGAACGCTAAATTCAACAACCCATGTATTTAACAAACCCTATTAAGCAACATCACCGCACATTTTGGTTCGAACCATGGAAGTAGACCTATATCCATGGTTTGAACCGTGGAACTAGGTTTATGACCATAGTTTATAACCATGGATATATCCTAAAGATACTATAAAAAACTCCTACTTTCACATTTTAAATCATGGATATATCCTCTAGAAGCCAAAAAAACTACTATCGTGCAGCCTGCAGAACTTATATCCACTCTATCCTTCAGATCCTCTAGCTTCCATCACAAAAGAAATACTCCTACCCTACATCTTAAACAGTACTCATTGTAACACCCCATGTTTTTAAAAATAAATTGAAATGCATGAAACTTTGTTTCAAGTATATATTTATAACTTACCTTTAAACATAATTTTTTCACTTCTATGATTTGAATTTAAAAAAACGGTCATCTACGGTTGTGATCAATAAGTTTCTTAAAGTCTAATAGAACCAACTTGTTTTTTTGGTGAATAGTAACTTACCCTTATGAATAGTAATATGAATAGTAATATGACCCTAATGAATAGTAAATTGTATTATTATTTTATTTTCTTAAGGCTTTAAGATAATGACATCTTGATTGATTTTTCAAGGTGATATAAAATGAGTTATAGTTTTAAAATTGTTAAATTTTGAGTAAATTGTGATTTTATTTAAAAATAAAATTAAGAATATTTAGAAAATTATTTTCAAAAAATGGAGTTCATTTTTTAATTCTAAATGTTGAAAAATGGTTAGGGTGAATTTTTGGAATTTTTCTGAGATTCTTGATTTTTTTTTATGAATAGTGAAATACAGTAAAATACCGTATATTCAAATTATCAGTTAAATATGCTATTTTTTACATAATATGTAATGTAAGACCACTTTGTTCGAACTCACATGCACTTATTACTACTTTGGGTCACATTAATCAAGACTATTCATAGTCTTGAGCAAAAATATTATAATAATGAATAAAATAATGTAAAATCCATCCTCTCCCCCACTATAAATATCACCCTCATTCCCCTCTTACTCCCACACCTCTCAAGACTTGATAATTGACTAATTTATTACCAATACTCCTCAAAATACCCTTACCCACGTCCAAGACCTTTTTGTCTCACCAAAATTCCAAAACCAAGGGCCTTAATAAGGATCTCAAGAAGAAGAGATCAAGAGGTAAACATCCTATTTTGTTTTCTTTCTTTTATTTTCATTTTTTTCTGTTATTATTATTTCCTCAACTTATCTTATCAAAGATAAATTAATGATAAATTATCTTGAATATTCTGTATTTAATCATGTTTATAGAAGATTCACCATTATACTTCTTCTCCTCTCCCATTTATTTAACAAATTAAAACATCGTCTGTGATGTGTCGATTTACCAACATCATGGATGATGTGATTTAAATTTCTTTTACTTACTTAAAGACTAGTAATGAAACCATTTTTATGGTTGAACCATATTTTAATTTATGTATTTTATCTTATCTAAGGTTCTGGATTCATTTTTTACACGTTATTAATTTATAAAATAAAATGAGTTCATTACGATCGAAGAATCTCCAAAATGGCCTAAACAAATATCAATAATGTTTTAACTTATGAATCATATTCATGTCATAATTCAAAATAATAAATGGTATAATTTATGGTTATGGAAATATCTAAATACCATTCCATTCAAATTCTATAGTTTCACTTCCAATCGATAAGAATATCTATCATGAACTGATCATGGAAATTATGTAAAGAACGCATCCAAAACAATGGAAGGAACAAAATACTAACAATTAAAGGGATAAGTGATGTAATAAAATGATCATATAAGGTATTATAAACATGAATATGTTTCTTTAAGATATTAATAACACTCTTTTAACCATTATAGAGTAGTTTTAAAAAAAGTTTTAAGTAAGACAAACCCGAGGTAAGGGAATTCTTAACCCGATTTCCATTCTTTGGGTTAAACTTCTCATTCATTATTTATATGGTATTAAAAGTGTTTGTGTGATGAATTTTGTTTATATTATGTGTAATTATGTTTATTTATAGTGTATATACGTATTTAATCCACTCAATTAAGTCTCAATTCAATTATATGATTTTTTTAAGGGGTTTTTTTAATATTTTTTTAAAATTATGTTTTACAGAATTCAAAATCAATGTTTTTACACAATTATTCATGTTGTATGATTATGTTATGGTTCTTTTGAATTTATTATTATCAATTTTGGGACCTATATATCCCTATAATTCATTTTTTATGTTTAATTTGGAGTTCGTTTGTATGGTTACTCCAAGTGTAACTGCGATGGTTACACAAATTGTAAGGTAGTCATGAGGGTTAAAAATTATAAGGTTGCCGAGAGGGTTACAAGATTATGTAAGTAACTCACAAATATACATTTATAGTTCTATTTATGTTCTATATGTTTTGTGGAAATCTCAAGGAAATATCAAGTCTCACAAAGTAAGTTTATATGGGTGAGAATTATGCCTTTTTGAAAATGATTTCATACGTTAAAAATATTCATGGACTAATGTGTTATTTCCTTATTTTCATATCCCTTACTAAGATTTTATGATCATCCCAAGTTTTTAAATGATTTTAATAGTTTATAATGATGTGTAATACAAATAAGGAATCTATGTTAAATGTTATAAATATATGTCAAAGAAATCATGTTTTATTTGAAAAGTTTTATTTTTTGGAAGAAATGAATATTGTTTTTATGGTATCCACTCGGTATTAATGTGTAATGTTATGAATGTATTATGTACCAATTATTTAAATATCTTAACTTTAAAAGGTTCTCAATGTGAAAGGAAGTTAGTTTTTGACTAAATTCAAGATTATGTAATGTAATAAGGTCGGGTCCTTATAGTTGGTATCAGAGGATGGTTTAGATAATTTTAAGGGTTAGGATGATGTTAATATAATACTATAAATGATTTTTAATTTATGCTTAATTTGAAATGATGTAGCATTTAAATATTACCATGTTTCTTCAACTAATATATTTTTGTTTAGAATGGTTTCCCATAGAAGAAACAGGGAAGTTGAAGAGGAGAGGCATTGACAGAATGATATCCTTCCAAATCTGTAGCCTGAAATGGTAGGTATTGGAATCGAGCAGTTTGTGATAGTAATGGATCAGCTAATGCAGGTAATAAATGGTGGTGGAATCCATGTAATAGAACAACCAGAGGTACCATAATGGAACATGAAGATAGTGTAAAATTTTATGAGACAACATCGTCCTTCTTTCAATGGATTTTCTCACCCAGTAGTGGATGAAGGATGGATTAAGGCCCTTGAAAAGATATTAGATGAATGGGTTATTCAGATAATAAAAAGGTAAGTCTTTCCATTTATCGTTTTGAAGGTGAATCTAATTATTGTTGGTCAATGGTCAAAAATATCAGGGATAAAGAGGAGATTGATCCCTTAGATTGGGATGAATTTAAAAGTATTTTCCTTGAAAAATATTTTCCTAAGGTGGTGCGACTAAGGATGGGGAATCAATTCCATGAATTGATGCAAAAAGAGGAAGATTTAGTGGTTGTGTATGAAGAAAACTTCACCCGACTTGTGAGGTATTCTCCAAATCTAATTCTAGATCTTGATAGAAAAATCAACCGCTTTTACTCAGGATTGAAGCCAAGGTATCGAAGGGAATTGGCCTCCTGTGAATTCAAAATTTATGAGAAACTTGTTCAATGTGATGAGAGGGTATAGATGGAGTTTTCTGATGATCATATTCACTTTGAAAACAATTAGAAGAAGAGGTCTAGATGGAAAGTGATGGGTAAGAATCAACCAAAGAAATTTGATGGTGATAAATTCCAGTTTCCAATTTGTGAAAAGTGTGGAAAAAAGCACCCTAGGTAATGCCTTACCAAGATTGGGAAGTGTTTTCTATGTGGTAATTCTGTACATATGGCCCAAGATTGTAATGAAAATTATCCTAAGACTAATCCCAATAAGAAAATTGTTAAGTGTTTTAAATGTGGAGAGATGGGTTGTTATGAAAAATCCTGACCAAAGAGATATTTGAATGATGTAAAGAATCCAGACTATAAAGAGAAAGGTGTAGTGAGATAATTTGTGAATAATTCAGTAGATATCGGGCCATCCAATGAAGTTTTATCATGTACCTTTTTTGTTTACTCAGATTTTGCTAAAGTTTTGTTTGATATGGAGTCTACACATTCCTTTATTTCTGAATAATTTTCTAATTAATTGGAAATATCACCTCAACAAATGAGACCAGAACTTATTGTTAAAACACCAGGGGAAAATATTATAGCAAATAGGAATTATAAGAATCTTTGTATTTTGGTATGTCGAGAGAATTTACTTGAAAACCTTTTTGTTTTTCCCTTAGTAAATTTTTATGTCATTATGGGAATGGATTGGCTTTCTGTTTATCATGATAAGATTTAATATAGATCTAAATAAGTTTTTTTTCAGAAAAAGTTTCAGTTTGTATACAAGAAAAAACCCATAAAATTGATAACATATCAGGAATCTGAGAAACTATTGAAATATGGAAATGAAAGTTATCTTGCTCATATTTTTGAAAATAAGGGAACTATTCAGATTAATGATGTGCCAATGGTAAATGAATACCTTAATATTTTTCTTGATGAGTTTCCCAGTGTCATACCTGATTGGGAAGACAAATTCACAATTGACTTAGTTACTGATGCTAAGCCAATTTCAAAACTCCCATATCGAATGGCTCAAGTGGAACTTATTAAATTTAAAAATCAATTGTAGGAGTTTCTTGATAAAGGCTTCATTTGTCCTATCACTTCACCATGGGGTGATCCTATTTTGTTTGTTAAAAAGAAATATGGTTCCATGATACTTTTCATTAATTATAGATCCTTGAATAACATCACTATTAAAAAAAGTATCATTTACCTCACATAGATGACTTGTTTGATCAGCTCCAGGGAGATCAGTACTTTTCCAAGATTGACTTGAGATTCAAATACCATCAGCTGAGGGTGAAGGAGGATGACATGTTGAAAACAGCTTTTCGTGCTAGATATGGGCCTTATGAATTTTTTGTTATGCCGTTTGGGTTAACTAATGCACCTATTACATTCATGAATCTTATGAATATAATATTTCATGAGTTCTTGGATAAATTTGTGGTTGTGTTTATTGATTTCATTTTGGTATTTTCTAAGAGTAAAGAGAAGGATGAAAAACATCTAAGGGTTGTTTTGCAAACCTTAAAGGAAACGAAACTATATGAAAAATTTAGAAAGTGTAATTTTTGGTTGCAACAGATTTCTTTTCTTGGTAACATTATAAATAAGGATGGAATAATAGTCTATCCAACCAAAACAAAAGTGGTAGATGAATGGAAAATACCTACAAATATTACAGAGATTCGTAGTTTTCTTGGATTATCAGGTTATTACAGAAGGTTTGTTAAAAACTTTGCACGGTTATCTATCTCGATAACTAAGTTAACACAAAAAGGGGTTAAATTTTTTTTGATAGAAGAATGTGATGTTAGTTTTTAGAAACTAAAGAAGAGATTGTTAAATGCTCCAGTTTTGGCCTTGCCTTCCCAAAATGGTGATTTTTTCATCTATAGTGATGATTCATTGAAGGGACTTGGTTGTTTTATGATGCAGAATGATCAGGTAATTGATTATGCTTCAAGACAACTAAAACCTCATGAGTTAAATTATCCCAAACATGATTTTAAATTAGCAGATGTGGTTTTTTCTTTGAAAATTTGGAGGCATTGTTTATACGGAGTGAAATGTAAAATATATAGTAACCATAAAAGTCTGAATTATATATTCACTTAGAAGGAATTAAACATAAGGCAGAGAATATGGATTTAAATGATAAAGGATTATGATTTCACGATCAATTACCATCCAGTAAAAGAAAACAAAGTGGATGATTCCTTGAGTCGAAAACATCGTGCATCATTAACCATGTTACCTTTGGAACATGATCCCTTGATTAATGATTTGATGAATTTTGGATTAGAAGTTGTTGGTGTAGAAAATACCTCTATTTTTTTAGGTTTTAGTGCAATCATCATTGTTAGACAGAATTAAGCAAGTGCAGAAGGAAGACCATGAGCTACAGAAAAAGGTATAATTGGTTAAAATGGGTAAGTTTCTAGAATTTAACATTGATAAAGATTATGTTTTAAGATTTGGTAAAAGGTTGTGTGTGCCCTGTAATTCCAATTTGAAGAAATATTTTTTTTGTTAAGCTCATAGTTCTCCATTTTCAGTTCATCCTGGCAGTACTAAGATGTATAGAGACCTTCAGGAGTATTATTGGTGGGATGGGATGAAAAGAGATATTGCAGATTTTACCATGAAATGTTTGACATGTTAACAGGTTAAAGCAGAGTAGTAGTTACCGAAGGGGGTACTTCATCCTTTTCCAGTGCCAGAGTGTAAATGGGAGAATATATCCATAGACTTCATTGTGGGACTACCAACGACTTCTCTAGGTAACAATGAAATATGGGTTGTTGTTGATCGACTGACTAAATCTGCACATTTTCTTTCTATTTGAGATATAATGTCTTTAAATCAGCTTTCCCGACTATACCTCAAAGAGATTGTCAGGTTACATGGAGTTCCTCTTTCCATTGTATGTTTTCTTATAATAATAGTTTTCATTCCAGTATACAAATGGCACCTTTAGAGGCTTTGAAGCAGTGTAGAACTCTAGGTTTTTGGGATGAAGTCGGGGAAAGGAAGTTGATGGGACCAAAATTAGTAGAGGAAGTGGCTGAGAAAGTGAATATGATCTTGCAACACATGAGGACAGATCAGAGTAGGAAGAAAAGTTATGTGTACAATAGGAGGAAAGACTTTTCTTTTGAGGTAGGTGATCATGTTTTTCTTAGAATCTCACCGTGGAAAATTATTGTGCATTTTGATAAGAAAGGAAAGCTAGGTCCACGATTCGTTAGACCTTATAAAATTATGGATAAGTTTGGAACAGTAACTTACATAGTAGATTTGCCTCTAAGTTTTTCTCAAGTACACTATGTTTTTCATGTTTCAAATTTGAGAAAGTATGTCTCGGATTCATCTCATGTCTTGACCCTAGAAGCAGTTCAGCTAGAAGAGAACCTTTCTTATGGAGAGAAACCAGTTCAAATTATTGATCGAAGGGAACGGGTATTGTAGAATAAATAAATCAACTAGGTAAAGGTTTTGTAGAGAAACCACATGGTTGAAGAAGAAACATGGGAGTCTAAAAATTCTATGAGGGAAAGGTACCCCCACTTGTTTAATAAGTTAATAAAATTGTGAGGACGCAATTTCTAGAAGGTGGGGATAATGTAACACCTCGTTTTTTTTAAAATAAATTGAAATGCATGAAACTTTATTTTAAGTAGATGTTTATAACTATACTTTAAACATAATTTTTCCACTTATATGATTTGAATTTCAAAAAATGGTCATCTACGGTTGTGATCAGTAAGTTATTTGGAGTCTGATAGAACCAACTTGTTTATTTTGGTGAATAGTAACTTACCCTTATGAATAGTAATGTGAATAGTAATGTTAACCTAATGGATAATAATTTTTATTTTTATTTTATTTTCTTAAGGATTTAAGATAATGACACCTTGATTAATATTTCAAGGTGATATAAAATGAGTTATAGTTTTAAAATTGTTAATTTTTGAATAAATTGTGATTTTATTTAAAAATTAAATTTGTAATATTTAGAAAATTATTTTCAAAAAATGGAGTTAATTTTTGAATTCTACATATTAAAAAATGGTTAGGGTGAATTTTTGGGATTTTTCTGAAATTCTTGAATTTTTTATGAATAGTGAAATACGGTAAAATATCATATGTTCAAATTATCAGTTAAATACACTATTTATGACATCAACAATGATGTAAGACCACTTGGTTTGAACTCACATGAACTTATTACTATTTTGGGTCACATTAATCAAGACTATTCACAGTCTTGAGCAAAAATATTATAATAATGATTAAAATAATGTAAAATCCCTCCTCTCCTCCACTATAAATACCGCCCTCATTCCCCTATTCCTCCCACACCTATCAAGCCTTGATCCGTGCCTAAGTTCTACCCAATACTCCTCCCAAGACCCTTCCCCAAGTCCAAGACCTTCTAGTCTTACCAGAATGAAAAAAATAAGGGCCTTAAGAAGGATCTCAAGGAGAAGAGATCAAGAGGTAAACATCCTCTTTTGTTTTCTTTCTTTTCTTTTCATTTTCTTTTTTGTTATTATTATTTCCTCACCTCCCATTATCCAAGAGGAATGAATGATCCCGTATATTACATATTCTTTATTTCATAATGTTTATGGAAGATTCACTATTATACTTCTTCTCCTATCCCACCTATTTAATAAATTAAAACACTGTCTGTGATGTGTCGATTTACCGACATCGTGGACGATGTGATTTCAATTTATTTTACTTCCTTCAAGAATGGTCATGAAACCATTTTTATTGTTTAAACAGATTATAATTTATTTATTATATCTTATATAAGGTTCTGGATTCATTTTTTAAAAATTTTATTAATTTATAAAACAAAATTAGTTCATTGCGATCAAAGAATCGCCAAAATGGCCTAAACAAAAATCAATAATGTTTTAACTTATGAATCATCCTCATGTTAGAATTAAAAATGATAAATGGTATAATTTATGGTTATATAAATATTTAAATACCATTCCATTCCAATTCTATAGTTTCACTTCCAATCGATAAGAATATTTATCATGAACCGATCATGGAAATCATGTAAAGAACGCATCCAAAACAATAGAAGGAACAAAATACAAACAATTAAAGGGGTAAATGATGTAATGAAATGATCATATAAGGTATTATAAACATGAATATGTTTCTTTAAGATATTAATAACACTATTTTAACCATTATACGGGAGGTTTAAACAAGTTTTAAGTAATACAAACCCGAGGTAAGGGAATTATTAACCTGATTTCCATACTTTGGGTTAACCATCTACTTCATTATTTATATATGTATTAAAATTGTTTGTGTAGTAAATTTTGTTTATATTATGTTGAATTATTTTATTTATAGTGTATATACATATTTCATCCACTATATTAAGTCTCACTTCAATTATATTGTTTTTTAAGGGGTTTTTCTTTTAAAATTCTATTTTACAAAATTCAAAAGAAACATTTTTATGCAATTATTCATGTTGTATGATTATGTTATGGTTATTGGGAATTGATTATTATGAAGGTTGGGACCTATATCTCCCTAAAATTCTTTGGGTATGTGTAAGTTTGAGGTCGACCATATGGTTACTCCAAGTGTAACTGCGATGGTTACACAAATTGTAAGGTAGCCGTGAGGGTTACAAATTATAAGGTAACTAAGAGGGTTACAAGATTATTTAAGTAATTCTCAAAGATACCTTTATGGTTCTATTTATGTTCTATATGTTTTGTGGAAATATCATGGAAATCTCAAGTTTCACAAAGTCAGTTGATATGGGTGACATTTATGTCTTTTTAAAAATGATTTCATATGTTACAAGTATTCATGGAATAATCTGTTATTTCCATATTTTTATATCCCTTACTGAGATTTTGTGCTCATCCCAAGTTTTTAAATGATTTTAAAAGGTTATAATGATGTGTAAGACAGATAAGTAAACCAAGTTAAATGTTCTGTAGATTTTTCAAAGAAATCATGTTTTATTTGAAAAAATATATTTTTTTGGAAAAAATGAATATTGTTTTTATGGTATCTACTCTGTATTAATGTGTAATGTTGTGAATTTATTATGTAAAAATTCTCTAAATATATAAACTTGACAAGATCCCCAATGTTAAAGGAATCCGGTTCTTGACTAAATTAAAGATTATGTAATTTAATAATGCCAGGTCGTTATACTCATACCCTACAAAAAAATAAAACACAAAATAGCAATAAAATACACAATCAAGTCGCAACCCATGAAAATTATGATCTACACCTATTATAAACATGTAACCAATCACATATCATAAGTTACCTATCATTATCATAGTTAAAATAATCTCCCATCAAACAAGAGTAAAACCCATATAACTCATCATCTCGTGCCAAAATGATTGTCATCCACCACATGTTGACTGTCGTCTGTAAAACACCCTGACCTCCCACAACTCATCAGAGTCTCACATATCTCATTTTTCATCTCATCGCCTATCAATATCCAAACTGAAATATCATGAAAAATCATGATCATATCAAGAATATCAAAAATTGTAAATCAAAGTGGTTTCAACATTAATAATACAACTATCACCATAATAAAGAAATCAAACTAGACAATCAAAGATAGAACAAACATCAAATAAAAAAAATTCATCCCATAAAAAATGAAACAATAAATTAAAGAGGGCCTAATTATTTAAGTAAATAATATGAGGTCACAAATCCCTCTCACATTATCCCCCAAACTCAACTCACATCATCTCAACAACATGGTATGTACTAGAATCTATTGATCTCAATACTCAGTATGGAAGCAGGTACAGTACTGATCAATGGTATCTCATGGATTCACATTGAAGTTCCTACATTACATGAAAATATGTTCAAAATAAATCATAAATTTCATTGTAGTGAAATTAAAAGATAATTTTAGTATATATCAAAAAAAATCCAAACTGACTATCCTCGGACAATTCTCATATCACAATCTAGCATGCACACATATCATGTCATAACCACTATATGATGCATATACAAACCTATAGGGGTGTTTATGTTTGGTTTTTTTCAGTTAATTACGTATGTTTGAACCAACCAATTAAAATAAAATATCTTAAAAATAAAACCAAAAGAAACTGATGATTAGCCAAAAACCAAAATAAATTAAACCAATTATCTTGTATCTACTATCAATTTGTGTTCCTCTAAAGAATCGATTAATACAACAATGAGAAACTATTATAAAAACCCCACCCCCCACCCCCTAAACAAATGTTTCAATCCATCACTCCCATTTTAACTACTAAAAATGAAGTGGACCAATGAATAAGAAGCTAATGAAATACCAAAAATGAATGAGGTCACCCTATTCTAAAACTATCTGAATCTATAAAAGGTGGCTATTACTAGAACGACCCAAAGAGAACCCAAAAATTAAGAGTACCTTTCCCTTCATCAAATATATAAATCACTCAATTCACTTATACACTAGATAAACAAAACAACATCATCTAAATACAAAACTCTTCCCCTGAATAAATAAAAACTCAAACAGAATACAATATACATCACCATAATTCAAAATATCTCCAAGATAAACAGTATAAAATTTTAATATCAATATCATAAAAATAAAACAAAACATGATAAAATTAAATGTATAAACAAAAAATAAAATTTACATCATGAATGTGCCTCAATATCAGTATTACCAGAACCATCACGACCCTCATCATCTCCTATAGAAACACCAACATCATTATCACCTCCTCTTAGACCACCAGCATTATCATCATTAATAGAATAAATATTTGTATTTGAATATGCACCTAAATCGGTGGAAGAAGCATAAAAAACCTCATAAACCAAACGCATATAAATGAGAACGCATTTAATTAATGAAAATATAAAAAATTTATACACATATTTGATATAATACATTTTTATTTACATTAAATTTTATTAAAACACATATTTGATATAAATCATTTTTAAATTAAATATTATATAGAAAATACATTATGTCACACTCCACCAATGTGATATGGAATATCAAAAATTAAGAAGGGGGTCATCAAAGAAGTCACTATGAGAAAAACCTTTTTAACATTGTTAATCTATATGAAATTTGAAATGGGATTAGGGACATCAACTTAGTGTCAACTTAAATGATATGATTAATCATTTTATTAATATTCATTAAAAAAATTTCATCCATATTATGAATATGAATGTGGTTTAACTAAACCCAAATAATAAAAATTAAAGATTCATTTCCTAGATGAACATCCACGGGCCATTTTATCTACTTCATTGAATAGCCTTAAAGGTCCATGATTTTTTCTAGAACTGATAAGTTTTAAATTTAAAAAAAAATAAGAATACAATTTTAATGTTATATCACTTTAATGGAAATCATGACTAATCCAACATATTCATTTCTTTTCATTATGAATATATGTTTATGATATTTAAGACACTTATCCGGTGGTTATTTTTTACTTTGATCCTACACAATCAAGTGACAAGTAGGTGAACCCTATCAAACTATAGGATTTTCATTCTATGTTATTGTGTGTTCATGTGTATATGTGTTGTAGAATGTGAAATCAGTGTAGATAAACCTAAGAAAAATCCATGGTGCCCAAAATATTATGACATTGAAGGAATATTATGTTATGATATCAATAAACATTTCATACCATGCATATTTTTTTAATGGATAAATGGTCTATTGAATTATATACCTATGTTTAAAATGAAAGGGAAATTTTATAAATGATTTAATTATTTAATTTTTATTTATTAAATCTTGATGAATTATTTCATTGTGTGTAAATTTAATGGACATCCTTTGTTAGATATTCTTTACTAAATTATATTCCAAAGTGGAATTTTTTATGAAATTTATGTATTCTATGACTATTGTATAAATATTGTTGATGAGTTAATATGGTGATGAAATATGATAAAAATAGATAATTAATAAATAATTATGACTTTCCTGGGTATAATTTGGGCTAAGATTTAGGAAATTTCTTTTCATATGTTATTTCTATGGGTAGAATCTCATTGATTGAACAATTTAAAAAATTAGATAATTGTAAAATATTGAATGAGTATCTATATTTGAAAACTATGAATGAGTAAGAAATAGTGAAAATAAGGTAAATTAAACAAATATGATTGAAAATTGTCTGGAAGTAATTCAATTCCCAAGAAAATAACTTCTTTATTGACTATAAGGATTTTTCTCAATATATTTCACTAACTATATAGACTAAATCCATATGATACCCCACTTATACTATTTTAGAAGTAGATTACTATCACTAAACAATAGTGAAAGAACTCTATTTCTTATTAAGAGATTATCAAAGTGTTTAGATACCGCTGAATACAAAGATAAAATTGAGTAACTATACTCAAACTCTCTACAAATTAAATGAAATTTAAATATAAAATCAAGGTTGATTTAAAACTCAATGAATCATACTAAATTAAAAAACACACTCAATAGTTCAAAGTATTGCATCACATATAATTTAACTAGATGGGGAAGGAAAAAATAAATATTAGTTTTATTGCAGGATGTAAATAGGTGGATGTAACATTTAAAATAGAATCACTAAAACACTAATAAATAAATAGAAATATAAAGTGAAAGGAATATATTTAAATGAGTTTTTAATATAGAAGTAAATTATATGTGGAATAAATTATTACATACCATTAGGTACAATTATGGTAATCATATAGTACTAGATTCATTTGTTTTGGATTTTTCATATGAAGAAGAACCCTATGAGGAAATAAATAATAATGTCATGTTGAATGACTACTCATATTATGGACATAGGTGGCTGGAAGAAGCTAATAATATTCACTCTTTTAATTATATACCCATTCTTATGATTTTGAATTGAATCAATCCATCATCATTACCTTATAAGAACACCACATCTCTCTTTTGATCTCATGCTCCATAAAATCATTCCCAGGTGATGCACTACCATTACAAGGATCATAAAAACATGGGTTTGAAAATGTAAAAAGTATAACATAATTAATAGGTGTGTGAAGCTTCTATTTACCTACCATTGCATGCTCAAGGGTCAAACTATGATGTAGAATACTGAAATATGCTTCTATTTTTAGGAATATTTAAAACTAATGGGTATTTTGGATGGTTTGAAAGTAATGACCAAGATTATACATGATTTACAAAGTGATTCATGTCATATATGAACTTTAATGAGGAATAATATTTTTATGTTCCATGTACATGACACCATCTAAATTTATGTGATGTAATATTATGATGTTCTAAAATATGTGCAGGCACGTTAAAAATAACTTATGCTAGCATATTTTCAATGCATGCTAAAGTGGGATCCTAGGGAATGTAGAGATTATATAAGTGGTTATAAATGTATAATATTGTTTAGGGATGAATAATGTGGTTAAAAACCACATTTCCTATTGATTGTTCATGGAAACCCTGGTATACAAGTTTAAATGCTTAGCGATGGTTATATCTTACACCCTAAAGTTTGATCTTGATTGGATTGTATTTTAAATAGTAGATAATAAAATCTAGGAAGTTGTGAGTACATGTATAAAAAAGGGAGTATCAATGGAAATAAAGTTTGGTTTAAAGTGAAATTATGTTGAACTCACTTTATTCATGCTAAAGTGAGAAAGTTTGATGCATAATACTGAAATATGCTTCTGTTTTCAGGAATTACTAAAAAAATGGGTCTCTTGGGTGGCTTGAAATCAGTGATCAGGTTTATACATACTATAGAAAGTGGTTCATGTCTTATATGAACTTTCACAAAGTGTAATTTTATATACTGTAATCACCACTATCATATAAATTTATTTGTAGTAATCTTCTCATGTTCTAAAAACTAAGAAAGTACTTTAAAAGGGACATCAAGGCTGGATTGATGATCGTGGATTAAAAGGAAGGAGAAGGTGACATGTGTAGTGTATTTCACAAATTTTACTATAAATATATATATTCAGGACATTTATATGCATACAAAACATACATAAGTTCTGTATAATTCAAACTCTCTAAAATAGCATAGGAAGGAGCAACAAAACAAACCTCATAAAAGAAAATTATATCATCTTGAGCTATCCAAAAAAACTAATTTTTCTATTTAATAGACTCTAAATAGAATCTAACTAATTGAATAAAAGGGGTTTATTGTTAATTCTCTAGGGGAATAACTTCAACTTCCCTTAATGAGAAACCTCTCATTATGGTTATATACAACCCAACTTCACAATATAATTTTACTATAGACAATGCTAAAATAAGAATGGTCATTTTTCATACCTAAAACTATAGAATAAGAATTAAATAAGTTAAAAAAATATAATAAGGGAAAGAATAAAGATTATAACTATAAATATAGTTGTTAAGGGAAAATCACTTTTCATACCTAAAACCAAGTAGAAGGAGTTTCAATTCTTGTGAATGCGTAATGGCCTAAAAAATTGTTGCCTTTATGAACTGTCTGAAGGTGAAATATTGTGTTGATAAAAACACATACAAAACCAAAATAATATTAAAGGTAAGAATAATACTATATTAGTATGTTATTTTATTACTATTCTCCCAAGTCCTTCTAAAGTGTAGAATAATTAATTATTCTAATCAAATTATTAGGTAAGAAAAAGTAGAAAATTCAACATTAAAAGTAATTCCCAAAACCAAAAGAACCTATAATTATGGTTATATATTACCCAAATTTCCAATCTAATTTTAATTCAGAGAAAGATTTCATGGGAATTGTCATTTTTCTTACCTGAAATTATAGAATAATAATTACATAAGTTAAAAAATTAAGATAAGAAGAGAAATGATAAAAAATGATAATTAGAAATATAATTTTTAAGGTAAGATCACTTTTCATACCTGAAACCAAATAAAAGTAGTTTCACTTCTTGTGAATGTATAATGACCCAATAAATTGTCACCTTTTAGAACTACCTAAAGGTGAAATATTTCATTGAGAAAAACTCATACAAAAATAAAATGATATTAAAGTACGTGCCAACTCATATAGAATATATAATACTACTTTATAGGTAAGGAAATTTCCAATTAAATAACCTTCAATTAGCTCATCTCTAAATTAAATAACATAAAACATTAATTCAACCCTAATAGTCACACTATGAAGCATAAATCCACAATTTTTATCCATTATTTTTTTCAAAATATAATAAATACATTGTAAAAAAATTAAGATTTAGAAGAAGAACCTACTCTCAAACTCATATCTTCTCATGACAGTATATAGAAATTTGTGTGTACTAAATAGGGAATCAATGCTAACATGAACCTACAAACATTTGGGGGCCAAGAAGGAATTGAGGGAAAGTGGATAAATTAGTGATATATTTTGTAATGAGAAAATAAAATTCATAATTATGTAATAAAAATCAATAAATGTGTTAAATTATGAATATTGAAAATTTATAATGAATAAAAGGTAATAAGAAATAAAAAACAATTTATAGATGTAAAAAAATTAATAAAAATGACTATTTTTTAACTCATAAAAAAGAATGAAGTTTCTATAAAATATAATTGTTTCATTGAAAGAATTATTTTGTATAACATACCAATGGGAATGAAAAAACATAATATTCATTTCATAATTTAATTTAGTGTATTTAGATGTGATATATGAATGAATCTAGTTATAAAAAATCAAATGTAATAAGAAATCCCAACTTTTATTCATAATGTGTGTAACTGAATAAAAGTTGCAACCATCCATTTCTTAAAGAATGGGTCAAAAAATTGTTGTTATTACACTTCAATTGTTGATACTTATAAGTAAAAAACATTTAGATCTTTATATTTATGAACTTTTATATTAAAAAAATACTGTTAAAAATAATTAGATAAAAGCAAAGAATTAGAATATGAATATGCATATTTGAGTTAACTGATATGAAAATATGTGAACAATGAATTAGAATATGAATCTGTTTTATAAAAAATATGAACAAATATTAACCATTTTATATAAGGAATAAATATTTTTTAATTATATTTATATCATAATAAATAAAGAAATAAAGAAATAGAAATGAATATCGATGAATGAATTACAGTTGCAGATGCATAACCTCAAGTTTGGTACCTATGATGCAACACAAACTATCCAAATTAGGTCATTCTTTAAAATCCTAAGATACAAAAAACAAACAAGTGAAAAAATTTAACCAAGATGAAGAAGGGATATGGGATGAAGAATTTTGTGATATTATATGATAGAAAAATACGAAGTAGTGTAACCTCACCAAAGTATCTTGGTTGCTGAGTTTCACAGTCAGTGAGGAAGACCAATGTTCATCGATGCGACCAATAGTTAGACAAGATGTGGCTTCTGGTGAGATCTTGTAGAGTACTAATGTATTATGGAATATGGAATGGTGGATTAGGAGGAATTCTTCGTTTGAAAGTATGAGAGAGTTTTCTTCAAGTAGATAGTGAAAAAACCTAAAAATATTTCAAAAATGGAATCCATGGGTTAGCATATTCAGGAGGTAAGAGAGGGAGAGATTTTTGATGGATATGGAGGGCGGAAAGCGGGGAGTTGAGGAATGGGGACCAGTGGAGCAAGAGGATTCCAATAAGAGGTTGAGATGGTGACACAGAGAGCTGGTGGCAGATATAGAAACTTTGAGAGATGAGGGGAGGATAATCTCAAGAGAGGGTGGGGAAGGGAAAAGGGGAGGGGAAACGGGGTACGGAGGGAGTGACACATGTACTTGGAGCCACACACTTTAGAATTAATAATATATATATATATATATCCAAAAAATATCAACATTTATATTTCTTTTTAGAATATATATATAAACACATTTTATACATAAACCTGTAAGGGCACCAAATATTACACTTTGGTAAGAACAAGCATATTTCCAACACCCCAAAAACTATGTGCTTTCTATAAGTTTATTAACCACTTTATAATCTTAAAATACTATTCTTATCTTTGTATAATTCAAAAAATATAGCCTAATAATTCCTATAAATCATTCAAGATTGAGGTTAATTTACCAAATTAGGCTTGATGTGCTTATCCCTCTTAAACACTAATTTCTACATGTGTGAATGGCCATTTTAGTAACAATTATACCCCTTAAAACCACTAAATTATGTTTAGCTTATCACAAGGACATAATCTAACTTATAATTCTGTCATATGAAATTAAAAAGAACTGTTCATGATCTAATATACCATTATTCTCATTCTTTCTTAATTTTTTAGCTTTTTTACCTATCTAAAATCATTGCATTATTTTCTATTTATCTTATGAATTTCATATTCACCTTTCCTTGACCAGTTCATCGGTTTAAACATGTCAAAATTAATTTGAACCTTATATCACCATTTTAGGGTCATGATCATCATTCTACAAATCACAACAAATCTATTTATTACCAATTAAAATAATTACCAATCAAAGAAACACATGGAAGAAATTTAAACCAATAAGTAGTACATAATTGACATATGAAGACATATCAAGGATATGAGAAAGTGATAGGACATATAACTCAAAGAGGACAAAGAATCCTCTTATGGTATAGAACTATAGCTTCTTTAAGAGAATAAGGATTTAATAATGTGAAGAAATTAAAAGAGAACTATAAATATAAAATGGTCAAGGCCCCCATAATTTAAAAACATGTTGGAACAAAAGAGTTAAAATAAAATTACTCGAGTGATAATTTTGAAATTTGTGTCACCTAGTGATCATTGCTTGAATTGTTTTCAAGAAAAAGGTCATGCAACCTAATAACTCAAGTAATAATTTTAAAAAATGTTGGAACAAAATAAGAAAAAAATAATACAATTCATTTAGGAATTATATGTCAACTCATATTTCATGTAACCTAATTTCTTATCAATTAATATATTTATTTAAGGAAATTAGTTTACCATTCAAAACATGGAAATTCAAAGGGTGCAGATATCCAAGAAAATTATAATGAATGATTTTGGGAATTTGTAAACTAAAAGAATGTAAGAATTAAAATATAAGAATATAATATATAAACTAGAATAATTTCAATTATACTATTGTAAATATAAATTAGAAGCTGAATAGGAGAATGTAATAAACATGCTATATAGGAAGGGCATCGGGGGTTTGAGGGAAAGCCTTGTTTTGGGTGGATTATGCATGGGTGGGGCAGGGGGGATGGATGGTAGGTAGGGGGAACCACCAAAAAATGGATGCTAAAGGCTGGGAGGAGTCAGGCGAGGAGGTGGGGAATGGATTCGGGTGGAGGATGAGGAAATAGGTTGAGGTTTTAGAGGGTCTTGGGCATCGGGGGTAGCATCGGGGAGAGTGGCGGTGAGTAGGGAACCCTCATCAGCATTGGTGGTATTAAGGGTGGTGGGTGGGGAGTCGTACATGGTGGAATTAGGGATGGAATCAGGGGTGTCTTCCTCAGCATGAAGGGTGTTGAGGGTTGTGGGGGAGAGCTTTTAGGAAGGAATGAAGGGGGTGTCGAGGGCTTTATGGTTTTTTCTATAGTCACGGACAATATCGTGGTTGTAGATTAATCTAATGCCACGACGAATAGACAAACATTTTTATATACAACCTATAGCCATAGTTTCAAATTACCATGGCTATAGGTCTGTGTCTATATGTCCAATTCCTAGTAGTGTGTGTCTAGTTTTCTCTAGAATATCCATTTGCACCCAACAGTCTTTACATCAACTGGTGGATCGATCAGAACCCAAACTTAGTTCTAATATATGGAATCCATATTAGAATTCATAGTATCTTACCATCTTGAAGCTTCTGATCTCTCTAATGTCTCATTTTATAAAAGAGGATCATTATTTTCCACAAATAGTGAGGCACCATCCTCAGTGATTAGAAAATCATATATTTTTGTCTCTGTAACTTATATATTTCTCCTATATAGTACTTTTGTTTCAGGAACAACATCTTCCATGAGGACCAGTGGAATCTGTTCTTGTGCCAAATCTTGAGTTGTCACAGCCCGACCCAACAGGGCTCGAGTCGCGACTCCCCAAGCCCGCCTCCAATAGGCCAGGGTCTGGCGACTAGTGTCGAGTAGGCTATCACATACATGGGAGGAATTAGCCTAAGGTACCTATACACACGCACCCACATACACCTCCATGAAATAGTGTAGAGATATATAAAACTTAATAGTAAATGAATGCATACAACTATCCCAAACTAGAGTGTAATAGAAGTACAAAAGGAAAAAATAGGGTCCACGAAAGGAAAACCACAAAAGCGTCCAACCTGCTCGGAATAAGGGGTACGCTTCCAAAAGCACCACCAAAAAGCTCATCGGCACAGCTCCTATAAGACTCCACAGTCAGTCCCGCTAACTCAGCTTCGCCTACTCTGGGTCCTCCTGGGACACCGTTGAAAGGCATGTGGTATGGACAAGACACAAACATGTGCGGGCAAAGCCCGTGCATGGGTGAGTATAACAATACTCAGTAGGCACCCCAAAAAACCCAAAATAAAAGAGAGAAACTGAAAGGCAACAGTCCGCTCATCCCAGTCAAAGGGAACCCATACAAGAGAGAAACTCCATCTCGTGACCATCCTCGGCTAAACACAACTAGTCAGATCAATTCAGGTGTATGCCCATACATACACCTTGAACATCCACTCAGGTATACGCCCATACATATACCATGAGGTACCGACCTCATGACCAAGCCACATGAGGTACCGACCTCATGTGGTACCGACCATACATCCATTCAGCTCATGCACCAAGCCACATGAGGTACCGACCTCATCACCAGCAACAGTTCACAACCAAGAGAACACACTCCATGATCACTGTCATCCCAGATGACACCTGTCTAAGAGATACACTCCATTGGGTCCCACCCAAACATCTCAGATGTCCACCCAAGATATCACGCTCATCGAATATCATCACTGAGAAAACCACGTTGAAATAGCAAGAACAACAAACTCCTCTGATAGGGGATCACTCCTAGGGTCCTCTAGGGGATACCAAAACCCACACCAGTATTTGAAGATCTCACAGATAGGTGATCACTCCCAGGATTTGCTGGGGGATGCCACAATCCGATCTGGTATTCGAAGGTCTCACGGATAGGGGATCACTCCTAGGATTCGCTGGGGATACCACAAACTGATCTGGCACTCCACAGAATCACATCACTCAGATAGAGGATCGTCGCCCGTCAAGGCAATCACGACGATACTGAAACCCCATCTGGTATAACTCGCGTAGTAGGGGATCGAAACGACGATGCACCAACCCTAACGAAACCACATGCTGAGTAGGGGATCGTATAACCAACGATGCGGAAACCCTACTATAAATCACATGCTGACTAGGGGATCATATACTCGACGATGCCACAACCCTACTGAGCATGGCCCAATGCCTAGGGGATCATATTCCCGAAGATGCTACAAACCCTGCAAGGGTTAACCTGCTAGATAGGGGATCGCTGCCTGTGGATAAACGGTCACAGCGATGCCAAGAACCCAATCTAGGGTAGCGAAGCTAGAGGATCCTGCCTCGGGCCCACCGGTGGTATGCAACAACTCTAACAGATTAGGGATCTTATCGAGGGGATCAAAAACCCATACCACAGTTGTGATTCCACACCAACCCTCGTAGGAGTGAACCAAGGGAGTACCTTCAACCACTGCTGGTCCAAACATCGCAAACCCGAGCGACCTGTAACATCGCCACACTGTGCTCCTCCTAGGTCAATATCAAGGCCACCATCGCAGTCTACGTAGAAAAACACGTTGGATAGGCTATTTACTCGCCCAAAACGGACATTCGATGAAAAAGGTACTATTCACCATAGTTTGCCCATGTGGGGCCCACAACATGATCTTGAAACTCATCAAGCGGATCACACCATTGCGATCCCCTCAAAAAAACCCACGAGATCGACGACTCGATCGTCCAAAACAGACACCTGGTGGAAACAGTATTATTCACCATAGCTAGCCCAGGTGGGGCCCACACCACGATCCCAAAACTTGTCAAGCGGATCACACCATTGCGATCCCCTCATAAAAACACACGGGATCGACTACTCGATCGTCCAAAATGGACACCCGGCAGAAAAGTCATGTTTCTCCGCAAACGTCGGAACTTGGCCTCGTGGGGCCCACACCCTATTCTTAGTCTCAACACCTGAAAACTATCTTGAAAAGTCCGTCTTACCATCAGGGTCTCAATGCCACTGACGGCACGTCATTTGGACACTCCGTGCAGGAGTAATAGCGGATCGAAGTTAAAAATAATAAATTATTATTATTTTCAACGTTTCATGGCCCCGGGCCAAAAAACCCAACTCATAAAATTCTCAAAGTGAGTTCAAAAGGTCCATCTCAAAGCAAGGAATGTGTCGCCGCAAATGACTCGCAAATCGGAGTTACAGTTTGTGAGTTACGGGGGTTTAAAGAACCCCCGGAAAAAATCTGGTCGGACCACCGCAGAGTCGCCGGAAACCACTGCCTGACCGGACCGCCGCTGCCTGCCAGAATCTACCACCGCCCCCTTGCCGAAATCCTCCGTGACTGCCGCCAGAAATCGAGTTTTCCGCTGGAAAACTTCCAGCAGCCACCGGGAGCACCCCGATGCTCCAAATTCAGATCCGAAAAATGTTTCAGAAACCTCGCAACCCGAACTACACAACCCTTACAAAAATTTGAAAAAAAAACACAAAAATAGGATCTAGGATTTTAAAACTCAAACCTTCTACCTTTTTGCAGATCACCAAAGTTTTGCGCGCTCCGCTGCTGCCACTGCTCGATCTAGGAGCGACCGCCGTCAAAATCGAAGCTCAGCGACACCTTGTTTGCTTGATTTGGGTGGTTCGTTGAGAAGAGGAGGAGGAGAGGGATTCCACGATTCCTCCTTGATTCACCCAACGTGAGAGGTGAGGGGGTGGAATGATTAGGTTTAATTAATTAATTAATTAATTAATTAAACCACCATTTAACGTCCCCGATCAAAACGCCCGGCATAGAGAAGATGAGGTCGCCCCTAGGGTAAACGCGGCGTTCTGAACACAACGGAGAGCTCGGAATTTCGATTCGAGACTCCGTTCAGGAGTTATTCGAGCTGACGCTCATAAATAAACTTTTCCATTTATTTACGAAAACACCCCTGGTGTCTTTTTCCACAGTAGGCCCACACCCGCAAAGTTTACACCGCCACCTAGGGTAAACGGCACGCTCTGGATGCAACTATTCCCTCGAATTTATGTTCTGAGCTACCATTTAGAAGAAAACTCACCTCCGCTACGTGCATAGTATAAAAATACTTAATATTTTTATAAAATTAATTCTGGACACACGGGGCCTCAGAATCGCACGCCGTCTTCGCACCTAGATCTGGAAATATTCATAGAAATATTACAAAGTATGACAGGGCCAAAACCCAAGTTGCTATATCCTCCCCCACCTTAGAGCTTTTCATCCCCAAAAATCCAAAAGCACAAGGAAAGCAACTGGACTCTCAACTGGGACTCTCACACCAGCAAGTTCGCCAACAAACACCTCTTCCCGAACACATAAGTCAGAGGGACTCATCCACCACACCTCAAAACTATCTGCTTTGGGCGGCACTGACTCGCCCGCATGGTTTTAATTGCATCACAAAAACGCATCTCAGTGGAGGAAGGATCCCTCTTCCTCGTGCATTTGAAGCATTCCAAACAACACCCACACAGGGTCTTACCAATGCCCTGAACAAAACTCAAGCAAGCAATGGAAAGGAAAGGGTACCGCTAAATAGTGTCTACCAAAAATACTGCAGAAAGTAGATGGGACACAAGGCGTACCTCTATCCATCTACGGAGCCTCTAGTTCAACAGCCTCTAGGGAATGCAGATGTCCTCTCCCTCGCCCTCTAGCTCCCTAAGCTCAGCGTGGACTACCTGGGGGTGGTGGTGGTGGAATCTGATACCACCTACCACCTCCCACTGCTGCACCCACTCCGTCGCCTCATCCACCGCCATGTGGACCGCCAAACTCAAGACGTTGCCACTGCCAAAGCGGCCTGTTGACCAGCTCCCTCTCAGCAACTTGATGGGTCGGACAATCTCTAGCGAGATGTCCCTGACCATCACAAGCGTAACACTGCCTCTCTTGTGGTTGACCAAAACTGACCTGTGAGCCCTGTGCCTCAGATCATCCATCCTGGGGTCGCTTCCTGAAACGTCAGTCATGCCCAGACCCTTGCGTCTGCCGCCGGCTACCAGCTACCGATGTCCCATCTACCACACACCCAACACTGACGGGCTGAATCTGCTCATCCATAAAGCTCTCCACCACTAAGGCTCGCTCCATCACTCCATAATAGGTGGGCAGGCATAAAGAAACCACACCTGCCCGAATGTCTCTGTGTAGCCCCTGCTCAAAGTTTCAAGCCCTAAAGAATGGGTCCCGAACCATATCCAGGGAGTAGCGCGACAGGTCTGTAAACCTCACTGAGTACTCTGACATGGTCATGCCCTCCTGTAGAAGCTGCATAAGCTCCTGCATCCGCACTGACCTCAGCGTCACTGGATAGAACTCTTCCCTAAAGAGCCGCTCAAACTCTGCCCATGTGAGCATCTCCTCATCATGGGACTACGTCACAAAACTCCACCATCACCCGGCTGAACCATACAGAAGGCTCGCTGCTAGGATCACCATCTGATCTGGGGGTGTCCTCACCAGGTGGAAAACTTGGGTGACTACTTCGAGCCAGTCATCAGCTACATAAGGGTCTTGATCACCATAGAACCTAAAAGGTCACTGCCTCTGGAACTCGTGCAGCGCACTCAGCCTGCGCGCAACCTCATCCTACACTACCGGCACAACCAGCTGCTCGACAGGTGGTGGCTCAACTGGAAGACCACCTGGAGGTCCAGCCTCAGAACCTACGCCCTGGTATACAGCCTCTACATGGGGCAGATCATCACCACAATCTCATTCGGAAGCCTCGCTGGCTGTCGTTGTAGAGGAATCCTGAAATACAATCAAGACGCACCATGTTCAAAGAGTATATCTGGGGAGTTGACTCAAGAAGAATAAGGGAAACCCAGAACCCAGTCCTATATGATGCATGTATCATTATATCCCTACAACTAGTGTCCAAACGTCCTGAGTCGAAAGGCAGGTTATCAGAGTCCTAGTGAATGGATACGTCGGCCGCCGCACCAACACTGGAGTCCCTGGCCTGAAAGCCGAACTTGAAACATCTTGACACTGCCGCTATGCAACCCAAACCAAACTCATAGATAGACCATCTACGCTCTGAGATCCCAAAGGTGGAACCTCCTTTGATACCACTTTGTCATGACCCGACCCGACGGAGCTCAAGTCGTGACTCCCCAAGCCTGCCTCCAATAGGCCAGGGGCTGGCGACTAGCGCCGAGTAGGCTATCACACACATGGGAGTCATTATCCTAATGTACCTATATACATGCACCCACATACACCTCCATGCAACAGTGTAGAGATATATAAAACTGAATAATAAATGCATGCATACAACTATCCCAAACTGGAGTGCAATAGAAGTACAAAAGGGAAAAATAGGGCCCACCAAAGGAAAACCACAAAAGCGTCCAACCTGCTCAGAAGAAGGGGTACGCTGCCAAAAGCACCACCGAAGATCTCCTCGGCATAGCTCTGGTAAGATCCCACGGTCAATCCCGCTCACTCAGCTCCGTCTGCTCCGGGTCCTCCTGGGACACCGTTGAAAGGTCTGTGGTCTGTACAAGACACAAACATGTGCGAGCAAAGCCCGTACAGGGGTGAGTATAACAATACTCAGTAGGAACCCCAAAAACCCAAAACAAAAGAGAGCAACTGAAATTCAACAGTCTGCTCATCCCAACCAGAGAGAACCCATACGAAAGAGAAACTCCATCTTGTGACCATCCTCGGCTCAACAAAACTAGTCAACTCAATTCAGGTGTATGCCCATACATACACCTTGCACATCAACTCAGGTATATGCCCATACATATACCATGAACATCCAGATATACTCATCTAACGTACCAAGACACATGAGGTACCGACCTCATCACCAGCAACGGTTCACAACCAGGATAACACACTCCACAATCACTATCATCCCAGATGAAATCCGTCCAAGAGATACACTCCATCGGGTCCCACACAAACATCTCAAACTCCCACCCAAGAGATCACGCTCGTCGGATATCATCACTGAGAAAACCACGCTGAAATAGCAAGAACAACAAACTCCCTGGATACGGGATCACTCCAAGGGTCCGCTAGGGGATACCAAAATCCACACCGGTATTTGAAGATCTCATATATAGGGGATCACTCCAAGGATCCGCTGGGGGATCCCACAACCCGATCTGGTATTCAAAGGTCTCATAGATAGGGGATCACTACTAGGATCTGCTGGGGATACCACAACCCAATCTGACACTCCACAGAATCATATCACTCAGATAGAGGATCATCGCCCATCAAGGCAATCATGACGATACTGAAACCCCATCTGGTATAACTCACGTAGTAGGGGATCGAACTGACGATGCACCAACCCTACCAAAACCATGCGCTGAGTAGGGGATCGTATAACCAATGATGCTGCAACCCTACTATAAATCACATGCTGACTAGGGGATCATATACCCGACGATGCCACAACCCTACTGAGCACGGCCCAATGCGTAGGGTGTCATATTCCCGAAGATACCAAAAATCCTACGAGGATTAACCTGCTAGATAGGGGATCACCAACTGTGGATAAGCGGTCACAGCGATACCAAGAACCTGATCTAAGGTAGCGAAGCTAGAGGATCCCACCCTGGGCCCATCGGAGGGATGCCACAACTCTAACAGATTAGAGATCCTATCGAGGGGATCACAAACCCATACCACGGTTGTGATGCCATACGAACCCTCATATGAACGAACCAAGGGAGTACCCTCAACCACTGCTGGTTCAAACCTCTCAAACCCAAGCGACTTGTAACATCGCCACACTGCACTCCTCCTAGGCCGATACCGAGGCCACCATTGCAGTCTATGCAGAAAAACACATAGGATAGGCTATTTACTCGCCCAAAACGGATATCCGATAAAAAAGGTATTATCCACTATAGCCTGCCCGTGTGGGGCCCACACCATGATCCTGAAACTCATCAAGCGGATCACACCATTACGATCTCCTCGGAAAAACCCACGAGATCGACTACTCGATCGTCCAAAACGGACACCCGGTGAAAAAGGTACTATTCACAGTAGCTAGCCTGGGTGGGGCCCACACCATGATCCCGAAACTTGTCAATCAGATCACACCATTGTGATCCCCTCATAAAAACACACGAGATTGACTACTCAATCGTCCAAAACGGACACCCGACGGAAAAGTCACGTTTCTCCGCAAACGCTGGAACCCAGCCTCATGGGGCCCACACCCTGTTCTCGGTCTCAACACCTAGAAACTATCTTGAAAATTCTGTCGTATCATCAGGGTCTCAACGCCACTAACGGCACGTCATTTGGACACTCCGTGCAGAAGTTGTGGCGGATCGAAGTTAAAAATAATAAAATATTATTATTATTTTCAACGTTTCATGGCCTCGGGCCAAAAAACCCAACTTAGAAAATTCTCAAAGTGAGTTAAAAATGTTCGTCTCGATTCAAGAAATGTTTTGCTGCAAACGGCTAGCAAATCGGAGTTACGGTTTGCGAGTTACGGGGGTTTAAAGAACGCCCGGAAAAATCTGTCCGGACCACCGCAGAGTTGCCGTAAACCACCATCTGTCTGACTGGACCACCGCCGCCTGCCGGAATCCACCGCGCCGCCACCGCGCCACCACCGCCTTCGCCAGAATCCACCATGACCGCCGCCGGAAAGCGGTTTTTCCACTAGAAAACTTCCGGGAGCCACCGGGAGCACCCCGGTGCTCCAAATTCATATCAGAAAAATGTTTCAGAAACCTCAGGACCCAAACTACACAACCCTTACAAAAATTTGAAGAAAAACAACACAAAAATAGGATCCATTATTTTAAAACTCAAACCACCTACCTTTTGGTAGATCGTTGAAGCTTTGCGCGCTCCGCTACTGCCGCTGCTCGATCTAGGAGCGACCGCTGTCAAAATCGAAGCTCAGTGACACCTTGTTTGCTTGATTTGGGTGGTTTGTTGAGAAGAGGAGGAGGAGAGGGCTTCCACGGTCCCTCCTTGATTCTCCCAACATGAGAGGTGAGGGGGTGGAATGATTAGGTTTAATTAATTAATTACTTAATTAATTAAATAAACCACCATTTAACGTCCCCGACCAAAACGCCCGGCGCAGAGAAGATTAGGTCGCCCCTAGGGTAAACGCGGTGTTCTGAACACAACGGAAAACTCAGAATTTCAATCCGAGACTCCATTCATGAGTTATTCAAGCCGATGTTCATAAATAAATTTTTTCATTTATTTACAAAAATGCCTCTGGTGGCTTTTTCCACAGCAGGCCCGCACCCGCAAAGTTTACACCCACGCCTAGGGTAAACGGCATGCTCCGGACGCAACCATGCCCTAGAATTCATGTTCAGAGCTACCGTTTAAGAGAAAACGCACCCCCTCCACGTGCATAGTATAAAAATACTTAATATTTTTATAAAATTAATTCTGGGCACACTGGGCCTCGAAATCGCATGTTGTCTTCGCACCTAGCTCTGAAATTATTCATAGAAATATTCCAAAGTCTGACAGGGCCAAAACCCAAGTCGCTACATGTGTATCTTGAGCATCACCTTCATTGAAGTCAATATTTCTCTTAATATCCTTTATGAGTATTCTCTCTCTATCAGGAAAGATAGCATGTCTTGTGGAAGTTACCTTCTTGTCTAAGATCTTTTATAGATAGTATCTCTTTGTGTCCTTAGGATACCCTATAAAGATACACTTTATGACATAGGGTGCTAGTTTGTTTCATAAGTTAGCCTTAAAAAATTCCTTACATCCCTATGCACAAGTATGTGGTGAAATGGGTTTCTTTCCATTCTATAATTTGAAGGGAATATCATTTTCCACTTTAATTGGTATATAGTTTAGTGTATATGTTTAGTGTGTAATACACAACCCCAAAAGGATAATGGAATATATTCATGACTCATCATCTACCTAACCATGTCAGCAAGGTGTGATTCCTCTATTCAGTAACACCATTCCATAGTGGTGTATAAGGTGGATTGATTTGAAATAGAATTCTATACTCTCATATAAAGTCGATAAACTCTTTGTTAAGATATTCACCACCTCCATCTGATCAAAGCTTCTTTATATTCTTAACAAGTTGATTTTCCACTTATTTCTTTAATTATTTTAATTTATCAAAGGAATCAGACTTATACCTAATCAAGTAGACATAACCATATATACTCAAGTCATCAATAAAAGTTATTAATTAATAATACCCACCTCTATCTTCAACTATAAAAGGTCTACACACAGCTTTGTATACTGATTCTAAAAGATTTATGACCCTTTAACTTTGTTTAGTAAATGGTGGTTTCTTCATCTTTCTTGTAAACAAGAATGACATCATTCAAGTGGTTTAAGCTCAAAAGAGTCTAAATAACCATCTTGATAGAGCTTTGTTAGACACTTATCATTTACATGACCAAGATGGTTGTGCCACAACTAGGTGTTAAATGAGTTTTACGAACTTGATTCATTATCAATTTACAATAATTGGTTATTGTAATTTAATATATAAAGACCATTATTTAATTGTTTCATACCATAACATATGTTGTCTTTGTAAAAGTAACATCTCTTGTTTCCAAAACATGATAATTAAACCTTTTATATCTAAAAATAATATAGAAATTATGTTCTTAGTAACAATTGGTATATAATAACAATCTTTTAAGACCAAAATCATCCTTGTTGAAAATAAAAGGTGGTAACATCTTATATACAAATCACCAAATCATGCTCAATTATTTTCTCAAGGATCCACCTCTCCTTCATAAAAATTCTAGAATCTAATTTGTTTCTTCATTTTGATACTAATGTGAACAACATAAGCTATATCTAATACATAATCTATTGATATAGAAATATTTAGCTCAATAACAAATGCACCAGAAGCTTCCACTTGTATCTTCAACTGGGTGTAATTCTTCTTCTAGTGGCCTAGCTTACCACATGTAAAACATATGAGGTTTTGTTCCTTTGTTTGTCACCGGATCTTCTTCTTGGAAGGATAGTGCTCAGGATCCTTAGACTTAGAATGAGTCTTAGGTACCTTTTACTTATTCTTCCTATTCTTATTCACTATAATAACTCTAGGTTTTTCATGCCTCATGTCCTTGTAAACCTTTCAAATTAAAGTAAGAAGTTATGAAAGATTCTTCTCACTATTTATCATACTGTAATTCACAATGATGTTGGAGAAGATATTGGTAGTGAGGATAGAATGACATCTGTACACAGATCATCGGGGATTGTAAAGCCCAAAATATCCAAGTGATATATGTATCTAATCATCTTGACTACATGAGACCCAGTCAGCACCAACTCTCTGAGCTTGCATGTGAATAGTGTGTTGGACGTATCATATCTCTCTTGTCTCACATTCTCTTGATAAAGATAACAAAGGTGAGACGTGATTCTATATGCATCAATATCCTTGTGTAGATTTAGAAGATCGTAAGAGGTGGACGATAGCATGAAACATCAGATATTTGTGGCATTGTCCACGTGTTTCAGTTAAAGACGTACTTCTTTCTCACTAGCTTCTTTATTAAGCAACTCAGGAATTGGGGTTTCTAGCACATATAATTTTCATTCATGGTGTAGTGTAACACAGAAGCACCTAATCCATTCCTATAAATTCAAGATGATAATGAGTTTATCCTTCTCTAGTATGGATCTCAATGATATAATCGAAGTTGCATAGCTTGTAATTTCTATAATAAATAAGAACAGAATTTTAATACTTTATCTAGATTATAATATTAGATAATAAACTTTAATTTATTAGTTTATTCATCTCCCTCTATTTTGTCAAAAATCAATAGATCTAACCATTGTTTTTGGAATATAATGTTGCATGAATATTCTAGTGATAAGGATCTATATTCTCTTTATCATAACCCAAACCTGGGGCTGGAAATTTATTTAAAGGGTTTAAGTATGTGTAACTTGCCAACTGTATTAACTCATAGCTCCTTGATTTTTTTAATGGACTCCCCAATCCTAAAATCTTGGATAAGGATTCCAACAACTCTTGTCTCTTAGTTACACCAAGTCATGCTTGGGCAGTTAACCCTTAATGTGAACTAATTTTAAGTCAACCTGAAAACCTAAGCTAAAATTCCATGATAATTGAAAGCTCCTTGGCTTGGGTCGGTCAAAAACTTTGAACTATGGTTTTTTTAACTTATATAGTGGGAGGTTATATTGACTTAATATATATTGATTTGAGGGATTTTATCTTTTATGTGTAGATTGCCTATTTTATCTTATTGCATCTTTGTTAATATTGAGCTAATTTTACTTAAGTGATTAACCATGTTTAAGATAAAATTTATGCATAGACCAATTTATTTTAATTCCATATTGGATACTTATTAATTCATTAATTTATGTTATCACAACAAAACATCCATAAATAAATTAACCATGTAACTTGATAGAAATAAAATAATAAAATCAGTATGATCATGGTCTTTCTAATGATTAGTTTATCTAGTAGATGATAAACTAACCCTCAACCCTAGGGGAAAAATACCTTGATCCATAACTTAGTATGTGTTGTATCATTCCACTTGTCCTCCTATGTATCTCTTGGATTGGTTTCATCTTGGATACAAACTTGAACCACCTCCACTTTCCTAGGAGGTCCATTCATTTCATAATTTTTACTCACACAAAGGTGAGGGGAACCAAAGGATTTGTTTAGGGGTTTTACATAAAAGTAATTATGGGAATGTAGGACCTTATATAATGAGAGGAGGGGATGACACAAAAGTCATCAATTTAATTTAATAATAAAAATAATAAATTAAAAAAGGAAATAATCACATACACAGGTATGGTTTAAGCTTATGATCACTCGCATACATGCAATATATACATTAAAAATATAGCTAGCATTCACTTCAATTCATTCTTTAATTAAAATAAAATTAATTCAATTTATCTTAATTTCATTCAAAACATCCTGAAAATTTTCATCATTCGTAATTTTAAACAAATTAAATTAATTAATTTTATTTGAAATTAATAAAGTACACATGTGTAATTGGAGGAAACTAAATATACCCATCCAAACTAATCAACATGGTCATTGTATTATATATTCACATGGTATCTACTATACATTTTGTGGCACATAATTACAAGGTGTGAATTGTCAATAAATGATGCATGGTTATATGTAAATTATGTGGCATGTGATTTTATTAATGTATATAGAGTACACAACATGGACAGACCATACAAGACTTGCAGCTTTGAATTTAAAATGAAAATTAATTTAATATATAATTAATAATATTATCACATGGCATGTACGATCAATAAATGACACATTAAAACACGTGTAAATAGGTTTAGTTATATAATTAATTTTACTGTCTACTTTAAATTAATCACATGAGGTATGGTAAATTACACTACCACATATTTGAGCAAGGGATGCTCTGGGTTTTATCAGTGCTAAGCAGAAAGTGCTGATAAAAGGGGGGCCTTTATCACCTCTAGCTAAAAGAATTGATAAATCTACCCTTTATCAATACTAAAAAAAGAGCTGGTAAAGGTATACCCTTTATCAACACTTTCTTTAGCACTGATAAAGGGGGGCCTTTATCAGCGCTATTATTAGCACTAGTAAAAAAATTAATAAAAAATATTATTAATTTATATAAAATTATTATATTTATATTCAAAAATAAGGTTTATTTGTATATATTAAATAAAAAATGCATGTTTATAATTAATATATTTTTTTAAATAATTAAAAAATATATATAATGTTAAAAAAATTATCTATAAGATTATAATTAAATATATATATATATATAATTATAAGATTATAATAAAATTTTAAATAATAAATATATTTATTATATTTATTATATTTAATATATTTATTATATTTATTATATTTATTATATTACCAAAATGGGTGCATCCAAAAGCCAAAGCTCCTGAACATTTATTAAAAATAAAGAAAAGATAACAAGTGCATGATGAGAAAAGTGAGAACAAACAAGGGAAAGCCCCCAAACATCATGAAAACATCAAACAGCGCCATAATCTTGATCTGAGCCATGATTAGAGTCTTCAGCATCAGTAGATTCTTAATCTAACTATGTGGTCAGCTGACTGAAAAGTGTGGTTTACTTCTACTTAAGCGTCATCTGCTCCAGCATGAGCCTGGAAGATCTAGAACAAACACCTTGTCCATGCCTTCGAGTACCCTCCTCTTGGCCACGCCCGCGGTCATGACCCTTTGGGTGTCTACCCCTTCTCCATGTTTGCTGAAGCAGCAGGCATCTCCTTAGACTTATCATCATTAAGAGAAGTAAGAACCTTAAAACTGTTAACCTCATTAATAGTTTCTCAATCAATTTTTTGTTCAGCGACTTTAGATTCATATAGAGAACTCATTTTCCTTGAAATCATTTGAAACCCTTCATCATCCACAATTTGCTTCTCTTTGATTTGCATAGTGGCTTACCTCTTAATAAATTCCATCCTTTCTGACATAGCAGATGCATCCATGACATTGGTACTGACTTTATAAACCTTCTGAATTGGTCTTAGAGACTCATCACTAGCTTTGATCTCTGTATCAGCAATGATTCCCAACCATAATTTCTTTCTATCAGATCAAAACACAGGTGTTGGGATAGCATCAGGAGGACCTGTCTCTATCTCTTCATAACACTGCATATTGGTCAATAAATATGTTTATGTGTGAGTATAATTGATGTACATATATGTTATGTATTCATCATGAATGTTCATTTATACATTATACTCTTATTATTATTCACGTTGTCCATATGTGATGACTCGTTTTTTATTATCTATACTTTACTAGGTGATATTGTTAATATTTTCATGTCTTATTATATACTCCCTTTACTGATTTTATATGAAATGTGCATAATTTGTGTGAAATATTAATGTTTTAATATTAAGTATAATTTTTGATCATTTTTAGAAGTAGTCCAATTGAGTCAGTTTAATGTTTTCATAATAACTATCACTATACAGATCCAAATTTTGTGGTTGTTATTTTGTAGGATTATCCGTTCAATATACAACATTTCATTAGAAGGTACCATGAGCCAATTCTTCCATTTGAAGGGTCATATGGTCCTCACAAACAAAACCAAAGAATCTGTGAACAAACTGGACCAGACTTGAAGATTGATTTATTGGGCTCAATCCAGAAGTCAAAAAACATTAAATCTCCACAATAATTCGGGGGACACTACATTTCATCTTGTATAAAAATTTCAAATCCCAAATCTAAGTACAAGGGGCCCGAATGAAGCTTTGAAGTCCATCCCACCATTCTGGACGAGAATTAAAATCAGTATAGTATGCATGACATATCTCATGATGTAAGCATCAAATCGAGCTGATATTTTGCAGTGTTAATTAGGAGATATATAAGTCCAACTTTTTTGAATAACTCATTCGGATTTGAAGGCATATTAATATTCAAAAACCCTTTCACATTCTGGACTTCAAAAAGACTGGATTGAAATGGACAGTTTTACTTTGTTTAATCAACCGGCCATAACTTTTGATCCTTAAGTCCAAATGACTCCAAATTTTGAGATTATTCGGAAAACTTTATTATCTAAAACTTTTAAGAAGTATATTTCTAGATATTCTGCTGTCATGATTTCCATATCTGTGAGCCAAGTGGAGGGGTATTTATGGAATGTAAACAGTCCACTCCTTGGGCTATAAATACTCTCCCCTTCTCTCCTTAAGAGGGGTTGGCATTTCAAAAGATAGGAGAACATATTGGCACGACCAAGACCTTGAAAAAGGCTTGGGAGGATATTTCATACTCATGTTTTCACTTGATATACCTTTCCTCCTCTCTTTGTTTTCACTTAATTTCATGTTCTTCGTTTTTGTAATTTTGTAAGTCTCTTTCTTTGTAATTCTGTTTTAATGCAAGTTACTTATTCAATATCTCTTATTCTCATCCACCTTCTGTAGTTTAATATTTATTTTCTTAAAATAGTTTAAATTTAGTTGAATTCCCTTCCCTTCTTCTGCTTCCTCATTCAATCTAAAATCCATTTTTAATTTTCTTCATCGTTTGTGTGTGTGTTCGGCGCACTACTCTTATCTTGTCCCTTTCATTTTCTTAACTTTATAATTCATCACCATAATCATTATAAACATATTAGTAATCATTTTAATGGCTGGGTAAATCTTTAATTGTCGTGAGTTATAATTTATGTATGTTAAGTGATTGAGAGCTTTTGCTCGACGAATGTTCTTTAAATTAATATTGTGTATGTTGAACTTTATATGTCATGGATTAATGACATGTTTTGTTTAATATATGGAGTCCATGGATTATTAGGACCAAAAATACACTACCATAAACAAGTAATGGTAATTATTATAAATCTAAGTTAAGTTATGGCTTGTATTAAAGCTTTAACACTTGGGAATTCCAATAAAAATCATCTTGTGACATGGGTGTTAATTTAATGCAATATAAAGCAAAGCTCAAGGATATCACAAGCTTAACTACCTAATGATGAACTCACCCCAATCTTTATCAATTTGTTAAATCAAACATCATACATAAATTATTTCATAAGCTCTGCAAACAAACCCCCCAATCAGAATACAATTAACTAAAAACAAACGACTATTACAAAGTATCATCGCCGAGGATTCGACCCGAGTGATGTTATACACATTAGAAGAGCACCGGAACCTTGATCGGTCGATAGGAAAAAATCGGCCGCACATTTCAAATGGAACCATTGTCGGGGATGGTGCTTTAAGTAGTCATTAGTTTATGGTTATTGTCAAAAAAACCAAAAAAAACAAAATTTAAAAAAAAATTGAAAAAAAAAACACAAAGAAAAACTCGTCTTCCTCTTTCTTCCAAAATATCTCTGAATGCCCCGTAGCCTCCCAAACAATCCCTCATATTTGTTTGACCCTGAAATTGAGTGAACACTTCGCCAACTTAGGAGGAACATAAGAGATACTCAAATAATTCAAGAACCAGTCCTCTTCCAACCAGTTGAAATTGAAATGGCCAATCCTAGGGAACAAACCCTAAAAGAACTCGCTTCCCCTGATATGAATTACCAACCTCTTGGTATTAAATATCCAAATATAGAGGCTGAATTTGAACTCAAATCGGGTTTGATTCATCTTCTTCCTCATTTCTACGGGCTAGCCGGTGAGGATCCACATCTCCACCTTAAAGAGTTCCAAGTAGTGTGCTTTACCATGAAGCCTCAAGGGGTTTCTGAAGAACAAATCAAACTTCGAGCATTACCTTTTTCCCTAGCTGAAACTGCTAAGTCATGGCTCTACTACCTACCTCCTGGTTTCCTAACTACATGGAATGACATGAAGTGACTATTCTTAGAGAAATTCTTTCCTGCTTCTCGTACTGCTTCTATCCGAAAGGAAATAAGTGGTATTCGTCAGTTCCCAAGTGAATCACTCCATGAGTATTGGGAGAGGTTCAAAAAGCTTGTGGCAACCTGCCCACATCATCAAATCCCTGACCAACTCTTGATCCAATACTTCTATGAGGGGTTATTGGCTATGGAGAGAACTCTCATTGATGCCGCAAGTGGTGGTGCTCTGGTTGATAAAACTCCTGCAGCTGCAAGAGATCTCATAAGTAACATGGCTGCAAACACACAAAAATTCCATACTCGAGCACATGCTCAAGTCAAACAAGCCCAAGATAATCAATCAATTGAGCCGAACAAAATGACCGAGTGGATGAGTGAACTTACAGGTCTTGTGCGATAGCTAGCTATGGATACCAAATCCCCAACCTCGTCTTCTCCGCAATCAATGTTTCTGGACCAATCAAAAACTGTGGAATCTGTAACTCTCCATCTCATCCAACTGACACTTGTCCACAACTTCAAGAGGATCAATCCGATTCATCTGGACCAATGGAGATCAATGCAGTATATGCTTAGCGGAACACCAATCCTCAACTATCAGGTCAGTTTGTTAGAAACTTCAACCAACCTCACTCTGAGCCCTTCTCCTCTAACTTTAACCAAGGATTGAGGTATGGTAATCCCGTCTCTCATCCCCCTCAATTCCCTGCTCAAAACCCAAACCAATTCCAATATGGTCAAGGTTGTGGTAACTTCCATCAACCTTATCCTTTTGTTCCTCAACCTCAAAGGAACAATCCTCCTCCTAGATTCCATTATCCTAGTGAGCCTTCCCAATTCCAAAACCAATACAATCGATTTCCCAAGAACCAAAATCAAGGAAATCCCAATCCGGAACAAGCCTCTTCTTCCAAGAAACCATGGGAAAGTGAAGTGGAAGATATTTCCTCCTTCACCCGTTCTAGCCTTAAAAACATTGAAGCTCAAATAGGTCAACTTGCATCCCACCTGAGCCAGCAACAACAATCAAATTCTTCCCAACTCCCACCTCAACCATTACCCAACCCCAAGGGTAATGTAAGTGCAATTGCACTCAGATCAGGAAAGCACATTGCTATGCCTCAAGAAAAGTCCTCTAGCCCTCCTTTGAATGTTGACCTAGAAAATGAAAAGAAAAAGAAACTTGAAAAGGAACCTGAAACCATTCCCTCACCTACTTCAATTCCACTTAGGAACCCAATTCCTTTTCCTCGAGCCGTTTCTAAACCACGGAAGTTCTTTGAACCTGATCCTGAAATGCTCGACATGTTTAGACATGTTGAAGTCAACATTCCCCTCTTAGATGCCATAAAAAAAATTCCTAAGTATTCCAAGTTTCTTAAGGAATTGTGCACCCACAAGAGGAAACTTAGGACCTTTGAAAATGTTTCCACCCGGCAGTCCATACCCATTAAGTGCAAAGATCCAGGTACCTTTACAATCCCATGCCAAATTGGAATTTCCAACTTTGATGATGCACTCATAGACCTAGTAGCCTCAATTAATGTCATTCCCAAATCCATATTCTCCAACCTTGGTCTAGGTCCCTTGCACCCAACGGGTGTTGTCATTCAATTAGCCAATCGAAGCACAGCCAGTCCTGAGGGAATAATTGAGGATGTCCTTGTCCGAGTCAATGATCTTATCTTCCCTGCTGATTTCTATGTCCTTGAAATGGAAGGTGAGATGAACTCTTCTAGATCTCCCATAATTCTAGGAAGACCATTCCTCATGACTACGAGAACCAAGATTTATGTCCATTCAGGCATCTTATCCATGGAATTCGGTGACCAACTGGTCAAGTTTGACATTTTTCAAGCCATGTGATACCCATCTGTGGACCACTCTGCATTCTCAATCCATGCTTCTGAGGACACTTCTAAGAGTCAATTGAACCCCATTCCATCATGTTCATCATGTTCTAATGATAAAGGATCTTGTGAAATCTACACCATGATTAACCAAGTCATAAATGGTGAAGTTGATGTGGACCTCTCATTCATAGACTCCATCAATCTAGAGGAACTTGAAAACTCTCTTGAATTCCACATCAATTCTGATCTCTACTTCTCCACCTTGGACAGTATTAAGGAAAATGAACCTGAAGCAACTGAAGTCTCTTCTTCCATTCCTGAGTTGTCGAGCCCAAAAGTGAAAGATGAGACTGATCTGAAACCTCTTCCTGCACACCTGAAATATGCATTCCTCTTCCATGATCACTCATATCCTGTCATTATCTCTGCCACACTTACTGAAACCGAGGAGTCCAAACTTGTTCAAGTATTAGAGGAAAACAAAAAGGCCTTAGGTTGGACCCTAGATGACATACCAGGAATCAACCCTGCCCTTTGCATGCATCACATCCATCTTGAGGAGTCATCCAAACCAATTAGACAACCACAAAGAAGACTCAATCCACTCATCCTTGAGGTAGTTAGGGAAGAGATCACCAAGCTTCTTCAAGCTGGTATTATCTACCCAATTTCTGATAGTGAATGGGTTAGTCCAATTCAAGTTGTACCTAAGAAGGGTGGGATAACTGTTGTCACAAATGAACATGGAGAGGTAGTCACAACTCGAGTGAAGAACAAATGGCGTGTGTGCATCGACTATAGTAAATTGAATGTTGAAACCCGAAAAGATCAATACCCTCTTCCATTCCTTGATAAAATGCTAGAAAGATTGGCTGGAAAGTCACACTATTTCTTTCTTGATGGATACACCGGCTATTTTCAAATCCCAATCTCACCTCAGGACCAAGAAAAGACTACTTTCACATGCCCCTTTGGAACATATGCATATAGAATAATTCCTTTTGGACTTTGCAATGCTCTTGAAACATTCCAGAGGTGTATGATGAGTATCTTTTCAGAATTCATTGAACACTTCATGGAAGTCTTCATAGATGACTTCACCATTTATGGTGAGTCATTTGAATCTTGTTTTGATTCACTCTCTCTAGTCCTTCAAAAGTGTGTCAAGTGTAACCTTGTGTTAAATTTTGAAAAATGTCACTTTATGGTTGCAAATGGGATTGTTCTAGGGCACATAGTTTCAAAAGATGGTATTGAAGTCGATCCTGCCAAAATTGAAGTAATCCAATCACTTCCTGAACCCAACTCTGTTTGATACATCCATTCATTTCTCAGTCATGCTGGTTTCTATCGGAGATTCATCCATAACTTCAGTAAAATTTCCCTCCCACTCACTCGTTTTCTCCAAAATGATGTCACTTTCCATTTCGATGAGGTTTACAAGAGAGCCTTTGTTGAACTCAAAACTACTCTAACATCTTCCCAAATAATCCAACCCCCAGATTGGTCCTTACCCTTTGAGTTAATGTGTGATGCTTCTGATAGATCCGTTGGAGCTGTTCTTCGTCAAAGAAGAGAAAATATTTCTCATGTCATCTATTATGCCTCAAAAACATTGGATGAAACTCAATCTCACTACACTATGACTGAAAAGGAACTTCTAGCAGTGGTTTTTGCCTTAGATAAATTTTGGTCCTATCTCTTAGGTTCCAAAATCATCATCTTCACAGACCATTCTTCTATTAAGTTCTTACTCAAAAAAGTGATTCCAAACCGAGGCTAATAAGATGGATCCTAATGCTCCAAGAGTTTGACCTTGAAATCAAAGATAGACTTGGAAAATAAAACCCTGTGGCTGATCACTTGAGAGTAGAATTTCTAATTCTTCTCATTCAGAAATCATTGATCCTGAATTCCCCACTGAGCACCTTTCATCTCTCACTCCAAAAATACCATGGTATGCCCCAATTGTAAATTACTTGGTTTCTGGTGTTTTTCCTGAAAATTTTTCAAAAGAAAAAAAAATGAAGTTGAAAAGTGATTCAAAATACTATTTTTGGGAAGAAAATAAACTATGGAAAATTGGGGCTGACATGGTAATTAGGAGATGTGTTGAAGAAAATGAGCATTCTTCCATCTTAGAATTTTGTCACTCAATTCCCGGAGGTGGCCACTTTGGACCACAAAGGACCTCCCGAAAGGTCCTAGACTCTGGATTCTTTTGGCCTTCACTCTTCAAGGACTCACATGAGTTTTGTCAATCATGTCCCACTTTCCAAAAGTTTGGCACAATATCCAAGAGAAATGAAATGCCCCAAAAGCCTTTAATTTTTTTCGAGATCTTCGATGTTTGGGGCATTGATTTCATGGGACCATTTCCCCCTTCCAATGGATTCTCATACATTCTTCTTGCATTCGATTATGTTTCAAGGTGGGTTGAGGCCAAACCCACTAGGAAGGATGATTCTCATACTATTAGTGAGTTCCTAAATACCCACATCTTCCAAATATTTGGCACACCACGTGCCTTGATTAGTGACTTAGGAACCCATTTTTGTAATAGAACCATGGAAGCTATTCTGAAAAAGAATGGGGTTGTACATAAAACTTCAACTGCATATCACCCTCAAAAAAAAGGAATGGTTGAACTCTCTAATAGAGAAGTGAAAAGTGTACTTGAGAGAATTGTTAATCCCGCTAGAAAAGACTGGCCTGAGAGACTTGGTGAAGCCCTTTGGGCTTATCGAACTGCCTATAAAACACCCATTGGGATGTCTCCTTTTAGGCTAGTTTTTGGTAAAGTGTGTCACTTACCAGTTGAAATCCAACATAAGCCTTTTTGGGCTGTGAAAACCTGTAATTTTGATTGTGAAAAATCTGGTGAAGAAAGATTGTTGCAATTGGCTGAACTGGAGGAGCTTCGACTTGAATCCTATGAGAATTCCAATCTGTACAAAGAGAAGGCTAAGGTACTCCATGACAAACACATCCTTAGAAAGGTATTTCATGAAGGTGAAAAGGTAATGCTCTTCAATTCTCAATTTCGGCTTCACCCAGGTAAGCTTAATTCTCGTTGGGAAGGTCCTTTTGTTATTACTAATGTTTACCCATTTGGTGCAGTGAAAGTCCAAGACCCCTCCTCCAAAAGGACATTTACAGTAAATGGACATCGGTTGAAACATCACCATGAGAGGACATGCAATCCTGGAATAACATCAACTTCCATTGGATCCACAGTAGACCCACCACTGGATGGAGATGGCAAACCACAAAATCCAAATCAGGGGGCACCTCTTTCCCTTTGACTATTCTTCTCCCTCTCTCCCTCTCTCTCTCTTTCTTCTTCTTCCTCTCTCTTTCATTTTTTTTTACCACTTTATTCATAAAACCCTTTCTTTTTCTATTTCTTGTGTGGGTGTGTATTTTTAAAAAACCATAAAAACTAAAAAAAACCACAACAAAAAACACAATTACTTAAAAAAATACAAAAAAAGAGTCATGCTTACTCACCATCGAGTTTTGAAATTTTGTCCAACCATTTTGGGGAGTTAACAGACATGTTTTCATCTCAAAAATTTTGTATTTTCATTATGACTTTGGATAAATAATTTTGTGTCAAAACCAATACATTTTGAATGTTCAATTTTTGATTTGGAAAATGATTTTCCCCAACCGTGAGAACAAACATTTGCTTTCATGCTAAGGCCACCTATAGACACCTTTTAAAAATGTGTGTTTTCACCCCCATTTTTGAGTCTTGAGTTTGTGGACCTTCGAGCTGAATTTCCTACCTCAATGTGCATTAATATGATAGAGGCATTTTCTGAACCACATGAGAATCACAATAGCCAAATAGCCTCACATTTCCCTTACATTAATCCTCCTTTTGAAAGCCCCTTTGAGCCTATGAAAACCTTTTATTTGATAGCCACATTACAATCCCAATACCTTTTTCCCACCCAATATCAACATGGATTTTAATTGCATAATTTTTTGAAATTTAAGTGTGGGGGGGAATGGATTTCATTTTTGGGTATCATTTCCTTACTTTCCGGTTAGTTATCATCTGATTGAGGGCAAGCATCCATTTTAGTGTGGGGGGATTTTTTCATTTAGTGTGATTTGGGAATGTATTGTACAAATGATATTGAAAAGTTTTCAACAAAAAAATCAAAAAAAAATCAAAATCAAAAAAAAATCAAACAAAAATGAAAAAAATGGGTTGTGTCTTGGGTAGGTCAAAAATCACTCTTCCTCAACCTTTGATCTTGTTATAAATATTAAAATTAGTGTCTTGAGGAGATCAAATATGGGTTGGGATATGAGGGTGAGATCTGTTTCAAGGTCAACTTTCAAAAAAACAAAGGAAAAAAAGAAAAAAAAAGAACACTTGCATTATATTCTTATATCATTGGGAGAAGTTTGGTGGTTTGTAAATATTTCATCTTCTCATCCCCTTCATATTTTCTTCCTCTATTGTGTCTTTCTTCACACAATCATTCCCTTTTAAATATGTGTTTTCATTTCCTTCCATGTTTTATTTCAAAAAAATGTGCATTGCTTTTTCTATGTTGGTATTTTAACCCTCTCCTTCTCTCTCTTGGACATTATATTCCTACCGTCCCATAGCCACAGAAAAACCCCTTTAAAATACCTCTTGATTCTTGTTCACTTTGGATAGAGATTGGAAGCTGAGAGATCTTTTCAAACTCTAAGATTTTCACTTTTGGTTGGTGAAAGAGTGAACCTCCACAAATGAATTTTATCATCTTGAGAGGTGTGAGTTTTGAGTGTCCACATTTTCCATTTCTAAATTTCAGCATGAAAAAATGAATTAGTTTTGGAACATTTTTTCTGTAACAACTTGTGTTGGATTTCAAAATGGATGAGTGAAATAGTCTAAACCTCCCCTGATTGGAGAAAACAAAATTTTAATATTTATTGGTGAGTGAAAATGATTTTGTCATGTTTTTATATTTATTGCACATGAGGACATGCACAAAACTAAGTGTGGGGGAGTTGATATTGTTAATATTTTCATGTCTTATTATATACTCCCTTTACTGATTTTATATGAAATGTGCATAATTTGTGTGAAATATTAATGTTTTAATATTAAGTATAATTTTTGAGCATTTTTAGAAGTAGTTCAATTGAGTCAGTTTAATGTTTTAATAATAACTATCACTATACTGATAAAAATTGTGTGGTTCTTGTTTTGTAGTATTATCCTTTCAATATAAAACATTTCATTAGAAGGTACCATGAGCCAATTCTTCCATTTGAAGGGTCATATGGTCCTCACAAACAAGACCAAAGAATCTGTGAACAAACTGGACCAGCCTTGAAGATTGATTTACTGGGATCAATCCAGAATTCCAAAAACATTAACTCTCCACAATAATTCGGGGGAAACTACATGTAATCTTGGATAAAAATTTCAAAGCCCAAATCTAAGTACAAGGGGGCCAAATGAAGTTTTTAAGTCCAGCCTACCATTCTGGCCGAGAATTAAAATCAGTATAGTATGCATGACATATCTCATGATGTAAGCATCAAATCGAGCTGAGATTTTTCAGTGTGAATTAGGAGATATATGTGGACGAATTTGTTGAATAACCCATTCGGATTGGAAGTCATATTCATATTCAAAAACCCTTTCACATTCTGGACTTCAAAAAGACTGGATTGAAATGGACAGTTTTACTTTGTTTAATCAACCGGACATAACTTTTTATCCTTAATTCAAAATGACTCCAAATTTTGATATTAGTCGGAAAACTTTATTATCTACAACTTTGAAGAAGGAGATTTCTAGATATTCGGCTGTCATGATTTCCATATCTGCGAGCCAAGTGGAGGGGTATTAATGGAATGTAAACAGTCCACTCCTTGGGCTATAAATACTCTCCCCTTCTCTCCTTGAGAGGGGTTGGCATTTCAGAAGAGATGAGAACATATTGGAATGACCAAGGCCTTGAAAAATGCTTGGGAGGATCTTACATACTCAATTTTTTACTTGAGATGCCTTTCCTCCTCTCTTTGTTTTCACTTAATTTTGTGTTCTTTGTTTTTGTAATTTTGTAAGTCTCTTTCTTTGTAATTCTGTTTTAATGCAAGTTACTTATTCAATATCTCTTATTCTCATCCACATTCTGTAGTTTAATATTTATGTTCTTAAAATAGTTTAAATTCAGTTGAATCCCCTTCCCTTCTTCTGCTTCCTCATTCAATCGAAAATCCATTTTTAATTTTCTTCATCGTTTGTGTGTGTATTCGGCGCACTACTCTTATCTTGTCCCTTTCTTTTTTTTATCTTTATAATTCATCACCACAATCATTATAACCATATTAGTAATAATTTTAATGGCTGAGTAAATCTTTAATTGGGGTGAGTTATAATTTAGGTATGTTAAGTGATTGAGAGCTTTTGCTCGATGAATGTTCTTTAAATTAATATTGTGTATGTTGAACTTTATATGCCATGGATTAATGACATGTTTTGTTTAATATGTGGATTCCATGGATTATTGGAACCAAAAATACACTACCATAAACAAGTAATGGTAATGATTAGAAACCTAAGTTAAGTTACGGCTTAGATTAAATCTTTAACACTTGGGAATTCCGATCAAAATCATCTTGTGACATGGGTGTTAATTTAATGCAATATAAAGCAAAGCTCAAGGATATCACAAGCTTAACTACCTAATGATGAACTCACCCCAATATTTATCAATTTGTTAAATCAAACATCATACATAAATTATTTCATAAGCTCTGTAAACAAACCCCCCAATCAGAATACAATTAACTGAAAACAAACGACTATTACAAAGTATCATCACCGAGGATTCGACCCGAGTGCTGCTATACACATTAGCAGAGCACCGGAACCTTTACTGGTCGATAGGTGACAATCGGCCGCACATTTCACTAGGTATGTGATTCATTCATGGTATACCCATGAATCTATCATGTTCTCAAAAGTACTTATAAAATTCAATAAATATATTTAAATAATAAACATATTTATTATATTTATAATTATAAAATTTTAATTATATATAAATACGTTTTAAATATATTTATTTGTAATTATAATTATAACTAAAAATTATAAAATTACAATAAATATATTTATTTATATTTATAATTATAATTATATATATGTTTGTGTGTGTGTGTAAATAATTATAAAATTATAATAAATATATTTATTATACTTATAAAGTTATAAATATATATTAGGTGCTTGGGGGTACAATTACATTAAACAGATAACCACACACCACACATAGAGATCCAAAAGGCAGGTCCTAGCCCCCCCCCCCCAGGGATGCCCACCCATCAAGCCTTTATTTATTCAGTGCATGACCTGAACGTCCAGTGTGTATGAAACCCATTACATGGCTCAAAGTCCCACAAACAGACCTGAAGGTCCAGTACTGCATCATGTTTGCGTCATCATCTACCTACGTCATGTCTGCGTCACCATCAGCCTGCGTCATGTCTACGCCACCACCTACCATCGGAAATTCGTTCCCACCCAGATTTGAACCCGGGTCTGATGTAGAATCACGGGTCACCTCTACCACTAAGGTACACCCCAACTGCAAGTTATAAATATATATAATTATAAATATATACAAATATAATTAACGTTATATTATTATCAGTGCTAAAAAAATGATGATAAAGGCATGTTTTATGAGTACTTTATATTAAATAAATATATATAATTAATATAAATTATAACAAATATATTTATTTATCTAAATAATTATAAAATTATAACAAATATATTTATTATATTATAAATATTATAAATATATATATAATTAATATATTAATTATACTTGGGAAGTGAGTTAGAGGAAGAAGTCCCTGACCATTTATTAAATGAAAGAAAAAGTACAGAAACGCAAGACAAAGGATGCAGACGAACATCTTGCCCGCATCCAGACATCAGTTCCAACATAAGCAAGACAATTACATATCATAGTAATCATATCTTGTACCACCTCTATAGTCAGGCATTTCCTTTTCAGTAGCTGATTCCCATTCTAAATTCGTTTCATATTTCTTCAAGAAATTGACATACTTCTCTCTAAGCTTCAACTATTCCAATAATAAATCCTCTTTGTTGGAATGTGCATGACCTTTCTTATACACAGGTATATCTCCTCTTTCCTTCTTAGATGAAGACCTAGTGGTCACCGGCTTTGTATAGTAAGAGTAATCTTTACTTGCTTTCCTCTTTGGTGGCACAGACTTAATTCCACCACTTTCAGATGTCCTGCTTCGTCCGCCTTGGACAATGTAACTATAAGAAGGTATGACTGTAAAGAGTCGTAAAATTCAAGGGAAATTTTTTTCTTAATTTTCTTTTGGATTTTACAAGAACGCAGTTTCTGGCGGCACCTGATTCCGAGGCCCGGTGTGCCCAGAATCAATTTCCGAAATTTAGCTCGGGTACGTTCAGTGAACGAACGAGCGGGATTTCCTAACTTTTGAACCGGCGCTCGGAATCGAAATCTGAGGACACCGATAAAATTGCAGTGCCGATAATTGGTTAGGAACACCTTTTCCAGAGTTTCGTTTGCTCGGGTGTGGTTATTAAAATTTTTGTGTTAAGTAAAAGAATAAAATAAAATGGTGCAACCAATTTTATTTTATTTAAAGTAGTTTAACCTAAGCTAAGTGGTTGGAGTGGGACCCACTATATCCTACTCCACTAGGTAGGATATTTGTGGGGTGGGGCCCACACAAACCCCACCCTTTCAACTTCCTCAACCCCTATTAATTAGGTAACGCACCCGCACCCCCATTAAATGAAAGTCAACTCTTGCGTTTAACTGAATATTAAACGCCTCTTTAATTGGGCGGTTTAAACTTCTCAATTAATTCAATTAATTGAATGATTCAATTTTGAATTTCAAAATGTTTGGCGTAAGTAATAAAATAAGGCGACGCTTATTTTATTAGTGTTGTTTTTTGTTATGCGATAGGATTTTGGGAGAATTTGCTCTAAGTCTTGAAGTTCTCCTTCCTCGACGAAGAACGCGAAGAACACCGAGCCTTCGACGAAGAACTCAGTCACCGCAAAGGGGAGTTCGTCATACCGTCTTCTTCCCTCTCCGCAGCCGGTGAGTGACGCCATCCTCAGAAATCGACGACGCGACGCTGACAAATCTTTCTCTGTGACACCGACGATCCTCCTTCTGTGACGCCTTCTTCCGCGACGTTCAATTCCACAACGAACCTTCGTTCAACCTTTCCTTCGAGGTAGGGGTTTGGTTTTATGTCGTGAATAATTTTGGGCGTTCATCGATTAACTTTTAGCCACATGCTATCGATTAACGGGAGGGGCCGGACCGCACAAACATGGCCGACCCCCCTCCCTTATTATTATTGTCCTTCGTTGTGGATTGGAACGGAGATGGCGTGGTACCGTCGCACTGCGCGGAAACGAGAGAACCGTAGCAATGGAGTGCGGCGCCGTCGCGCTGCGTCGGGGAACCACGAAGACACCGCGGCCAAAGCAGGGCCGCGGCGGAGCAGGGAGCGGCGGCCGACTACCGGCCGCCAGCGCCGGAGCAGGAGAGCGGGACCACGGGGTCCCGCGACAGCAGCACGGCCGGCCAGCTGGGCTGTCCGAACGAGGAACCGGGGGTCGTAACCCCCAGCTGGCCGAAGGAGCGGCCCCCCACATGGGGGTCGCGGTTTTCCAATCAGGGTGGCAGCCCCCCCCCCCATCTGCTCGGCCGTTTCGGCCGAGCCGCCTGGCCATGCTGGCCAGGCCGGGCCGGGCCACGCCCAAGTGGGCCGGACCCGGACCCGGGTCGGGTCGACCCGGTTCGGGCCAACCTAGGGGGTATCGGGCCAGGTCGGACCAGGCCCGAACCCCCTATTTCCGGACCTCTTTCGGTCTTTTGCCCATAACTTGGGCTACGGACCTCCGATCGACGCACCGTTAGCTGAGATGCGATCCTTGGATCGATACGGTCGTTTCGGTATATTACACTCAAGGTTTTATAGAACTTTGGGTTCGGCCGGATTGGTTCGAACACGAAACCAATCGGGCCCTCGGAGCGGAAACGCTTATAACTTGAGCTCCGGACGTCCGATTGACGTGTCGTCGAATTCGTTGGATTCCTCTTAGTGAGACGGACCTTTTGGATTACTCCGCTCGAGGTTTGGATGCAGTTGGAGTATGGTCGGGTTGGTTTTGACTTAAAAACCAATCGGGCCCCTGGGACGAAAAAGCCAATAACTCTCAGACCGGGCGTCCGATCAACGCGTCGTCTGTCACGTTGAGTTCCTGTTAATGATACGGAACTTTTGGATACATCAAATCCGGACTTCGTGTCAGTTGATGTATCAGCCCTTCGGCTCGTGGAGCAGACCCTCCCGAACGAGCTTGCTGTGTGCGGGAACCCTAGAGTTGGCTGCGACTGTGACGACGATGACGACTGTACAGAAATCCTCCGTGGATTCGACGGCGATGACTACAGCACTCAAAGATCCTACGTGGATCAATGTTATTGATCCTGTGTGGGTCAGATCCTGTGTGGGTCAGCGCTCAGCGGTCCTGTGTGGGCCATCTCATACCGATCCTGTGTGGGTCAGATCCTGTGTGGGTCATTGCGGGGGTTAGTACCTATCGATCCTTTATGGTTCATTGTGGGGGTTAGTACCTATCGATCATGTGTGCGTCCGACGGCTTAGATGAATCAGTGGCTACATCTGATCATCTCTATCGTCTTACGAAGAAGTATACCTGTGTGAGCTGAGTCTTGACTTTCAATCCTTATCTTCGATAAGATTGACTTGATATCCTGTGTGGATTACTTTAAGCTTTCCTGTGTAGATTGGGTTGTGTTTTCCTATGTGGACTGGGTTGTACTTGGGCTCGGATGTTGGATCCGAACGAGAAATGATGACTTAGGTATATGTATGGGCATATACCTAATTAGTGTTGGATGTTACTTCGTGATTGTATCTTTCCTTTTTGGATTATCCTTTGTGGATTCTGGGAGACCTTCGGGGGTCTCGGGATCCCTACTGAGTAGCGTATACTCACCCCTGCACGGGCTATGCCCGCACTACGTTGTGTTGGTTGCAGACGACGGACAGCGCTGATCGTGGTTGAGGCTTGCGGAGCAGGTCGGTACCTGGAGGCGAACCACTGGGCGGGACGTACTCGGAGCGGATGGCTGGACCCGAGGAGCTATGGAGGCTATCTGTACCCACCCTTCAGGTGGGTCTTCTAGTGGACGGCTCGACGTTGCGGATTTACTTTTCAGTTGTTGTACTCCCTTTTTCAGTTGTACTTTACTTTCAGTTTGGGTTTGTATTCTGGCCCACTTACTTTTTCCGCACTTACTATTGTACCCAGTTTTACTTAGTGTTTACTTCTACTTGCTTACTCTATGTGTTTGTTTACTTTGCAAAGGCAATGTCTTCCCCTTTTTTATCGGGATTTACGCCTTGGTTCTAGTCGCCAACCCCTGGCCTATGGAAGGCGGGCTTGGGGTAGTCACAGCACGGGCCCCGAGGACGGGTCGTGACAAATTGGTATTAGAGGAGTTCGGTTCTACCGCAGAACTCAGGACTCTGATCTTTTTCTATGTGAAGCAATAGTTTTAAGAGTATTGAGTGTGTTTATCAGTCCAGGGAGTCCAGTGTTGGTGCGGCGGCCGACGTATCCGTACACCAGGACCCTGACTTCTGATTTCCGACTTAGTGCACGAAAACATTGATTGCATGGGTGTTTCAAGTTTTCTTTGTGATTACTTTGTGTCATCTCACCAGGTATACTGTTTGACCATGGCGCACCTGTTTCTTTTCAGGATGGCCCCACGATGGCAGCCAGCTAGGGTTCCGAGTTTTGTACGTGACGACAGCCCACCGAGCGACGAGGCCTTGGTGCAGGGCCCTATTACTGCAGAGGCACTGGCGGTACCACTACCCGCCGAGCCACCGATGCTACCAGCCCCAGCCGCTGATAGTGCACGTCGCCTTAGTGCACTGCACGAGTTTCAGCATCAGCGACCGCCCAGGTTCCGTGGGGAGACGGACCCTCAGGCAGTCGAGGTTGGGCTGGAGGTAGTTTTACGAGTTTTCTGATTAGTGTGGACACCAGCTGACCTCATGGTGATCCTCACAGCGAGCCTCCTGCACGCGGCAGCAGGCAGATGGTAGAGCTTGATGCTCTAGGTGCACGATGAGGCATCACTCCTCTGGACGGACTTTGAGAGCCTCTTCCGCTCAGAGTTCGTCCCAGCCACCCTCAGTGCGATGCGCATCCAGGAGCTTCTACAGCTGCGGTAGGGTAGCATGACGGTCGCCCAGTACTCAGCGAGATTTACCAATCTCTCGCGTTATTCGACGGACATGGTACGGGACCCATTTTTTCGGGCTCGGACCTTCGAGCAGGGATTGAGGCATGATATCAGGGCATCGCTGATCTCCCTCAGCATTCCGACACAGGCAGGGGTACTGGAGCGAGCCCTTTTCATTGAGAGCTTTCTTGCTGAGCCTACATCAGTAGTGAGACCTACCGCAGGGCAGCACGTAGCAGAGTCTTCTGCAGCTGGCAGTCGACGGATGACACATGGGTCCAGGAGGACCAGACCCTCAGGTGGACGACCTTAGGACACTGGCTTAGAGGTGTAGGGCACACAGCACAGAGCCAGTCTTTCGAGAGGCAGACAGTGCTACGCATGCGGCGGGTAGGGCCACATGGCTCGTGACTGCCCGACCCGTCGTACGGAGGAGCAGCAGATGGTTGAGGGACCACCCAGGCAGAGGCAGAGGTTCGACTGTGGCGGTCCGCAGGGAGCAGGAAGACGAGGCAGAGGAGCTGGCCAGCAGCAGGTGGTGGGCGACGCTTTGAGGCTCTACCACCACCACCACCAGGAGGTCCACCCCGACCATAGGGAGCTGGCGGGCAGAGACAGGCTCAGCTTCAGGCAGCAGAGGCCTACGACCACGGTGCACCAGAGATTATTCTAGGTACGATCTGTGTCTACTCCACCCTTTCTTCAGTTCTTATAGACACAGGAGCGAGTCATTATTTCATTGTCGCTGCCCTTGTTCGGAGCTCGAAGATTCCGATGGAGCCGTTGGCTCGATCCTTACGGCTAGAGACTCCTACGGGAGCAGACTCAATGATTACACACTGGTGCCGGCAGTGTGAGCTTACTTTAGGAGGCGAGAGCTTCGGCTGGGATATTCTTGTAGCGGCGTCGTGGCCTTACGACATCATCTTGGGCATGGATTGGTTATCTATAGTCCATGCTCATATCGAATGTATTAGGCGCAAGGTGCGGTGTATACGCACCGAAGGGAGCAGGTTCACCTTCACCGGTGAGAAGGAAGCCTTTGCAGCACAGGATGGACTCACGCAGAGGAGAGGACAGACCATCACTCATCAGTTGGCTAGCCTCATCCTAGGAGTAGTTTACGTGCGGAGTCCTGGTTTTCCTGCAGTGGTGGATCAGTATGCAGACGTTTTCCCCGACAACGTTCCAGGACTACCTCCTCACATAGAGGTAGACTTTTATATTGACCTATACCCGGGACAGCCCCGATATCCACCCCAGCATATTGGATGGATCCCTCTGAGCTTCGAGAGCTACGGGTACAGCTGGAGGACTTGCAGGGCAAGGGATTTATCCGACCCAGTGTTTCACCCTGGGCTTCTCCGATTTTGTTCGCCAAGAAGGCGGACGAGAGCTTGCGACTTTGTGTCGACTATCGTCGCCTGAACCAGGTGATCATGAGGAACAAGTATCTGCTAATGAGGATTGACGACCTCTTCGATCAGCTCAAGGGAGCACAGTGGTTCTCAAAGATAGGCCTTAGATCAGTCTATCATCAGCTCAGAGTTCGAGACGAGGACGTGCAGAAGACAGCCTTCAGATGTCGGTATGTCCACTATGAGTTCTTGGTTATGCCTTTCGGTGTAACCAACGCTCCAGCAGTGTTCATGGGTCTCATGAACAGAATCTTTCAGCTATACCTCGATCGATTTGTCGTGGTCTTCATCGATGACATTTTGATATACTCGACCACTGAGGAGGAGCACGCCTACCACTTGCGGGTTGTACTGGACACACTCTGAGAGTACCATCTTTATGGAAAGCTCTCGAACTGTCAGTTCTGGATACGTGAGGTCCACTTTTTGGGACACGTCATCTCTGAGGCGGGATTTGCGGTGGATCCTGAGAAGATCGAGGCAGTGCTAGCTTGGGAGCCACCCAGGAGCGTGATAGAGGTGCGGAGTTTCTTGGGGCTATCTGGGTACTACAGGAGATTCATGCCAGATTTTTCTAGAGTTGCGGCACCACTCTTAGCTTTGATGAAGTAGGGGAAACCCTTTGTATGGTCAAAAAGATTTCAGCAGAGCTTCCAAGAGCTGAGACAGAGATTGACCAGCGCACTTATCTTGAGGCTACCGGAGGAGGGAGTAGGGTACATAGTCTACTGCGATGCATCAGGGACCGGACTTGGATGTGTCCTGATGCAGGAGTGGGCTGTGATCGCCTATGGATTACGTCAGTTGAGGCAGAATTAGAATAAATACGCTACCCATGACCTGGATTTAGCAGCAGTGGTCTTTTCTCTGAAGATGTGGCGACACTATCTGATGGGCGAGCGCTTTACAGACTACTCTGATCACCAGAGTCTCAGGTACATCTTCTCGCAGAAGGACCTGAACCTGAGACAGCGACGATGGCTCGAGTTCCTCTAGGACTATGACTTTGAGATAGTCTATACTCTTGGAAAGGGGAACGTAGTAGCCGATGCTCTCAGCAGGAGGACGGGCATCCAGCTACTCGGGGAGGCGACAGAGCAGCTAGACACTTTGCAGATATCCTTCGTGGATAGTGATGGAGCAACCTTTCTGCAGTCACTCACAGTCACTCCTCCACTACTACAGTGGGTCAGAGAGGCGCAACGTGGGGATGATGACTGTGAGACGCGGCGTGCACAGATATCCTCAGGACAGGCACCTGATGGATTCTCTGTGGGAGGAGAGCATGTCATCCTTTTTAGAGGACGTACCATGGTACCATCTGCTTTACGGGAGGAGGTACTGAGGGAGTTCCACACTTCCCCTTTAGCGGTACATCCAGAAGTGGAGAAGATGTACCAGGACCTCAGACGACAGCACTAGTGTTCGGGCATGAAGAAGGTTGTGGCAGAGTTCGTTTCTCGATGCCTCACCTGTCAGCAGGTGAAGGCGGAGCACCAGGTACCAGCAGGCTTGGTACAGCCTTTGGAGGTCCCAGAGTGGAAGTGGGATGGGATATCTATGGACTTCGTGACTCGAATTCCACGCTCTTCCAGAGGTCACGACTCCATTTGGGTGATTGTCGACCGACTCACCAAGTCGGCCCACTTCTTACCCATCAGAGAGCAGGGCTCAGTGGAGAGATTGGGATGCCTCTACATTCAGGAGATTGTACGGTTTCATGGTGTGCCATCATCTATCGTCTCCGATCGAGATGCTCGCTTTACTTCCCAGCTTTGGAAGGGGTTGTAGGAGGCGTTTGGGACGCAGCTACGTCTGAGCACTGCCTTTCACCCTCAGACAGATGGTCAGATGGAGAGGACCATTCAGACTCTTGAGGACATGCTCCGTGCATGTGTCCTCGACTTTGGTCATAGCTGGGAGGATCACCTACCCTTGGTGGAGTTTGTGTACAACAACAGCTACCACTCCACCATCGGGATGGCACCATACGAGGCGTTGTACGGCTGACCTTGCAGATCACCTCTATGCTAGACAGACCCTGGGGAGTCAGTACTTGTGGGACCAGAGATGGTCCAGGCCACGGCAGAGAAGGTTCAGGTCATCCAGGAGCGGATAAGGACAGCTCAGAGCCAGCAGTAGTCTTATGCTGACATGAGGCGGAGGCCACTGGAGTTCGAGGATGGCGACCACGTCTTCTTGCGGGTCTCACCTCGATGTGGATTATGGAGATTTGGCCGAGGCGGCAAGTTATCTCCGCGCTTTATCGGACTATTCCAGGTCCTCAGTAGGATTGGCGAGGTGGCTTACCGCCTGGATCTACCACCTCAGTTGCACCAGGTGCACGACGTCTTCCACGTATCTCAGTTGAGGAGATACGTGCACGAACCGACGCATATCATTGACCATGGGGAGATGTACATTGATGATGGGGCGAATTTTGCGGAGGTCCCGGTTGAGATCGAGGATCGATAGGAGTGGGTCCTACGTGGATGGTCGATTCCTCTAGTGCACATCAAATGGCAGCACGGGAACCTCCAGGAGAGCACTTGAGAGCAGGAGGCTCAGATGCGTGCTCAGTACCCACATTTGTTTCCCTAGTTTATGATGTATCTTTACGGGGATGTAAAGCCCTGAGGTGGGAGTAATGTAAAGACCCATAAAATTCAAGGGAAATTTTTTTCTTAATTTTCTTTTAGATTTTATAAGAATGTAGTTTCTGACGGCACCTGATTCTGAGGCCCGGTGTGCCCGGAATCAATTTTCGAAATTTAGCTCGGGTACATTCAGTGAACGAATGAGTGGGATTTCCTAACTTTTGAACCGGTGATCAGAATCGAAATTTGAGGACACCTATGAAATCACAGCGCCGGTAATTTCTTAGGAACACCTTTTCTGGAGTAGCGTTTGCTCGGGTGTGGTTATTAAAATTTTTGGGTTAAGTAAAAGAATAAAATAAAATGGTGCAACCAATTTTATTTTATTTAAAGTAGTTTAACCTAAGCTAAGTGGTTGGAGTGGGACCCACTATATCCTACTCCACTAGGTAGGATATTTGTGGTGTGGGGCCCACACTAACCCCACCCTTTCAACTTCCTCGACCCCTATTAATTAGGTAACACACCCGCACCCCCATTAAATGAAAGTCAACTCTTGAGTTTAATTAAATATTAAACGCCCCTTTAATTGGGCGGTTTAAACTTCTCGTTAATTCAATTAATTGAATGATTCAATTTTTAATTTCAAAACGTTTGGCGTAAGTAATAAAATACGGTAACGCTTATTTTATTAGTGTTGTTTTTGGTTGTGCGAGAGGATTTTGGGAGAATTTTCTCTAAGTCTTGAAGTTCTCCTTCCTCGACGAAGAACGCGAAGAACACCGAGCCTTCGAAGAAGAACTTCGTCACCGCAAAGGAGAGTTCATCGTACCATCTTCTTCCCTCTCCGCAGCCGGTGAGTGACGCCATCCTTGGAGATCGACGACGCGACACCGACGAATCTTTCTCTGCGACACCGACGATCCTCCTTCCGCGACGCCTTCTTCCGCGACGTTCAATTCCGCGATGAACCTTCGTTCAACCTTTTCTTCGAGGTAGGGGTTTAGTTTTATGTCGTGAATAATTTTGGGCGTTCGTCGATTAACTTTTAGCCGCATGCTATCGATTAATGGGAGGGGGTCGGACCGCACAAACATGGCCGACCCCCCTCCCTTATTATCGTTGTCCTTCGTTGTGGATTGGAACGGAGATAGCGCGGTACCGTCGTACCACGCGGAAATGAGAGAACTGCAGCAATGGAGCGCGGCGCCGTCGTGGCGCACCAGGGAACCACGAAGACACCGCGGCCAAAGCGGGGCTGTGGCGGAGCAGGGAGCGGCGGCCGGCTACCGGCCGCCGGCGCCGGAGCAGGAGGGCGGGACCACGGGGTCACGCGGCAGCAGCACGACCGGCCAGCCGGGCCGGCCGAACAAGGAACCGGGGTTCGTAACCCCCGGTCGGCCGAAGGAGTGGCCCCCCACATGGGGGTCGTAGTTTTCCAATCAGGGGGGCAGCGCCCCCCCCCCCCCCCCCCCCTCCATCCGCTCAGCCGTTTCGGCCGAGCCGCTAGGCCGGGCCGCCCAGGCCGGGCCGGGCCGTGCCCAAGCGAGCCAGACCCAGACCCGGGTCGGGTCGACCCGGTTCGGGCCGCCCATGGGGTGTCGGGCCGGGTCGACCCGGGCCCAAACCCCCTATTTCCGGACCTCTTTCGGTCTTTTGCCCATAACTTGGACTGCGGACCTCCGATCGACACACCGTCAGCTGCGATGCGATCCTTGGATCGAGATGTTCGTTTCGTTATATTACACTCAAGGTTTTGTAGAACTTTGGGTTCGGCTGGGTTGGTTCGAACACGAAACCAACTGTGCCCTCGGAGCGGAAACGCTTATAACTTGAGCTCCGGACGTCCGATTGATGTGACGTCGACTTCATTGGATTCCTCTTAGTGAGACGGACCTTTTGGCTTACTCCGCTCAATGTTTGGACGCAGTTGGAGTACGGCCGGGTTGTTTTTGACTTAAAAACCAACCGGGCCCCTGGGACGAAAAATCCAATAACTCTTAGACCGGGCGTCCGATCGACGCGTCGTCTGTCACGTTGAGTTCCTGTTGACGATACGGAACTTTTGGATACATCAACTCCGGAATTCATGTCAGTTGATGTATCAGCCCTTCAGCTCGTGGAGCGGACCCTCCTGAACGAGCTTGCTGTGTGCGGGAACCCTAGAGCTGGCTGCGACTGCGACGACGATGACGACTGTACAGAAATCCTCCGTGGATTCGACGGCGACGACTACAGCACTCAGCGATCCTATGTGGATCAGTGCTACCGATCCTATGTGGGTCAGATCCTGTGTGGGTCAGCGCTCAGCGGTCCTGTGTGGGCCAGTGCATATCAATCCTGTGTGGGTCATTCCAAGGGTTAGTACCTATCTATCCTTTGTGGGTCATTGCGGGGGTTAGTACCTATCGATCTTGTGTGGGTCCGATGGCTTAGATGAATCAGTGGCTACATCTGATCATCTCTATCGTCTTACGAAGAAGTATACCTGTGTGAGATGAGTCTTGAATTTCAATTCTTATCTTCGATAAGACTGACTTGATATCCTGTGTGGATTAATTTATGCTTTCCTGTGTAGATTGGGTTGTGTTTTCCTGTGTGGACTGGGTTGTACTTGGGCTCGGATGTTGGAGTCGAATGAGAAATGATGACTTAGTTATATGTATGGGAATATGCCTAAGTAGTTTCGGATGTTACTTCGTGATTGTATCTTTCCTTTGTGGATTATCCTTTGTGGATTCTGGGAGACCTTCGGGGGTCTCGGGGTCCCTACTGAGTAGCGTATACTCACCCCTGCACGGGCTATGCCCGCACTACGTTGTGTTGGTTGCAGACGACGGACAGCGCTGATCGTGGTTGAGGCTTACGGAGCAGGTCGGTACCTGGAGGCGGACCATTGGGCGGGATGTACTCGGAGCAGACGGCTGGACCCGAGGAGCTGTGGAGGCTATCTGTACCCACCCTTCAGGTGGGACTTCCAGTGGACGGCTCGACGTTGCGGCTTTACTTTTCAGTTGTTGTACTCCCTTTTTCAGTTGTACTTTACTTTCAGTTTAGGTTTGTATTCTGGCCCACTTACTTTTTCCGCACTTACTATTGTACCCAGTTTTACTTAGTGTTTACTTCTGCTTGCTTACTCTGTGTGTTTGTTTACTTTGCAAAGGCAGTACCTTCCCCTTTTTTATCGGGATTTATGCCTTGGTGCTAGTCGCCAGCCCCTGGCCTATGGTAGGCGGGCTTGGGGTAGTCACGGCACGGGCCCCGAGGATGGGTCGTGACAATGACGATTGTGTTGTTTTCTTTGTCACTATCAAAACAGCTTCCCCAGTTTCCAGTGGTCTTCAGGAAAGCGGAATTATTGACTCTGTCATCCTTCCTCACCAGGAAATTCTCTACAGCATCTAGGATCCCTCTCAGTTCAGATTTCTTGTTATATTCAATCAGGGCATGAGATTGCTTTACCACATCGCCACGACCATCATGCAATTCCATCTCAAATTCATTCATACTAAACTCTACATGATTGTTGGGAGTGATCTACATCGTGTCAGACAATTGAGGTCCCACCGTCACAACAAAAACATCCTCAGCTTCCAAGCATGAAAACTGATTGCCTACTACACTACGGACTTGCACCTCATGCCTAGTACCCGACTACAATAGAGAGCATTCAGCGCCACTGTCCATCGCGGACAGCTTCCCAAACCCAAGGTCACTCACCAATCTATCAAACACTCGATTCACAGACGGGTTACCAGACACCTCATGCCTAGTACCTGACTGCAATAAATATATATTTATTTATTTATTTAAATAATTATAAAATTATAACAAATATATTTATTATATTAAAATTTTCATAAATATATATAATTAATATATTTCTTATAATTTTATAATTATTAATAAATATATATTTATTTATAATATTTATAAATATATATAATTATATAATTATATTTATTATATATATAAATAAAAATAAATATTTATTTATTTATAATATTTATAAATATATATAATTATATAAATATATTTATTATATATAAAAATATAAATAAATATTTATTTATTTATAGTTATAAAAATATATTTATATTCATATTTATTATATATATACTTTTATTAACATTATATCTTTATCGGTGCTAAAAAATGTTGATAAAGGCATGTTTTATGAGCACTTTCTATTTAAGCGCTGATTAAACATACCTTTATCGGCACTTTTTTAAGTAGCGCTAATAAAAGATTCACCTGATTTTATAAATGAACTCTAACAGTCCCCTCCTTCTTTCACACACCTCAAACTCTCGGGGAAGCTGACCCCTGCATCACCGACCCCTCCTCCGCCGCGAACCCTCCTATGTCGTGAATGCTCCTCTACCGCAAACAATCCTCTACCGCGAACCCTCCTCCACCGTGGACCCACCTCCACCGCAGACCCTCCTCCATCGCAGACCCTCCTCTGTTGTGCGTCGAACCCCACATCCGCTGCAAACCCTCCTCCACTACGAACCCACCTCCGCTGCGAAGCCCTCCACAGCATCTGCTGCCGCTGCCGCCACCACCTACCCCGACTCTGCCGCTACTGGAGCCTACTACTACTGTGGGTATGCCATTTTTTCCACATTATTATGAATTCCTAATATATAAATAGATTTTGGTTTAATTGATTTCATGTAATCAATGGATTAGATTTCGATAGATGGATCCCCATCCCTAATATATAGATGGATTTTGGAATTTAATGGGTCGTTGACTATGGTGTTTGGATTTTTTTTTGAGTGAGGTTATGGATATGACACTCATATTGTGGGGAGTTATGTGTTGGTTTCTGGGGTGCGACCCTCGTGCTAAAATGGTTGCGGGTGTTTGGAACCGTCTGTTGAGGTACATGTCTAAATTCTATAGTTAATTCCCATGGGAAATCAGTTATGGTGGATGATCAAGACGAGTGTCATATTTAGTCTTGTGGTGATTATGTTAGAGGTGCGTTGGTGGTGTGGTAGGGTACGACTATGGTTTTAAGTCAGTAGAGGATCTGATGATGGAATCTTGTCGGGGTTTAGGTATAGACTCTAGGGGGTTGTTTTAGTTGTTTTAGAATGCCTCTAGGTGTGAGGAAATTGTGATCAGGTGAGACGGTGAAGGGCTGGAAATTAGAGCTGAGATTTTTTTGTATGAGTTAGTCAAGGATAGTCTGATTGGTGTTAGTACATAATTTTGGTGTGGAAGGTTTCAAGCTATACCCAGTGTGTCATTTTTAGAATGAAAGGTGTGTTTTGGGTTTGAGTGGTCTTTCAAGCAAAAGATGGAATGTTCTTTGTTCGTGGAATGGTGGTGGGTATACATCCACTTAGGTGGGTTTTTGATGATGAGGATGGGTTCCCATGGTGATTGGAATTCTCAGGAATGCTATGTTATGGTTAGTTGGAAACCATGCCGGGTAAATTTTAGGAGCATGAGTTTAAGGTTTTTTTATACTTTTTAACCGGTGGAGGTTCTAATAATGGGAATTTATTAGTGATAAGTTGAGTCTTATTGTGGGGAGAAACATAACTATGATAGGTGATAGGGTAATAAAAAAATTTGATGTTTTTTTTATATGGAAAAAGGAAGGCGCCATCTTGGTATTTCAATTTTTATAATGGGCATTGGCTTGGGTTTTGGCTGGTTGAGTTCCCTTAGTTAGATGTTGTGCCTTGTATGTGTTTTAGACATTTAGAAATGGAACAATACTATTTTTGATAACTTGTGATCATTGTAGGTCGGGTGATGTGTATGTATGACCACCAAGAATTCTTGGGGATGAGAAGTATTATGGTGGGGAGGTTGAAAGAACTCATGTTTAGTGGAACTAAAAATTTATAATGTTGAATTTTCATTTACTGGACAAATCAAATTTTTAATTGAGACTCAAAATGACAATCCAAGATTTGGAATTCCTCAAAGTGTTTTTTTAAGTTAAGGAATGGGGATCAAGAGGTAGATTGGGTGTTCAGATAAGGATTGGAGGCTTCTAGTTTATTTTCAATAATTTTGAAGTTTTCTAGAAAGGGGGCATGGTTTGGTGTGCATGAATTAGGAGGAACCATGCAAAACCTTGATTCTCGGGAGGTTTTCAGTTAATTTTGAACTAAGAATGGTTGTGTTTCATGGTTACCACATGGTTGAGGATATACTTTGTGGGGTTCAATGGGAACCCATGTGGGGATAAGGATGGTCTAGGACTAGGTGCACAGTCTGTGAATAGTTTTAGACAAATTGTGTAGTCAGTTGAATCACCCAATGCATTATCCTTCATGAATTTTTTGCATACAATTTCCCTTAACTTCTTAATAAATGATATAAGAAGAATAAAACTAAATCTTTTTTTCGTTATCCATGATGTATGATCACTCAATCAATGCATAATTATAAAATAAATGTTGATACCCAACATAATTATGTTTCAAGCACCCAGGACTCCACTATGTCATCTTGATGACCTCTACATTGATATGGAATTCCAAAATATGTATATATATTTATATCACATAGTGATTATTATTCTCTTTAACAATATTTTTTTAACATCCTAGGAATATAATTCACATTAATAGGTTATAATAGTTCCCCACTATAATGAGAACATAGATATTTCATAAAGATATTCTTAAATAAATATATCATATAGTATAGATATATATATATATATATATCACATGACATGGATGATGGTTGACTATCAGGTGATGATTCTCATATGAAATTGATACATCTTCTCATGAAGTTCACACTTGGTGATCTCTGAGAAGAATAGTCCCAAGAAAAGACCCACTAATAGTAATTCCACATGTTTTATGTGTCATTTTATATTACTATATGAAAAAATGTTTATTTTCCCTAAAACTATAATTTTTTGGTTTGTCTTATAGCATTAAATTTTATAAAATTTTGGTTATTTTTTATTCATGTATCATTTATAAAGTGTCTATCTTGGGATTTATGTCTTTATAAAAATGCATAAGTGCCTCTTTTAAAATGATTCAAGTGTTTTGAAATGTTTCTTAAAAAATATATGTGTTCAACATACACTTTTTTGGTTTTAAATAGATTTAAAGTTATTTAAACACTTGGCATGGACTTAGGTTGCATGCCAACTATTTTTCAACTCACCCTATTATCTTTCATAAAGGGATGTGAATATTTTGAAAGCATATTTAATGCTGGTTTCATTTTAACAAGGGGTGTGTGAAGTTTTAAATGAAAATTTGTAAAAATATAGAGGTTTGTCATTCATTTTAAATGATTAAGATTTTTGGGTCATGAAGTTTACTTGAATACTTTAAAAAAAGGAATTATGGTTTTGTGAAAGAGTGCTTGGAATTGATTGGTTTATTTTAAAAAGGGTGTGTTATTTTAAATAGGAATTTGTGTTAATGGTTGGTTTTTTTAATGGGATTTCAAATGTGATTTTATAAATAGTTTTCAAAGGACATCTAAAATGTAGTTTTTTCATAATCTTTTAAGTTTAGATTTTTATAGAATTAAGAAAACCAATACATTATATAGGTAAGACAAGTAGATTGATAATAACACCATGGTAAGGGAATGTCACTAACTCTATCCAACCCATAGGATATCCATCATGACCTCACTCTCTCAAAAGGTGAATTAATGTTTAACCCCATTACAACCCCTAAACCTACTTTGTATCCAACATCACCTACATGGTTTAAATTAGGGGACCCCTTGTTTGATATGTCTATTTAGGCATTTTCCATCATAGGGATGCAATTGATTATTAATATGAAATGCTTAATGTTTATTCATGGATGTGAAAATGGTCTCTTTATTGTGAAGGTGTTAGAGTTGACATTATATTATATTTATTCATGTGATGATCATTGACTTATTGTTTCTCACTTCCAATTGTTTGGATGCATGGGAACCCTATGAATTAAGAAATATGTCCATATGTATACTACACTAGTTAGCTCACGCACTAGCTAGTTTCCCCTAGTCATATGGTTTGCTAAGTCTATAGGAGTGTCCCTGCTGAGGAATGTGTAGGTAAGTCAGGTGGATTTTCTATTTTTTTTAGGATTAAACATAGGCCAACTATTGAACTCATTGTAGTGTGAGTACAAAATGAAAGAATAATTTAATTCCCTTTATGATTTTGATACATTGCAGATAATATAATTTGAACCAGGAAAGAGGGATATATAGAACAATTAGATTTATCATCTAAAGGAGAAAGTAGATGATAGGAAATAGTGAAATGTGTCTCTAGTTGTAAATGTATTTCAATAATTAGAAGGTCTAGATTTCAGTTATATTTTTTCTCCTGTTATAAAACATATAATAATTCAGATGGTTCTTGGCTTGGTTTCCATTGAAGGTTTATTTCTAGAACAAATGGATGTCATGATTATATTCCTTCATTGATATTCGAAATAAGAGATATACATAGATCAACTATAAGGTTTCTTGCTAAATGGAATAGAAGGTTTGGTTCTAGTCTCAAATGGAGTTTTTGTGGGATTAAGTAGGCACCAAGACAGTGTAACTATAATTTCAATGATTTCATGGTAGAATTAATGTTCATGTAGTATAATGTAAATAATTGTTACTATATGAAGTTGTATTATGATGGGAGTTTTGTCATTTTACTTCTTTATGTGGATGAACTTCTCGTAGTTGGACCAATGAAGGAAAGACTGGAAGAGTTGAAGATTAATTTATCTAGAAGATCCAAAATGAAGGACCTTCGTTCTGGAAAGTGGATATTAGGGATAAATATTGAAAGATACTTAAAGTATATAACTTTTTTTAGACTTGGTTAATTTCTATATCAATGTTTTGTGTATTTATTTTATTAAATATTAATATTACCAAATCAAATATGATGGATATAAATAAAGAATGGATGGATGTCAATCGTCTGACAAAAGAGTATGAATATAGAATGAAAGAGCTCATCAAGTTTGAAAAAGATCATGCATATGACCCTTCTCAAACCCTTTGTCTATGTTTACACTGTTTTTATTCTAGAAAAATTAATCCGTAGGAGTTGGAAGAACACTTGATATGTCACAGAATAGATCGAAGTTATAAATGTCATAATAAACATGGGGAAAACAGAATCTAGCTAGTGGCTGGGATAACACTGTGATTTATGGATCATATGATATGATTACAAGTGTGGACAATAAATAAGACTATATTGAGGATGTGATTACAGATGTGAATGATGATTAATATTGTATTGAGGAAATGTAAGAAAAGTAGAAGATGAACTTCATGATTTCCCAAAATTGTTTGAGAAGTTAAAGAGTTGTGAAAAGACACCATTATATACTGGTTGTACTAAATATATAACATTTCAAGTCATACTAAATCTTTATAATTTAAAATCAAGCAATAGATGGAGTGATTATAGTTTTATGGAACTACTTGGTCTCTTTAATGACATTCTCCTAGAAGATAATGAGTTTTTGAGCCAAAAATATGACACCAAATGAATCCTATGCTCGATGAATATGATTTCTGAAAGAATACATGTCTATCCAAATGATTTTATATGGTTTATCAATGACCAAAAATCACTTACATAATTTCCAAAGTGTGGCACTTCTCGATACAAGAAAGATGAATCCAGTCCTACAAAAGTTGTATGGTACTTTCCAATCATTCCAAGGTTTAGGCGCCTATATGAAAGTGAGGAGACTACAGGGCAATTGACGTGATATGAAGATACAATAATTACACATGGGAAACTATGTCACCTGGTAGACTCTCCTTGGTGGAAGATAATTGATTGTGAGTATCTTGAATTTGGAAACGATCTAAGAAACCTTCATCTTGTGTTATCTACATATGGAGTGAATCCTTTTGGTTTTCAAAATAGCACTCACAGTACATGTCCATTTATGTTGGTAAATTATAAATTTCCACTGTGGTTATGTATGAAATGAAAATACATCATGTTATCTGTGCTTATATCAGGACCAAAACAACTAGGTAATGATATTGATGTTTATTTGTCTCTATGGATCGAGGATTTGAAATTATTATGGGATTCAGGTGTTACGTTGTATGATGCTTACAGAAATGAAGATTTCACATTGAGAGTCATGTTGTATGGGATGATAAATGACTTTCCTTCTTATATAAATTTTTTAGGATAGATCATTAAGGAACTCAAGGGTGTCCCATTTGTGAACAAGGTACACAGTTAATTAGGTTGAAAAATTCATTAAAAATGTGTTTCTAAGACATAATAGATTTTTACCCCAACAGCATAAGTACTGATCTTGGATGACATCATTCAATATAAGTTTAGAAGAATGTACATCACTGTCTCCACTAATAGGTGATCAACTATTTGAGAAAGTAAAATATTTTCACATTGCTTTTGGTAAACCGTTTTCAAAAAACCTTATGAAAACTAGTTGGAAAAAGAGATCAGTTTTTTTTCAAATTACTGTACTTGAATTGTTTATACGTCAGAAATTTTCTTGATGTTATGCATACTAAAAAAATTTATGTGATGGTGTCATCGACGCGTTGTTAAATGCACCTGGAAAAACAAAGGATTGAATTAAGGCTATATTAGACATAATTTACATGGGAATATGAGAAGAGTTGGCACCGGTGAAGGGTGAAAAACAAATTTTTCTCCCTTTAGTTGTTTTCACTCTTTCCATATAGGAGATATATCAGTTTTTCAACTTATTTAATGACATAAAGGTTCTAGAGTGGTATTCATTGAATATTAAGAACATCGTGTTAATAACCAATTTAATGTTAAAGGGTCTGAAATCACATGACTACCATGTTTTGATGCAATATCTAATGCCTGTAGATTTACATTGAATTTTTTCTAATATATTTCATACATTAACCAAAATATGTTTCTTCTTTAAATCTATATGCATCAAAGTTGTAGACTCGGTGAAATTACCGACTATGGAAAGATAAATTATTATAATATTATGTGAATTGGAAATGTTCTTCCTGCCAACATTCTTTGATATGATGCTTCATTTAATGGTTCACTTGGTGAGATATATTCGACTATGTGGTATTATACACTATAGATGGATGTATTCCATTGAATGGTATATGAATATTTTGAAAGGGTATGTCAAAAATCGAAGTTTCAGAGTGATATATTGTTGAGGAAGCTATTGAATTATGTATTGAATACCTTTCCAGTGTGGAAATCATTGGTCTATCAAAATCTCATCACACTGGGTAGCTTGCGATTGAAGGAATTTATGAAAGAGATGTTATCACAATCAATATTGCAGATCAGGAGCAGGACAACATTTATGTTTTGTATAATAGTTTGGAGGTTCCCCCATATTTTGAAACCCACAAAGAAATTTTTAGGAATTTTAATCCATAAAGGGATGAAATATGGATTTAAAATACACATAATAAATAGTTTATAGTATGGTTTTGGGACCATATTTTTAAGGAGTTAGATGTAAATTCGGATTCAATTTCATAATGACTTCAATGGCTATCTAGATGTGTATGTATTATCTTACAATGTTTATATAATTAATAGTTATATGTTCCATACAAATGAGCATGATAAAGACAGTACCATGAAAAATAGTGGAGTTACACTCGTGATTGAAACGATTCATGTTTCTGGTACTAAGGACAGAAATCCAATTTACGTGAATATGTTATACTTTGGCATCATCAAACAAATATGGTAGTTTGATTATACAACATTCCAAGTGATGATTTTTCAATGCAAGTGGGTTGATAACAGGACTTTTGTTAAAATAGATGAATTGGGTTTTGTGAAAATTTATTTCAATAAGGAATGGTACAAAGACAAACCATTTATAATGGCATCACAGGTAGTTCAAGTATTTTATGTTCCAGGTCCTACAAACCTAAAGTGGTCAATTGTTCTATTATCGACCAAAACCACTGAAGGGTAAGATAAAAATACAACTAGGGATGACCTTTTCATTGGGATGTCACAATCATTTCTTTGTGGTTTCAATGTATATATCATTTTTTATGTTAGAGGATACCACAATAAAGGGATTTGGATAGTCGATAGAGGGGTCAAATCCCTTCATCCTTTAAAAAAAGAGTTCAATAATTAGGTTATATTTTTTTGTAATATACATCACGTTACCTCATGTTATTATTCATTTATTGATGTATTTATGTACTCTAAATTAAATGTTAAACCACTTCTACAGATAATGACTTCCATATGTGTCGGTGCTCCCATTCCTAAGGAACAACAGGTCTCTCAACTTGTTATCGCTCATAGTTCAGAGGAACGATAACTCTCTACATGTGTTGTTACTCCCAATTCTGAGGCACAATAGGTCTCTCAACTTATTTTTGCTCGCAGTACAGAGGAATGACCATATACACGTGTTGGTGATCTCATTCCTGAGGAACAACAAGTTTCTCAACTTGTTGTTTCTCCCAATACAGAGGTACAACGACCATCTGCACATGCCGGTTCTACTGCTCTAGAGGAACATATTGACGATGTTGATTCTGGGAAAATGGTAGGTGATGAAGGACCGGCGACACAGAAAAAACAGGAGCACCGTAGTTTGATGGGTTTAGAAAAAATCATTAAGGAGAAAGTCAAAGGCATCAAATACGTGGTCGGATGGAATGCACGGGGCCAACATGTTAACCCAAACAAGGCCATGTTCAATAGTTACATTGGAATTGTCACTCTACAATGCTTGTTGATTGATGTAGATTTGTGTAACTGTGTTGTGTCTGGGCTTAAGTCACTGATGTGAGAAGTGATTACAGTAAAATTATGATATCATTTCTTTATTTTAATAAAAAAATAAAATAATAAAACATTGACTTACTCTTCATCATCCATTACAGAGTGCATTTATAGTAGAATACTCCCACAAGAAATATGTATTAGTTATTTCTGGAAGGATTCATAGAGGATTTCACATAATTCTAATAAGACATTATCTTAAATATGCTGAAGGGAAAATAAGCCCGCACCCACCACATATATATGCACACCTGATAACCCAAGAAGTGTGGGATTCATTTACTGACCATCATGGTGATGTGTCTTTTCAGGTACATTGTAGCTAGTAATATGTTTTTTGAAGATATGTGTATCTATCACTTTGATTAACAGTTTTTTATTTATGAAATAGTAACTGAGTTCTAGAAATAAGGAATGAGGAGAAAAAACAGTGTACCCCTACCGTAAACCAAGGATGGGGTATTCTTCACTTGAAAAAAAATTGGTATGTATTTTAAATCTACCGTAATACTTTTATGTGACATAAAACAATACCATAATTATGTTCCTTTGTTTATATATAGATTGATGACTTGAAATCTAAATCCACTTCCATCCTAATCCATGTGCTATGAAAGGGGGAACATGTAAATAAAAATGGGATAATAATAGATGAAAACACACAAAAAGTGTGGGAAACATGTGTAAGTTTTACATAATAAATTTTTTTTCTTCAAATCACTATTACATAACAATGATAACTTATTTTCCTATATTTTCTATCCACTACTAGAAAATTGGGCTATATCTATGGACATATAGCCACGGTTTTCCAAAACTATGGCTATAGGTTTTTATACCAAGGCTATAGCCATAGTTTTATGTAAAACCATGGCTATAGGGTCTTTTTCCAAGGGCTATAGCCACGGTTTTGGTAAACTGTAGCTATAGGGTTTTTTCTAAGGGCTATAGCCATGGTTTTGGTAAAACTATGGCTATAGAGTATTTTTTTCATGTTCTATAGCCATGGTTTGTGTAAAACCATGGATATAGAGTATTTTTTATTTTATATATCCATAGTTCCTCAAAATCATGGCTATAGGTCTTCTGCCCTTGCGCGGGAAAAAACTTAACCCGTGAAAAAATTGTGGGAAGGGTTATAGTCACAGTTTATATGCTATATCCATGGTTTTTAATAATATATATAACAATGTATATATTTATATACCCAAAGGCATTTGTGGTGTAGTGGAAAGGTGGATGGTGCACATAGCGGAGGTACTGAGATTTAATCTAGGAGGGCGCACATTATTTTTGGGTTATAGCCATGTTTCCATAGTGGAAAACTATGGCTATAGCTCAACTGCCATGGTGGAAATATATGGGGGATATAGCCATGGTTTGTAAAATCATGGAAATAGGTCTATATCCATGGTTTTGAACCGTTTCTATAGCTTTTAGCTATAGACATGCCAATACGTGCCACGACTAGATGAAATTGTAGCTATATCTTATATCCATAGTTTCGACCCCTATGGCCATAGTTTTTTTCCATTCCTATAGCCTGGTTTTCCAGTAGTGATACGACATAGTCAAAGGAATAAGAAACACCTATACCAGATGAACACATACTATTGGTGGCTTGAAACAGCCAGAACAGTATGGTCACGTCAGAGGTGAAGATTTTGGGGTGACACCCCGAACATATTTTGAGAAAAAAACAAGATGAGGATAAAAGTGAATTAATAAATAAAATGGGAGAAAGAATAGATACACTTTAATAATAATTCCAATGTAATATAGAGATGATGGAAACTTTTATAGGGGGAAAAGAGAAGAAGCAACTCAAGAACATCCACCATGTGGAGATCCCGCCCCACCCCCCACCAACTATGAGGTGAGTCATTCCCCTCAAAGAGATATCTTAGCTGAGATAATCAGTGTTCTAATAAATGTTTTTGTGAAATTTGAATCAGACAGACATTGATACCTTTCTTATACTGATATTCTATAGGGTGATAATGACTGTGATTTATATCTATCAACACCCACCCATCACCTTGTAGCGAGGCCTACGGTGTTTGTAAGAACCCTGTTCTTTTTTTGAGGTACGGGTTTCTTCTTTTCTCTTTTCCTTAAGTTTTTTTGAGAAAAATATGGAAAATGGGGGGAAATCCTAAATTTCAGGACTACACGCTGTGTACTATTCCACACGTTGTGTACTTTGGCCGTGTGGGATGAGTACACAGGGTGTGTAGCCATGTCGGTGATGAAGGGTGTAAAAACTGACTACACACCGTGTAGTGGATATTTATACGTCGTGTAGTCAGTCGGCAGGCAAATAGTAAGGCAGTGGAAGCATCCGCCAGCGGAGTGGTAGTACACGCCTTGTAATCAGAAATACACGTCGTGTACTCATGTCGACGGATGAACAGTGCGGCGGTGCCACCATAGGAATAGTTAAATAAGAAAAGTATGCGCTATGTAGTCAATAGTGCGTACCATGTAGTTTGTTTTTTTTCTTGAAATGGGAAGTAGCCAACCCTATTCACAAGGAAGGCTTAGAACTGGAGGAAGGAGTCGGGAGAGAGGGTCGGACCTTCGAGGAGCTCCAGATCGAGTACCGGGAATCCGTTTTCTACACTGTCGATCTCCCTAGAACCGCACAGGTGAGTTCTTCCTCCTCCTAGCGTAGTTATTACCAATTTTTTCCTGAGAGAAAGTTATTTGAGTTTGAACGAGGTTTTCTTTAACCTCAGATCTACGTCGTTCTTGGAAGATTCGAGGATCGTCGTTCGCGTATACTGTTCAGGGGCGTTTGAGGTTGGTGTCTTGGTGTTTAAATTCTAACTATTGTGCGTTTTTGTGTACTATTTAACTATGAACACATGTTGGGGTGTCGTGTGGCTTAGGACTTAGCTATTTTAAATACCTATAATTGTATAGGTAATTAGATGTGATAATAAACTGTTGTTTGGGATCACTGCTTGGATCCAGGACCACCCTGGGGGTGTGTTCCTCTGTTTAGCCGTTTGGCCAGGATACCCAAGGGTATGCCACGTTTATTTTGTGAATTACTTTTTCATCGAGAGGAATTGTATGTGAATTTCTTGTTTATATGTTGGACATGGCCCGGTTACTAGTTTAGCCTGAGGGAAATATTTCCTTTAGCCTGAGGGTAGTGGTATTTTCGGCTTGAGGGAAACTTCTTTCGTGCCTATGGGCAATAGACTCCGTGCCTAAGGGAAACACTTCGTATGCCTAAGGTAAATATCTGTTATGCCTGTGGGCAATTACCTATGGGTTACGTTCCCGATTACCTGAGGGTAAGGGTTTGCATGTCTGAGGACACTAACTGTTTACATAGAAATTCAATGTGGTGGTTTTCTTATAATAAACGATTAAATTAATAATAAAATGGAAATAACTGGTAAAGTTAGTTACTTTTGAGTACTGCTTAGTTTATCGCATTTTACTTTTGCACACCGTTTTTGCATATTTTCACACATTTAGGCATGGGCCTTTGGTGGGTGCCTACTGGGATTTATTTCTCACACCATGTTTGGGTCATGTCTTCAGCCCAAACAGATTACATTTCTACAGGTTTGGATAAGGGCAAGGGTCCCTATATAGGTACTTGATTGTTGTTGAGGAGTAGGGGAGCATGGGACCGGGCTTAGGCTTGCGATGCTACCGACTGTTTTGTTTTGTTTTTTTGTACTCTGTATTGTATTGTACTTTATTGTTGTGTAACATGTTCTGGCTGTTTTCTTATAACTTGAGACATGTTGCATCATTATCTACACAATTGTTGGTTATCTTTTACTGCAGTTGTTTATATTAAATGTGTATGGTTTATTGCTTCCGCTGTTGTTGTATGCTTTTTATTTCATTCCGCTGCGCTACACTTTGACAAATGATGGCATAGTTTCCCCACTATCAGACATCGTCCCTCACTGCTAGTTGGTAGCCTCTGGCGTTTGGGGAAATGCACTTGAGGTCATGTGACCAACCGGGTTCGGGGCACCCGTTGAGTGTCACCCGGATCCAGGACGTTACAAAATGGTATCAGAGGGGGTTCTTTTCTTTGACTTACTATTTGGATCCTTAGTCAGGGATAGGATGGAAATGGTAGTTGGTAATAATCTATGCCCAAGAGTAGTTAACCCGTGTACAGGGAAAAGCCAATTTACCTTATGTTGCAATTTTATTGATTTTTCAAATTACTGTTGATTTGATTTCACCGTCAGGTGACACACTTGTGATTGTGTTGTTATATTTTATCCATGGGTTATATTTATTTGTAACCCAATGAGATGAGGGTATTCCATCTCATGCATCATTTAGGCACATGCTAGGAATCACATGCCATGCATAGTTTCCATGCCATGTAGGTGCATTAGATATTGCTTGTTGTCGTGATAGTTGTTGTGCTAGAAAAGCACGATGTTGTGATAGCTGTCTTTGATAAATACCTGCTATGTGATAGGGTATGTTGTGTGAGACCTTGGAAGAATGAACGCCAAAATTTGGTTACTGAGGAGTATGGAACCTCATTGACTGGAATTTGGTGGATCATTGGTTGATTACCGTATTTATAACACATATAAGATGCCAAACTTTGATTCGCGGGGAGTATGGGCCCTCACGGATAGGAATTTGGAACTTAGGTGTTGTTTTCAGTATTTTATGGGCTCCGGAGTAGTATCTAAGCTTACTGTCCAGAAAACCCAGAACAACGTCTTGTAGTTCCTTGGACACATGTCGTGTGATATTCTGTTCGTGAAGCAAAGAAGACTTTTTAAGTACATGTTATGTACCCTCAGTACACGCCGTGTAGTCTCTTTCCATGTCATAGACCGTGTGGGTGGGGACACGGGGAAGGGAAATGTTTGTGGAAAACACATCATGTACCGTATGTACACATCGTGTAGTGTTGACCCGGAGTCCGCCCGTGTAACTAACAAACACGGACAAAGGAGACCTTAAAACATACACGTCGTATCCACTATAGAACACGCCGGGTAGTCTGACCTAGGATCCGGCCGTGTAACTAACAACACGGGTCATTGTAATCCTTTCATGTACATGTCGTGTGTATATGGAACACGCCGTGTAGTGTGAGACGTGTATCCAGCCGTGTAACTAACAACACGGGTCAGCGGAGCTCGTCTAGTACACATCGTGTTCCTAAGGGACACACCATGTAGTCTTGTCCAAGGATAGACCGTGTGGTTTTAGCCATGTGGCTGGGAAACGGGGTGGTGTACACGCCGTTTGCGGATGTAACACGTCGTGTAGTGTTAGCCGAGTAGTCGTCCGTGTCACAAATTAACGAGACGGGTAGTTGGAAAATTACACCATACATGCCGTGTAGCCATTATACACGCCGTGTAGTTTTGTTTAACGGGAGCCGTGTGGCTTGGTCGTGTAGAAGGACCCGGGCAGGGGAAGAAAATTCAGGTACATGCCATGTAGTCAGTATACATGCCATGTAATCTTGTTTTGCAAATCTTGAATGTCTTCTTCCTCCTGTTCCCCTTTTTGGCCCCCTCGTTTTCAGTATGTGATAATCTTGATCTAAGGTGTGTGTTTGACCTTGTAGAGTCATGCCGCCAAGACGACCACGCTTTGTTCACCAGGAGAGAGGCAACGATTATACTCCAAAGATGGTAGGGCATGGGCTACTAGTGTATCCTCCAGTAGAGCCAGATGCGGCGCCAGCCGTTATACTGGACACAGGGGATGGCAGACCACAGGCTACGGAGTCTTGGCTAGGGTCTATGCAAACTATTTTAAAGCATCTTGAGACACCTCTAGGGCGGAGGGTCAAGCCCGCAACTTATATATTACGTGATTCCGCCAAGAGGTGGTGGGATGTTACCACCCAGTCAGAGCATCACAAAGACATGGCGTGAGAAGATTTTCAGGCAGTCTTCTATGACTTCTTCTTTCTAGAGATACTAAGGGCAGATAGAGATCAAGAGTTCATAAACCTGCAGCAGGGAACTATGTCAGTGATGGATTATTCTGCTCTCTTCACCGAGCTTTAGTGTTTTGCACCCGTTCTGGTGGGTGATGAGACGTTGAGATCCAGAAGCTTTGAGGATGGTCTTCGATATGACATCCGAGCACTGGTAAATATTTTCAGGTTGCCTTCAGTACATGCTATTGTGAACCAGGAACTGATTACCAAGCGGAATATTCGGGAAGCTAGTAGTGTGGGCCAGGGCGGTTCAGCACCAGTCTCTGGTACTATTTCTACTGGCAAGAGGAAGAGACAGATGGACTTTTCTCACAATGGAAGTACCAACCATAATAATGTTTCAGGTGACCAGGTCATGTGCTACCAGTGTGGTAAGGAGGGGTACAAGAGACCTCAGTGTCCACGAGACCCAGTGGAGTGTCGAGCTTACGGCAAGATGGGTCATCTATAGCGCTTTTGCAGGGCATTTCCACCAGTGGCTAGTGAGAGGGGTTTTGTGCAGACTCTGCGTGCGGGAGAAGGACCAGTAGCTTCTTACCAGTTAGGAAACTGGAATACATCAGGGTGTGCAGGCAGGGATGGTGGTCATGGCCATGGTAGCCAGACACCAGGATCTCAGGGGCAGTAGGGTGGGACAGCTCAGGGTAGCCAGGCTATGTCGTAGGGCCACGACACTGGGCAGACATATGCAGTGCAACATACCCAGCAGAAGCAGGATCCCGGACCTTCTACTGTCAGAGGTACTATTCTAGTAGCTTCTGTCTTATCTTCAGTACTTTTTGATATGGGTGATACACATCGCTTTATATCTGTACTCGTTGTGGAGAGCCTTGGGATCTGTGTTTCTTCTTCTGCTGCTATTATGACGCTAGACACTCCGTTGGGAACTAGAACTGCTGGTGTGCGTTAGTGCAAGGAGTGCCCCCTTAAGGTTGAAGGGTGTCACTTTCTATGGGACCTCTATGTCTTAGAGATGAAATTTTATGACGTCATTCTCGGGATGGACTGGTTGGTTCCCTTTTGAGCCTTTGTAGATTTCTATCATCGTAGGTTGAGGTTTAAGTCACCAGAGGGCGGAGAGTTTCTATACAAGGGTGAGTGGGATGTTTAGGCAAGTCGAGCTAGACCAGAGCATCATGGGTGAGGTGGAGTCACTGATCAGATTGAGAGTTTATATCTAGATGATTAGGGGACTTGTCAGTAGGATTTTCCTTCAGTGGTTGATCGTTTTAGGGATGTCTTCTCAGACAACTTTTCAGGTCTACCTCCAGAGCATGAGGTGGATTTCTCTATTGAGCTTGTGTCAGGAGTAGCACCGGTGTCCATTACTCCTTATAGGATGTCTACACCAGAGTTTCAAGAGCTCAAGAGGCAGTTAGAGGATTTACAGGAAAAGGGTTTTATCCGACCCAGTACTTATCCTTGGGGTTCGCCTGTCCTTTTTGTGAAGAAGGTAGATGGTACGCTCAGACTCTGTGTGGATTATCAGAAGCTGAACCAGTTGATGGTCAAGAACCGATATCCCTTGCTGAGGATTGATGATATTTTTGATCAAATTTATGGATCACGGGTGTTCTCGAAGATTGACTTGAGATCAGGATATCATCAGTTGTGTGTGAGACCATCAGATATACCGCTTACAGCTTTTCGGAGTAGGTATGTTCTATATGAGTACTTGGTTATGTCATTCGGACTCACGAACACGCTAGCAGTTTTCATGGATCTGATGAATTGTTTATTCTATCCTTATTTGGATTCTTTTGTGGTAGTATTCATGGATGACGTCTTGGTGTACTCTCACACTAGACATGACCATGCCACCCATCTTGATATCGTATTGAGTACACTGAGAGAGCATCATCTATATGCTAAGATCTCCAAGTGCCACTTTTGGATGGACCAGATTCACTTCCTGGGTCATATCATCTCAGAGGCAGGAGTTGCAGTAGACCCAGAGAATGTGAGAGTAGTAGTTTCCTGGGAGTAGCCTAAGAACGTGTTTGAGATACAAAGTTTCTTAGGGATGGCTGGTTACTACAAGCGCTTTATACAGGACTTCTCCTGCTTAGCAGCGCCGTTGACGGGTTTGACTAAGAAGGGTGTGAAGTTTGTTTGGTCGGAAGCTTGAGAGACAACCTTTCAGGACCTGAAAGGAATTTTGACATCAGCACCAGTCCTGATAATTCTAGAGAAAGGGAAGAGCTATACAGTTTACTGTGATGCATCAGGTATTGGACTGGGAGCAGTGTTGATGTAGGGCGATCGAGTTGTTGCGTACGGGTCTCGGCAGTTGAGGCCACATGAGAGGAATTACCCAATGCATGATCTCGAGTTGGATGCAGTTGTTCATGCGTTGTGCTATTGGAGACATTATCTCTTGGGAGAGCATTTTGTGGTTTCCACCAACCACAAAATTCTCAAGTACATCTTTACTCAGCGTGACTTGAACCTGAGACAGCAAAGGTGGGTTGAATACCTTCAGTCCTTTGATTTTGAGCTTGCCTATACACCTAGTAAGGGTAATGTAGTTGCTGATGCACTGAGCCGGAAGACTCAGACGCAGGCAGTTCATGAGGCCAGTGGTGAATGGAAGCTGATGGCTTTGTTCTCTGAGATGCATTTGGAGGTGCACGACAGTCAGGGGCAAACCAATCTTTCATCTTTAGCTGTGACTTCTACCCACCTGGATAGAGTTAGGATGAGACAACTATCTGATTTAGAAGGCCTAGTTCTACGAGATTCAGTGACCAGTGAGGACCCTTCTCCTGGTTGGACGATAGGCAATGATGAAGTACTGCATTTCCATGGATGAGTATGGGTTCCAGGGGATATACGTGAGGAGTTGATGCAGGATTTTCATGCTTCAGCTTGGGCAGTTCATCCCAGAGTTACCAAGATGTACTGTGACTTGAAACTTCATTATTGGTGGTCGGGTATGAAGAAAGGTGTATCTGGTTTTGTTACGAGATGTTCCACCTGTCAGCAGGTGAAGGAGGAGCATCAGAGGCCATCCAGATTGTTACAGTAGTTACCCTTCCCGGAGTGGAAATGGGATGATGTCATGATGGACTTCATGACTGGGTTTCCGAGGTCTCCTCAAGGCAATGATGTCGTGTGGGTTGTTATAGACAGACTCACGAAGGTAGCTCACTTTTTTCTGATCAAGGAGACCTTCGGTGTGGGAGAGCTTGGAAAGTTGTTTATCTGAGAGGTTGTACGTCTTCATGGGGTTCCTCGTTCTATCGTTTCTGATAGGGACACCCGTTTTACGTCTCGTTTCTGGCAGAGTTTTCATAGGGAACTGGGTACACAGGTGCTTCTGAGCACAGCTTACCACCCTCAGACCGATGGCCAGTAATATCATACGATACAGGTGCTTAAGAACATGTTGCGTGCATGCGTCCTAGACTTTGGGGGATCTTGGGAGAAGCACATACCCCTAGTCAAGTTTGCCTATAATAATACTTTTTAGGAAACTATTGAGATGGAACCTTATGAGGATTTATATGGTAAGCCATGCCGATCACCCTTGTGCTGGTTAGAGGCAGGTGAGGCAGCTTTACTAGGACCACGTCTCGTGCAGGAGACTTCTGAACAGGTCCAGTTGATTCAGAAGCGGATGGCTACCACGCAGTCTCGTCAGAAATCTTATGCTGATCGTCGCAGACAACCCTTGGAGTTTATGGTTGGGGATCAGGTTTTCTTGCGTGTTTCACTGAGTTTGGGACACGGGCGAATCAGGATATAGGGTAAACTTTCACCGAGGTATGTGGGGTCATTTGAGATTCTGGAGAGAGTTGGGATGGTTGCCTATCGGTTTCAGTTACCACAAAGGTACCGAGCCCTGCACGACGTCTTCCATGTATCTCAGTTGCGTCGCTATCATTCAGAACCATCTCACGTCTTTCAGCCCGAGGAGGTTGAGCTTGAGGTAGATGTGTCCTTTGAGGATCATCTGATTCGTATCGTTGATAGGAGCACGAAGGTTCTCAGAGGCTGGTCAGTTCCTCTCATACGAGTGCTATGGAAGCATGGCCGAGTACAGAACGAAACCTAGGAGCAGAAGACCGACGTACGTGCTTAGTGGCCAGATCTATTCTGAGTTTTATCTTCGCCACCCTTAGAAGGGAAATTCGGGGACGAATTGCTTTAATGGGGGAAGTTTATAAGAACCCGGTTCTTTTTTTGAGGTACGGGTTTCTTCTTTTCTCTTTTCCTTAAGTGTTTTTGAGAAAAATAAGGAAAATGGGGAAAATCCTAAATTTTAGGACTACACACCGTGTACTATTCCACACACCATTTACTTTGGCCGTGTGGGATGAGTACATAGGGTGTGTATCCATGTCGGCGATGAAGGGTGTAAAAACCAACTACATACTGTGTAGTGGATATTTACACACCGTGTAGTCAGTCAGCAGGAAAATAGTAAGGTGGTGGAAGTAGCTGCCAGTGGAGTGGCAGTACATGCCATGTAATCAGAAATACATGTCGTGTACTCATGTTGATGGATGAACAGTGCGGCGGTGCTGCCAGAGGAACAGTTAAATGAGAAAAGTACACGCCGTGTAGTCAATAGTACACGCCATGTAGTTTTTTTTTCTCGCTTAAAATGGGAAGTAGCCAACCCTATTCACAGGGAAGGCTTATAACCAGAGGAAGGAGTCAGGATAGAGAGTCGGACCTTCGAGGAGCTCCAGATCGAGTACCGGGAATTTGTTTTCTGCGTCGTCGATCTCCCTGGAACCGCATGGGTGAGTTCTTCCTCCTCCTGGCGTAGTTCTTACCAATTCTTTCCCGAGGGAAAGTTATTTGAGTTTGAACGAGGTTTTATTTTACCTCAGATCTACGTTGTTCTTGGATGATTTGAGGATCATCGTTCGTGTATACTGTTTAGGGGCATTTGAGGTAGGTGTCTTGGTGTTTAAATTCCAAATGTTGTGCGTTTTTGTGTATCGTTGAACTATGAACCCATGTTGGGGTGTCTTATGGCTGAGGACTTATCTATTTTAAATACCTAGAATTGTATAGGTAATTAAATGTGATAATAAACTGTTGTTTGGGATCACTGCTTGGATCCAGGACCACCCCGGGGGTGCGTTCCTTTGTTTAGCCATTTGGCCAGGATACCCAAGGGTATGCCACGTTTATTTTGCGCATTACCTTTTCCTCGAGAGGAATTGTATGTGAATTTCTTGTTTATATGTTGGGCATGCCCTGGTTACTAGTTTAGCCTGAGGGCAGTATTTCCTTTAGCCTGAGGGCAGTGGTTATTTCAGCCTGAGGGCAACTTCTTTCATGCCTGTGGGCAATAGACTCTGTGCCTGAGGGCGACACTTCGTACGCCTAAGGGAAATATCTATTATGCCTATGGGAAATTACCTATGGGTTACGTTCCCAATTACCTGAGGGTAAGGGTTTGCGTGTCTGAGGACACTGACTGTTTACATAGAAATTCACTGTGGTGGTTTCCTTATAATGAACGATTAAATGAATAATAAAATGGCAATAACTGGTAAAGTTAGTTACTTTTGAGTACTACTTAGTTTATCTCATTTTACTACTGCACACCGTTGTTACATATTTTCACACAGTTGGGCACGGGCCTTTGGTGGGTGCCTACTGGGATTTATTTCTCACATCCTGTTTGGGTCATGTCTTCGGCCCAAACAGATTACATTTCTGCAGGTGTGTATAAGGGCAAGGGTCCCTATACAGGTACTTGATTGCTGCTGAGAAGTAATGGAGCATGGGACCGGGCTTAGGCTCATGATGCTACTGACTGTTTTGTTTTGTTTTGCTATACTATGTAATGTACTGTACTGTATTATTGTGTAACATGTTCTGGCTGTTTTCTTAGAACTTGAGACATGTTGCATCATTATCTACATAACTGTTGGTTATCTTTTATTGCATTTTTTTATATTAAATGTTTATGTTTTATTGCTTATGCTATTGTTGTATGCTTTTTATTTCATTCTGCTGCGCTACACTTTTACAAATGAGGGCATAGTTTCCCCAATATCAGACATGGGCCCTCGCTGCTAGTCAGCAGCCTCTGGCGTTTGGGGAAATGCGCTTGAGGTCATGTGACCAACCGGGTTCGGGGCACCCGTTGAGTGGCACCCGGATCCGGGATGTTACAGTGTTCAATGTTCAAAATGACATGCTGCACAGCACACCACTTCTAACATATCATGTATGATTTTTAATTATCATAGCTCATAAGCTGAGCGCCAAGCTACCTGTTCCAATTCATGAGGAAGATATTCATATGGTCGAAAAAATCATTGGAACATTCATCGCATGGCTGTCATATATTGTAAAAAAACATTTTGACAATGAGGTATTCATTTCCAATTTATTTCTCAAGATAAACCTTTAATAATTAATGAAAAAGGTCTGAATTGATGAATTTTATTACAGACAGACAAAGGAAAGGGGTAGAAATGAAATGCCGACACAAAACCATCTAAAGGATCAAACAACTGAATGAAAATATCTACCAAAATAACCATTACCCCACCTAGTCTATATCTTCATTTACTATCATTGAAGGTTCATGTGGATAAAAATTTAAAAGATGATCATAATCACATAGTTGATTTTGAAGAAAATATGTATGGGGAGAAATATCAAGACTTCATTGGTGTTGAGAGTACAAGTGAAATCCTCGACTATGATTTGCTAGGTAGCTCAGTCGTAAATTCATACATGAGGTACGTTTTCATGATTTGATTTTCCATAAGATGATATACTGTGTTAATTATGACTAAATACATTTCATATTTTTGGAAGGCATGTGTATGAAAAAAAATGAAGGGATTTACCCATGAAAAAAAGTTGGACTCGTTAGTCCTCAAATCACCTCTACAGAACAACCAAAAATAGATACCAACAAAAAGGATGAAATAGTGGCAGGTATGATCAAATCATTTAAATGTAAAATTTCAGATGATAGACTCTATTTAATACCAATGATGCAGAGGTAAAACTCTATAATTTAATCATATCAAATATATTTTCATTTCTTTCATTACTTATTTATTTTTTTGTTTTTAGGAAGCATTGGATGCTCATTGTAGTTAATTTGGATACTCCAAAGATTTATTTTTTGGATTCAATGCATGGGTATCCAACAAACTGTCCACACATGATGGAATTTTTCAATTTTTAATACACTACATCCAACATTTTATAACTAAACATCAAGTTATATAATTTATATTATCATTTAATGAGGATTTTGTTATGATAGGGCAGTGCATCAATATCATTAAAAATAAGGAATGAATCCAGGAGATAAGGACAAGAAAGAAGAAAAGTTCTATGACTGGAAAAGTATTAGGGTATATGTAATAATATTTCACTATCCAAACACATATCAAAACAAATTACTTATTCTACTCAATATTTATACAATATCGGAAACAAATCAATGGAAAAGATCATGGTTATTATGTTTGTAAATTTATGAGAGAGATCGTATTCCATGAACAAACTTGCATCCCTAAAAAGGTATTTTTTAAGATAATTACTATTTAATTTAAAATATTTATTAATCCTTTGTGTATTTATATTTTTTTAGTACTATTATGACTGTCGAAAAGACTCATATTCACAAGACGGTATAGATGTGCTCAGAAAAAAATGGGCAGTATAACTGATGGAAGAATGTACACAAATAGCATGAAGATGTGACTTCCATAGAAGTAATGGATTGTTTCATATTTATGTTTGATTTGCTTCTTTTTAGTATTACTCATATAATAATTGTTTTCTTATACAGGTGGATTCCTTTGTTCGAGTCAAGGCGGTTTTTCTGAAATTGATCATGCTCGTGAGAGATTGGACTTTGAGGCTATAAATAAAAATTCAATGAGAAGGTAAAGTTTTTTTTAATATACTATGTTTTTTCTCATAATTTTATATATTCTCTGCTGTATTGACATAATCTAAATTAAATGTTTAACTACTCATGAAAACAATGTCTTCCATAGACTTATTCTCCCTCAAAACCTTATTACGCCTACATTATCGGCATTTATCACTTTCATTCAAAGGCAGTGGAGGGAACTTGAAGGAAAGTGATAAATGTCAATAATGCAGTTTTACTATTTCGACAAAGAAAATGAATGGAAAGCATGGTAATGCACGATGTGACCGGTATGAATCAAAGTGAGTCTTTTTATGTAATTAATTAATTTTTTAATTGTTTTATCTAATATTTTTAATTTAATTTCCTCATCATTGTTATCTAATACTTATTTAGTTTTTTATACATATCTTTTGGGAAGTCATATTTTCCTTTCAATTATCTGCAATAATCTAGAAAAGAGAGAACATGTTCCTTTCATGAGGAAGAGGAAACCCCATGTTTCATGAAATGTGAAGTGAATCGTAAGGATGAAACTACCATGCTTTGATTCATGACTCGTGATTATGATCTATGATATGCATGGTATGAATTTATAATATTAATATTACCTTCTAACATCTTTATTCTCATGTTATCCTTATATAATCATTGATATCTCTCTTGTTTACACTTATTGATCATCTATGGTCGCCCTTTATTATGTTTCATATCCTTAGGTTATTAAGAATGGTTTTACAAATGATATATCTAAAAAGGTTTTTAGTAAATAATAACTTATTGAGAGACTCTTATGAACTAGTTCTTTATGTTTCCATGTTTCCAAAAGCACTAGACCTAAACTATTCTAGCATGGATCATTATGTTATGTAAGGAATATTAATCTACTAATATGTAATATCTATGTATGAAATTTCTGGGTCAATATAGTTGGTATCAGAGAAACTGACCTACTCAAAACCGAGCAAAAAGAACAAGTGACTGGTATCGCTCAAAGTGTCTCTTTTTATTTAAAATTGACATTACTTTTAGTAAAAAGAATAAGTGACATACTAAAAACTGAGAAAATGCATTCCAATTGTTTTGATACTTTATAAAAATGATCCATAAGTTATTTTTGATGTGTATGAATCAACCTCACCTCAATCTGATGCACGGTGTGGCCGGTATGACTTTAAGTGTGTATTTTTATATTAAATTGACATTAAATTCAGCAAAAAGAACAAGTAACATACTGAAAACTGAGAAAAAAACATTTGGATTGTTTTTATACTTTATTAAAATTAACTATGAGTTATTTATGATGTGTAGTAATCAACCACACCTCAATCTGATGCACGGTGTGACCGGTATGACTAAAAATGTGTGTTTTTAGTTTGAAATGACATTTTATTAAAAAAACACAACGGGCATATTGAAAACTAAGAAAACTCATTCATATTGTTTTCATAATTTATTACAATGATCTATGAGTCATTTTTGACCTATAAAAACAACCCCATCTCAATAGGACGCACGGTGTGAACGGTATAACTCCAAATGTGTCTTTTTATTTAAAATTGACATTAATTTCGGTAAAAAAGAACAAATGACATCTTGGAAACTGAGAAAATGCGTTCGAATTGTTTTGATGGTTTATGAAAATGATTCATGGGTCATTTTTTGCCTATAGGAATCAACCACACCTCAATCTGACACACAGTGTGACCAGTATGACTAAAAGTGTCTGTTATCGGTTTAAAATTGACATTTTAGTTCAAAATATATCGCTCACTAAAAACCAAGAAAATGTGCTTTGATTATCTTGATAATTTAGGAAAATTATTCATAAGTCATTTTTGATCTATATAAAGTGGTATCACATAAAACCAAAACATGATGCGACTGGTCTGACTCATAATGCATGTTTCCAGTTTGAAATGACATTTTAGTAAAAAAACACAACTGGCATACTGAAACCAAGAAAACGCATTCAGATTGTTTTTATACTTTAGGAAAATGATCTATAAGTCATTTTTGATGTTTAGGAATCATCTGAACCTCAATATGACGCACGGTGTGGCCAATATCACTCAAAGTGTCTCTTTTTATTTAAAATTGACATTAATTTAAGTAAAAACAACAAGTAACATACTGAAAACCGAGCAAACAGATTCAAATTGTTTTGATATTTTAGGACAAGAATATATAAGTCATTTTTGATGTGTAGGAATCATATAAACCTAAAAATGATACATGGTGTAGCCAGTATCACTCAAAATGTTTCTTTTTATTTAAAATTGACATTAATTTAAGTAAAAACAATAAGTGACATACTGAAAACTGAGAAAATGCATTCGTATTGTTTTTATATTTTAGTAAAATGATCCATGATACATTTGTGACATGTATGAATCAACCCCACCTCAATATGATGCATGGTGTGACAGGTATGACTAAATGTGTTTGTTATCAGTTTAAAATTGACATTTTAGTTCAAAACGTGTCACTCACTAAAAAACAAGTAAATGAACTCCGATTGTATTGATAATTTAGGATAGTGATTCATAAGTCATTTTTGATGTGTATGAAGTAGTTTCATGTCAAACCGACGCACGATGTAACCAGTATGGCTCATAATATAAGGACTTTTCCTTAAAACGTTACTTAATCTTGAATTTTAAATAAGAACATACATTATTACACATTGAGGATCTTTTAGGGTTTAGAGTTTTAAATAATTAGTATAACTTACATACATAACATACCACATTCATACAAAGATGACACTATTAAAAATAGTATCCATTTTTTTCAAAATATAAAACATTAAAACATAAAGCATGATTTCTTTGACAACACTCCATATCAAACATCATGAATCCATTCTTTCTCTTACCCATCCTTAAATCCTATGAAAAACATTTTGAAAACTTGGGATGAGTACAAAACTCAGTAAGGGATATAAATAAAGAAATCATTAGTAAAGTGATAACATAAAAACTCAAATGCATAGAATACTCATGTTGTTGCCTTGGGACATATTTACCATATCACTCTTACATTAACCCTTACATATGGAATAACCTTTTGGTAAACTTCCATCCTCGGAGTACCCAATGCATTGGAGATATACAATGGGGATCACCCATAATATCTTGAGCTATAATGGGCTCAACCTAACATATCTTGAGCTATAATGGGATCAACCCAACATATCTTGATCTATAATGAGCTCAACCCAACATATATTGAAATATAATGGGATCAAGAAAACATAAATAATGTACAAGGAACATATCATTGTAATAAAGTATCTTCAAATCAGGAGAAACTACTCATGCCATACACATAAAAAACAATCCTTTTGAAATTTATTAAAGAGAGTTTTAAAATTATTTTAAAAGGAAAGTCCCTTAAAATATAATTGGAGTGAGAATTAATAGAATGGAATTGATATGTGTATAAAATATAAATACACATAGTGAAACATAATATACACAAAAATTCATCATACCAATAATCTTAATACCATATAATGAATAAAGAAGAAGGTTAACCCAAAGAATGGAAATTGGGTTAAGAATTCCCTTACCTCGGGTTCTTCTTACTTCAAATGTGTTTAAACCTCATGTATAATGGTTAAAAGAGTGTTTTTAATATCTTACAGAAACATATCCATCTTTATAATATCTTATATGATCATTTTGGTACATCATTTCACCCTTTAATTGTTAGTATTTTGTTCTTTTCATTGTTTGGGTGCGTTTCTTTACATGATTTCCATGATTGGTTTATGGTGGATGTTCTTGTCGATTAGAAGTGAAACTAAATAATTGGAATGAAAAGGTATTTAAAAATTTTTAGTACCATAAATTATACCATTTATAATTTTTAATTTTGAAATGATTATGATTCATAATTTAAAACATTAATGATGTTCGTTTAGATCATTTTAGTTGTTCTTTGATAATAACGACCTCATTTTGTTTTATAAATTAAAACCATGTGTACAAAAGAATTTCAGAACCATGGATGATACATAATACATATATTATAACCTGGTTCAACCATAAAAATGGTTTCATGACTAGACTTTAAAGAATTAAAACAAAATGAAATCACATCATCCACGATGTCAATAATTCAACACATCACAGACAATGTTTGTATTCCTTGAATAAGTGGGAGAGGAGAAGAATAATGATGATGAATTTTCCATGAAAATAAGAAAAAATAGAATATAAATGATTTCTGGATCTTTCATGCATCTTGGGTAAGAGGATTTGAGGAAAGAATAAGAAAATAAAGGAACTCAAAATAAAAGAATAGTTGAGAAATATCTTACAAAAATTTGGCAGCCTAGTAGCTATGAAACATGGATTTAGAAAACATTAGAGATTCTTGAATTCTATACCATATAAAAGAGAACTTGAATGGAAAAAAGAAAGAAGTTGAGAATTTTCTTACCTTTGAGAGTAACTCCTATAGCTTGAAGGTTGGGAACTTGGGGGGCTTGAGGAAAACTTGGGAGGACTACTAGGGAGGTAAGGAGGTCATATTTTTGTTTATGAGGAATTTGGAATGAATTTAATGAAGGAATGGGTTGGTATTTATAGCAAAAGTGAGGGAATATTTTAATAATTTCCAAGGGACACCTCATTAGTGGTATTGGAAAAACCATAGGTTTTCCCATGGTATTTGCCCAAGGTATTAGACACTTAGAACACCTCACATATTATTTTACTGTACAAGATTCGACTAGAATTATTACATCATTAATGATGTCATTAACACACCGAAACTCAAAACTGTATTTTTACTATTCACCGAAAAATCAATTGTTTCAGAAAAATATCAAAAATTCACCCTAACCATTTTTCAACATGTATAATTCAAAAATGAACTCCATTTTTTGAAAATAATTTTCTAAATATTATTCATTTAATTTTTAAATAAAATCATACTTAATTCAAAAATTAACAATTTTAAAACTATAACTGCTTTTATATCACATTGAAAAATTAATCAAGATGTCATTATCTTAAAAACTTAAGAAAATAAAATAATAATACAATTTACTATTCATTAGGGTCATATTACTATTCATAATGGTATGTTACAATTCACCAAAAAAATAAGTTGGTTCCATCAGACTCTAAATAACTTACTAAACACAATTATAGATGATTTTTTTTCAAAATTCAAAACATAGAAACTGCAAAATTATGTTTAAAGGATAGTTATAAATTTATACATAAAACAAAGTTTCATGCATTTCATTTATTTATTTTTTTAAACCTTGGGGTGTTACATTATCCCCACCTTCTAGAAATTGCATCCTCACAATTTTATTTACTCATTAATCAAGTGGGGGTAACTTTCCCTCGTAGCATTTTCATATTCCCATGTTGTTTTTTCAACCATGTAGTTTCTCCACAAAACCTTTACCTAGTGGATTACCTATTTCATCAATACCTGTTCCCTTCAATCAAGAATTTGTACTGGTTTCTCTTCATAAGAAATGTTCTTTTCCAGCTGAACTGCTTCTGCACTCAAGACATGTGATGAATCTGGCACATACTTCCTCAACATCAAAACATGAAAAACTTTGTGTGCCTAAGACAAACTCAGAGGCAAAGCTACTTGATATGCAACTGGTCTAAATTTCTCCAGGATTTCAAAAGGACTGATGAATCACGGGCTTAGCTTACCTTTCTTACCAAAATGCATCACACTTTTCCAAGGAGAGATTTTAAGGAAAGCATGGTGACCTACCTCGAATAAGAAGTCTTTCCTTATGTTATCTACATAACTTTTCTGCCTACTATGATCTTTCCTCATGTGATGTTGGATCATCTTCACTTTATCAGTCACTTCTTCTACTAATTTTGGCCCCATCAACTTTCTTTCACCGACTTCATCCCAAAACGTTGGAGTCTGACACCACTTCCCATACAATGCCTCAAAAGGTTTCATCTGAATACTGGAATGAAAACTATTATTATAAGAAAACTCAACTAAAGAAAGATGATGATCCCAACTTCCCTGGTAGTCTATTGAACAAGCTCGAAGCATATCCTCCAAAGTCTGAATCGTTCATTCTAACTGCCTATCTGATTGAGGATGAAAAGCTATACTAAAATTTAATCATGTTCCCAACGACTTCTGAAGCCCCTTCCGAAAGTTATAAGTGAACTTGGGATCTCGATCAGATATAATGGAAAGAGGAACTCTATGTAACCTAACAATCTCTTTGAGGTACAGTCGAGAAAGCTGATTCAAAGACATTGTATCTCGAATAGAAAGAAAATGTGCAAATTTTGTCAGTCGATCAACAATAACCCAAATTGTATTGTTACCTAGAGAAGTCTTAGGTAGTCCCACCACAAAGTCCATATATATATTCTCCCATTTCCACTTTGGAATCAGAAAATGATGAAGCATCCCCTTCGGTAACTGCCGCTCTGCTTTAACCTATTGACAAGTCAAACATTTCACAGTAAATTCTACAATATCCTTTTTCATTCTCTCCCACCAGTAATACTCCTGAAGGTCTCTATACATCTTAGTACTTTCATGGTGAACTGAAAATGGAGAACTATGAGATTCACACAACAAATCTTTCTTTAACTGAGAATCACAAGGCACGCACAACCTTTTTCCAAAACTTAAAACATAATCTTTACCAATGTTAAATTCTAGCAGCTTACCCATTTTAAATAATTCTACCTTTTTCCGTAGCTCACGGTCTTCCTTCTGTGCTCACTTAATTCTGTCTAATAATGATGACTGCACTAAAACCTGAAGCAAAACAGATGTATTTCCTGAAACAACAACTTCTGATCCAAAATTCATCAAATTATTAATCAAGGGATCATGTTCCAAATGTAACATAGTTAATGATGCATGATGTTTTCAACTCAAGACATCTGTCACATTGTTTGATTTTCCCGGATGGTAATTGATCGTGAAATCATAATCCTTTATCAGTTCAAGCTATCTTATCTTCCTCATGTTTAATTCCTTCTTAGTGAATATATACTTCAGACTTTTATGGTCAGTATATATTTTACATTTGGCTCCGTATAAATGGTGCCTCCAAATTTTCAAAGAAAAAAATCACAGCTGCCAATTCCAAATCATGTGTGGGATAATTTAACTCATGAGGTTTTAGTTTTCTTGAAGCATAATCAATTATCTGATCATTCTGCATCAGAACACAACCAAGTCCCTTCAATGAAGCATCACTATATATGACAACTCACCATTTCGAGAAGGCAAGGTCAAAACTGGAGTATTCAACAATCTCTTCTTCTGTTCCTGAAAACAAACATCACATTCTTCTGTCTAAACAAATTTAACCCTTTTCGTGTTAACTTAGTTAGCGGGCTAGATAACCATGCAAAGTTTTTAACAAACCGTCGGTAATAACCTGATAATCCAATAAAACTATGACTTTGTAACATTTTTAGGTCTTGGTCATTCATCAAACACTCTTATTTTTCCAGGATCAACTGTTATTCCATCCTTATTTACAATGTGCCCAAGAAAATAAATCTGTTGCAACCAAAAATCACACTTACTGAATTTTCCATACAGTTTCTTTTCCTTTAAGGTTTGTAAAACAACCCTTAGATGTTTTTCATACTCCTCTTTACTTTTAGAATATACCAGAATTTCATCAATAAACACAACTACAAACTTATCCAAGAACTCATGAAATATTCTATTTATAAGATCCGTGAATACAGTAGGTGCATTAGTTAACCCAAAAGGAATAACTACAAATTCATAATGGCCATATCTAGTACGGAATGCGGTCTTTGGGATGTCTTCATCCTTTACTTTCAACCGATGGTACCCTAACCTCAGGCCAACCTTCGAAAAATATTGTGATCCCTGGAGCTGGTCAAACAAATCATCGATATGAGGCAAAGGATACTTGTTTTTAATAGTAATGTTATTCAAGGCTCTATAATCGATGCAAAGCCTCATTGAACCATCTTTTTTCTTAACAAACAAGATAGAAGCGCCCCATGGTGAAGTTTTGGGTTGAATGAAGCCTTTATCTAATAATTCCTGCAGGTGGTTTCTTAATTCCAGAAGTTACATTTGGGTCATTCAATAAATATGTTTGGAAATTGGCTTAGTATCATGAACTAAGTCAATAGTAAACTCAACCTCTCAATTAGGAATAACACCAGAAAAATCATCAGGAAAAACATCCAAGTATTCATTTACCACTGGTACATCATTAATCTGGATAGTTCCCTTATCTTCAAAAATATTTGCAAGATAACTTTCATTTCCATCCTTTATCAGTTTATTAGCTTCCTGATATGTTATTAATGGTATGGGTTAATTCTTGTACAAAAACTGAAATTCTTTCTGAAAAACAAATTCTTTTTCTCTGCAATCTATCTTAGCATGATAAAAAGAAAGTCAGTCCATACCCAAAATAACATCAAACTCTACTAGAGGCAAAAAAACAAGGTTTGCTGGTGAACTCTTTCCACAGACAAGGTTAGGAAGATTCTTATAATTTCTTTTTTCCACAATATTTTCTCCAGGTGTTTTTACCATGAGATCTAGTTTCATTTCATGAGGTTGAATTCCCAATTTTTCTGAAAATTTCTCAGAAATGAAGGAATGTGTAGACCCTAAATCAAACAACACATTTGCGAAATCTGAAAAAACAAGAAATGTACCTAAGACCGCCTCATTTGACGACTCAACATCTTCAGAAGTGGTTGAAAATTCCAAACCCTTCTATTTCATATCTTATTGATTCCTTGCTTGAGTAACTACCTTCGGACAAACATTAGCAAAATGACCCAATTCCTTACAGTTAAAGCATCTCACCATCAGTTTCTCATTGATTTTATGATCATTTTCTTTGCACTCATGAGAAATGTTTCCAAACTTTCCACATCAGTATCATTTCCCAGAATTTACAAGAAATTCACCAGGATGCCTTTTACCACACTTTTCACAAGAAGGGAAATTCATTTTCTTACCTCCAAATTTCTTTGACGAGTTGTTCCCCATTGCCTACCAACTTGAATGCTTCTTATTCTTGTCATCGCGAGGCACATATGTGTCAGAAAACTCCATCTCAACTTTTTTAGCACAACGAACAAGCTTCTCATAGCTTTTAAACTCTCATGAAGCCAAACCTCTTCGCAAAAATGGTTTCAAACCAGAGTAAAATCTATTAATTTTACTTTCAAAATCCCGAGTAAAATCTAGTACACACCTGTCCAGTCTTGTAAAATTACCTTCATATGCTGCCACAGATTCATCATCTTTCTGATTTAGTTCCAAGAACCGTTTCTCTATTTTGAGTCAGACAGTTTTGGGAAAATATTTTTCAAGAAAAAGACTCTTAAAAACATCTCATTCCATACTATCAAGATCATCTCTTTCTCTTCTATTCTTAACTAGAGACCACCATTGATTGGATTCACCTTCCAAATGATAAATAGATAGTATTACCTTTTGACGTTACAAACATCCCATGACATCAAATATCTTTTCTAGAGCATTGATCCATCCTTCATCTATCACTAGATCTGTAGTTCCACTGAATGCTATAGGATGTTGCCTCATAAAATGCTCCACAAAAGACATGTTTCTTCGTGGTTGATCATGTTCCTCTCTAGCATGGATACCACCCCCATTTATTTCTTGAGTTAACTGATTCATAGCTGTCACAAACTGCTCGGTTCTGATTCCCATCATTTTGGGTTGCAGATTCGGACAAAAATCGGCCTCTTAGTGCCTTCCTACTTCAGCTTCTCTGTTTTTTCTACGGACAACCATTCTGAACAAACATATCTTAGATGAAACAACATGGTAATATTTAAATGATATAACATTTCTAATTACCAAGGAGTAAAAAAATCAATTATGGTATTCTTTGAATATCATCCTAACCCCTAAAGTTATCTAAACCGTCCTCTGATGCCAACTATAAGGACATGGCCTTAAAACATTACTTAATCTTGAATTTTAAACAAGAACATACATTATTACACATTGAGGATCTTTTCGGGTTTAGAGTTTTAAATAATTAGGATAACTTACATACATAACATACCACATTCATACAAAGAGGACATTATTAAAAATAGTATCCATTTTTTTCAAAATATAAAACATTAAAACATAAAGCATGATTTCTTTGACAACATTTCATATCAAACATCATGAATACCTTATTTCTCTTACCCATCCTTATATCCTCTGAAAAATATTTTGAAAACTTGGGATGAGTATAAAACTCGATAAGGGATATAAAAAAAAGAAAGCATTAGTCAAGTGGTAACATAAAAACCAATAAAACCCATATCATAAAAACTCAAATGCATAGAATGCTCATGTTGTTGCCTTGGGACATATTTACCATATCACTCTTACATTCACCCTTACATATGGAATAACCTTTTGGTAAAATTCCATCTATGGAGCACCCAATGCATTGAAGAGCTATAATGGGGCTCACTCGTTATATCTTGAGCTATAATGGGATTAACCCAACATATCTTGAGCTATAATGGGCCCAACCCAACATATCTTGAGTTATAATGGGATCAACCCAACATATCTTAAGCTATAATGGGCTCAACCCAACATAAATAATGTCCATGGAATATATCATGGTAATAAAGTATCTTGAAATCATGAGAAACTACTCATGCCATACACATAAAAAAACAATCCTTTTGAAATTTATTAAAGAGAGTTTTAAAAAGATTTTAAAAGGAAAGTACCTTAAAATATAATTGGAGTGAGAATTAATAGAATGGAATGGATATGTGTATACACTGTACATACACATAGTTCAACATAATATAAATAAAAATTCATCACACCAATAATCTTAATACCATATAATGAATAAAGAATAAGGTTAACCCAAAGAATGGAAATTGGGTTAAGAATTCCCTTACCTCGGGTTCTTCTTACTTAAAATGTGTTTAAAACTCCTATATAATGGTTAAAAGAGTGTTATTAATATCTTACAGAAACATATCCATATTTATAATATCTTATATGATAATTTCATTACATCATTTTACCCTTTAATTGTTAGTATTTTTTTCCTTTCATTGTTTGTGTGCGTTTCTTTACATGATTTCCATGATTGGTTTATAATGGATGTTCTTATTGATTGGAAGTAAAACTATAGAATTGGAATGGAAAGGTATTTACACATTTATAGTACCATAAATTATATCATTTATCATTTTAAATTCTAAAATGAGGATGATTCATAAGTTAAAACATTAATGATGTTCATTTAGATCATTTTAGTGGTTCTTTGATAATAACGACCTCATTTTGTTTCATAAATTAAAACCATGTATAGAAAAGAATTCCAGAACCATGGATGAGACATAATGCATATATTATAACCTGTTTCAACCATAAAAATGGTTTCATGACCAGACTTGAAAGAATTAAAGCAAAATGAAATCACATCGTTCACGATGTCGGTAATTCAACACATCACGGACAATGTTTTTATTCCTTGAATAAGTGGGAGAGGAGAAGAAAAATGATGATTAATTTTCAATGAACATGAGAACATCCATAATATATATGATTTATGGAGATTTAATTCCTCTTGGGTAAGAGGAGTTGAGGAAAGAATAAGAAAAGAAAGGAACTCAAAATAAAAGAATAGTTGAGAAATCTCTTACAAAAATTCGGCAACCTAACGACTATGCAACATGGTTTTAGAAAATATTAGAAAGAGAGGGGACAAGGGTCAACCATCTAGAAATGAATCATAAAATAGAATAGAGCAAGAATAAGATGAAAAGAAGAACATGGTATGGATTCTTGAATTCTATACCACATAAAAGAGAACTTGAATGGAAAAAAGAAAGAAGTTGGGAATTTTCTTACCTTTGAGAGTAACTCCTAGATTTTGAAGGTTGGAACATTGGGGGCTTGAGAAAACCTTGGGAGGACTAATAGATAGGTAAGGAGACCAGAGCTTCATTTATGAGGAATTTAAAATGAATTTAATGAAGGAATGGGTTGGTATTTATAGCAAAAATGAGGAAATATTTTAATAATTTCCAAGGGACACCTCATTAGTGGTATTTGCAAAACCATGGGCTTGCCCATGGTATTTTCCCAAGGTATTATCCACCTGGGACACCTCACATCTTATTTTACTATACACAAGTCGACCAGAATTATTACATCATTAATGATGTCATTAACACACCGAAACTCAAAACTGTATTTTTACTATTCACTGAAAAATCAATTGTTTCAGAAAAATCCCAAAAATTCACCCTAACCATTTTTAGACGTGAAGAATTCAAAAATGAACTCAATTTTTTGAAAATAATTTTCTAAATATTATTAATTTAATTTTTAAATAAAATCATACTTAATTCAAAAATTAACAATTTTAAAACTATAACTACTTTTATATCGCAATGAAAATTATCCAAGATGTCATTATCTTAAATCCTTAAGAAAATAAAATAATAATACAATTTACTATTTATTAGGGTCATGTTACTATTTATATTATTATTCATAATGGTATGTTACTATTCATAAAAAACAAGTTGGTTCCATCAGACTCCAAATACTTACTGAACACAGTTGTAAATGACTGTTTTTTGAAATTCAAAACACAGAAGATGCAAAATTATGTTTAAAGGCTAGTTATAAATATCTACATAAAACAAAGTTTCATGCATTTCATTTTTTTAAAACCTTGGGGTGTTGCACATAATACGTGTTTCCAGTTTGAAATGACATTTTAGTAAAAAAAAAGCAACTGACATTCTGAAAACCGAGCAAACATATTTGAATTGTTTTTTACACTATGGGACAATGATCTATAAGTCATTTGTGACGTGTAGGAATCAATCACACTTAAATACGACGCACGGTGTGGCTGATATAACTCCAAATATGTCATTATTTAAAATTGACATTAATTTTAGTAAAAAAACAAGTGACGTACTCAAAACCGAGCAAACGCATTCAGATTGTTTTGATATTTTAGGACAACGATCCATAACTCATTTGTGACGTGTAAGAATCAACACAACCTTAATAGGATACACAGTGTGACCGGTATAACTTCAAATGTGTCTTTTTTTATTAAATATTGACATTTTATTAATGTATTCTTTTATATTAATGTTTAATTTATTTCTTTATAGTATTACTAACATAATATTTGTTTTCTTATATAGGCGGAATCTTTTGCTCGGGTTGAGATGATTTTTTCGGCAACTGATACCATGGGTGGAAATTTTAGAGAGGGGATCATGAGTGTCAAAAGATGAAACATTATTATTTTTAAATGTTTGTTGGATAATTATATATGTAATTATATAAAACATTGTTTGAAATGTATATAGTAGTGCTTTTTGTATATATCATGGGTGGACATTTTTCTATTCCTGATGTCACATTAAATGTATATAGCATTGTTTGAAATTACAGGTTTTTGCAGGTTTTTGCTGGGTGTGTTATTATATTAACAGCACATTGCAGCTAACTAGGCCTTTATCAACACTGGTAAAGGGGACCCCTCCTATCATCACTGTGATTAACAGCGCTTTTTAGCGCTGTTAAAAGCCATTTTGTGTGCTGTTAAAGAGCATATGTGTAGTAGTGTTACATGATGTGTACTTAGATTACCCAATGTGTAATATGTTCTACCCATGTCTGCGACACATGCCAGGAGACGCAGCATGTTTATCGGTCGTAGATGTGTACGAGGTACGGGGCATGTACGCCAACTACATGTCATGTGTCATCGATGTTGCACAGTTTGTCAATCTCCTTACCATGTAATAAATGCATGACACGACTTTGACCTCGTGCTTTTCATCGCAAAAACACAGACTACACATTGTGTAAGTGGGTTGCATGGTGTGTAGTCCACCAAACCATGTGCCAACCTAGCTTGGTCAACAAGTGATCTGCATTTAATGCTTACTGTGTGTAGTTATTGCATGAAGATCAGAATTTATCATGGTTCGTCCTGGAACAATTAGCGCGGGTGCACAGCATGTAGCAACATTATATACTCTGTATAGTCTTATGTTATCCGGCCAAAACCCTTAGCACCCCCCGATGGAGTCTTTGGATTTTATTTGTGTTGATTTAACCTTTTTCTTGGTTTTATTAGCTAGAGTGGAAAAAAAGAGAAGATTTTGACGTTCAGATATAAGAACAAATAATCCTAAAATGAAAAAGTAACTGCAAACGCATATCATCGATGAATGATTAATAAAAAATTACAAATCGATTATGTGACCGTTCTGATGTCACTTAAAGGTTTCGGACGCAACAGTAACGCCTATTGGGCATAGTCAACTTGGATTTTTGGTGTGATCAATAAACAATCTAAGATGTACATGACAAAAAACATCATGACCGACATAATTAATTTAAAGTTTAATTGACAAATGAACACCGAAACCAATAAGTCAAGATCATCACATATAATTTATAATTAATTTATAGATGGACTAATAATTACATTGTCTTGTAATATTTTCTTCATTGATCATGTGGTTGACTATTCTTGTTGTATCGTCATTGTGTCGTAGGGTCTAAGGGTAGAATCTATCTAGCGGTGATTCACGTGTGCTCTAAAATCTCTAAACGTCGTCGTAGAATCATCGGGTGTTAGCACGGTTGATCCTAATCGCTTGCATCGTCCGTCATTGATCGCAGTAGGAATCCCTCTGTGGAGAAAAGATTCTTTAGTTTCTCTTGAAGGCTTGAGATGGTGGAGGAGAATGAATGCTCTAGTTCTTGAGTGTGTTTTTCGGAGGTTTCGCTCTTGTGTTTGAGGAAATTCTATCAAGGTTTGTTGTGCACAACAAGCGACTAACCCAGAAAAGTTATATAGCTGGGTGTTTGTAGAGATAAGTTAGGGTTGATAATTACAGAGAAGCTCTTAGACAATTTATTATTCCTTAGTGAACCTTATATCAAATAATAATGCAAATAATAATATTATTTGTTTTACATGTGTAATACATGTGGATAAATAAATATCATTTGTTAAATAAATTAATTGATATTTATTTAAATGATATTTAATATATCATTTCCATTCGGACCATTAAACTCAGTTCGTTTACCATTCTCGACATTTACCGAACCTTGAATAATGACTTTATTTAATAAATAAATATTAATGCATTATTAATCAATAAATATAATAAATATTGTACTCAATAAATATTGTGAATAAATATTTATTATTATTTAACTCACGTATTTATTTTTTGGAATAACTCTTGATTAAATCTTGGTGATCAACCAACCCCAAATAATTATTAAACCACAAGGCAAAAATAATATTTATTCTAATTTGTTAAATTCAAAATATTATTTAACTTAAATTCCATATACACTTGGTATGCGGTCCTCTAAGCCTTTTTCTTAGTGGCATTGGGCGAAACCTTTTAAAGTTCAAGATTAATATCTAGCAATACATTGAGACACCCATGTTGACATAAATTATTGTTGCAACGACATGCAACCCCATACAAACGTCCGCTATATAATATAATCTCTTTATTACAATATATATAATCAAGCATGTTGCATGATGTTGTCATCAACCAATGTGTTTGATGTCTCTTTCTTTGACTTCCCGGAAATGAATATGCCCACATGACACCATGGTTATGAATTTATTTAGGCTACTTCATTCACATCAAATGGTATGAGGTATCAATTTCCATTAAAGAACATGAGCGACAAGCCACTTCTTGCATTATTAATTTATGCAGTGTTACTTATGACACACCCAACGTATCCTATTTTGCTGAAACCATATGTCGTCGCAATTTTTATCAATACATCAAAGCACGTGACACATGATGTGTATTAATAATAATCATAAAGTCTAAATATATCAATACACATACTCAGACAGGAACATTCAATGACACATATAAATGTGAATTTCTTACTGACGAATCATGTTCTCATAATCTTATGCGCTAAAGATTACGATGTGTGCACATCATGATAAATTGTCTCAAAGTCCTATGAGTTTTAACCCCTTATAACCTATATCACATGAGTCTCGTAAAATGATATCATCCAGCCATCTAACATGTATTTAATAATATTGTTGCGACACTTCTAGGTTGTCATCATAACGGAAAACTACTACGACCATTCTATTGCAACAACTACTCTTAGGATATTATCACATACCATGTCATATAGAAGAACAGTCATGATATGATAATAAGTTTATTAATATTCAAAATAATGAATACAGGTAATTATAAAGTACACATAAGCTGGTTATAGGGCACCAACTTCAGCCCTTCAATCGCAAAGTTGATGGTTATTGAACATTGGAGAGTGGTGAGTCCCTCAATAGGTATAAAACTAATAATTAACATGGATGTAATGAGATAATAATCACTTTTTTGAAATAAAGTGTTATGAAATGTTCAATGTTACATGAGGGACATTATAAATCACCCTTTTATTTGCTCTTTTAAAAAGTGTTGGTAAAGATGTGTTTTTTATCAATGGTTTTAAAAAATGTTGATAAAGACGGGTCTTTGTTGGTGCTTTTAAAAATCATTGATAAAGTTTACGTAGCGTACACATTTTATTGCCATTTTAAAAAATCACTCGTAAAGGGTCATATTTTATCAATGTTTTTTTAGCGTTTATAAATGATGTCTTAGTGTATCTTTTTTATCAACATTAAAAACAATGATAACATTTATCAATACTTTTTTTAGTATTGATACAAAGTATCCTTTATAAAAAAACTATATATATTACTGTATATTACATTTTAATACATGAATATATTTGCATTGATATAAATTTAATATATTTACTCAGATGTGATTTATATAATACCAAACAGTCATTTACATTTAATATATAGCATATTTACTTAAATATGATTTATATAATATCAAATATGCATTTTGCATTTAATGTATAGTATGTTTAGTTAAATATGATTTATTAAATAATTATTAATTAAAAAAATTGCTAATTAGTATTAAGTAATGTACATTTAATAACAGATAAATGATAAAAATAATAATAAATTAATCAAAATCCTAAGAGAAGTAAAAATTTGAACTTGAACTTTAAACAATCATAATTTTTTATCCGAACGTCCATTTGGACTTCGTGTACTGTCAAATCAAACCTTTCGATGAAATCTACAACAAAATATCAGGGTTGATCCTGTATCACATATTTTCTTGGTTAAAAGGGTTTCATAAGCCCTCTAAAACTATTTTTTAAGTTAGGACACCATAATTTTTGAACATTCGATGAAATTTTAGTTCAATCTAAGAGGAACTTCTTGTCCCTTTTGAATGAAATCTAAATTTATTTCTCAGGATAACATTCATATTCATATGATGATGTTGAAATTGTATTGTTTTTCATATAATAGTGGTATTTATAAATAAAAATAAAAATACATTTACATATATTGACATAAAAAATAAATCATATAAATAAATATTTTAACATTTAAATATATAAACATATTTACATATAAACTATTTAAATATACAAATCACATTGAACACAAACATATGTATTTATATACACTTAAAGGTATATAATGTTTGTATATAAATATATGTGTGTGTGTGTATATATATATATGCATGCACACATATAAATATATTAATAAACAAATATGTATTTACGTATATATATTTTAATACATACATATAAATATTAAAATAAGTACATATTAAAAAATATATAAATAAATATATCTGAATACATGGGATCAAAATCCTCTCGGGTAAAAAATCTCACTGGAGGGTAAAGTAAGGGGGTGTTGGTAAAATTCCACTGTAATTTTCACTATATAAAATTTCCTGTGGATTTTTTTCTCTAAATGAACTAAAAAAAATTATTTCCACCAAGAATAAATCCCAGGGTTGAACGGCGTCGTTTGGTGGGTGACGTGTTTGGGCGGTCACCCACTTTTCGCTGGCTCGTCTTCTTCTGGATGGACGGATGCCTAGGCAACATCACGCAGGATGAACCTTTGACCGTTTGACCAATAATTATTACAAGCGATCATAATATAACCATAATAACAAATTATTTTATTTTAATAAAATGCAAATCATCCATCGCATTTTTGTCGGTCAAGATTTAATTTTACTCAGCTATAAATATAAAACGGTCATCGAAAACCGGATGCTTCGGAGGACGGGCGATGTGACTACACGTGTGCGCGTTTTCCCTAACCGGTCACTGCCGGTAATTTTTAGGGTTTAAACGAATTGGAACCAGGGCCGGAAAGGAAACGGAGGAGGTGGGAAGGGAAGCTCGCAGATTCAGTTTCTCTCTCTCCTCTCCGCGTCTCCAGATTCGATTCACGATTCTTCTTCCATTTTCCAATTTCTATTTCTTGATTCTTTGGTTGCTGTAGTTCTTATCCGTCTTCCCTGGAATTTTGGTCCGCTGGTGGGGGATTGAGAATTGGGTACTGTGCCTGTTCGAGGGGGCTTTTGATCAACCGATCTAGTGGAGGTTTCCTGGTTCTTCCATGGCTGAGCTGGAAGAGGAAGGGCGCTTGGTATTGGCCCGGAAGATTAGTCGATGATGGGCTTTGATGACGACGATGATGCGATAATGATGTGAAGAAGTAGGCGGCTCTTTTGACCAGAGAAAAGAGATCACATAAAGCAGAAAGCAGTCATGGAGAGAGAAAGAAAAGAAAGCTGCCTATGATGGCTATGGTTGCTTAAGAGCGCGAGAGAGAGGGGAGCTCTCCTTTCCCCCTTTTCTCCTTTTCTCCACCACACGCTTCGTCTCCCACCGAGATTTGATAAGTCCTGAACCACATCATTCCACTGGATTGAATTTTATTCTGAAAATTTCTTGGTTGCTGTAATTTCTTCGGCCTCTGCGGTTTGATTCAATGCCGATGCCTCAGCCTCCAAGGAGGAGAAGGGCAGGGGATGCGGGGTGCGACGTCGGCGGCGGTGGGCAGGTATTGGATCTGGAAACCGCCGTGAAAGATGGCGTCCTGGGCGGCGGCGGCGGCGACGGGGCCGACGCAGCGACGGAGAAGTTGGATCTGAAAACGTTGATCGAAGGGCTCCGGTCCGTCGAGATCCCCTCCGTCTTCATCTGCCCGATCTCTCTGGAGCCAATGCAGGACCCCGTGACCCTCTGCACCGGCCAGACCTACGAGCGATCCAACATCCTCAAATGGCTCTCCCTCGGCCGCTGCACCTGCCCCACCACGATGCAGGAGCTCTGGGACGATTCCCTCACCCCGAACAGGACCCTCCGCCATCTCATCCACACCTGGTTCTCTCAGAAGTACCTCGCGATGAAGAAGAGATCCGAGGACGTTCAGGGCCGGGTGTTGGAGCTCCTGGAGACCTTGAAGCGAGCCAAGGGCCAGGCCAGGGTTCAGGCTCTGAAGGAGCTCCGTCAGGTCGCCGCCGCCCACTCTTCCGCCCGGAGAGCCGTGGTCGACAACGGCGGGGTGGCTCTGTTAATTTCCCTCCTGGGTCCCTTCACGTCCTACGCCGTCGGTTCGGAGGCGATCGGGATCCTGGCGAGCCTTCCCCTGAATTCGGGATCCCGGGCCAGCCTGATGGAGCCCGCGAAGGTTTCGTTAATGGTGGACATGCTGAACGAGGGCTGCAGCGACACGAAGCTCAACTGCGCGACGCTGATCGGGTGCTTGATACAGGGAGACGATTCGTGGTTGAGAAACGTGCGGAGCTTGAGCCTGCTGGTGGGGCTGTTGAGATTGGTGAGGGACAGGAGGCACCCGGGCGGGGTCCGGGCGGGGCTCGTGCTGATGAAGACGACGATCCAGTCCGACGAGCTGGTCGGGATTTCGTTCGTCGGCGTTGGGGCTGTGCCTCAGCTGGTGGAGCTCCTGCTCCTCCCCTGCCTGGTCTCTGAAGTGTTGGAGGTGGCGCTCGCAGTGCTGGACGCTCTGTCTACCCTCCCGGAGGGGGCGGCGGCGCTGAGGAAGTGCCCGGACGCCATTCCCGCCGTGGTGAGGGTGCTGATGCGGGTTTCGGAGACCTGCACCCGGCTCGGCCTGTCTATCCTGTGGGCGATCTGCAAGCTCGACCCGGAGGAGTGCGCGTCGGCGGCGGTGGAGGCCGGCCTCGCGGCGAAGCTCCTCCTTGTGATCCAAAGCGGCTGCGACCCGCTGCTGAAGCAGAGCTCCGCCGAGCTCCTGAAGCTGTGCAGTTTGAACTATACCGCCACCATTTTCATCTCCAAGTGTAAACTCACCAGAACGATGCAATGAAACCCAGAAAGATGTTCAAATTTCCCCACCATTTTTGTCAGCCCCCCCGTGATTCGCTTCACCGTTACAGAGGATTTTGGTTTTGAACCCATGAAACTGAAACTCCTCCGTGAGGTGAAGAATCAAGAATGATACACTGGAAAAGGGTGATTACTGTAGATTTGGGTTTCCAATTTGTTTTTGGGATCTTTGAACTGCATTCTTTCAGTTCACCTCTCTCTCCTTTGGCGGCCATTGACGATTGTTCCGGCTTGTTTTCCAAGTAATAATGAGCTGAAAATCAGCCATGATGAACGCAGGCTGGAGAAGAAGGGGATAATGAGTGGGAGGGAAAGTTGGTGGAAAGATGGCCGGGTGGGGCTTTTGTCCGGAGTTGCGGTTCTCAACGCAAAATCATCATCTCCACCAGGCCTTTTTGACATCAAATCATGACTGCACCAACTTGTTGCCTACACCATCCAGTGCAATATAAAAACATACAAATAACAGAGTAAAACTCAAGGAATAATGATCATATCAAAATATATATGAAAGTTATACAACAAAATATGCTCCATGGTAATATAAACATGATATCCAACAAAACCAATTACATTTTGATAACAATCACAATCTCGGTTGCTTTGGTGACCAACAAGTACAGAACATTGTTTAGTTTCTCGATCAATAACATGCATGAACATAAGATGACAATGCACATATGTGCATGCATGAGCGAGTATTTCTATCCAATATCGTCATTCCAAGCAATGAACTTAATATGTGCAACAAGAATAATACAACACCGTGTGATACATGATATATAAAACATCTAGTTAGAAACCTAGAAACCGAAACACTAAATGAGACGAGGAGATATGCCCTAAAGCCTATATAAACCATGAGATGGTTTGGCTATATCATATTATAGGATAAAGGTATATCACAAAGCATGGTTTTCATGCTACCACTCTAGCCTATCGTAGTGTACAACAGGGTATGTCATAAGGTAGTGTTTTATAGTAAATTGTATTGTATAATTTACATAAACACCCTATGATTCATCACACATCTGAATGACAATCATCATCATTCGAATGATCTTACAAGCGCGCTATTATTTACAGTTAACATTTCATAAGATGAAACGTTGGGAGGTTGATAGTTTCATTCATGAGAGGAATACTTGAATAGTCGAGCTGTTAACTTATACGTTATGTAAAATGTATGAGTTAATGCATGTATACTCGGGAATGTCCCAAGGGATATATAAGGGAGTCACTTCCATTGTGTTTCTGTGTGCCTAATCTCCTGTTAATTCTCCTTACCTCGAAGTTCTCTTTCCTCTCCTCACTTTTCCTTTGAGAGACACTAGCATGTCGTGGAAATAGAGGAGGGACTTGCCCATACGATGAGTGATTCATGTTAACCTGTGGATACACTATAAAGGAGGGGAGTCATTCGGCTACCTAGAAGAGATCTTCATCAAACAATTGTGATGAAGACAGTATATGATGTTTGTAAAGACTCGGATTTTCCATGTAATTTTTTTTAATTATATGAAATTATTACGAGTGTGAAAATTGACGGCGCGTGATTCCGAGGCCCGATGTGCCCGGAATGAATTTCTGATTTTTTTAAGGTACGTTCAGTAAACCCACGGGCGACGTTTTCTATCTTTTGAACCGGTGCTCGGATTAAAAATATGAGGGCACCGTTGAATCCGCAGCGCCGAGATTCGTTTAAGGGAGACTTCACTTCGACTGAACTAAGTCTGGAGAAAAGGTTAGATTTTGAACTTTTTAAAAGAATAATAAAATAATTTTGTTATTTTATTTATTTCTTTCTTTTCCTCCAACGTACAAGCAGCAATGGCGGGACCAACGACGTGTCAAGCCATTAAATGGCTTGACTCCTCAAATCATTTGTAATAACGCTGTTGGAATTAGGAAGGTTCATATTAAATAAACCCCCATTAATTCCACGGGCATTACTCACCCTCCCCCCACTCCTATTTATATGGAGTTTGGGGAGAGGTATTGACACGACTTCACCAAGTGACGAAATTCTGATAAAGTGATGCAACACCAATCACTTGGAGGACGGAGCCGGTTCCAGCGGGCAGTGAGGAGCGACATCGAATCACAAACTGAAGGACGACATTTGAGCGGCAACGTTGGCGGCTTGTTGCAGGGACGGCGAACACTGACTCTTCCACAATTGCGGGCGTTCTCCAACGATCTTGAGGTAGTGATTTATTTTGTTATAATTTCAAGTGATTGCTGAATTTTATTCCTCCCTCATGTTTTCAAGCCAATGCGAAGGGCGCAGGCCAAACGAACATGGCTCGGACCCTCCGCTACCTTGTTTACCCTTGCGTTCTCCGTGGAAGACCGCCGGCGCGGTGACACCTGCCGGCCACAACGGAGGCATCGCATCGTCACGTGCCGTAGGAGGAGGCCGCGACACTATGTCGCAGTGCGCCATCGCGCGACGCCGGTGGGGAAGGCCGCGACCGAAGCCGTGGCGGGAGAAGACAGCGGTCGGCCCGAGCCGACCGCGGAAGGCGGAGGCGGAGCGGCGCGCCCTCACGCACCGCTGGAGGAGGTCGCGACTCGAAGCCGCGACGGTGGAAGGATCTACCCTCCTGTGGGTCCCGCGGTGACCGGGCGGCGCCCCGTGGCGCCGCCGCTTCACAAGCTGAACGACCGCTCGATCATTTGGGAAAATCGAGGGGACTCCCCCTCCTGTGTCGGCTAGGGCAGCTCCCGCTCCAGTGGGCCTCGCATGCCCAGCGGGTCGCTCCACCGCGGGTCGGGCCGCACGAGTCCAGCGGGCCACACCCCCCTGCAGACCGGACCGCGGCCCAGCGGGCCGAGCCTGCCGCGGCCCCGCCCAGGTGGGTCAGACCCAGATCGGGTCGGCCCAGACCGGGTCGGACCGGACCCGGGCCTTTCCATACCAGTTTCACCTAAAGGACAATGACTTGAAATCCGGGCGTCCGTTTGAAGAACCGTTTGCAGTGCTGAGACCCTTAGAGAGAGACAATCCTTTTGGTATACTCCACTTGAGTTTTGGAGAAAGTTGGAGTACGACTGAGTTGGATCGAATCCGAATCCAACCAGACCCTCGGAACTAAAACACTTATAAGTGACAGATCGAGCGTCCGATTGACGTGCTGTCACGACCCGTCCTCGGGGCCCGTGCCGTGACTACCCTAAGCCCGCCTTCCATAGGCAATGGGCTGACGACTAGCACCGAAGGCATAAATTCCGAAAAAGGGAAGACATTGCCTTTTATATAGTAAACAAAAACACAACAGAGTACGCAAGTGAAGTAAGCACTAAGTAAAACTGGGTACAAGGTAAATGAACGAGTATACAAACCCAACTGAAAATATAGTACAACTGAAAGGAAAGTACAACAACAGTAAGTAAAACAGCAACACCGAGTCTTCATCCGGAAATCCCACCTGAAGGGTGGGTACAGATAGTCTCCTCAGCTCCTCGGGTCCGGCCGTCCGCTCCGTGTACGTCCCGCCAAGTGGTCCACCTCCGGGTACCGTCCAGCTCCACAAGCCTCCACCTCGATCAGTGTTGTCCGTCGTCTGCATCCAACACAACGTAGTACGGGCATAACCCGTGCAGGGGTGAGTATACGATACTTAGTAGGGACCCCGAGACCCCCGAAGGTCTCTCAGAATCCACGAAGGATAAACTACAAAGGAAAGATACAATCACGAAGTATCAACCGACTCTACTTATTTATATGCCCATACATATACCTAAGTCATCAATTACAGTTCGTCTCCAACTCTCGAGCCCAAGTACAACCAGTCCACACAGGAAGATACAACCCAGTCCACACAGGAAAGCACAACCCAGTCCACACAGGAAGATACAAGTCAATCCCATCGTTGTTAAAGATTGAAGTCAAGACTCAGCTCACACAGGTATACATCTTTCGTATAGCGTTAGAGATGATCAGATGTAGTCATTGATTCATCTAAGTTGTGGGACCCACATAGGATACAAGACCAGCTAAGTTGTCCAACCCACATAGGATACAAGACCAGCTACTCTGCCGGACCCACTCAGGATACAAATATAGAGGTCATACCGCCGGACCCACGTAGGATACAAGAATAGTAGTCATCGCTGTCGGACCCACAGAGGATCCCAGTACAGTCGTCATCTCTACCGAACCCAAGGAGAATCCAAGTACATTCGTCCTCGCTGCCGAACCCACGTAGGATCCAAGTACAGTCGTCCTCGCTGCCGGACCGACGGAGGATCCACATACAGTCGTCCTCGCTGCCGAACCCACGGAGGATCCACGTACAGTCGTCCTCGCTGCCGTACCCACGGAGGATCCAAGTACAGATGTCCTCGCTGCAGAACCCACAGAGGATCCAAGTACAGTCGTCCTCGCTGCAGAACCCACGGAGGATCCAAGTACAGTCGTCATCGTCGCAGTCGCAGCCAGCTCTAGGGTTCCCGCACACAGCACGCTCGATTCCGAGAGGGTCCGCTCCTCGAGCTAAGGGGGTCGATACATCAACCGTCACGAAGTCCAGAGTTGATGTATCCCAAAGTTCCGTCTCGACAAAAGAAACCCAACGCGACAGACGGTGCGTCAATCGGACGCCCGGTCTGAGAGTTATTGGCTTTTCCGTTCCAGGGGCCCGGTTGTTTTTTAGGCTAAAACCAACCCGAACGTACTCCAGCTACGTCCAAACCTCAAGTGGAGTAATATAAAATAACCGTCTCATCAAGAGGAATTCATCGCAGTTGACGACACGTCAAACGAACGTCCGGTCCTTAAGTTATAAGCGTTTCCGCTCCAAGGGCCCGGTTGGTTTCGGGTTCGAACCAACCCGGTCATACACAAACTTTTCCTAAAACTCAAGTGTAATATACCGAAACGACCGTCTCGATCCAAGGATTCCTACGCAACTAACGGTGCGTCGATCGGAGCTCCATAGCTCATGTTATGGGCAAAAGACTGAAAACAGTCCGAAGTGGGGGGTCTGGGCCCGGGCCGACCCGACCCAACCCCCTGGCTCGGCCCGAACCGGGTCGACCCGACCCCGGGTTCGGGTCCGGCCCGGCTGGACGCGGCCCGGTTCGCGCGACCCGCCCCGACCCGGCCGGGGGGGGGGGGGGTGCGCTGGTTCGGCTAGCGAGCCGAGCGGGGGGCGCGGCCCCCGCTTTCTGCGGACGCGACACCAGGGTGGCGCCGCGGCTTCAGCTGGCGGCGCGCCAGGCGCCGCCGCGCCGGCGACCCGCACCGTTGGGGGCTTCCGCGGGCCCCCAGAGTCATTCCGGTGGTCCAATTTTACTCTCATCTGCGCCTACGGTCGTCTCGGGACCCGTACATCACTGCGAAGGCCTCCAATCGCCATTGCGGTCCCGCTTTGTGTCGCCAAATATTCCGCGCATCAAGAACAAAAATAGCGGTGGGTTCAGACTTGTTCGTTAGTCCGTACCCACCGCGTTAGTGGTTCAAACATTTCCAAACAATTTAAACGCCATGCCGAGGGTATAAATCACATAAAGAAATATACAAACCCCCCTACCTGAAATCGGTGGAACTCCAATGCAGACGAAGGAAGGAATTCCGCGTTCGATGTCGTTCAATGTTTGTCGCCGCTCGTCGACCTCCGGATCGTTTCCCCCAACGATTGTCGCGTTATCCGTTCTTCGCTGAAGGATGACGTTGTCGACGCTTTGCCAGAGATTTCCCCGCGATCCCCCATTCTTTCGCTAACGGATTGATTAAATAAAAAGAAACAATCTCCACATTTAGCTCATTAATATGGTTTATTAATGAACTATAATAAAAGCGCCATTAATTAGGCGAGTGTTGCGGTTTCACAACAAAAGAAACAGATCATTAAAAGCCTTATTTAATGACCGTCGTTACACTGCGGTTCTGTCAACTGCCGCTCAACGGTCGAAGGAAGAATAAAATAACTCATATAGTTATTTTATTATTTTTTCCGAAAGGTCCAAAAATTTACCTTTTCGTCAGACTCCTGCCAACCGAAGTTAAGCTTCGCCTAAGCGAATCTCAGCGCTGCGAGTTCATCAGTGCCCTCAGATTTCAATTCTGAGCACCGGTTCAAAAGATAGAAAAACCCGCTCGTTTGTTCACTGAACGTACCCGAGCTAAACGTTGGAAATTGATTCCGGGCACACCGGGCCTCGGAATCAAGTGCCTTCAGAAGCCACAAACTTGTAAAATTCCAAAGAAATTAAAAAAAAAATTTCTTGAAATTTCCGGGTCTTTACATTACTTCCACCTCAGGGCTTTACGTCCCCGTAAAGCTATAATACAAACTGGGGAAACTAAAGGAGGTACCGAGCACACATTTGAGCCTCCCGCTCCCATGTGCTCTCCTGGAGGTTTCCGTGCTGCCAACGAATGCGCACAAGAGGAATCAACCATCCTCATTGGACACGCTCCTGTCGATCCTCACCCTCTACTGGAACCCCGTGAAGGTCGCCCCGTCATCGATGTCCTACTCCCCGTGGTCGATGATGACGGATTGGTCGTGCACACATCTCCTCAGCTGAGATATGTGGATGACGTCGTGCACCCGGTGCATCTGAGGTGGAAAGGCCAGATGAAACGCGAAGATAACTTGTCAACCTGACCAAAACTCTGCAAACCCCATCGAGGTGAAACCTGTAAGAAGATGTGGTCGTCACTCTCAAACTCCAGTGGTCTCGTCCCCTATCAGCATAGGACTTATGTCTGCTCTGTGCAGTCTTTATCTGCTCCTGGATGATCTGCACCTTCTCCATCTTATCCCGAACCATCTCTGGTTCTACACGTGTTGATTCCATCATTATCCACAAAGGATATATGCAACGCGGCCAACTGTTGTCTCGCTACTCCTAACAGATGAATGCTCAATCTCCTATTGAGAGCATCTTCTATAATGATCCCCTCCCCAGGAGTATAAACTTTCTCGAAGTCATAGTGCCGGAGGAATTCAAGCCATCCCCACTGTCTCGGGTTCATGTCCTGATGAGAGAAGATACACCTGAGACTATTGAGTTGGAAAGAACTGTAAACCGTTCGCTCAACGAACAATGGGTGAGACTAGCCAATTGTAAGAACTCATCTCCACCCTTCTTTGTCTACGTTCTACCAAAGAGCTGCTGAGATTTCTCCTCTGCTTAAAAGAGAAATCTGGTCTCACCCCCTGGATGAACCACGTTCTTTGCCTAATACAGTCAATCCTGACATGAACGGTACAATTTCATGCCATAGACGACCTCGTAAGGCTTCGACGCTACTACTAAGAGATCCAACCGTTACTCTCGCCTCCAAGGGCTGAGTCAAACTTTCGGCATCAGCGCGTGTTTACTGGGTCTCCTCCAGTTGGAATCTCACAAGTGAGGGTCAAGTCAACAGTTTTAAACTGGAACCTCTTAGCATCAACTATACAAAAAGAACATGATAGAAAATGTCACAAGGACATGCGTCTTTTATTACTGCAGCTCAAAGTACAAAGACACAAAGCAACCACAAACAACGACATTTACAAAGCTAGAAGCATCATGAACACATGCCTCTACGCCTGGAACTAGTTTCGCTCCTGCCCACCTGCTTCCAGAGCTTTGTAGTCGTAAGCTTCAGCTGCCTGAAGCTGTGCTCTACCACGTCCACCTGTTCCCTGCGGTCGAGGTGGTCCTCCTGGTGGTAGTGGTGGCAACACCTCGAAGCGTCGTCCACCACCAGCTGCATGGACAGCTCCTCTGCCACGGTCGCCTGCTCCATGCGGTCCGCCTTGATCGAACCTCTACCTCTGCCTGGGAGGTCTGTGACGACCCGTCCTCGGGGCCCGTGTCGTGACTACCCCAAGCCCGCCTTCCATAGGCCAGGGGCTGACGACTAGCACCAAAGGCGTAAACCCCGATAACTGGGAAGACACTGCCTTTATAAAACATAAACACATCCAACCATAGTACAAGCGGAAGTAATACACTAAGTACAAAAGAAAGTGCTGAAAAGTAAATGGGTCAGAATACAAACCCAACTGAAAAGTACAACTACAACTGAACGAAAGTACAACGGAAAAGACAAATAGCTGGAAGATAGAAGCAGCTCCTGGGTCGTCCACCTCGGTTCCTACCTGAAGGGTAGGTACAGATAGCCTCCTCAATGCTCTCGCCCGCCAACCTCCTTCGAGTACCATCTCGTCGTGAAGTCCACCTCCGGGTACTGACTCGTCGAGAGGCCCACCTCCGGGTACCGTCCAGTCCTCGTACACTTGGTCTCTGTCAGCGTTGTCCGTCGTCTGCATCCAACACAACGAGGTGCGGGCATAGCCCATGGAGGGGTGAGTAATACGATACTCAGAAGGGACCCCGAGACCCCAAGGTCTCACTAAATCCAACAAGGATAACCACAAAGAAGGATCTCAACAGATAACCTTTACTTAGGTATAAGCCCATACTTACACCTAAGTTATCAAGTAACCCATCTCAATCATGAGGAAACCCAAAAGTTATGAAATGAACAGATAACCACTACTTAGGTATGTGCCCATACATATACCTAAGTTATCAAGTGACTCATCTCAATCATGAGATAAACACAAAGGCCATTGACTCAGCTCAAACCAGGATTTTCATTAGTGATATCGAAACCACAACAGCTGAAGAGCTCCTCCTCTGACGAGTACAGTGATCCTATCACAACTCATAGGCGCTGCTCACTAACCTTAGACTGCTGAGGTACTCCTCCTGTCAAGTACCGCGTGTTTGCTGCCAAATACTGGGCGCTCCGTCCGCTGAGGGTCTGCCGCCAAATACCGTGCGCTCTCCCTAATAGCCTTCAGAGGTACTCCTCCTGTCGAGTACCGCGGGTATTTTGCCAACTACCAGGCACTCCGTCCGCCGTGGGTCTGCTGCCAAATATCGAGCGCTCCGTCCACTGGGCTAACCGAATCACTATGAGTCGAATCGGTCAAGCAATCATCAAGTCTACAGCTACTAGGTCTCCGCACTCCGTACACACGCCTCTGGGAGGGTCCACTCCACGAGCTAGTAGTCGATACATCCAAGTGTCACGTAATCTCACGTGGAAGTATCACAAAGGACCGCCTCGTCATAGGGGTCTCAACTCAACAGACGGCGCGTCAATCGGACGCCCGGTCTGTGAGTTATTAGCTTTTCCGTTCTAGGGGCCCGATTGGTTTTTAAGCTAAAACCAACCCGAACACACTCCAACTGCATCCAAACCTTAGGTGAAGTATTCCAAAAGAACCGTTTCATCAAGAGGAATCCAATAAAGTCGACGACACGTCAATCGGACGTCCGGAGCTCAAGTTATAAGCGTTTTCGCTCCGAGGGCCCGGTTGGTTTCGGGTTCGAACCAACCCGGACATACCCAAACTTCACTGAAACCTTGAGTGTAATATACCTAAACGACCGTCTCGATCCAAGTAACACTACGCAACTGACGGTGCATTGATCAGAGGTCCATAGCTCATGTTATGAACAAAAGACCAAAAAATGGTCTGAAGTGGGGGTCTGGGCCCAGTCTGACCCGGTCCAACCCCCCCTGGGTCGGCCCTACCCGGGTCCGACCCGGTTGGGCACGGCCTTGCCCGGTTGGCGCAGTCCGACATATGCGGCCTACGGCCCGGCTCGGAAGCCGGACGTGGCTCGGCCGCTGGCCGAGCGGGATGCAAAGGGGGTGCGACCCCATGTTTTTGGAAACGGCGGACCCAATGGGGTCCGCCCTAACAGCTGGTCAGGGGGTTACACACCCCTGGTTTCTGGGTAACGACCAACCATTAAGGCCGGCGGTTTGTGAGCTACCGCGGGACCCAGAAGGGGCCCCGCCTCCCAGAGACACCGGCGTCCGACTCGGCCGACCGCCCCTGTTGGTCTGCCGCGACTCGTCTCCCCGGCGCGGCGCGACGGCGCCGCGCACCTCCATCGCAGCCCGATCCGGCCGCGGCCCTCTATGTCTTTGCGCGGTGCTACGACACCGCACCGCCTTCGCCGCAGCCTTGCATAGCCGCGGTTCCCTGCCGATCACCGCACGGTGCAACGGCACCGTGCGCCTCCGCCTCCAATCATCAACGAAGATTAAGAAAGAAGAGGGGAGGAGAATCGACCGTGTTTGTGCGGTCCGATCTCCTCCCGTTATGATGATATCATGCAGCCAAACCTTAAGCAATGAAGAACGATGACAAATACTTGAACAAAAATAACCCATACTTGAATTCGGTGGAATCCAATGCAGACGAAGGAAGGAATTCCGCGTTCGATGACGTTCGACGTTTGTCGCCGCTCGTCGACCTCCGGATCATTTCCCCCAATGGTTGTCGCGTTCTCCGTTCTTTGTTGAAGGATGACGTTGACGGCTCTTTGCCAGATATTTCCCCGCGTTCGCCAAATATTTCGCTAACGGATTGATTAAATAAAAAAGAAACAACCTCCACACTTAGCTCATTAATATGGTTTATTAATGAACCATAATAAAAGCACCATTAATTAGGCGAGTGTTGCGGTTTCACAACAAAAGAAACAGGTCATTAAATGCCTTATTTAATGACCATCATTACACTGCGGTTTTGCCAACTATATCTCAACGGTCGAAGGAAGAATAAAATAACTCACATAGTTATTTTATTATTTTTCTGAAAAGTCCAAAATTTAACTTTTTTGTCACACTCCTACCAACCGAAGTTAAGCTTCACCTAAGCGAATCTCACCGTTGTGAGTTCATCGGTGCCCTCATATTTCAATTCCGAGCACTGGTTCAAAAGATAGAAAAACTCGCTCGTTCGTTCACTGAACTTACCCAAGCTAAACTTCGGAAATTGATTCCGGGCACACCGAGCCTCAGAATAAAGTGCCGTCATAAGCCTCAGACTCATAGAATTCCAAAGAAATTACAAAAAAAATTTCCTTGAAATTTCCGTGTCTTTACATTACTCCCACCTCAGGGCTTTACGTCCTTGTAAATCTACAACACAAACTAGGGAAACTAAAGGAGGTACCGAGCACATATCTGAGCCTCCCACTCCCATGTGCTCTCTTGGAGGTTCCCGTGCTGCCAACGAAAGCGCACAAGAGGAATCGACCGTCCTCTTAGGACCCGCTCCTGTCGATCCTCAACCTCTACTGGAACCCCGTGAAGGTCGCCCCATCATCGATGTACAGCTCCCCGTGGTCGATGATGATGGATAGGTCATGCACACATCCCCTCAGCTGAGATATGTGGATGACGTCATGCACCCGGTGCATCTGAGGTGGAAAGGCCAGATGAAACGCGAAGAAAACTTGCCGCCCCGACCAAAACTCCGCAGACCCCATCGAGGTGAGACCCGTAAGAAGACGTGGTCGTCACTATCGAACTCCAGTGGCCACGTCCCCTATCAGCATAGGACTTCTGTCTGCCCTGTGTAGTCTTCATCCGTTCCTGGATGATCTGCACCTTCTCCGTCATAGCCCGAACCATCTCTGGTTCTACACGTGCTGATTCCATCATTATCCACAAAGGATATCTGCAACGCGGCCAGCTACTGTCTCGCTACTCTTAATAGCTGAATACCCGATCTCCTACTAAGAGAATATTATACAACGTTCCCCTTTACAGGAGTATAAACTATCTCGAAGTTATAGTCCTAGAGGAATTCAAGCCATCACCATTGTCTCAGGTTCATGTCCTTCTGAGAGAAGATACACCTAAGACTATTGAGTTAGAGAAAACCGTAAACCATTTACTCAACGAACAATGGGTGAGACTAGCCAAATGCAAGAACTTATCTACACCCTTCTTTGTCTACGCTCTACCAAAGAGCTGCTGAGATTTCTCCTCTGCCGAAAAGAGAAATCTGGTATCACCCCCTGGATGAACCACGTTCTTTGCCTAATACAGTCAAACCTGACATGAATGGTAAAATTTCATGCCATAGACGACGTCATAAGGCCTCGACGCTACTACTAAGAGATCCAACCGTTACTCCCGCCTCCAAGGGTTGAGTCACACTATCGGCATCAGTGCGTCGTTACCGGGTCTCCTCCAGTTGGAATCTCTCAAGTGATGGTCAAGTCAACAGTTTTAAACCGGAACCTCTTAGTATCAACCATACAAAAAGGGCAGGATAACAAACGTCACAAGAAAAATGTCTTTTAATATTACAGCTCAAATTACAAAGACACAAAGCAACCACAAACAATGACATTTATAAAGCTAGAAGCATCATGAACAAAGGCCTCTACATCTGGAACTAGTACCGCTCCTGCCCACCTGCTTATAGAGCTTCGTAGTCGTATGCTTCAACTACCTGAAGCTGTGCTCTACCATGTCCACCTGTTCTCTGTGGTCGGGGTGGTCCTCCTGGTGGTGGTGGTGGCAACACCTCGAAGCATCGTCCACCACCACCTGCATGACCAACTCCTCTGCCACGGTCGCCTACTCCTTGCGGTCTGCCTTGATCAAACCTCTACCTCTGCCTGGGAGGTTCTTCATATATCTGCTGATCGTCTGTACGGTGGGTCGGACAGTCATGTGCCATGTGACCAAGCCCGCCGCAGGAGTAACACTGCCCGCTCCTGGAACAACTAGCTCTGAATCCACTCCGGTTTCCCCGCACAACTGAACCTGAGTCGTGCAGTCGGCCACCGGTGGGTCTGGTCCTCTTGGACCCCTGTGTCGTCTGTCTACTGCCAGCTGCAGAAGACTCCGCTGCAAGTCGACTAGTGGTGGATCCTGCTACTGGAGACTGCTCAGCAAGGATACTCTCCACTAGAAGGGCTCGCTCCAACACTACCGTCTGCGTCGGAATGTTGTGAGAAAAAACTAGAGCTCTAATCTCTCACCCGGGCCCCTGCTCGAAGGTTCGGGCCATGAAGAACGGGTCCCGTACCATATCTGTGGAGTAGCGCGAGAGGTCTGTGAACCTCACTGAGTACTGTGCTACTGACATGTTGCCCTGCTGCAGATGCAGTAGCTCCTATATCTACACCGCTCGAAGGGTGGCTGGAACAAACTCTGCCCGGAACAGGCTCTCAAAGTCTGCCCATAGGAGGGTCGCCTCGTCATGCATCTAGAGAATTAGGCTCCACCATGTGCCTGCTGCTGCCTGAAGGAGGTTGGTATCTAGGATCACCATGAAGTCTGTTGGTGTACCTACTAGCCTGAAGACTCTCACCACAGCCTCCAGCCAATCCTCATCCGCCTGTGGGTCCATCTCTCCCCGGAACCTGGGTGGCCTCTGGCACTGGAACTCGTGCAGCGCACTCAAGCGGCGTGCATCACCTGCTGCTGAGGCTGGTGGCATCGGTGGCCCCACGGGTGGTAGTACCGCTGGTGCCTCAACTGAAAGAGGGCCCTGTACTGAGGCCCCGTCGCTCGACGGCCTGTCAGTACGTACAACTCTCATAGCTCTAGCTGGTCGTCCGCGGGGAGGCATCCTGAAAGAAACAGATGCAAAACGGTCAAAATACTATACCTGGTGAGCTGACCTGGTCTGAACTGACTTAAAGAAAACTTTTGGAAACACACAGGCAATCAGTGTTTTCGTGCACTGAGTTGGAAATTACCAGTCAGGGTCCTGGTGTATGGATACGTCGGCCGCCGCAACAACACTGGACTCCCTGAACTGAAAACCACACTCGGTACCCTTAACACTATTGCTTCACAGAAAAGAAATTATCAGAGTTCTATGTTTTGCGGTAGAACCAACTCCTCTGATACCAATTTGTCACGACCCGTCCTCAGGGCCCGTTCCGTGACTACCCCAAGCCCGCCTTCCATAGGCCAGAGGCTCACGACTAGCACCAAAGACGTAAATCCTGATAACTCGGAAGACATTGCCTTTATAAAACATAATCACATCCAACCATAGTACAAGCGGAAGTAATACACTAAGTATAAAAGAAAGTGCTGAAAAGTAAATGGGTCAGAATACAAACCCAACTGAAAAGTACAGCTACAACTGAACGAAAGTACAATAGAAAAGAAAAACAGCTGGAAGATAGAAGCAGCTCCTGGGTCGTCCACCTCGGTTCCTACCTGAAGGGTAGGTACAAATATCCTCCTCAACCCTCTCGCCCGCCAACCTCCTCCGAGTACCGTCTCGTCGTGAAGTCCACCTCCGGGTACTAACTTGTCGAGAGGTCCACCTCTGGGTACCGTCCAGTCCTTGTACACTCGGTCTCTATCACCACTGTCCATCGTCTGCATCCAACACAACGAGGTGCGGGCATAGCCAGTGCAGGGGTGAGTAATACGATACTCAGTAGGGACCCCGAGACCCCAAGTTCTCACTAAATCAAACAAGGATAACCACAAAGAAGGATCTCAACAGATAACCTTTACTTGGGTATAAGCCCACACTTACACCTAAGTTATCAAGTAACCCATCTCAATCATGAGGAAACCCAAAAGTTATGAAATCAACGGATAACCACCACTTAGGTATATGCCCATACATATACCTAAGTTATCAAGTGACTCATCTCAATCATGAGGTAAACACAAAGGTCATTGACTCAGCTCAAACCAAGATTTTCATTAGTGATATCGAAACCACAACAGCTGAAGAGATCCTCCTCTGACGAGTACAGTGATCCCGTCACAACTCTAAGGCACTGCTCATTAACCTTAGACTACTGAGGTACTCCTCCTATCGAGTACCGTGGGTCTGCTGCCAAATACCGGGCGCTCCGTCTGCTGAGGGTCTGCCGCCAAATACCGGGCGCTCTCCCTAATAGCCTTCAGAGGTACTCCTCCTATCGAATACCGCGGGTCTACTGCCAAATACCAGGCGCTCTATCCGTAGTGGGTCTAATGCCAAATACCGGGCGCTCCGTCCACTGGGCTAACCGAATCACTATGAGTCGAATCGGTCAAGCAGTCGTCAGGTCTACAGCTACTAGGTCTCCGCACTTCGTACGCTCGCCTCCGGGAGGGTCCACTCCACAAGCTACTGGTCGATACATCCAAGTGTCACGTAATCTCACGTGGAAGTATCACAAAGGACCGCCTCATCATAGGGGTCTCAACTCAACAGACGGCGCGTCAATCGGACGCCCGGTCTATGAGTTATTAGCTTTTCCGTTCTAGGGGCCCGATTGGTTTTTAAGATAAAACCAACCTGAACACACTCCAAATGCGTCCAAACCTCAGGTTAAGTATACTAAAAGAATCTTCTCATCAAGAGAAATCCAAAAAAGTTGACGACACGTTAATCGGACGTCCAGAGCTCAAGTTATAAGCGTTTCCGCTCCGAGGGCCCGGTTGGTTTTGGGTTCGAACAAACCCAGGCGTACCAAAACTTTGCCGAAACCTTCAGTGTAATATACCGAAATGACCGTCTCGATCCAAGGAACCCTACGCAACTTATGGTGCATCAATCATAGGTCCTTAGCTCAAGTTATGGGAAAAAGACCGAAAAACGGTCCGAAGTGGGGGTCTGGGCCCGGTCCGACCCGGCCCAACCCCCCTGGGTCGACCCGACCCGGATCCGGGGTCGCCCCGGCCCGGCCGGGCGCGGACCGGCCCGACGGGGAATGGTCGGCCTGGCCCGTACGGCCTGTGGCTGGCCCGGCCCACGTGGCCTGGGGCTGGCCCGACCCGTTCGGCCTGCGGCCCGGCTCGGAAGTCGGCCGCGGCTCGGCCGCTGGCCGAGCGGGATGAAAAGGGGGCGCGACCCCCTGTTTTTGGAAACGGGGCCGGGTAACGGCCGGCCGGTTTGTGAGCTGCCGCGGGACCCAGAAGGGGTCCCGCCTCTCGGAGACGTTGGCGGCCGGCTCGGCCGGCCGCCCCTGTTGATCCGCCGCGGCCTTAGGCTATGGATCGTCTCACCGGCGCGGCGCGACAGCGCCATGCACCTCCGCCGAGGCCCGCTCCGGCCGCGACCCTCTACGTCTCTGCGCGCTGCTATGGCACCGCGCCGCCTTCGCCGCGGCCTTGCATGGTCGCGGTTCCCTGCCGATCACCACACGGTGCAATGACACCGTGCGCCTCCGCCTCCAATCATCAACGAAGATTAACAAAGAATAGGGGAGGAGAATCGACCGTGTTTGTGCGGTCCGATCTTCTCCCGTTATGACGATATCATGCGGCCAAACCTTAAGCAACGAAGAACGATGATAAAGACTTGAACAAAAATAACCCCTACCTGAATTCAGTGGAATCCAATGCAGACGAAGGAAGGAATTCCGCGTTCGATGACGTTTGACGTTTGTCGCCGCTCGTTGACCTCTGGATCGTTTCCCCCAATGGTTGTCGCGTTCTCCGTTCTTCATTGAAGGATGACGTTGACGGCGCTTTGCCAGAGATTTCCCCGCATTTGCCAAATCTTTCGCTAACAGATTGATTAAATAAAAAAGAAACAACCTCCACGCTAAGCTCATTAATATGGTTTATTAATGAACCATAATAAAAGCACCATTAATTAGGCGAGTGTTGTAGTTTCACAACAAAAGAAACAGGTCATTAAATTCCTTATTTAATGACCATCGTTACACTGCGGTTCTGCCAACTGTCGCTCAACGGTCGAAGGAAGAATAAAATAACTCACATAGTTATTTTATTATTTTTCCAAAAAGTCCAAAATTTAACTTTTTCATCAGAATATTGCCAACCAAAGTTAAGCTTCACCTAAGAGAATCTCAACACTGTGAGTTCATCGGTGCCCTCAGATTTGAATTCCGAGCACCGATTCAAAAGATAGAAAAACCCACTCGTTCGTTCACTGAACGTACCCGAGATAAACTTCGGAAATTGATTCAGGGCACACCGGGCCTCAGAATCAAGTGCCGTCAGAAGCCCCAGACTCGTAAAATTACAAAGAAATTACAAAAAAAATTTCCTTGAAATTTCCGAGTATTTAAAAGGTCCCTCTACCGCCTGCTGATCATCTGCAGGGCGAGTCAGGCAGTCTCGAGCCATGTGACCCTGCCCGCCGCATGCATAGCACTGCCTGCTCCTCGTATGGATGGCTCTGTGCCGTGTGCCCCACACAACCGAACTTGTATCCTGAGGTCGCTCATCTGATAGCCTGGTCCGCTTGGACCTCTGCGTCAACTGTCTACTGCCGGCTCCAGAAGACTCCGCTACGTGACGTCCTGGGGAGGGTCTCGCCGCTGGTGACTGCTCAGCGAGAAAACTCTCCACTAGAAGGGTTCTCTCCAGCACCCCCGCTTGCGTTGGGATGTTGAGGGAGACCATCAAAGCTATGATCAAATGCCTCAGTCCCTGCTCAAAGGTCTGGGCCCGGAAGAATGGGTCTCGTACCATGTCTGTGGAGTAGCGTGAGAGGTCGGTAAATCTCGCTGAGTACTGGGCTACTGTCATGCTGCCCTGTCGCAGCTGCTGTAACTCCTGGATGCACACCACACGAAGGGTGGATGGAACGAACTCCGAGCGGAAGAAGCTCTCAAAGTCCGTCCAAAGTAGAGATGCCTCGTCGTGCACCTAGAGAATCAGGCTCCTCCATCTCCCTGCTGCTGCGTGCAGGAGACTCGCGGTAAGGATCACCATAAGGTCCGCTGGTGTCCCTACCAATCTGAAGACTTTGACGATAGCCTCCATCCAATCCTCGGCTGCCTGAGGATCCGTCTCTTCGCGGAACCAAGGTGGCCTCTACCGCTGAAACTCGTGCAACGCACTCAGGCATCGTGCACTCTCCGCTGCTGGGGCTGGTGGTATCGGTGGCCCAACGGGTAGTGGTACCGCTGGTGCCTCTGCTGTAGTGGGGCCATGCACCGAAGCCTCATCGCTCGGTGGGCTGCCATCCCGCGCGTAACTAGGAACCCTGGCTGACTACCTTCGTGGGGCCATCCTGAAAAGAAAGAGGTGCGCCACGGTCAAACAGTATACCTGGTGAGCTGACACAAAGTAATCACAAAGAAAACTTTTGAAAGGAAACACACATGCAATCCGTGTTTTCGTGCACTGAGTCAGAAATCAGAGGTCAGAGTCCTTGTGTATGGACACGTCGGCCGCTGCACCAACACTGGACTCCCTGGACTGAAAACCACACTCAATACTCTTAACACTATTTCTTCACAGAGAATAAATTATCAGATTCACGAGTTTTGCGGTAGAACCGACTCCTCTGATACCAATTTATCACGATCCGTCCTCGGGGCCCGTGCCGTGACTACCCCAATCCCACCTTCCATAGGCCAGGGGCTGGCGACTAGAACCAAAGGCGTAAATTCCAAAAAAGGGAAGGCATTGCCTTTTATATAGTAAACAAAAACACAATAGAGTACACAAGTGAAGTAAGCACTAAGTAAAACTGGGTATAAGGTAAGTGCTGAAAAGTAAATGGGCCAGTATACAAACCCAACTGAAAATATAGTACAACTGAAAGGAAATTACAACAGTAGTAAGTAAAACAACAACACCGAGTCATCCTCCGAAAATCCCACCTGAAGGGTGGGTAAAGATAGTCTCCTCAGCTCCTCGGGTCCGGCCGTCCGCTCCGTGTACATCCTGCCAAGTGGTCCACCTCCGGGTATTGTTCAGCTCCACAAGCCTCCACCTCGATCAGTGCTATCAGTCGTCTACATCCAACACAACATAGTGCGGGCATATATCATGTAGGGGTGAGTATACGATACTCAGTAGGGACCCTGATACCCCCGAAGGTCTCTCAGAATCCACGAAGGATAAACCACAAAGGAAAGATACAATCACAAAGTATCAACCGACTCTACTTATGTATATGACCATACATATACCTAAGTCATCAATTACAGTTCGTCTCCAACTCTCAAGCCCAAGTACAACCAGTCCACACAGGAAGACACAACCCAGTCCACACAGGAAAGCACAACCCAGTCCACACAAGAAGATACAAGTCAATCCCATCACTGTTAAAGATTGAAATAAGATTCAGCTCACACAGGTATACATCTTTCGTATAGCGTTAGAGATGATCAGATGTAGTCACTGATTTATCTAAGTTGTTGGACCCACATAGGATACAAGACTAGATAAGCTGTTGGACCCACATAGGATACAAGACCAGCTACTCTGCCAGACCCACTCAGGATATAAGTATAGAGGTCATACTGTCGGACCCACGTAGGATACAAGAACAGTAGTCATCGCTGTCGGACCCACAGAGGATCCCAGTACAGTCATCATCACTGCCGAACCCATGGAGGATCCAAGTACAATCATCCTCACTACCGAACCCACATAGGATCCAAGTACAATTGTCCTCGCTGCCGAACCCACAAAGGATCCACGTACAGTCGTCCTCGCTGCCGGAACCACGAAGTATCCACATACAGTCATCCTCGCTGCCGAACCCACGAAGGATCCAAGTAAAATCGTCCTCACTACAGAACCCATGGAGGATCCAAGTACAGTCTTCCTCACTACAGAAACCACGGAGGATCCAAGTACAGTCGTCATCGTCGCAGTCACAGCCAGCTCTAGGGTTCCCGCACACAGCACCCTCGATTCCGGGAGGGTCCACTCCTCGAGCCAAGGGGTTCGATACATAAAATTTCACTAAGTCCAGATTTGATGTATCCCAAAGTTCCGTCTCGACAAAAGAAACCCAACGCGATAGATGGTGCATCAATCGGACGCCCGGTCTGAGAGTTATTATCTTTTTCGTTTTCCAGGGACCCATTTGGTTTTTAAGCTAAAACCACCTCGACTATACTCCAGCTACATCCAAACCTCAAGTGGAGTAATCCAAAAGAACCGTCTCATCAAGAGGAATTCATTTCAGTTGACGGCACATCAAACAGATGTCTGGTCCTTAAGTTATAAGCGTTTCCGCTCCAAGGGCCCTGTTGGTTTCGGGTCCGAACCAACCCGGCCATACCCAAACTTTTCCAAAACCTCAAGTGTAATATACCTAAACGACCGTCTCGATTTAAGGATTCCTACGCAACTGATGGTGCATCGATCAGAGGTCTGCAACTCAAGTTATGAGCAAAAGACTGAAAACGGTCCGAAGAGGGGGGTCTGGGCCCGGGCCGACCCGACCCAACCCCCCCGGGTCTGGGTCCGGCGCGGCCGGCGTGGCCCGATCCACGCAACCCGCCCCAACCTGACGGGGGGGGGGGGGGGGGTGCACTGGCTGGGCCAGCGAGCCGAGCGGGGGGCGTGGCCCCCGCTTTCTGCGGACGCGGCGCCAGGGTGGCGCCGCAGCTTCCCCTAAATCCCGCGCGACCGCGGGATCCCGCCCTCACCGCCGTGGCTTCAGCCACAGAGGGCTTCTTCCGGTGGCACTCTGGGTGCCACCGCCTCCAGGCAGCCAGCTGGTGCCGGCCACCGGTGCCGCCACGCTGGCGACCCGCGCCGCCGGGGGCTTCCGCGGGCCACCGGAGTCATTCCATTGGTCTGATTTTACTCCCGTCTGCACCTGCGGTCGTCTCGGGACCCGTACATCACTGCGAAGGCCTCCAATTACCATTTCGGTCCTGCTTCATCGTCACAAAATATTCCGTGCATCAAGAACAAAAATAGCGGTGGGTTCGGACTTATTCGTTAGTCCGTACCCACCACGTTAGTGGTTCAAACATTTCCAAACAATTTAAACGCCATGCCGATGGTATAAATCACATAAAGAAATATACAAACTCCCCTACCTGAAATCGGTGAAACTCCAATGTAGACGAAGGAAGGAATTCCACATTCGATATCATTCGACGTTTGTCGCCACTCGTCAACCTCCGGATCGTTTCCCCCAACGGTTGTCGCGTTCTCCATTCTTCGCTGAAGGATGACGTTGTCGACGCTTTGCCAGAGATTTCCCCATGATCCCCCATTCTTTTGATAATGGATTGATTAAATAAAAACAAAAAATCTCCACGTTTAGCTCATTAATATGGTTTATTAATGAACCATAATAAAAGCACCATTAATTAGGCGAGTGTTGCGGTTTCACAACAAAAGAAACAGATCACTAAAAGCCTTATTTAATGACCGTCGTTACACTGCGGTTCTGTCAAATGCCGCTCAACGGTCGAAGGAAGAATAAAATAACTCATATAGTTATTTTATTATTTTTTCTGAAAGGTCCAAAAATTAACTTTTTCGTCAGACTCCTGCCAACTAAAGTTAAGCTTCTCCTAAGCGAATCTAAGCGCTGTGAGTTCATCGGTGCCCTCAGATTTAAATTCCGAGCACTGGTTCAAAAGATAGAAAAACCCGCTCGTTCGTTCACTTAACGTACCCGAGCTAAACTTCAGAAATTGATTCCAGGCACATCGGGCCTCAGAATCAAGTGCCGTCAGAAGCCACAAACTCGTAAAATTCCAAAGAAATTAAAAAAAAAATTCCTTGAAATTTCTGGGTCTTTACACGTGCTATATATCGCGTTGAAACCCTTACGACATGACATTCCTTTGGGATACTTCTTTGTGGAGTTTCGTGGAGGTTGAGGTACAACTGATGGCTTCAAGAGCGGTTCTCCCAGAATCAAGCGTACAATGAGAGGGAATCCAGTGGCTGACATGTGAGGTGGAGGTTGGAGACAGATCATATGGAGGTTAGTACCGAGCGATCCTGTGTGGGTCAGCACCGATCCTGTGTGGGTTACATCCTGTGTGGGTCAGCGCTCAGTGATCCTGTGTGGGTCTGCGCATACCGATCTTGTGTTGGTCAGATCCTTTGTGGGTTATTGTAGGGGTTAGTACCTATCGACTCTGGGCGGGTTGGATCATGTGTGAATCATTGCGGGGGTTAGTACCTAGCGATCCTATGTAGGTCAGACTCCATATAATCAGCACTAGTGCCTCTTGACAGAATAAGATGATCTAGCTTCTCAACTAATCATTTGTACTTCTATACTTCACTAATACCTGGTGTGAGATGAGCCTTTTATCTTCGCGGTGTTACCTATGTGGTACTTTTACCTTCATGGTGTTATCTTTATGGTGTTACATGTGTGGTACTTTTACCTTCGTGGTGTTACCTTCACGGTGTTACCTGTGTGGTACTGTTACCTTCATGGTGTTACCTTCGTGGTGTTACCTTTGTGGTACTTTTACCTTTGTGGTGTTACCTTTGTGGTATTCTTCCCTCATGTATGAGATGAGTTTATCTTGATAACTTAGGTACATGTATGGGCACATACCTAAGTAGAGTCATTGACTGCTCCGTGCTTTGTGGTTTTTCATTTTTGGAACTCTGGGAGACCTTAGGGGACCTCAGGGTCCCTACTGAGTATTGTTATACTCACCCCTACATGGGATACACCCGCAACTTGTTTTGTATTGTGCAGACGACGAACAACGTTGATTGAGGTTAAGGGAGCCAAGACTCGATGATGCTTAGAGGTGGACCTTTGACGTAACGTGCTGCAGTGGCTACTGATCGTGAGATGTACCTACCCTTCAGGTAGGATCCTTGGTGGATGATCCATAAGCTGTTTTTCTCTTTTCATTTGTACTTGTACTTTTCAGTTGAGCTCGTATTCTGACCCCTTTACTTTCAGTACACTTTTTACTAAAACAGTTTACTTTGTGGTTGCTTCTTGTTGTGTTCTCGGTGTGTGTGTTTGTATAGGTTTAAAGGAAATTCCTTCCCATTATAGGGATACACCTTTTCGATGCTAGCTTCCAGCCCCTAGCCTATGGAAGGTGGGCTTAAGGTAGTCACAACACATGCCCCGGGGGACGGGTCGTGACAAAGTGGTATCATAGGATTCAGTTCTACCGAAGAAATAGGACTCTGATATTTTCAATGTGGAAATAGTGTTAAGTGTTATGAGTGTGGTTTTCAGTTTAGGGAATCTAGTGTTGGTGCGGCGGCCGACGTATCCATACATGAGGACCCTGAATTCTGATTTTTGGCTCAGTGCATGAAAACACTGATTGTGTGTGTTTTGAAAATTTTTCTTATGTTTTTATTTGAGTCAGCTCACCAGGTATAACTTATTGACCATGACGCACCAGTTTCTTTTAGGATGCCGCTACTTAGACAGCCAGCCAAGATTCCTAAGAGAGTACATAATGACGTCCCACCGAGCGATGAGGCTTCGGTGCAGGACCCTCTTACGACGATAGTACCATTAGGTGGTGCACCAGTAGCACCACCACCTATTGGGAAGTAGATGCCACCAACCCCACCAGTAGAGGGTGCACGCCGAATGAGCGCATTGTACGAGTTTCAGCGGTAGAGAGCTCTGAGGTTCCGAGGCAAGATAGATCCGCAGGCGACTAAGGACTGGCTAGAGGCTGTGGCCAGAGTTTTTCGCTTACTTGGGACACCAGCTTATCTGATGGTGATCATAGCTGCCAGTCTCTTCCAGGGAGCAGCTGAGAGATGGTGGAGTCTGACACTCCAGTTACACGATGAGGAGACCCTCACCTGGGTGGACTTCGAGGGCCTTTTCAGGGCAGAGTTCATCTCAACTACTCTACGCTCAGTGCGTATATAGGAGCTGCTGCACTTACAACAGGGTAGCATGACCATGGCCCAGTACTTGGTGAGGTTCACTGATCTCTCCCGCTACTCCACCAACATGGTACGAGACCGTTTCTTTAGGGCCCATACCTTTGAGCAGGGTCTTCAACGGGATATCGGAGTATTGATGATATCACTCAGTATTCCGATGCAGGATGGGGTGTTAGAGCGAGCGCTTTTGGTGGAGAGCTTCCTAGCTGAGCAGGCACCAACAGTGAGAGCCACCACCAGACGTTAGGTAGTGGAGTCATCTGCAGCATGCAGTAGACAGATGACACATGGGCCCAAGCGGGCCAAACCTTCTGGTGGACGACCTCAGGATATAGGGTCGGTGCACGGGACAGAGGGGGGAAATTGAGGATCAGACAATGCTACTTGTGCGGCGAGCAGGGTCACATGGCTCGTAACTGCCTGACCCGCCTTACAGACAACCAGAAGATGGTCAAGGGACTGCCGAGGTAGAGGAAGAGGTTTGAGCGAGGAGGTTCACAGGGCGGTGGACGTGGCAGAAGAGATGGCCGTGCAATAGGTAGTGGGCGACGATTCGAGGTTCTACCGCCACCACCTCCAGGTGGTCCACCCTGACCATAGGGAGTGTGTGGATAGGGACGAGCTCAGATACAGGTAGCAGAGGCCTATGACCACGATGCTCTGAAGATGATTAGAGGTACGATCTATGTCTATTCCACCCTAGCTGTAGTACTTATAGACATAGGTTCCAGTCACTCTTTCATTTCCATGACTCTTGTTCAGAGCTCAAAGATTCCGGTGGAGTCGTTGGATCGATCCTTACGATTAGAGACTCCTACCGGAGAAGATTCGACAATTACACATTGGTTCCGGCAGTGTGAGCTTACTCTAGGAGGTGAGATTTTCAGCTGGGATCTTTTAGTAGTGGCATCGAGGCCTTGCGACGTCATCTTGGGTATGGACTGGTTATCCACAGTCCATTCTTAGATTGACTGTATTAAGTGAAAAGTGTGGTGTTTCTATGAGGATGGAACCAGACTTTCCTTCACCGGTTATAAGGGAACATTTAAAGAACATGATGGACTTACTCGAAGGAGGGTGCAGCAGATCACACATCAGTTGGCTAGATTTACTCTCAGAGCAGTTGGTGTTGAGAGTCTGAGCTATCCTGTAGTGGTGGACCAGTATGCTGATGTCTTTCCTGATGATGTTCCAGGACTACCTCCTCGCAGAGAGGTAGACTTTTACATCGACCTATACCCTAGGACGACACCGATATTTACATCATCATATCAGATGACCGCCATGGAGCTTCGTGAGTTACGGGTACAGTTGGAGGCCTTGCAGAGGAAGGGGTTCATAAGGCCCAGTGTTTCTCCATGGGTAGCTCTGATTTTGTTCGCCAAGAAGGCAAATGGGAGTTTGAGACTCTGTGTAGATTATCAGCACCTGAACTAGGTGACTATGAAGAACAAGTATCCACTACTAAGGATTGATGATCTCTTTTATTAGTTGAAGGGAGCTCGATGGTTTTCGAAGATATACCTCAGATCAGGCTATCATCGGCTCAGGGTACGATATGAGGATGTGCAGAAGATGGAATTTAGATGTTGGTATGACCACTATGAGTTCTTGGTTATGCCTTCTGACATGAACAACTCACCTATAATGTTCATGGGACTCATGAATAGGATCTTCCAGCCATACCTCGATCACTTTGTGGTGGTCTTCATCGACGACATCTTGGTGTACTCAGCGATGTAGGAGGAGCATACCTATCATCTACAGATAGTTCTGGATACACTCTAAGAGCACCAACTTTATGATAAGCTCTTGAAGTTCCAGTTTTGGATACAAAAGGTCCACTTTCTAGGACACGTTATCATGGAGGCTGGAGTTGTAGTGGATCCAACAAAGATAAAGGCTGTGCTAGCTTGGGAGCCACCCAAGAGTGTGACTGAGGTGCGAAGTTTCCTGGGGTTGGCTGAGTACTACTGAAGATTTGTACCTGACTTTTTCAGAGTTTTGGAACCCTTGTCAGTGTTGAAGAAGAAGGGACAACCCTTTGTATGGACTAAGAGATGCCACCAGAGTTTTTAGGAGTTGAGGTAGAGACTGACGAGTTCCCCCATATTGAGGCTACTAGAATAGGTCATTGGGTATGTAGTCTAATGTGATGCGTTAGGGACTAGACTTGGATGTGTCCTGATGCATGAGCAAGCAGTGATCGCATATGGTTCCTGAAAACTGAGATAACATGAGCAGAACTCCACCACCCATGACCTGGAGTTAACAACAGTGGTCTTCACTTTGAAGATGTGATGACATTACTCGATGGGTGAACATTTTACAGTCTACTCTGATCATAAGAGTCTCAGGAATATCTTCTCACAGAAGGACCTGAACCTGAGACAACGATGATGGCTAGAGTTCCTCTAGGACTATGACTTTTAGATAACCTATACTCCTGGTAAGGAAAATGTAGTAGGAGATGCACTCAGCAGGAGGCCTGGTCTACAATTGCTGAGTAAGGTGGAAGAACAGCTAGCTGCGTTGCAGATATCCTTTATGTATAGAGATGGAGCAGCTTACCTTCAGTCTATGACTGTCATTCCCCCACTTCTTCAGCGAGTTTGGGAGGAAAAACTTGGGGACTTTGACTGCAAGGCACAAAGTGCTTAGATATCCACAGGACATGCACCTGATGGGTTTTCTGAAGGTGGGGATCACATCATTCTCTTTAGAGGATGAACCATGGTACCAGTGGCGCTACAAGATGAGGTGTTGAGGGAGTTCCATATGTCCCCTCTAGCGGTACATCCTGGTGTGACGAAGACGTACCAGGACCTCCAACATCATCACTAGTGTCCAGAGATGAAGAAAGCAGTGGCAAAGTTTGTTTCATGATGCCTCACTTGTCAACAAGTGAAGCTCGAGCATCAGGTTCCAGCAGGCTTAGCGCAACCACTAGAGGTGCCAGAGTGGAAGTGGAAAGGTATCTCCATGGACTTTGTGACATGGATTACATATACATCTAGGGGACATGATTCCATTTGGGTGATCGTTGACTGACTCACCAAGTCGGCCCACTTCCTACCCATCTGAGAGCAGAGATCAGTAGAGGGCTTGGGATGCCTCTAAATATAGAAGATTGTACGACTTCATGGGGTGCCATCGATGATCATCTTCGACCGTGACACACGTTTTACATCCCAGTTGTGGGATAGATTATGGGAGGTGTTCAGGATTCAACTACATTTGAGAACCGCCTTTCATCCACAAACGAATGGTCAGATGAAGCAGAGCATTCAGACACTGTAGGAAATGCTACATGTTTGCGTCCAATATTTTGGCCGCAGTTGGGAGGATCACTTTCCCTTAGTGGAGTTCATATACAACAAAAAATACCACTCCACCATCAGTATGCCACCATTTAAGGCCTTATACGGTCGACCTTGCAGATCACCTCTATGCTGGACAGACCCAGGGGAGTTAGTGCTTATGGGTCCAGAGTTAGTATGGGCTACCACTGAGAAGGTTCAAATCATCCCGGAGCGGATGAAGACTGCATAGAGCAGACATAAGTCATATGCTGACAGGAGACAGAGGCCCTTGGGAGTTTGAGGAGTGAGACCACGTCTTCCTATGGGTCTCACCTCGATGAGGTTTGAAAATATTTGGATGAGGTGAAAAACTCTCACTGAGGTTTATCAGACCTTTTCTGATACTTCATAGGATTGGCGAGGTAGCATACCACTTGGAACTACCACTGCAGTTGAAGAGGGTGCACAGAGTCTTCCATGTATCCCAGTTGAGGAGATACGTGCATGACCCATCTCATGTTATCGACCATGGCGAGATGGACTTTGATGACGGGATAACGTTTACGGAGGTTCCAGTGGAGATTGAGGATTGACAGGAGTAGGTCCTTCGTGGATGATTGATACCTCTGATGCGTGTTCGCTGGCAGCACGAGAACCTCCAGGAGAACACATGGGAGAAGGAGGCTTAGATTTGTGCTCAGTACCCCATTTGTTTCCTTAGTCTATGTTGTGTCTTTTGGGGATGAAAATATCTAAGGTGGGAAGAATGTAAAGACCTGGATTTTCAATGTATTTTTTTTAATTATATGGAAATATTACGAGTCTTTGAAAATTAACGATGTGTGATTCCGAGGTCTGGTGTGCCCAGAATGAATTTCTGAACTTTTTTTAAGGTATGTTTAGTAAAAGCGCGGGTGATGTTTTCTATCTTTTGAATCGGTTCACAAATTAAAAATCTGAGGGCACCATTGAATCTGCAATATCGGGATTCTCTTAAGGGATGCTTCACTTCGACCACAGTAAGTCTATAGAAAAAGTTATATTTTGGACTTTTTAAAAGAATAATAAAATAACTTTGTTATTTTATTTGTTTCTTTATTTTCCTCCAACGGAAAAGCGGCAGTGGCGGGACCAATGACGTGTCAAGCCATTAAATGGATTGACTCCTCAAATCCTTTGTAACAGTGCTGTCATAATTAAGAAGGCTCCTATAAATGAACCCCCATTAATTCCATGGGCGTTACTCACCCTCCCCCTCTCCTATTTATACGGAGCTTGGGGAGAGGTATTGGAAGGACTTCACCAAGCGACGAAGTTTTGATAAAGTTCCACAACACCAATCACTTAGAGGACAGAGCCAGTTCCAATGGGAGGTGATGAGCAACACCGAATCATGAACCGAAAGATGATGTTTGAGCGACAATGTTGGTGGCATGTTGCGGGGACGACAGACACCGATTCTTCCTCAATCGCGGGTGTTCTCCAAAGATCTTGAGGTAGGGATTCATTTTGTTATAATTTTAAGTGATTGTTGAATCATATTCCTCCCTCATGTTTTCAAGCTAATGTGGAGGGTGCAGGCCAAACGAACATGGCCCAGACCCTCCGCTACATTGTTTACCCTTGCGTTCTCCATCGAAGACCGCCGATGTGGCGACACCGGCCGACCACAACGGAGGCAGCGCACCATCACGTGCCATAGGAGGAGGCCGTGACACTATGCCACAACAGTTAGTGGAGCGGCCGACATCGACTAGCCACAGAGGTGGTGCGGCGTGCCGCCGATGGGGAAGGCCGCGGTCGAAGCCACGACGGGTGAAGACAACGGTTGGCCCGAGCTGGCCGCGGAAGGTGGAGGTGGAGCGGCGAGTTGTCGCGCGTCGCTGGGAGAGGTTGCTTCTCGAAGCTGCGGTGGTGGAGGGACCTGCCCTCTTGTGGGTCCCGCGATGACCGGGTGGTGCCCCGTAGTGCCGCCACTTCACAAGCCGAACGACCGCTTGACCATTTGGGAAAACCGGGGAGACTCCCTCCCTTGTGTCGGCTAGGTTGGGCTTCGCTCCAGCAGCCCGCACAATCCTAACGGGCCATGCTTTCGTGGGCCGGGCAGCGCGAGCCCAACGGGATGGGCCACGTCCCCTACAGGCCGGGTCGGACCGCTGCCTAGCGGGCCGAGCCTGCCACGGCCCAGCCCAGCCGGGTCAGACCTGGACTAAGTTGGGTCGACCTGAACCGGATCGGGTCATCCCAGACCGGGTTGGGTTGGCCTAGTCCGGGTTGGGCTGGGTCGGTCCGGCCAGTTCGGACCGGACCCAGGCCCTTCCAGTCCAGTTTTACCTAAAGGACCATAACTTGAAATCCAGGCATCCGTTTGATGAATCGTCTGTAGTGCTGGGACCCTTGTAGAGAGATGATCCTTTTTCTATACTCCACTTGAGTTTTAGACAAAGTTAGAGTATGTATGGGTTGGATCGAATCTGAATCAAACCAGGCCCTCGAAACTAAAATGCTTATAAGTCACAGATCGGGCGTCTGATTGACGCACCATCTATCACGTTGGAACCCTTACAACATGGTGGCCATTTGGGATACTTATTTTTGGAGCTTCATGGTGGTTGAGGTATGCCCGATGGCTTGAGGAACGGTTCTACCAAAATCAAGCGTACTATGAGCGGGAATCCAGTGGCTGACAGTGAGGTGGAGGTTGGAGACAAATCATACGGAGGTTAGTACCGAGTAATCCTATGTGGGTCTACACTGATCCTATTTGGGTCAGTGCTCAGCGATCCTGTGTGGGTCAGTGCATACCGATCCTGTGTGGGTCATTGCGGGGGTTAGTAGCCATCGACTCCAGGTGGGTCAGATTCTATGTGGATCGTTGTAGGGGTTAGTACCTATTGATCCTGTGTGGGGCAGACTCCATATAACCAGCAGCAGTGCCTCTTGATAGAATAAGATGATCTAGCTTTGTGACTAATCATCTTTACTTCTATACTTCACTAATACCTGATGTGATCTTAGTCTCTTATCTTCGTGGTGTTACCTGTGTGGTAATTTTACCTTCATGGTGTTACCTGTGTGGTACTTTTACCTTCGTGGTGTTACATTCATGGTGTTACCTGTGTGGTACTGTTACCTTCGTGGTGTTACCTTTGTGGTACTTTTACCTTCGTGGTGTTACCTTTGTGGTATTCTTCCCTCATGTATGAGAAAAGTATATCTTGATAACTTAGGTATATGTATGGGTATATACCTAAGTAGAGTTGTTGATTGCTCCGTGCTTTGTGGTTGAGGTCTTACTTTGTGGTTTTTCCTTTGTGGAACTCTGGGAGACCTTCGGGGGTCTCGAGGTCTCTACTGAGTATCGTTATACTCACCCCTGTATGGGCTACCCCCACACCTTATTGTGTCTTGTGTAGATGACGGACAATGTTGATCAAGGCTTAGGGAGCCGGGACTGGATGGTGCTTGGAGGTGGACCTTTGACGTGACGTGCTGTAGTGACTACTGATCGTGATCTGTACCTACCCTTCAGGTAGGATCCTCGGTGGATGATCCAAGATTTGTTTTTATCTTTTCAATTGTACTTGTACTTTTCAGTTGGGCTTGTATTCTGGCCCCTTTACTTTCAGTACACTTTTTTACTAAATCGGTTTACTTTACAGTTGCTTCTTGTTGTGTTCTCGGTTTGTGTGTTTGTACAGGTTTAAAGGCAATGCCTTCCTGTTATAGGGATATGCCTTTTCGGTGCTATTCACCAGCACCTGGCCTATGGAAGGTGGGCTTGGGGTAGTCACGACACGGGCCCCGGGGGATGGGTCATGGAAATGTTCTTCTATGCAAGCTACACATGATTTCTTCATTTTAGTTATGCATGGTTTTGGGTTTCATAAATAATAGATCTTGATTTATGGGTTATTGTTTTCGATGCACTGGTTAATTCTAAATCGATCCTTATAAACCCATTAGTGTTATTAGAGATTTACCATGATCTTTGATTCTCAAAATCATGCAGAAAAATAAAGAACATATATATCATTTTATATGTCATATTCTACATCGTAAAAAACAATTGGAATTTTGAACTACGGTTGACCATAGGATATGTAATATCATAGGTCGTGATAGGGTTGCGCCATAAAATATCTGATATCATAAGTGACAACATAGATTTTTTATAACATCATAGCATACGATATGACCTGTCATAAGGCATGGTGGCGTCAGTTGCATGCCGCAAAACAAAGCATCATATTGTCTTAACAATACGATGCATATCATAAGATATGACATTTTTGAAGCTGAAGGGAAATATCACACTTAAATATTATCTATCATAAAATACGATAGATAACAGATCCAATCATGCTATACAATATAATAGATATCATAAAATATGATATACATATTTTTTTTGATTTTTCTATAATTCAATTAAAAACCGAATAAAATGGATTATAAAATGTTTATAAAACATCTTGAAATGTATTTTGATATATTTATTTAATCTATAAAGGTGTTTATAACTTTATTTATTATAAAGTGCTTATAATTAATTAATTAAGTTTTTTTGAAACATTTAATAAATAAATATTCCATAATATCAATTATTAATATTAAAATATATTTTTCAAGTTATATGACATGATTTATAGTATAGATATAAAATTTTTATATGGAAATTATAAGTACAATTTATAAAGTGTTTATAAATTACAAAATAAGGAAAAAATATAAAGAATTTTATATTTAAAAATATGAATTGTTCATGATTATTTAATTTAATGTTCAAATTATAAGGCTTTATTTGTGTAATTATTTAAACCACATCGAAAGGAGTGTTGGTAATTAATATGATCAAGGTTTAAATAATGTTATATATATGATATTTAGATTGTATACATTGCTTACATAATAGAATTGGAATGAAAAATATTTATATTTCATTTAATATCATATATTTAAGTAATGTCATATAAAGGATAATATGAAGGAGTTCATGTTTGGAATAAGTATAAAGTGTTTATATTTATTTTGTTATGGAATGTCCATATTTCATGACTAAATTATAAAGTGTTTATAATTTCTTTATTTATGAATTGTTCATAAATAGTTTATCTCACGTTTAAATTTATGAATTTTTCATTTATTTATTTTATTCCATGTTATATTCATGAATATAATTGTTATATTATGGATATGGATTTATTATATAGTTTAAAGAGTTAATCTGCTTCTATAAATTTTTATACCAGTCTAAACAATGTTTATATTTCATTTAATATCATATATTTAAGTAATGTCATATGAAGGATAATATGAAGAAGTTCATATTGGGAATAAGTATAAAGTGTTTATATTTATTTAGTTATGGAATGTCCATATTTCATGACTAAATTATAAAGTGTTTATAATTGCTTTATTTATGAATTATTCATAAATAGTTTATCTCATGTTTAAAACCTGGACCTCATCTAATACACACTTTGGTTATATATATGAAATCATCCTCATTAAACTTAACTTTGAAATTAATCCTATAATATGAGAAGATTAATGTTATAAACTATTTAGACTGGTATAAAAACTTAAGAATTGTTCTTAAGCAATGAGTGAAAATTCTATGCATTAGTGAAATACCTTACCGAGTAACAAACTGTTGGAGTTTTTACACACTTGAATCTAGATTTTTATGAGGAGAATAGAATGATTCACTTCAGGCTTCAAAATAATTAGATACAAGATAACCAAAATAACATTAGTCTAAACTCATATACTCAATATGATTGAGTATATTAATGACTTAGTGAGGCCATAAGTTTTCTATATGTCTTGTTCTGACCATAAATTCATCATGTTTTCATTTTTATAAATTCTAAAATAATGTGAATGATTTTAAGAAAAGTTTACCCCATTTTCTCAAAGTGTTGAGAATAGATGTACTAGGGAATGTGGTGTCTAGGTTCTGATGTTGTATTGACAATACAAGTAGGTAAAAGTTCAAACCAGAAGAAGAAAAGTTAATTGGAGAGTCCAACAATGTTTCTTTATATCCACTTATCAAGGTTATTGAAACTTAAAGGTAAAGTCAAGAAGTTTGCGTAATATTTCCATATGATGTAATAGTTTGAGATACCTAAAGGAGTTTGGGAAATTCCATGCAATTTCCATGACAGGTATTAATATTATAGAAATCAATTCTTTGATTTTGAAGGGTATATTTATGTTTGAAAAGTGCTGTAATTATATACAAGTTCAAGACCAAGTAAAGAATTGATGGAGCACGTAGTTTGATTTCAAATAATGAACTAAAGGGTGGTTAAATCATTGATTTGAATCTGAAGGAAAATATCAAGCTCAGATGGATCTAAATAAAGGATGTGTATAGTCATAAATATTCTCTTATATAATAAGATAAGTTATTTATTAACAAAGGAATTGTTATGAATAATGTGAGATGATACACATGGTTTATGATTCATTGGATTCCATAACATGTTTTGAGAATAAGATAAGGATAAAAATGTTTTATCCAAGATAAAGTGTTTATCTAGATGTTTGTTAAAATATGAGAGATTTGATCCCACCATCAGTGAGATATTTTAAAAAATACTCTTTTTTTTCAGAATAATTTCCCAAACATATAGAATACTGTATATGATATGAATTAATATTTTATTTACTAATATTACCATTGAAGAAAATAAATGTTATTTCTCGACACAAAGGATTTTTTGCATCTTAGCATGATATTATGAGGATAATATAGTTTCTAAGAGGCTAATGGGAGTATATTTGAACCTATTGAAGTTCAAAGTTAACAAATAAAGGTTTATCCTAGTAAAATTTTTAATTGAATTTCACTTAATATCCTAAAAGAGTTTAGGGTATGTCGGTAAAGAAAAATGTAAAGAGTTACATTTAGTTACTACAAAGAAGAGAATATCAATTTATATCCTAAAAAAATTTAGGATGTGTTTGATGGTTATGTGAACTAAAAGGTTGACCATGACATGGTGTTTTAGACCACATTTTGGACTATATTTTTGTGCACCACAACATAGTGTAAGACACTGTCATGGTGGCTATATATGAGATTATCATATTATAGGATAATGATCTGTTTGACCACCATCTTCCATATCGACTATCATACCTGGTTGTTCATTATATGATGATTATTTTAGGAGTTTGAACATTGTATATGATCATTTAAACTTTAAATAGTCATTATGAGGGATAAATTTAAGTTGAAATGTTTGGAGTGTTTTATGAAACACACAATCAATATATGGCCAAATGATCTATTTTTGGAGGTTTATATAAATCAGTTCCATCCTTTGAATTTGTGTGGAATTACATTAGATATAAATTCTAGTTATAACTCCTTATAGTCAATTATATATAGCACACATTTCTATCCTACATTTAAACCCAATATTTTAGTAGACCTCAACTTGAGAGAGATCCTTCTTGAGCATCACGAGATTCATGCGATCCATGAATACCACCGAAGGAAGGAGTCTTTCAGTTTCTTCTCAGTGATCTTAATCAAACACTTTTGTAGATATTGGACATTACATATCAACTAGTGTAAGGTATTACATTCTTATTAGTCTTTGTTTTTATTCATTCCAAATTTATAGATAGATTCCAGGTTGGAGTTGTTCTTACAACGTGTTTTAGATGTTAGACATCCCTCCAAAACCCTTTAGTGGCATCAGAGAAAATCTATTAATGTTTGTTTTGAATTTTAAATGGATATAGAATACTATAAAATCATGTTTTCCATATTCCATGGTATACCCAAGGACAAAATGTAACACCCGAGCTTCAATTATAGTAAGTAAGACTTTTCTTTCTAAATAAATAATAACATAATGCACATAGATTTATTCAACAATATAATTTAAACCTAAATTAATTTTTTTTATAAATTGAGTTTAATGAAATTAATTTAATTTTATAAATCATAATTTCAAACTATCTTAGGGTTAATTTTTAATATTTTTCAGAAATAGTTGATTTTTGAGTGAATAGTGAAAAATACTAATTTTACAAAAAAGTTTTCACTTTTATGAAATTATAATGTTATAGAAATAACTTGAATGTTTATTATTTTTTTGCAATAATAAATATATATTTAAGAAGTAATATAATTCATATAAAAATATAATGTTTAACTTAGAAATATATGCTCAATATTTTGGAGATCTATGTAATGTTTTTGTTCAAATAAAAACTATTTTAGTTCTTTCCTCTTAATCAAGTATTTACAAGGTTAATTTAAATTTTGATTTGGATTGAAATAAAAATAAGTATAATTTGATTTAAAATAATACAATTAATATCATAAGAATTTAAATTATACTTTATTTGTCTGTAAAATCATTTTAATGCTTAAAACAATTTTTTTTTCTAAAAATGGAGTTTGTCGCATTTTTTGAACTTATATTAAAATTAATTTATAATAATTATAGGTTTTGAATCATATAAAATTTATTTCATATTTTGAATCATAATAATTAATATTATTTAATCATTTCAACTTAATTTTTGGTCATAATGAATAGTAATCATGGTAAATATTTATCATCTCAATTAAGGGTAAAATGAGTTAAAAGGGTTAAGAATAAAGGTAAAAGGCTTCAAGATAACAAAAAAAAACTAGCATAAACATCATTGGTTGTTTTTATTTATAACTTAAATTTATCATATTCAAACATATGACAATTTTTTCCCACTTTCACAAGAAAATGACTATATTATTTGAATCTTTTAAGCAATTCCATGTGTGTCTATCCCCTTAGTTATAAAATGGAACCTATTATCCTCCCTTATTAACAAAATTTAATCCATATATCTCAACCAAGACCTACCCAAAAAAATTTCTATATTCCTTCCCACCATTCTTGATCTCTTGTTCTTACCCTAAGACCATTCTAAGATGGCTTAAGGTGTAAGCCAAAGGAGGTCTCTCAAAGTAGAGGTAATAGTCTTACTTGAATCTTTCATAGTTTATTAATTATTATACCTAATTTAAATATATTATATCCATACTAACATAATGAATATAATATCAAAAATATAATGTGATGTTATTATTATTATGATACTACCATTTTCTATCTGCTTCCCATCCTATGTAAAATGAGAACATCACTCGTGCGTACGTACGACCTATCGTCTCCACATAACAATGCAATTCGTTTTTAATAACCAATTTAATTGTATAGTTATAAATGCTGAATTAATGAATATATATGATATTTATGAAATAATTATGTTTATGTAAGTATAATATATCATCTATCACTTTTCCCTTCCATTCATTGAAAAATGATAACATCACTTGTACGTACGTGTGGACTGCCACCTTCACGAAGTGATGTGATTCATTTTTCTATTACCACTATGAATGTATGATTCTAAAATTGTATGTAATGAATAAAAAATATATTCATTAAAATATTAAAATTATGGATATTATTAAACCATTTTATAACACCTTTATCCTTGAACAATAAACCAAATTAATTTTGGAGAAATTAACCGAATAACCTCAAACAATCGACACAAACAAGAATGATTCAATGAATCACTACTAGAAATAAAATATATACCAATGATTTGAAACTGTTGGTATAGGCATCAGAACCATTGGTATACTATATACCAATGGTTTTGAAAACCGTTGGCTAGTAAGCCATTGCAAAAGGCCTATATCAACGATTTTTCTCTAACCGTTGGTATATGGCACTGTAATCTTCAGTATGCCAATGGTTTTATAGAAACCATTGGTATATATTTATACCAATGGTTGATAAACAATTGGTATATATTTATACCAACAGTTGATAAACTGTTGGGATATATAGATTACACGTACTTTACCAACGGTTTGAAACCGTTGGTATATAGTATTACCAACAGTTACTTAAAACCGTTGGTAAAAATATTCTGGAAATACACTATACCAATGGTTCAAAACCGCTGGTATAGTGTATTACCAACAGTTTATTCAAACCATTGGTAAAACTATTCTCCAAAAATACTTTACTAATAGTTTTAAACTGTTGGTATAGTGTTTTTCTAACAAACAACACAACTGTAACCCATTCCCTCCACTGCATACAACTGCAAACACAACTCCAAATAACACTTAAAATAGAAAAATTTGCACTTAAAATAGAACAAAAAAACACCTAAAATATCACATAAAAAATATTATACTCTTCCAACCATGAAATGTACCACTGACATAGTTTTCTCCATTTAAATCTTCACATGACAACCACTCTTCCAACTAACCCATTTCAATTTCTTTGGTGGAGACATCTCATAATGGTGAGAGGAAACTCACATTATAGAGATCCCATCATAGTTAGAGTTACATACACCATTAACATAAGTAACACATATTTCATAAGGTAATTACAATAAGTATACACATACAACAAGTATACCCATACACCATTAACACATAATTCACAAGTTAATTAAATACATACAGAATTCAATTCAGAATTTAGGGGTTTGGGGGGGCTGTTCAGGGGTTTGGGGTGGCTATCCAAGGGGGGTAGGGGTGTCCAGGGGGTGGGGGTATCCGGGGGATGGGGGTGTCCAGGGTGGGTGGGGGGGGGGGTGCTGTCCATGGTGGTGTCTAGGGGGGGTGGGGTGGTGTCCGGGGGGGGGGGGTGGGGGTATTCATGGGGGTGTCCAGGGGAGTGGGGTGGTGTCCATGGGGGGTGGGGTGGTGTTTAGGGGTGGGGGGTGGGGGGAGGGGGGTGTCCAGGGGGTGGGGTGGTGTCTGGGGGGGGGGGTCCAGGGGTTGGGGGGGATTTCCAAGGGGGGTGGGGTGGTTTCCACGGGGGTGGGGGATATTTAGGGGGGTGGGGGTAGTCCACGGGGGTGGAAGGTCTCTTTAGGGGGTAGGGGGTGTCTAGGGGGGTGGGTGGGGCTTTACACGGGGGTGGGGTGGGGGGGGGGGGCTACCTAGGGGGGTAGGGGGTGTCCACGGGGGTGGGAAGGGCTGTCCAGGGGGGTACGAGGTGTCCCGGGGGGTGGGCGGGATGTCCACGGGGGGTAGGGGTGTCCAGGGGGGTGGACGGGATATCCACGGGGGTGTGGGGGGTCCATGGGAGGAGGGGCTGTCTAGGGGGTGGGCAGGGCTGTCCAGGGGGTGGGCGGGGCTATCCACGGGGGTGGGAGGGGCTGTCCAGGGGGTAAGGGGTGTCCAGGGGGGGTGTCCACAGGGGGAGGGGCTGTCCAGGGGGTATGGGGTGTCCAGGGGGGTGGGAGGGGTTGTCCAGGGGGTACGGGGTGTCCAAGGGGGATGGGGGGGAGCTGTCCATAGTGGCGGTGGTGGTGGTGGGGGGTGTCCATGGGGGTGGGTGGGTGGGGGGTGTCCTTGGGGGTGTCTAGGGGGGGTGGGGTGGTGTCCTGGGGGGTGTCCATGGGGGTTTCCGGGGGGGGGGTGTCCATGGCGGGTGGGGTGGTGTCCAGGGGGTTGGGGGGCTTTCCAGGGGGTGGGGTTGTCGAGGGGGGTGGAGGGTGTCCAGGGGGGTGGGGTGTCCAGGGGGTGGGGTAGTGTCTAGGGGGGTGGGGGGGGGGGGGGGGCTGTCCAAGGGGGGTGGGGGGCTGTCCAGGGGGGTGGGGGGAGGTCCATGGGGGTGGTGGGGCTGCCCAGGGGGTAGGGGGTGTCCAGGGGGGTGAGCGGGGCCGTCCATAGGGGGGGGGGGTGTCCAGGGGGGTAGGGGGTGTCCACGGGGGTGGGTGGGGCTATCCAGGGGGTATGGGGTGTCCAGGGGGGTGGGCGGGCTATCCACGGGGGTTTCCGGGCTGTCTAGGGGGGTAGGGGGTGTCCAGGGGGGGTGGGCGGGCTGTCCACGAGGGTGGGTGGGGGGGGTGTCCATGGGGGGAGGGGGTGTACAGGGGGGTCAGCGGGCTATCCACAGGGGTGGGGGGGGGTGTCCATAGGGGGAGGGGGTGTTCAGGGGGGTCGGCGGGCTGTCCACGGTGTAACGACCAGAAATTTTTAAATAAATTTTGTTTCCTAATTTTATGTGTTATTGTTATACTCAACAAAAATGTTTTATTTGATAAACATGATTATAATTAAAATGAGATCAGTGGGTTTTGACTATTATATAACCATCGGTCAACATGACCGCTGTGAACAAAATGTTTTGATTATTGTCTCTAAATATAAATAATCTTGGTTAATTATTATAGAAAGATGATTCGATGGCCTCACCTAGTAGTCTTGGACCGATCGAAGCCCATCTAACAGAGCTTGGGAAGGAGGTAGCACCACTGGGCTTTGCTCTGGATCAAATTCAAGCCGAACTTCATCATGTGAAGCTGGAACGAAATCACCTTCGTGAGAAGTTCAAACTGATAGAAATTACTACTCGGGAAATGTTGACTGAGCCGCCCCAAGCTTCTATCACCCTAGAACACCTTACTCTTAGGTCCTATGCTGGTATTATAAGGGGTTATGTAACGAGACCGTAAGTACCTTGTGTAATCCTTGTTTTAAATAAAAATATGGATTTCTTCTTATGATGAAGTTTATGAATTTTGAAATGACCGGACAAATATAGTATGCATATTTTTGACGAATTTTAGACAAAGGATATTTTAAATATGTTTATGTAAACCCTAAATAATTAAAAATGTGTAATGATTTTCCAAAAATGGTCTTCTGCAATTATGTTCAGTACTAAATTTAGAGTCTAATAAGATCAACTTGATTTTTGATGAATAATAAATTATGAATAGTGATTTTATGATTAGGATTAGTAATATGACCAAATGGATTAGTAATCTCACTTAAAGAAAGTTTTAAAATAATCTAGGCACCTTGATTAAGTAATGTGATTCAATAAAATAGTTAAATAACGGTTTCATTAATTATTATTCAAGTATTAGTTTTTTTCGGGTGAATAGTGTTTTTTAATTAAAAATTTAATTAAAAATAATTATAAAATTATTTTTATAAAAATGACTTTATTTTTGAACTCAAAGCATCGATATTATGTTATGGTAATTTTTGGGGTTTTTTCTGAAAAAAATGAATTTTCGATGAATAGTGTTTTCATTTAAAAATTAAATTAAAAATATTTAGAAAATTATTTTTATAAAATGGATTTCATTTTTGAAATCAGAGCATTGATATTTGGTTAATGTGAAATTTTGGGATTTTTCTGAGAAAGTTGAATTTTCAGTGAATAGTAAAAATACAGTTTTAGGGTTTCGGTATGTTTAATGACATCATAACGGTGTCATGATGATGTCATGATATCTTTTGAGGGTAGTCCGGACAAGGGTGATGAATTATTGTTTTGGGGGCCCCATGTGGCCTAACTCAGAGATAAATGACAAGGGAGAGCACATGGGTTTGAGAAAAGCACATGTGAGGTGTCCCTTGGCCATTAATGCCTTGTCCCCTCACTTTCCCTATAAATACCAAGCCCTCATCTCATCCATTCGACTCCCCACTCATTCCCAACGAATTTCTGGTCTCATTACCTCCCAAGGAGTCCTCCCAAGGTGCCCCCAAGCCCTCAAGGTCCCAACCTTTGAGGTTTAAGAGTTACATTTTAAGGTAAGGGATCTGACCTCTCTCATTCTTTTCAAGTAATCTCTTTTATGTCTTTTCTTTTATACTCCATATTATTATGTTGTAGGATGTTCTTTTATATTCATCCTAGTGCCTATTTCATGTTAATATGATGAGAGACCCCCCTTGCTCTCATCAATTCGTTTTAAGAATGTTTAAGTGGCGCCGTTAGGCTGCCGAATTTTTAAGGGATTCTTTCACCTTCCTCGTTTTAAAGTTCTATTTTCATTAAAGTCTTTCATGTTCCTTTTTATTATGTTGGGGTATGATCTCTAAATTATCATAATTATCTTTTATGATCATATGATGAGAGACCCCATTTGATCACTTCAATTCAGTATTTTGAAGTTTTAAGTGGCGCCGTTAGGCTGCCGAATTTTTAAGTGGTTCTTCACCCTTCTCGTTTTGAAGTTCTACTTTCATGTCAATTATTTCAAGTTCCTTTTTGTTATATTGGGGTATGATCTCTATATATATCATACTGGACTCTTATGTTCATATTATGAGAGACCCCATTTGATCTCTTCAATTCAGTATTTTGATGTTTTAAGTGGCGCCGTTAGGCTGCCGAATTTTTAAGTGGTTCTTCACCCTTCTCGTTTTGAAGTTCTACTTTCATGTCAATTCTTTCAAGTTCCTTTTTGTTATGTTGGGGTATGATATCTATATCTATCATACTGGACTCTTATGTTCATATGATGAGATACCCCATTTGATCTCTTCAATTCAGTATTTTGAAGTTTTAAGTGGCGCCGTTAGGCTGCCGAATTTTTAAGTGGTTCTTCACCCTTCTCATTTTGAAGTTCTACTTTAATGTCAATTCTTTCAAGTTCCTTTTTGTTATGTTGGGGTATGATATCTATATCTATCATACTGGACTCTTATGTTCATATGATGAGATACCCCATTTGATCTCTTCAATTCAGTATTTTGAAGTTTTAAGTGGCGCCGTTAGGCTGCCGAATTTTTAAGTGGTTCTTCACCCTTCTCGTTTTGAAGTTCTACTTTCTTGTCAATTCTTTCAAGTTACTTTTTGTTATGTTGGGGAATTATCTCTATATATATCATACTTAACTCTTATTTTCACATGATGAGAGACCCTATTTGATCTTTTCAAATCATTTTTGTTGAAGTTTAAGTAACGCCGTTAGGCTGCCGAACTTTCATTAGAGAAATCTAATTTTTGTCTTCCTTCCATGTTTTTAATTTCAAATGGTATGTCCTTGAAATTTAATTACCATGACTACGTATCCTTCTTATTCTGTCCATCTACTATTTTATGGGTCATTTATGAATGTTTGACCCATTTTACCTCTCTTTTTAATGTCTTCTAAAACCTTGTAACATAGCCGTTATGCTGCAGAATTTCCGTCTCAAAATGTCTCTCTATTTTTCTAAAGTTCTTTTATATTATTAAGTGAATACTCAAAGCTCTTTCTTCTAAAGGGGTATTCACATATATACCAAAATGTTCTATTTTAAATTCTGGGATTTACATACATGAGACCCACCTTCCTTTTCTGTGGGGTTTAAAGTGATGTAAAGATCATGTCTTTAAAGAAGTTTTTAAAACGTTATGATTATGAAATGAAACCAATTTATTTTATGCTATATGGGTTATTTATGAAATGTTTGATGATGATATATGTGGGTCACATGATAATAAAGGAAAATTTAAGGGTGCAACCTGATAGTGCTCCAATGCATTGGGTAATGATGTAACCACTAGAGATTACAATTTTCACGATACCTTGGTGAATAACCTTGGTAATTTTAAAATGACACCTTGGGGATGGACCTTGGTGATATGTTCATGATTGTATATGTTAAATTATGTAGATACATCTTCAAGTTATGAAAAAGTTTTATTTTTATTATGATATGCCTCATGATTTCATTTTCATGCATTAAAGTTCTTTTCATGACCTTATTGATGTATCTCAAGTTCATATGTAAAATGTTTCACTTGTTTCCCTTGCTGGGCCTTCTGCTCACCCTTCCTTTTGATGTATGTCCCCAGGTTATGAGATGCAGTAATGATCCTAGGGTGAACATGAGGAGAATCCTTTCAAGTGTTTAAGAAGAATGTTTTTTTTGTTTCATGTTTTATGTTCCTTGTTTCCAAGACACTAAACCTTAAAGATCCTCAGTTCCGTGTAATGGAATGAAAAGTTATGTTATAAAAAGACGGGATGCTATAGTTGGTATCAAAGGATGGTTTAGTTATTTGTGGAAATTAGGATATGAAAACTCTAGGAGGAACCCTATAGAAAAGTTTAATATAGGAAATCTTCCTGGTATTTTGGTGAGTATTGAGTAAGGGGTTGCCAAGCAAATACATCCCTGTCTGGATACGAGCAGGTAGAGGTGGATCTGGCACAGATGTACATAGGGGTAAAACCCGAAAACACCGCTTTGAGCTAGACTCGAACGGGAACTGGTACACGACAACGGGCCTTGCTGCACTCTTGGTTACGACACTCCCGGGGGATATGCTTTGGTAAATTCATAAGCTTGGTATGAACCATTGTTAAAGGAACAAAGATAAAATAAAATAAATGTTCACATAAGAATATATGATCATTCATAACCTAGATGATAACCTAGGAGATCACAAGTTAGGGTATACCTTTCATATACAAGTTATCCTTATATGCTTTCAGTTCCTTTTCATGATTATTAGCTAAGTACTTAAGCCCCTAATTATGCTTTCTCTTCTTAGTTAATGGTGGGAAATGGAAGAACATGTTCCGACAACCAATGTGATAGGAAATGCGACGATTTTCGTATTAATATGATAGGGATGATTAGGGGATTAAAATATGATTATTATTTTGGAAGACGTTCATTATTTTGGGAACCATATTTGATCGAGGTAAATAGATTACTACGGTATTTTCATTGAGGAGTAAGGTTGACTTATATTTTGAAGAATCGATGAATTTAAGGTGAACTTATAGTAATTTAGGTTACTTATGGGAATGACTAACCTATCTTGGGTAAAATATGTTTAGGTTAGATACTTTTTTATAAGATGTTAGGAGTGGTTGATGCTGTCTGGAGATGAACAATGAAGTTGTTTTGGAAGACTATGTTATCAAATCCTTATTGTATTTGGGTTTCAATCTTAGTTTGGTTTGTTTTGAGGAATTTTAAGGACCGTTATTTATAGAATGGTCTATGATGAACTTTGGGTAGTACCATGGAACTTTGATGATTTAAAAGTAGTTTCCATTCCTATGGGATTCTTTCTTTTTGAAGAGTTGTTTTACCTTAACCTTTCTGTTTTTGGGATAATGTTTAAAGATAGAAGAAATAGATAGTTAATCTTTTGTAGATTATGTGATTATATAGAAGATGATTCTTGTGCTTTTATGAGACCAAGTGTTTTTGAATTCTCATCATTTGGAGAAAAGATTAGTGTTGGTAGGGACTTGTTAAAGGATGAAACTCTACTTGAAGGTAGGTATATTTTCTTATGTTTTTGTTCTATGTAGTAAATGAAATCCTCAAAATTATGAAAAGAAACATAAAACAAAAATGTTGTTGGTTTACGTTTCCTACTAGGTAATCAAAGACCGTTTACACACATCATAAGTTTGGGATTTTCTCATGGTTAACTTTCTCCTAATCATGTTCTCTATCACTCTCCCTCAGAACTTGACCCTTTGTTTTCTCCTCCATGTCCATGTTTTCCTACATGGAACCCAAGTGTGGGTTAACTCGGGTGACCTTTGTACTTCCCTTTATTTATTTTAAATTAATAGTTTTACTGACTCCTTTTCTAATGTGGGACTTTCAATGAAATTTCAAAACCCAATTTTAAAATTGCGAGGACGCAATTTCTTAAGGGGGGAAGATTGTAACGACCCGAAATTTTTAAATAAATTTTGTTTCCTAATTTTATGTGTTATTGTTATACTCAACAAAAATGTTTTATTTGATAAACATGATTATAATTAAAACGAGATCAGTGGGTTTTGACTATTATATAACCATCGGTCAACATGACCGCTGTGAACAAAATGTTTTGATTATTGTCTCTAAATATAAATAATCTTGGTTAATTATTATAGAAAGAAGATTCGATGGCCTCACCTAGTAGTCTTGGACCGATCGAAGCCCATCTAACAGAGCTTGGGAAGGAGGTAGCACCACTGGGATTTGCTCTGGATCAAATCCAAGCCGAACTTCATCATGTGAAGCTGGAACGAAATCGCCTTCGTGAGAAGTTCAAACTGATAGAAATTACTACTCGGGCAATGTTGACTGAGCCGCCCCAAGCTTCTATCACCCTAGAACACCTTACTCTTAGGTCCTATGCTGGTATTATAAGGGGTTATGTAACGAGACCGTAAGTACCTTGTGTAATCCTTGTTTTAAATAAAAATATGGATTTCTTCTTATGATGAAGTTTATGAATTTTGAAATGACCGGATAAATATAGTATGCATATTTTTGATGAATTTTAGAAAAAGGATATTTTAAATATGTTTATGTAAACCCTAAATAATTAAAAATGTGTAATGATTTTCCAAAAATGGTCTTCTGCAATTATGTTCAGTACTAAATTTAGAGTCTAATAAGATCAACTTGATTTTTGATGAATAGTAAATTATGAATAGTGATTTTATGATTAGGATTAGTAATATGACCAAATGGATTAGTAATCTCACTTAAAGAAAGTTTTAAAATAATATAGGCACCTTGATTAAGTAATGTGATTCAATAAAATAGTTAAATAACAGTTTCATTAATTATTATTCAAGTATTAGTTTTTTTCGGGTGAATAGTGTTTTCTAATTAAAAATTTAATTAAAAATAATTAGAAAATTATTTTTATAAAAATGACTTTATTTTTGAACTCAAAGCATCGATATTATGTTATGGTAATTTTTGGGGTTTTTTCTGAAAAAAATGAATTTTCGATGAATAGTGTTTTCATTTAAAAATTAAATTAAAAATATTTAGAAAATTATTTTTATAAAATGGATTTCATTTTTGAAATCAGAGCATTGATATTTGGTTAATGTGAAATTTTGGGATTTTTCTGAGAAAGTTGAATTTTCAGTGAATAGTAAAAATACAGTTTTAGGGTTTCGGTATGTTTAATGACATCATAACGGTGTCATGATGATGTCATGATATCTTTTGAGGGTAGTCCGGCAAAGGGTGATGAATTATTGTTTTGGGGGCCCCATGTGGCCTAACTCCATGATAAATGACAAGGGAGAGCACATGGGTTTGAGAAAAGCACATGTGAGGTGTCCCTTGGCCATTAATGCCTTGTCCCCTCACTTTCCCTATAAATACCAAGCCCTCCTCTCATCCATTCGACTCCCCACTCATTCCCAACGAATTTCTGGTCTCATTACCTCCCAAGGAGTCCTCCCAAGGTGCCCCCAAGCCCTCAAGGTCCCAACCTTTGAGGTTTAAGAGTTACATTTTAAGGTAAGGGATCTGACCTCTCTCTTTCTTTTCAAGTAATCTCTTTTATGTCTTTTCTTTTATACTCCATATTCTTATGTTGGAGTATGTTCTTTTATATTCATCCTAGTGCCTATTTCATGTTAATATGATGAGAGACCCCCCCTTGCTCTCATCAATTCGTTTTAAGAATGTTTAAGTGGCGCCGTTAGGCTGCCGAATTTTTAAGGGATTCTTTCACCTTCCTCGTTTTAAAGTTCTATTTTCATTCAAGTCTTTCATGTTCCTTTTTATTATGTTGGGGTATGATCTCTAAATTATCATACTTATCTTTTATGATCATATGATGAGAGACCCCATTTGATCGCTTCAATTCAGTATTTTGAAGTTTTAAGTGGCGCCGTTAGGCTGCCGAATTTTTAAGTGGTTCTTCACCCTTCTCGTTTTGAAGTTCTACTTTCATGTCAATTATTTCAAGTTCCTTTTTGTTATATTGGGGTATGATATCTATATATATCATACTGGACTCTTATGTTCATATTATTAGAGACCCCATTTGATCTCTTCAATTCAGTATTTTGATGTTTTAAGTGGCGCCGTTAGGCTGCCGAATTTTTAAGTGGTTCTTCACCCTTCTCGTTTTGAAGTTCTACTTTCATGTCAATTCTTTCAAGTTCCTTTCTGTTATGTTGGGGTATGATCTCTATATCTATCATACTGGACTCTTATGTTCATATGATGAGAGACCCCATTTGATCTCTTCAATTCAGTATTTTGAAGTTTTAAGTGGCGCCGTTAGGCTGCCGAATTTTTAAGTGGTTCTTCACCCTTCTCGTTTTGAAGTTCTACTTTAATGTCAATTCTTTCAAGTTCCTTTTTGTAATGTTGGGGTATGATCTCTATATCTATCATACTGGACTCTTATGTTCATATGATGAGAGACCCCATTTGATCTCTTCAATTCAGTATTTTGAAGTTTTAAGTGGCGCCGTTAGGCTGCCGAATTTTTAAGTGGTTCTTCACCCTTCTCGTTTTGAAGTTCTACTTTCTTGTCAATTATTTCAAGTTACTTTTTGTTATGTTGGGGCATTATCTCTATATATATCATATTTAACTCTTATTTTCACATGATGAGAGACCCTATTTGATCTTTTCAAATCATTTTTGTTGAAGTTTAAGTAACGCCATTAGGCTGCCGAACTTTCATTAGAGAAATCTAATTTTTGTCTTCCTTCCATGTTTTTAATTTCAAATGGTATGTCCTTTAAATTTAATTACCATGATTATGTATCCTTCTTATTCTGTCCATCTACTATTTTATGGGTCATTTATGAATGTTTGACCCATTTTACCTCTCTTTTTAATGTCTTCTAAAACCTTGTAACATAGCCGTTATGCTGCAGAATTTCCGTCTCAAAATGTCTCTCTCTTTTTCTAAAGTTCTTTTATATTATTAAGTGAATACTCAAAGCTATTTCTTCTAAAGGGGTATTCACATATATACCAAAATGTTCTATTTTAAATTTTGGGATTTACATACATGAGACCCACCTTCCTTTTCTGTGGGGTTTAAAGTGATGTAAAGATCATGTCTTTAAAGCAGTTTTTAAAACGTTATGATTATGAAATGAAACCCATTTATTTTATGCTATATGGGTTATTTATGAAATGTTTGATGATGATATATATGGATCACATGATAATAAAGGAAAATTTAAGGGTGCGCCCTGATAGCGCTCCAATGCATTGGGTAATGATGTAACCACTAGAGATTACAATTTTCACGATACCTTGGTGAATAACCTTGGTAATTTTAAAATGACACCTTGGGGATGGACCTTGGTGATATGTTCATGATTGTCTATGTTAAATGATGTAGCCACATCTTTAAGTTATGAAAAAGTTTTATTTTTATTATGATATGCCTCATGATTTCATTTTCATGCATTAAAGTTCTTTTCATGACTTTATTGATGTATCTCAAGTTCATATGTAAAATGTTTCACTTGTTTCCCTTGCTGGGCCTTCTGCTCACCCTTCCTTTTGATGTATGTCCCCAGGTTATGAGATGCAGTAATGAGCCTAGGGTGAACATGAGGAGAATCCTTTCAAGTGTTTAAGAAGAATGTTTTTTTTGTTTCATGTTTTATGTTCCTTGTTTCCAAGACACTAAACCTTAAAGATCCTCAGTTCCGTGTAATGGAATGAAAAGTTATGTTATAAAAAGACGGGATGCTATACAAGGGGGTGTCCATACTGTTCAGGGGGGTAAGGGGGTGTCTAGGGGGTGGGCGGGCTGTCCACGGGGGGTAGGGTATCCAGGGGGGGTGGGCGGGCTATCCACCTAGTAAAATGTTAAAGAGAGTTCTTAGAGTCATACATATTTTATACAAATCATAGTTGAAGCATTGAAATGTTCCCCAAGTTAGAAATGTTGGTTTCATTGGTTTGAATATAGTTTAATTCCAAATTAGAAAATTCAATTAGAATAAAATTGCAACCAATAAACATTGAAAATTTACATAACGGTCAAGTCGGATACAACATATTTGTAATCAATATTAAATCAATTTGAATAGTACCAACCTTAACAGCCCAAGTTGAGGTAAACCAAAAGAATTGAGAACATGAATAAATGATTTTATATATTTCCCACCACGACTTCAGGTTCACAGTCAACTCTGACAATTTAGCTATTGGAGTCATCAAAAGTAATAAATGGATCGTTTCCAATGGAAGTAGGGATGGTGTCAATTCCATCATCACCATCATAAAAAATATGTCTTAGAATTACTTCAATAATGACACCAAATTCAGGTCGAAGATGGTCTTTGACATAAAAAATTTGTTTTGCCATTGATGCCAATACATATGGTTCATCAGTAGCAAGAGTGCGAGTCATATCAATTAATCTAAATCCAAAATCATTAATAAATGTTCTCTGCCTCATCATCGAATCAAACCACTAACATTTCATCATCACGACTCTTCCATGAGAATAATAATCCAATATTATTATTTTTTCAACGACTCCATAATAACCTAAATTTTCAAATCATGGTCTACTATCTGATGCAATAGAATAACAATATGTTGTGGCAGTAACCATAACACCATCATGTTGTGTTCTCATGTTCTTTACTCATTTAGTGATAATAAATCTGCACCCATTGATAAAAATTGATTTACAGTCACGAACCACAGTATTAGGAACAAAGCCAAAGCTCTTATTTCCTCAGAGACAGAGTCAGAAGGCAAACTCAATACCTGAAATATAAATCAATATTAAACTTAATTAATTATTGTTTTAATTATTTTAAATAGTAATCTTATTACCTTCAATTTTAACCAAGCATAAAACTATTTGCTATGAAAATTCTCCCTCCTTCTCAAAGATAAAGAACGATGCTTTCTATTTATCATCACTTTATGTTTCATGTAGATAAAAATAGGAATATTTTAATAGATATATATACATATATATATAAGATATAAATATACAATTTACTTATAAGATGTAGTCATCAAACAATTCGCAGTTGAACAAAACTGTACGATGTTCCATCTCCCGCTCTTCAAGCCTTAATGTTGTCAATGTATATGATCCAGGAATTCCTCCTATTTTAGGAAGTGATGGAAAACTGGGTTCAATTTTCTCATACTATTATTATTCATTTCTCATTGGACTTTTCATTCTTGTAGTAAGATTAGACAAATACATAGAGCAGAAATCCATACATTCTTGAGCCAAGTAACCGTTCACGATAGAACCTTTGGGATGATTCCTATTATGAACATAAGACTTTAATGTGTACATATTTATTTCAGTTGGATACATAAAAAAAAAATGAATAAGTCCTATGAGAAGTATTTAAGTTGGAATATGGACAGTCAGATGCATCATGAATGTGAAAAATTATGGAGGAAATATTTTCTCTAACTCACACAAAATTAATGGGGCATATGCCAACATTTTTTGCAAGAAATACTTGGACAACTTCTTAGAAAAAAGATCTCTAAACAAATGGAACAACTGAATAATATCCACCCTTACATTATTGGAAAAAATATGATGAATTTCTATTGGAATCAACTCATGTAGAAGGATGTGATAATCATGAGTCTTAAAAGATTTTAGCTTTAACTCTATTCTGTTGACCTGTTTAGATATGTTGCTTGAATATCCATTAGGAACTTTAATAGTCTCTAGTAATTCTAGAAATTGATTTTTTTTTTCTGTAGGTGTCATGACATAAGAAGAACATGGAACTTGCCATTTATTTTCACTGATATGCACAGGATGCAATTATGGTCTGATTCCCCAATCCACCAAGTCACGCCGAGACCGTAAATCATTTTTTGTCTTTCCCTTAACATTTTGAAGAATAAAAAGCAACATTTAACACATATGTTTTTCAATATGAATTACATTTAAGCAATGGAGTAACAAATTGGTTGACCAATAAGGAAAATGAAAGAATATACTTCTCTTATTCCAATTGAAAAAGGTTTAAGTGGAAACATTATTTCTCTTTCCAGATTTCATTTGACCCTTCCTAAATGAAAAACTGAAATCTTTCAATTCATTAAGCACATCCGTTCCAGACATACACTGAGTTGGATCATCGGTCTCCATGGTATTGTCAAATCTTCAATGATTATTTCTATATGGATGGTCCATTGGAAAGAATCGTCGATGTCCCATAAAACTGAAACTACAATGATGTTTCAGTCTTCTGGATCATGTATTCTTCATACAAATAGGACATGATATTTTTCCCTTCATGTTCCATCCATACATCATTGCATAAGCAGGAAAATCATTAATCATCCACATAAGTGCAACACACATATGAAATATGTCTTTCAAACATGCATCGTATGTGTGCACACCCACATCCCAAAGAAGTTTCAAATATTTTATCAAAGGTTTCATGTATACATCTATATCATTACTGAGATCAGAAGGGCCATATATGAGTATACTCATGAAAGTGAAAGATTTTTTCATACACAACCATGGGGGAAGATTATAAATGTGTATAAAAATCGGCCATGTGATGTGAAACGTAAGCATCTTCCCAAACAGATTAAAACCGTCACATGAAAGACCCAAGATCACATTATGCACATCAGCTGAAAAATCAGGATATCGAGCATCAAATCTTTGCCATGAAAATCCATCTACAGGGTGAACCAACTCATCATTAGTCTTCTTTATCTCAGTATCATGCCATCACATTTTTATTGATATTTCATCAAACATAAAAAGATTCTGGAGCCTGGGGATCAATGGAAAGTGCCACATTACTTTTTGTGGAACACGAGATGGTGTTCCATCAGCTTTTGGCTTCCAGTGGGATGTGCCACATTTTATACAATCATTTCATTCAGCAGTTTACTCCTAGAATGAATTGCAATCTTTCGGGCAAGCATGAATTTTGTTTCTTGAAAATCCAAGTTCCTCAACTAACTTCCATGCCATATAGTGGTTTGAGGGAATATCTGCATCATCTGGAAGTAAGTTCTTAAATAAGGTAAGAATGTAATTGATGATAGTATTAGAAATCTTGTACATAGTTTTCCCATGAAACAATCAGATTAAAAATTCTAGCCTTTTCATTTTACCGCATTGTTGATATACTGGAGTTGTGGCAACATTATTCAATTTTTTCACCCTGACAAAATCATCATTTTCATTAGACGCATCATTTATGCTCATATCGAAATTTTATTGGGTCAGAATCCTTTCTTTTTCATGATGACGAATAAACGGAAACCTGTCATATAACAAATTCTCCAATCCAGTCCTCTCATTTGGATCATCAACAATTTGAGATTTCATTTTTTCCCCATTGTGATACCACACAGAGTAGTTTGATTGAAAACCATATTTGGTTATATGGTAGCTGACTTCTTCACATCTCAACCAAGGTCTTCCAACAAAATTGTAACAAGGGTAGTGTATGTGGCCACTATCTAAAGCATTGTGAAATGAAAAATCTAAAAAGCTCTACAAATTGTTTTGAAAATTGCTTGAGATCAGATCATTTTCATACATACAACTTCTATCCATTCTGTAAAAAAATTGTTATAAGTCATTTTGTCAAAAGAAATTCAATAAGATTGAAGTTTAATCGAAAATATATTTAATTAAATGAGAATTGATCACTTTATATGAAACCACAACTGACACACTACTCTATATGAGAATCATAATATAAAAACAACAAAATAATATATTTATAAAAAAATATCTTTGAAGAACTATAAATTAGTGTACAAGATCATGTACACTTGTGGAGGAGAATTATTCAGGAGTTGAGAAAATTTTAGATAAATTTTTTTTAATATTTTAGTAGATTATTTGAGTGATCACATACACTGCCCAAGGGGTGGGGGTGTCTAGGGGGTGGGGGGTGTCTAGGGGGTGGGGACTATCCTGGGGGGTGGGTGGGCTGTCCACAGGGGTGGCGGGGCTGTCCATAGGGGTGGCCGGGCTGTCCAGGGGGGTTGGGCGTGTCCAGGGGGGGTGGGAGGGCTGTCCACGGGGGTGGGGGTGGAAGGGGGGGGGGGTGTCTAGGGGGTATAGGGTGTCCAGGAGGGTGGGGGTGTCCGAGGGGATGGGGGTGTCTGGGGGGTGGGGGGAGTGTCTGGGGGGGGGGGCTATCTAGGGGGGTAGGGGGTGTCCAGGGGGTGGGCGGACTATCCACGGGGGGTGGAGAGGTTATTCAGGGGATACGGGGTGTCCACGGGGGTGGGAGGGCTATCCACGGGGGTGGAAGGGCTGTCCAGGGGGGTAGGGGTGTCCAGGGGAGTGGGCGGGCTGTCCACAGGGGCGGGGGGCTGTCCATAGAGGTGGAGGGGCTGTCCAGGTGGGGGGGGGGGGGGGCTGTTCAGGGGGTATGGGGTGTCCAGGGGGTGGGGGTGTTCGGGGGGATGGGGGGGTGTCCGGGGGGTGGGGGGTGTCCAGGGGGGTGGGCGAGCTATCCATGGGGTTGGGGGGCTGTCCAGGGGGTAGGGGGGGTGTCCATGGGGTGGTGAGTGGTGTGTGTGTGTGTGTGTGGGGGGGGGGGGTGTCCATGGGGGTGGCAGGGCTGTCCAGGGGGGTAGGGGGTGTCCAGGGGGTGGGCGGGCTATCCACGAGGGTGGGGGGGGGGGGCTATCCACAGGGGTGGCAGGGCTGTCCAGGGGGGGGGGGTAGGGGGTGTCCATGGGGGGTTGGCGGGCTATCCACGGGGGGGGGGGGGGGGGTATCTAGGGGTATGGGGTGTCTAGGGGGTGGGGCTGTCCAGGGGGATGGGGGGGGGGGGTGTCCGAGGGGGTGGGGGTGTCCAGGGAGGTGGTAGGGCTGTCCACGGGGTTGGGGGGATGTCTGGGGGGGGGGGGTGTTTAGGGGGTACGGGGTGTCCAGGGGGTGGGGGTGTCCGGAGGGGGGGGGGGGTGGGGGTGTCTGGGGGGTGAGGGGGAGTGTCCTGGGGGGTGGGCGGGCTGTCCACGGGGTTAGGGAGTTATCCAGAGGGTAGGGGGTGTCCAGGGGGTGGGCGGGCTGTGCACGGGGGTGGCGGGGTTGTCTAGGGGGTACAAGGTGTTCAGGGGGTGGGAAGGCTGTCCACGGGGGTGGTGGGGATACCCAAGGGGTAGGGGGTGTCCATAGGGGTGGGTGGGCTATCCCCTATGGGAGTTGGGGGGGGGGGGTTGCCCATAGGGGTGGTAGGGCTGTCCAGGGGGTAGGGGGTGTCTAAGGGGGTGGGCGAGCTATCCACGGGGGTGGGTGGGCTATCCATGGGGGTGGGGGGCTGTCCAAGGGGTACGAGGTGTCTAGAGGGGTGGGGGTGTCTGGGGGGATGGGGGGGGGGTGTCCAGAGGGGGTGGGAGACTTTCCATAGGGTTGGGGGGCTGTTCAGGGGGGTAGGGGGTGTCCAGGGGGTTGGGCAGGCTGTCCACGAGGGTGGTGTGGCTGTTCAGGGGTACAGGGTGTCCAAGGGGTTGGTGGGCTATCCACGAGGGTGGAGGGGCTGTCCAGGCGGGGAGGGGGTGTCTAGGGGGTGGGTGGGCTATCCACGGGGGCAGGGGTGGGGGTTGTCCAGGGGGTACGGGGTGTCTAGGGGGGTGGGGGTGTTCGGGGGGATGGGGGGGGGGGGGGGTGTTCGGGGGGTGGGGGGGGGGGAGTGTCTGAGGGGGGGGGGAATGTCCATGGGTTGGGGGCCTATCCAGGGGGTAGGAGTGTCCAGGGGGGTGCGCGGGCTATCCACGGGGGTGGCGAGGTTGTCCAGGGGATACAGGGTGTCCAGGGGGGTGGGCGGGCT